>CM053992.1:15177931-15809181 GCA_028641955.1 Protonibea diacanthus
ATGATGCTAAAAACACTTGAGTCACTTTTTAATTTGTTTTTTTATGCACTGATCTATGATTGCTGACTCATTTTTATGTCTTTTAGGTTATCAGGTGTTGGCCCCTGCAGCCTATTACGACCAGACTGGGGCCCTCGTGATGGGCCCAGGTGCCCGAACTGGTCTAGGTGGGCCAGTTCGTCTAGTCCAGACCCCTCTCCTCATTAACCCTGCAGCAGCACAAGCTGGTAAGTGAACTCCACTTGTCAATATAATTTCCAATATGTGGATCCACTTCTCCCTGTTCATTTTTAATTAGTACCACACAGGGGTCATTCTAACCTCAGCTCTCCTTTCACACCTCACACCTCTCCTCTCTCCTTCCACCAGCAGCTGCCGTATCAGCATCTGGCTCCGGTAACAACATGTCTGGTCCTCCAGCCAACGGGCTGTACCGCTCCATGCCTCAACCTCAACCCCAGCCGCAGCAGCAGCAGGCTCCCCCTCCCAGCAGCGGCCTGCCATCCAGTTCATTCTATGGCTCTGGATCAGTCCCCAACACGTCTCAGAGCAGCTCCCTGTTCTCACACACCTCGGCTGCGCCACCACCAAGCTCCTCCCTCGGCTTCAGCAGTACCGGCGGCTCCCTTGGTGTTGGTCTGGGTTCTGCTCTGGGAGGCTTTGGCTCTTCAGGTCAGTGACTCAGCTTCACGAGGATTTGAGTGGTTTATTTTTAGAAGGTTTTCTTACTCTGGGTTGTTTTTTGTTTTTTCTCACAGTATCCAGCTCTACCAGTAGCAGTGTTGCTCGCAGGGACTCCCTGTTGGCAAGTTCTGACATATACAAACGCGGTGGCAGCAGTTTAACTCCCATCGGGCAGCCCTTTTACAACAGCCTGGGATACTCCTCTTCACCCAGTCCTATTGGCCTCACACCAGGACACTCTCCACTCACTCCTCCACCTTCTCTGCCCTCCTCTCATGGATCCTCTTCCAGCATTCACCTAGGTAAGGCTAATATTTACTTACTTTAATATTTAACTCATTTTAGGGTCATTCATTTTTTATTTTTACTGTTTTTCTAAAACACGTCTTGCATCCTGGGTGTACACTTTATACATACAAATTACAGTCAGCCGCTGCCACCACTACAGCAGTATCCGGTTATTCTGTAATTCTAGGTGGCTTGACAAATGGCAGTGGGCGTTACATTTCTGCAGCGCCTGGAGCTGAGGCCAAGTACCGGAGCGCCGGCGGGACATCCAGTCTCTTCAATTCCAGCAGCCAGCTGTTCCCTCCGTCTCGGCCTCGCTACAGCCGCTCCGATGTCATGCCGTCTGGACGCAGCCGCCTACTGGAAGACTTCAGGAACAATCGCTTCCCAAACCTCCAACTCCGTGACTTGCCGGGACACATGGTGGAGTTCTCTCAAGACCAGCATGGGTCCAGGTAGCTCAGATGTGCTCAGAGTAAAGCGATGGATTACAATGCTTTTTTTTTTTTTTTTTTTTTTTTTTATAACTGTAAACCTTAACGCAGCGAGTATGTTGTGTTACTGTAACAAAATCTGACCAATGTTTTGTGTTATCCGTCTCTACTCTTTGATCGAATCTCGTCTGTCCAGATTCATACAGCAGAAGCTAGAGAGGGCCACTCCTGCTGAGAGGCAGATGGTGTTTGGAGAGATCCTCCAAGCAGCATACCAACTGATGACTGATGTATTTGGGAATTATGTCATCCAAAAGTTCTTTGAGGTTGGGAATTTTTACCTAGGTGGCACTTTTGTTTAAGTAGGGCAGAGACAAAGGTTTTATTTTTTATTTTTTTTGTAGCATTTGTACGATGAGTTTGTTTTGTGTTGTGCAGTTTGGAAGCGCAGACCAGAAGCTGGCTTTGGCGACACGTATCCGTGGACACGTGCTTCCCCTGGCTTTGCAGATGTATGGCTGCAGGGTCATTCAGAAAGCCCTGGAGTCCATTTCCTCAGACCAGCAGGTAATTGTAAGTGAGATTTCACTTCTTTTTTCGTTTTATTGTCTTTTTGTTAATGATACTAAAATCTTCAATTTCGACATGACGTGAATTTTGTTCTTGAATTTCCTTACTTCAGAGCGACATTGTCCGTGAGCTGGATGGCCATGTGTTGAAGTGTGTCAAGGACCAGAATGGCAACCATGTGGTGCAGAAGTGTATTGAGTGTGTCCAGCCCCAGGCCCTACAGTTCATTATTGATGCCTTCCAGGGACAGGTGGGTTTATTAATATAGGCTATGGCTCAGCTGCCAGCCTTTCCCATTTCTAATCTACATTTTGAGCTGGTGGCGATGTATCACATGTTTAAAACACCTGTTCATGAATCCAAATGTCCCTTATTTGCTTTGACCAACGGCCTTGTTTTATGTAAACGCAAGAATGTAATATGACACGGAAACAGATTAGACACCAGTGAAACACGATGCGACTACAGAGAAGAGAATCAAAATATTAAAAGGCCAAATAGCGTAGCAACCCAGTTAATCAAAACACTGCATTGCAAAGGGAAATTGTAAGGCAACAAATTGCTAACCGTAAGAAAACTACTTAAGATTCTCTTTAAATGCTCCTTCCACAGCACCATAGATACAAAGAGACAGCCTGCAGATGAAACTGAATCAAGAGGCTTAATGTAGTTCGGCTTTACGTTTTGTGAAACTATCTGTGTATTGATCTGCTCTTATTTTGACTTCTTTCCCAGGTGTTTGTGCTTTCCACACACCCCTATGGCTGCAGAGTTATTCAGAGGATTTTGGAGCACTGCACCCAGGAGCAGACTCTGCCCATCCTGGAAGAGCTGCATCAGCACTCTGAACAGCTGGGCCAGGTGAGCACATCTGTCTCCAGTCCTGTCTCATTTCTTAGCACAACATTGTCTGCAGGGTTTTTTTTTTTTTTGTCATGTTTGCTAGCTGTGACTGATGGTTGTCAAGATGTGTGCTTGTCTCGTGTATTTGCATGTCTCCTTCATGTTAAAGCATTTCATATGTTCAGCCTGTCATTGTTTCTTTGTAGTTGTGGTCTGCTAAGTGTAAAGTGTAAGGATGAATGTATTTGTACTTTTTAGCTGTCATTACATCTGACGTATGTGATTTATTTAAACATCCACCCTGCCCCCCCACTTATTCCATCTAGAAATATCAAGGCGTATCATTGGAGATGACACCCAAAACATATTATACAGTGTCCCGTGATGCACTGTTCAAGGTCAGAGCAATTTGCCTCTCTCTCGCGGATGTCCCCGTGCTCCCTTCCTCTTTCCCTTTTTTTTTTTTTTTTTTTTAATCTTTTCTTTTTGTAAAGAATCTAATTTAACATTTAGTTAGTTCTCCAACTCCCAACTTTTACAGGTCTTCTCCTAACCCACTGAGCCGCCTTTTTCTCACCTTTTCCCCCCTCTCGCTTTATGGCACAGAGGATTCACAAGACACATGCTACCCTGCTGTCTGATGATCCCTCTCTTTTGCCTCCAGCATCTCCTGATCAATCTGGTTTTCTGATTTCCTCTCCTTGGTTTCACTGTAATTATTTTGATTATGATTAAGAGTTTGAATCTCTTTGGATGACTAAAGTGTTCACGAGTAGTGCTTAAATCACTTGTAACTTCGCCTTGAGTACTTGACTTCAAGTCAAGTCCAAGCGCAAAAACGACGCAGGTTCTTGTTTAAAAACAGATTGACAGGAAATGGATTTGGAGGCACATACTTTCAAATTCAAAAGGTGGAGATCAGATTACCTACCCAACAAATTGCTACTTTAACACAGATTAAATCAGAGTGGTGTTATTTGTTGCTTGGTGAGGTGAGTTGTTGTCTCCATCTTGTCACACTAAAAATCACACCCATAACTGTCTATCACCCATTTCTGAAGGGGCAAAGATGCTATTGGTTGTGTTGCCTGGTCAGCAACGCTTCAAACCAGCAGCATCTCTTTTGTCTGACCTTCCGCAGTGATGACGTAAGGGTATATCTAAGACTACAAATGGGGGTGTCACTCATTCGTCTACCTATCATTGTAGAGCTGCATGATTATCTCACACCAATTAAGTCCAGTGGTGAAACGTAGTGCATGAGTATCAATCAGAGTAAAGGGTGTCGCACGGATCCTTTTTTTTTGTTTGTTTTGCTTTTTTAAAATGTGATTTTTAATGACTATTGAAATGGCTGATTATCTCGAGCTCACGCCTCCACTGCCTCCTGCAGGATCAGTACGGTAACTACGTCATTCAGCATGTTTTGGAGCACGGCAGACCAGAAGATAAGAGCAAGATAGTCGCAGAGGTTCGCGGAAAGGTTCTTGTCCTGAG
The DNA here is from genome assembly GCA_028641955.1 of Protonibea diacanthus. NCBI lineage: Eukaryota > Metazoa > Chordata > Actinopteri > Sciaenidae > Protonibea > Protonibea diacanthus. Next base: position 15,182,248 of record CM053992.1, read on the forward strand.
CCAACACAAATTTGCAAGGTAAGATTTATTTAGTGGCAGAGTCAAAGACGTTAATGAGGTCTCTCTGACAGTGATTGAGTGTTCAGATATCGCCAATTATTTCACAAGAGTACATTTTATTTAGTTTTTTTTTTTTTTTTTAATCACAACTGCTTACAAAGAGTTATACAATTTTAACAATGCAGCATGAAACTTTAACACTCAACAAATGTGGCTCACACAGTCCATTAGGTCTGTTTGATTTATGGAGTCCTCCCTTTCCCCCATGTGTGCACCCTTATGGTTAACCAGGCCGCCTACAGTCATGCTCATTTTCATCCAAAGTGCTGCCTGTAAGGGCGCCTGTAGTGCCTCTTCATTCATACATTCAGCCTTCCCAATGGAGAAATAAAAAGCATCCGCTTTGTCTGACCAATGCTGGAACTCCTTCAGCTTAGTCATGAATTTGTGCGCGTTTCGTTCCACAGTAATGTCGTGGAGAAGTGTGTGATCCACTCTTCGCGTGCAGAGAGAGCTCTGCTGATAGATGAGGTGTGCTGCCAGAAAGACGGACCCCACAGCGCCCTCTACACCATGATGAAGGACCAGTACGCCAACTACGTTGTCCAAAGAATGATTGACATGGCAGAACCTGCTCAGCGCAAAATCATCATGCACAAGGTTCGTACACTGCTACATTCGAATGGCCTTATATGCACATTTAGCACATAAAATAGTTGATATCTTTGCCCCAGTGAATTCATATCAATTTGACTACAGTGTACTAATGATTAAATACTACCTCTTTAACTGCAAACACCATCAGAAAACTGGCTCAGTCTTGTGATAAGACCCTTTTTAATCAGCTTGTAAGTGATACAAGGCTGGTAAATACACTTTAGTATCTGAGCCAGTTGTTAAAACAATATTTACTATTACTTACTTTGTAACTTTCCTACGTGAAATGAGTATAAAACTTGGAAATGTTGTTATATTTAGCTTTTCTTGCTTCTCTTCTGTATGGTATAAGTGACATTTTAAGATTAAACCACATTGATTTTGACATACAGCTGACACTAGCACATTCACTAATTAATTTTATGACTGATTTATTCTGCCAGTTCAGTTTTCAGTCGTGGTGTTTGACAGGCCTTGCTTAAAATTGGTTATTAATTAGTTATTGGACTAGTTATTTAGTCCAAAACCTAAAAAATATGACAGTAAATCACATTATTCAATCAAAATTGTTGTCACGCGTTGTTGTCTCTCCCTTCTCCAGATTCGGCCTCACATTGCCACTTTACGCAAGTACACCTACGGGAAGCACATTCTGGCCAAGCTAGAAAAGTACTACATGAAGAGCGGATCTGAACTAGGTCCAATCGGCGGCCCCACGAATGGCCTCATGTAGTCGAGTCACGTCGACATCCTGGGTCCCCTGAAGAAGTTGGAGGAGTAGGAACCCCAAACCCCCCCTTTGTTCTGTGAGAGACGCTCCTTAGCCATAGGGGTTAGCCTTTGACACCCTCTGTCGTCCCTGTTTTTGGGGGGGAATTACCAAAAAAGAGAGAAAAAGAAAAGACAAGTCAACTTCACCTAAGAACGCTGTGACAACTGACCCCTGCCACTCTGCTCTGGTGCAGGTCCCAAATGTGGCCCCACCCCCAGGGGACGCACAGTCAGCAGGCCGATACATTTTTTTTTTTTTTTTTTTTCTCTTCCCTGGGTTAAGCACAAGCCCATTGTTAATGATGTAATTGATGTATTTGACTGGTTTTCATATTATCTTGTACATTTAGTTTTTTACCTTGTAAATTCTCTGTAGAAAAAAAAAAACTTATACACATTTGCTGAAATTTACAATTCCTACAATTAACACCAGCAAGTGATTTTATAAGGCTAAACTGAGAGATCCTTTAAAAACAAACCAATTCCATTTGTTTTTGTAACCAGACTTACTCTGTCAGCTGTTCTAATGAAGTCTAGGCAATTGAATATTATATTTGTATATTATCCCATGCACAGTAAAAGTGTTTTCCCATGCCAAAGCAGCTGATGGATTAGTTTTCAAATAGCACTACATAGTATGGATGGATAGAAACCCCTCCGTCCGCAGGTGGATACTATGTGTCACGTGCCACAGTCACCCAGAGGTCTTCAAGACCGGTTTGCAGGCTTGGCTTTGGGGATTGGTGCTTCAGTCTAGGGTAGTGTTTTTGTTGTTTTTTTTTTCCCAGTGATGGCTTTTTCTTCTTGCCTCCTTTTCCAGGATGAGTTGGGTGTACGGGGAGGAGAAGGGGACGTGTTTACGCCAGCAGCTTGTAGTCTACCTGATGTTTCGGTACTAAATATTACAGACTGACCAACTTGAGCTGCTGCATCCACTGAGCCCCCTTTATTTTGTTTTATTACTTTTTTTTTACGAGCCGTCTTTCCCTCATCCAGGTGATAACTCGGGGTTTATGCAAGATATTAAAAAAAAAAAAAGCTACCATTTAACTTATAGATGCAGAGCATGAGGTTTGGTTGTACAGCGGGAGTGTAACCTGGTATAATCTTAACATGAAATGACCGTAGTTTGGGGGGGCTTTTTGTGGGGATAGTGGGGTGGGAGCGGGCTATGTGTTGGCATGCTGTGACAGGTTTTAATCCTTGGAATGAATTTTTTTTTTTTTTTCTTTATCATGTTTTGTGTAACATCTTTATCTGTCTTGTAGTTATGAGATGAACACTGCCCTAGAAAACGGTATCTTTATGTACTGAATAATCATCTCTTGCGTAGAAGTAGTTTAGCGATGTATAGCATCTTTATGTATGAGTAAATTGTTGCTTTTTGGGTAGGGGGCTTGCAGCAAAGATGGGACCCCCACCGCCTGAAGGTCAGTAGTCCAAAAAAAAAAAAAATGTTGTGAGGTGGCGCTTCTCTCAGATCTACGTCTGAGGCGAAATGAACTAGAGCTAGTGGGATAAGTTGAAAGGGACGTCGAAAGAACCTTTTTTTTGTTTTTGTTTTTTTAATGGTTCTGTTTTTGTTTTTTAAAAGTTTCTTTTCATTTGGTGGGTATGCAAGTGCATTGGTGGAGGCTGGTGGGTCCATCGAAAGCTATACAATTCACCTGTAATGCTCGTAGTGATGGCTTCTTTGCTTCATATGAATAATTGTAGAATACATGTAGTATATGTGCAGTTAATAAGTGTAAGATTATTAGTTTAATTGAGAAAAAAAAATGTCTAGTCGTGGTGTTTGACAGGCCTTGCTCTAAATTTGTAGTGATGCTTTTATTTCGTCTGTACAGTTGTACATTTGTAAACGTTTATGCTGTAAATGGGATGTCTTTTACACTTTTTTGGGGAGAAAAGGCAAAAATGTGCATTTTGATGTGTGTATATTCATCACTCCTTTCCCCTTGAATATAATGTATACAGTTTTATTTGATCAAGTGTTATTTTAAAGGAAAAAAAAAAAAAACTTTATGGCTTCACAATCTGGCATGGTTTTTGTTTTTAAATCCGCTACGGGAAAGGCCAGCCTCTATTTGTACTGGAGCTGTAACATCCACTGTTGATAGTCTTTCTGATGTGTGACAGTTTAAAAAAAAAAAAAGAGAAAAAAAAACACTCTGTACTAAAACTGAGGCTGCATTTAGTCCTCTCTGCTACCATGGAAACTTCACAGGATATGACAAGAATTATTTTTGTACAGAAGAGTGCTGTATTTTGGAACAGCTACTACCTTGTAAGCAAAAGCAATGTAAAATATTGTCAATTATATAAATATGAACATATGAGTTTTGTCACACTGTCAAAGTCATGTACATTTTCAGGTGGCCTTATGTACATTTCCAGATGTTAGATGAAGAAAACAAACTCATTTTTGGAAGCAGAATTGTGACTATGTATGATTAAACTGTTCTTCTAACATTTGACCAGAATTGTTGTGGTTTTTCCTCGTGTTTGGTGTTTTTAAAGCTGTTTTTTAGTGAATTTGACTTTTAGGATTTTAATGATGCTTCTGAAAAATGTGTGTCCAAGATGGGATCAAGGTCACTCTGCATATTTGAATTTGAGTAACAGATTTCCTCCTATAGAGTACATAATTATGATGATCACTACAAACTCCAAACGGTTTTAACAGATTTTGGCAACAAAAGAGACATGCATAGAAATACTGTGAATGATTGTAGATTGGGGTGAAAAGTAAAGTGCATGTACTTGAGTATTTATGCTACATTTACGTTTTTATAGTATATCGGCTGTGTTAAGAGATTTTAATTGGTTGTATTAATACACCTGTATCAACAAGGTCTGATCTGTGATGTACAATTTTATTTTAACCGCCCTGAATTTCATAATATTGTAGTTTCCTCTCCATTACATCACAGCTAGTTAAGATTTTACATTCAAAAATATGATGCATTGATATGGGTACATACATTAGTTATTGGCTCCACCTTCACCTGCTACAAATTAAATTAGGGACTACATTAATGCTTATAATATTATACTTTGTATAACAAATCCTTTTGATTAATACATGCTAACACTTAAAGTTAATTTGGATCTGATTATTTTTCCACCACTGATAAGATAAGATAGACTTTAATGGTCCCACACTGGGTAAACTTGCTTGTTTGCTGGGTAAAGCAGCTCACAATACAAAAGCTGGATAAGAAATTACTAAGAATTAAATGGGGAAAAAAGGCACGCTTAAGCAGACAACTACATAGAATAGACAGTGCCACTCCAAAGCGCCTCAGTCTCAGCAGGTGAAGATGACTTTGACCTTTAAGGAAATAAAGAAATAAAATAAAGTTATAAACACTATACAAAACTTTGGCTATGCATGTTGGATCGTCTTGTGTTTCAAGCGCATAGAGTAGATACTGGCTCCACATTCAACTGCCACAACTTAAAACAGTGCTAAAATACACATGAATGCATCAATAATACGAATAATACTGAAGATCATCCTTTACAGTAGTTTTGTCCAGGTGTTCTGTGTAAACACTGTCAGCATCCACAGGTCATAGTTCATGTTTTATTGGTGGGCGGGGCTTCGTGCAGCCTGGCAGTGGAGTCAATCAAAACACCTGCGTGAGCTCCAGTGACGAGGAAGAGGACAAAACAAGGTGAACTGTAGCTCGGCTGAAACATGAGGACACCTTTAACAGCCTCTTTATTCTTATTTTTAGGATTAATACAGCAAATCAACATGTCGGTAAGTCATTTTCAGTGTGTGTGTTTTGTTTTTGTTTGTGTGTGTGTTTTTTTTTTTTAACAATGTAGACGTTACGTCAATCTCCAGACCTGCTTCACTCACCTTTCTCACTTCCTGAAGTTATAACGAAATGTCAAGATATCTTTATCTTTACGAGTTTATTGGAGCTTGTGTCCTGTCCAGTATTATGAAACCTTTATCAGTTTAATCCCGCAGAGATTATTTTCCCTCCCGCACTTGTAGATAAATTGTAGATATGTAGTTGTAAATATTCTATCCAGATACTGGAAGATATTTTTAATTAAAGAGTTTCTGCAGAGGATTTCTTCACTTCCTGTTTTGTGGCTTTGACACCTCTTGCTGAAATCACTTCGTGGGTTTGAGACTTTTAGTAGAAGTTATATAATTAGAGCAGAAAACGACTTCTTCATTATAGCCCCGCTGGTGTGTTGTATTCACAGTAGAAACACTAAAATATAAGATATACTCCAATACAAGTAAAAGGGCTGCATTTAATATGAGAAAAGTAGATAAATAAGCATTACCATTTACTTAGTATCAAAGTACAAGTACTCGTTAGGCATAATGAGCCTGTTACCACTGTATTCCTATATATACTGCAACATTACAATGTAAAAATAAATCTTAAAGCACAGTCGTATTATCAGGAAAAAAGTACTTAAACTATCCAAAGTAATCAATATGTATGAACATCCATGCACTGTATCATATTACTGAATGGTTCTGATGCATTCACTTTAATTTGGCTCATAGAGGTACAACTATTTAATACTGTTAGAAAGGTAACACAACATGTTTGAAAGTCAAATCAAACTAGTAACTAACTAGTAAGTAAGGTGGAATAGAAGTATTGAGTAGCATGAAATAAAAACATAAGTACTTTAAGATTGCACTTATATATAGTACTTATAGTACTCAGTAGTATAGTACGTAATTTTCCACCACTGTAGTATTCCCAGCTGTAAATCTGGGAGCATCTGCTGAATCCAGATAAATTCAAGTCTAAATCACCCATCTGTCTGTGGTTGAAACAAGTACATTTATTACTGATGTAGTGTCTTCAAATCATTCATTTTGTCACTTTACTATCAGTCCTTAATTTTCATATATTTAAATAGCGTGTCTATTTATAGAGTGCATTCATATCTCTTTATACAGTGATACTTCTCTAATACTTGTATATCCTTGACACAGCCACCTTACATTTATACAGTGTATAGTACACATCATATTCTGTTTTGTTTGTTTTATTTATTACTCCAGTTTTTTCCACTTTAAATTTGATTGTGTATTTTATTTCTAGTATTTTTATCCTTTTATGTCTTGTGCTGTTATCGCAACTAGTGTTCTTATGCTGAGCTGACCTTTTTTTCTCCAACACACTGTACTGTTGACCCCGTGTTAACCTACATGACAAGGCTCATTTGTCACCTTCATGACAAATGAACCTGAAACCTGAAAACATTCGCCTCTGGAAACATATCCAAACACTAGAAGAAACAAACCAACAAGAGACATTTCTCACAAAAAGAAGAAACTTCATTACATTATGGTTAATAATAAGCTTCAAGTTCTCTTGTACAAAACATTTTATTGCCACGACTGTCAAATCTAGAACTTAAAGCTAATGCTTCAGTCAATTAGGTTCATTTGCAAGTTAAACACAGCTGTCCTTTATGCTTTAGTAAAGGGTACACAACTGGCATACACAGCATGTATGCAACAAGGTACTATCCCTGATCCAAGACGTAATGCACAATGCACATTTTATCTTCTTGGAAAGATTGTACAGTATGACTCCAGATTGTTTTATATGTGCAGAGCCTTCATGTTTGAGTAATCAGCAGTACTCCATCTTCCAGAACAAATGTTTTAATTCTTTCACCTCTCTGTAGCCAATCTTCAGAGCGTATTCACCCTCTGTGCCCATCAAGCTCGTGAATATAGTTTTCAACCTGAATGTTTTATGAAGTTGAGATGACCAACAAAAGCTTTTTTGTCTTTTACTGCTGTGTCAAATGGGTGAAGATACATTTCCATTTAATCCGGGCTATATCCTTTACTCATTGTACTTTATTGGTGATAACAATGTGCATCATTATGGGTTTGTCAGAGGTTGTGTTACTTCAGAGGAACTTTGCACCCAATTCATTTTTTTATTGCCCTCTTAAAGAAAGTACCTTTGCAAACTTGCTTCACTTCTTGTCTGTTTTCGTATGTCTGATAATAAGACAAGAAATATTATTGTGATGCTGAAAATCAGCAGTGGTCTACATCTTTGAATATCCTCACCCCATTTTTTTTCTCCATTCAATTAGTTTTCTGCCCTTCCTGAAGACTTGGAGGGATCAGGAAACGACCAGGATGGTTCTGGTTCAGGTTCAGGCGATTTGTCAGAACAAGGTAATGCTGAGTACCAAGAACCCACCCATGATTACAATCCACCTTACATTGTATCTGTTGCTTGTGTCATACAGAATGTCTTTTGTACTCTCTATTTGTGATCTCACCAGATGAAACGAAAAACTCCAAGGATCACCCACACAGCAAAGATGTCCGAGTATTTGCAGAAAACGCAGGAGGTGGAACCAAGAATACTTTCCACGTACGGCATTGCACATGACTAATTTATATGAGCCTCACCATTTCTTTGTAATATGGATGTCAGAGCAGGAAATGAAGTTATGCAGCTGTTCCTTCCTGCTCCTTTTGTCTTCAGGATTCTTCAGTCATCCCCTTTGACGAAACAGAGTGGCCTGCAATGGACAGTGGATTTGGTGTCATGGCAAACAGCAAGAGTCTGTTGGAGAGAAAAGAAATCTTTGCCGGTACTTTACAGTATGATTCCCTGAATTTGACAGAGTGAGACACTGAATTTGTGTTTAATAATTTGTGTTTATGTCTACAGGTGTTATTTCAGGAGGAGTAATGGGAGCAATACTCGCAGCTTTACTGGCAACAATATTAATCTACAAATGGCAGAAGAAAGATGATGAAGGATACATTCTGGGCCACCAGAGGGCTTCAGTTGAAGATTATCATCAATCCAGCAGGGAAGAAGTTGTTTAATTGACCAAACCAATGTTTGTTTTCATTTTGTCAGTTGTTAATTGTTCATTTTTGTCATTTTTAAAAATATCTGCTGCTTTTCATTCATAATTTATTTATATTTATAATTTAAAAATGAAGAATTAATTTTATTTAACAACTATTCCGTTGCCTATATTTTACAATGCTGACTTCGATCTCTCCTCAGGACAGTGTGAGTGTACAGAAAATGTCGTACATGAAAAAGTCGATAACCCTTTTTCAAGGAAGACATTTTTGTACCAGGCACAGGTGTAGATAACAAAATTAATGATGGCTGAATATCATTTGGCTGCTCCGTTTTTATGGTCCTTTATATTGCTACATGCTTGGCTCTCTGTCGTAGTTTACCTAGACCTTTGAATAGGACAGAGATAAAGCTGCATGCACGACTAATGACCTCAGTATTTTCTAAAATCCTAGAGACAGCTCTGCATTTTGAACCAAGGTGATTTGATCCTCTCTGTTAAGTAGGGAAACCTCAGTGTTATCCCCTTTTTTAGTTAGCAAAATAATTAATGTAACATGAATAAATAAATCGAATGAAAACTCATCTGAGGCTGTATATTAAATGTAAATAACAATGATTATAGACGATGATTAGCTGCTACATTTTAAAATGTAATCTCATCTACATGTGTACAATTTTTGTATTGGATAATTGTTAATAAATGATCTTTAAACCCATTTTAATCCTCAATTTATTATGTTATATGAGAATACATCCATTCATTTTCCATTTTCTGTAACCGCTTATCCTCTTCACTGTCACAGGGGGGCTGGAGCCTATCTCAGCTGACTTTGGGCGAGAGGTGTGGGAAGCTCTGGACAAGTCGCCAGGTCATCACAGGGCCGACACATAGAGACAAACAACCATTCACACTCACATTTACACCTACAGGTAGTCACCAATTTGTGAGGACCCACAAGCGAACATGCAAACTGCAGGGTTCAAACCAGGAACCTTCTTGCTGTGAGGCAGCACTGTATCGCCATGCAGATGAGCACATATTGAGAGTATATATATCCAGTATAAGCAGCCTGATAACATACATATGACAATAAGAGGATATGGACTGAGATAACTCACAGGTACATTCATGAAAGCTGTATTCCACTTAGAGGTTGTGCTATTGTGTATGCTGGTTCACAGTCACTGTTACTGGGACACTTAATGCAGCTGAGTATTAGATGCTTGTTTCAGGAATTGTTCTGACATCCCACGGCTGATTTAACTGTTAATGAGAGTGATGGCACGAGGAAATAGTTTATCAGTCATCACAGATGCATTAACTCAGGATGTGCCCCAGGGCACTAATAAGCTGTGGGCCCCACCCACTCTTTGAGGATTGTGTATTGTTTAGTAGGTAATTGCTTTAAGATAAGATAGACAAATGATCCCACAGTGGGGAAATTCATTTGTCACAGCAGCTCGTATACACAAGATGCAAAAGAAATTACTCACATGTGATAAATATACAGAGGAAGCACTCCTTTTTACATGGTGGGAGTAGCAGCCTGTTGATTAAGGAGCTGTTTAAGACCTCTGCAGTCTTACGCAAGGGTTGAGAGGAGTTGTTCATGATGGATGTCATCTTTGCTAACATCCTCCTCTCCCCCACTTCCTCTTTAGAGTCTTGAGGGCAGTCCAGGACAGAGCTGTCCCTCTTAGTTGAATCTTTTCCTGTCCCTCTCCGTGCTTCCCCCTCCCCAACAGACGACAGTAATTATTTTGAGGTAACATGATTAGGTACAATGTTATTTTAAATGCAACGAGGCCCCTCTGTGAGAAGAGGCTTCAAAGTTGGGTAAGCAATGCAAGTGTTCCCTTATAATTTGCTCTGCGTTGCAGTAATGGTTGTACATTATTAAATAAACTAATTTGCAAATAATTAAATTACCCCTCGCCCCCTGCATGAGACTATGGGGGCCTAAACCAGCTCTTTCAGCAACAGATTGCTACTCCCACCATGTAAGAAGGAGCGCGACCACATGTCCTTCATTCCAACAGCTGACAGACTCATTAAAGGTCAACTGTGAAAGATTTAGGAGTTTCTACTGGCAGGAATGGAATACAATATTCATTATTGTATTGCTGAACTTCCATTTTTATACCGTAGCCCAAAACAGACAATCCAGACACTGATCTAGATATGTCCTTTTGCTTTTTATGAGAATTTCACAGCCAGAGTTTTTAATTTCATTCAATTAATTTCAAAGGGTCAGATAAGGAGTTACAAACATAGAGGCATGATATAGCAACATATACACCCTGTTTTTTAACATACTTAGGGGGGCGGGGGGGATCTATGGAATCAGACATAGTAGTAAGGTGACAGCATATTAAGAACCCTGAAACCTCAGTCCATGCTAGGCCACAGAGACCACTCTGGAGAGCTTGGGCCTCATCGTCTCCAATATATTCTAGAAAGGGGTCCCAGATGTGAAAGAACTTAAATGGTTTGTCCTTAAGCCAGAAGCGTATAGCTTCTAGGGGGAGAAGATAACACTCTAGATGCAGTGTAAGACAGTGGGGGACAGAGTCTGAAATCCACTGGAGAAGAATACATCTCCTTGCACTAAACAGCAGCACCTTAAGCAGTTTCAGTGACGAGGGACTGAGGTTCAAAGCTGCTAACTGTGCTCCAAGGATGCAGGAAATAGGCTGCAGGGCGTCAGCGTGACATTTTTTCTACATATACACTACTGGTCAAAAGTTTTAGAACACCCTAATTTTTCCAGTTATATATTGCAATTCAAGTCGTGCAAGCCCAATGTATAGCTTGAAATGGTACAAAGGTAAGTACTGAACAGCCAGAGGTTAAAAAAAAAAAGGTTTGGTTACCCAAAACTGAAAAATAATGTACATTTCAGAATTATACAGAAAGGCCATTTTCAGGGAAGACGAAGTGGGTTAACAATTTAAAGCTGTTCTGTAGCAATGAAGGTAGAATCAGGCTTGAAAACTGGTGCTACTAATTCCTTCGGGTGTCCCATCTTTTCTTGATTACTTACAACCCCCTCTGTCTGCATAAAAGCAGTGTTGGAACACACTGTGGTACCAGACCCTCATGAGCATCAGGTGAACAGTACTGTACTGCAGAAAGTAGTGCGTTGCTACAAAAATGGCAAGAAAAAGGCAATTAACAATGGACGAGAGACAGACCATCATAACACTTAAAAATGTAGGTCTTTCCTATAGAGAAATTGCACAGAAAGTCAAGGTATCAGTGAGTACAGTTTTCTTCATCATCAAAATGCACTCAGAAACTGGTGGAAACTCTGACAGGAAGCGGTCTGGCAGACCCAAAGCCACAACTGAATCAGAAGACAAGTTCCTGAGAGTTAACAGCTTGCGTGATAGGCGGCTCACAGGACAACAGCTTCAAGCACAGCTTAATAGTGGTCGTAGTAAGCAAGTCTCAGTTTCAACTGTGAAGAGAAGACTTCGAGCTGCAGGTTTGACAGGACGAGCTGCAGCAAGAAAGCCATTGCTCAGATGTCAGAATAAGACAAAGAGGCTCTCCTGGGCCATGAAACACCGCCATTGGACTACTGAAGACTGGAAGAAGGTATTATGGACTGATGAATCAAAATTTTAAATCTTCGGTTCATCACGCAGGATCTTTGTATGCCGTCGAGTAGGCGAGAGGATGGTTCCACAAGTGTGTGACATCAACTGTCAAACATGGAGGAGGAAGTGTGATGGTCTGGGGCTGTTTTGCTGGATCCCTTGTCGGTGACTTGTACAGAGTGAGCGGCACCCTGAACCAAAACGGCTATCACAGCATTCTGCAGCGCCATGCAATACCCTCTGGTATGCGCCTGGTTGGTCAGAGGTTCATCTTACAGCAAGATAATGACCCAAAACACAAGTCCAAGCTATGCCAAAACTACTTCAGGAAAAAAGAACAAGATGGTAAGCTTGAAAACATGGAGTGGCCAGCACAGTCTCCAGACTTAAACCCCATCGAGCTGGTTTGGGATGAACTGGACAGAAGAGTTAAAGCCAAGCAACCTACAAGTGCCACACATTTAAGGGAACTTCTGCAATAGACTTGGGAAGAACTTTCTGAAGAATATTTGATTTCTATTGTAGAAAGAATGCCACGAGTGTGTTCAGCTGTTATATCTGCCAAAGGTGGCTACTTTGATGAGTCAAAAGTTTAGAATACATTTTGGTCTATAAATTGATTCTATGATTTCTTTTTCACTCACATTGCTTATTTGTTCTATCCTTTCGTTTCAGAGTGCAATGGCACAATAAACGGAATAATTTTCAGTAAAAAAACACAAAAAAGTGTGGTGTTCTAAAACTTTTGACCGGTAGTGTATATTTATTTCTGAATAATTAATTATAATTTGTCTTATCTTATCTAACCTTAAGCTTGCTGGTGGGCCTTTTGTATCAAGCTACATCTTCTATTTATTAGAAAACTACTTAGTGTAACTTACTCCAACATGTAGCTGCAGCCTTATTGGTTGTGCTTGTAACTTCTTCGCGTCTATTGGTTCTGAGCCCTGTCACTCAAAGAAGGAGGCTCCGGTCGCCGCCTCTTCCGCTCCGTCAGAGCGTTTGTTTTTATCCGCGGCGTCGCGCAGGTAGTCGGGGAAGCGGTGGGCGTTCCTCCGGGTTCGTGTTTCGTGCGCTGTTGATGCTGAGAAGATTTTCTCTCCTACCACGACCAGCTTTTCCCGATGTTTCTTCCTACGCTTGTGGAGGACATGCATCATTTTAAACCCAGTCGAGACAGACTGTACACCACCAGGTGTTGTGGATGTTGCCATGTCCGGACGGGGACCATCATCCTGGGGACTTGGTACATGGTACGTAAAATGGTTGATGGAGGTGTTAGCGAGCTAATGCTAACTAGCACTGCCGTGTCTAATGTGTTAAGTTCGCTTAAGTAGCGAGTTATATAATAAATGCCAACCAGACGATGGCTGCTTTTGTGAGGTTGTGGTTATGATCGCTGTGAGCTCGTTAGCCGCTCGGTGTTTGGGTTGTTTAAAAAAAAAAACGTCCGTTAAACTGCCGAGTTAACGTTAACGGACGTTAGCCTTATTAGCAACAGCCTGCTATCATTTCTGGCGATGCAAATACCCTCAAACGTTGAAGACACAGTTATAAAAACGTCCAGAAAGACCACGGATAAAACGTGTCTACAAGTTGGTTATTATTTGAGGCTTTAAAACGTGTGACATTTTGACTTTAACTTTATATTTAACGTTAACGTGTTAGCGCGAGCTAACCAACGTTCAGTTGCTAACGGTTGTCAGTAACTCACATCCAGTCAGACTATGAAGGAATTCACAGTGACATTATTTGATATAAAACTTTATTTATGTTGCGTACAGACAAACGATATTTATAGCTGTAGATAGTCTAACTTTAATCTAATCTAACTGTTCGCTAACTGCTGTCGCTGCCCTCTGTGCACGTCTCATCATCTGAACTAATCCGCTTTCGTTGCATCACATCTTCCTCGTTTTGGTTTATAAATCCTCTTTTTTTTTGCCAGCTGGCAATATTTGATACATATAAAACACGTGAACCGTGTTCCTCATTCAAATCTAATACATTAAACCAGTCACAGCCAGTGATTTCTGGATCTATCGATCTTAAAATATGTAAACAAAAGTGCTGATGTTAATGCAGTCAGTGGGAGTTCCTAGTGTGTGACATCACCTTTTTACATTTTGCTCATTTTTTGTGGATATCTATTCTTTTTTCTTGTTTATGTTTGTTAACTTTAACGTTAAGCCTTTAAGACTTTATTGTTAAAACAGCTCACAGGAAAATAAATAGGTTTTAAGAGCAAATAAAGAATCCAGCACACTTAGCACACCACTTAGTGATTAATTTATTTACAATGTATCAGTCCATACTTCAAGTCAAGAGGGTTTTTTATTGTCATTTCAAATATATATATATATATATATATATATATATATATATATACACACACACACAGCACAGTAAAACAAGACAGTGTTTCACCGAGGACCATGGTGCTACATGAAACATACAACAGACAGACAGAGCATACCGGACTTTGAGGTGTATGTATCATCAGTAGCAGTAGAGATAAAAGGTGCGATGTGCTGATTATTCTATGTTTTACTGTTCTTCAACAGTCTGGTTGCCTGTGTGAAGAAACTCTTTCCCATCCTGACATTATTATCCTTTAAACAGCGCAACCTTCTTCCAGAAGACAGAAGGGAGAAGAGTGTGCTAACTGATGAATGTCTGAGGACAAAAGTAAATAGATAAATTAGTGAGTACAAGTGATGAACTGTGAGGTGTTTGCTTCCCAGCCAAGAGTTTTTGATCCTGCACGCTTGTCACAAAGACTTTATGGCGTGCCAGCACATTTTTGAAATTGAGACCCAGAACACGATTGCTGAAAGTTAATACCAGTTTTAATTATGGTACCTGATGGTCAGGCAGGTGAGGCTGCTTCTCCATAAGCTTGTCTGCCTGTACTGGTACAGAGATGTACAGGTGATGAGTGTTTTTACCCTGTTGAACCTTTTTGACCTGGATTAAATAGATGTTTCACCTAAATGATCAGGGTTGACTCTCACCAGACAATTTGATCTTATGTTTTTCCCCAACTCTCCCCCCCTTGAAGCTTTCAGAAAACACAAGTGGCCCTCTCTCACCACAAGACTTTCCTGCACTTTAATCGTCGTCTTGTGTGTTCCTTGACTTTAGTTTTAAAACTTTAAATATTTAGTTTTGTTGAAAGCATTCTTGGTTGACTTTCATCTCGAAAGCTAGTTTGTCATTGAAAGAATCATCTCACCAAACTGTTTTTCACAGAATATGATACTTTATTTTCTTCACCAGTTTCAGTTCATGCCATCATGCGTCATTTCTTGTCTTGTGCAATGTATTTTTCAACGACACGCTGTATCACGTGAATTCAAGCTCTCTATGCTGATTATTAAGCTGCAGAGCCCTTGAATGGTTCCTCTTCACGACTGCATTCCCACACGATGATAAAGCAGCCTCGACAAAAAGCGGTGATAAACAGTTCGCTGTAATCTTGCCCATCTCATCCATGATTCAGCAGTTTGATACTTGCTGACACCAATGGCTGAGAAATTCAAGAACCAAGAATACAAAATGTTTAACTAATGTGCCAGAGTCATATTTTAAAAGCCTCCTTTCTTGTCCTCCTTCCTCCCCTCAGGTTGTCAACCTGTTGATGGGCATCCTGCTGACTGTAGCTGTGACCCACCCAGAGAATGTGCCCACTATTGACCTGCAGTATGAGGTCATCGACCATTACTTTGCCTCAGACAGGATGTCCGGTAAGTGGTGAAATCTACCTAAGAAATACCATAAAGGGCCCGCAGACTGCATTATAAAAACAGAAGGAAATGTTGAGTTTATCAAGCATTTACACATCAAACACATTCAGTTATGGGGCGTCTTTTTATTTCCGCTGTATCCAGACGAGGATGGTTTGCCTGAGGAAACATCGCTGAATAAATATTCTCTGCATTGGACTGAATGTAAAGCTGCTTTTTTTCTCTGCTGTTAGGCTGAGGTTGCGTTTGTGATTCATCTTCCAACTGGGAGCAACTCCCCAGTGACAGCAAAAGAAAACAACTCATGACAACAGAACACTGCCGAGCTGTGTTGTTGTTGTGTTGTTGTCGTGTCACCGGTAGTGCTCCTTTCGGTTTTTCCTCGAGGATCTGTATTGGTCCGAGGTGTTTGTATTCACGCTTGCCAGTGCAGCGCTGGCAGAATGAGCGGAGCGCCTTTTCCTTTCTAGCTGGTGGTTGTTTTGTCGGTTGGCTTGGTGAAGGCTTCTTCATTTTTCTGAAACAGTGACTCAGTGGGAGAGGAGGTGAAACAGCCGCGGTGGGTTGACCTTCCCACAGCAGGCTAATGCAGCATGCAGGAGGACGGTGGAGGTTGTCCACAGCCTGCAGAGGCGACATTGGCATATTAGCGCAGCTTCATCAGTCGGCACTGATTTTATTTCACATGCAACTGATAAAGAAAACATGTGAAAATGCTCTTTGACCTTTGGACGGCTCCTAACATTTGTTTCTCCTCTTCTTTATCTTGTGACAGTGAACTGTTGATTCAGACAAAACAGGGAATTTGAAGAGGTCACAAAACAGTGACTGAAAAACACATAATTTTAATTTATTTGAGAAAATAATTGAGAGGAAAAAAGTAGTGGAAATCATATGACACGCTATAAAATAGCATTTCTTTGACACATCTGATCCTTCCAGAGATCGGGAATCTCCCCATCTATCGATCGTCTGGGGATTTCCAAATGAAAGATATTTGCTTGCATACCTTACATTTTTTCCAAGGACGCGCCTTACCCGAAACAATGCTCTCCCACTATCCTCCTGCATCGTCACAGGCACAAAACTTTGTCTTCATTGTTTTTTTTTTTACTCTCAAATGTTTTAACAACAAAAGCTTGAAGATTGAACACTGACTTGAGTCTAGACACTTCCCAGTTATAAGCCAAAAACTAAATAATACAGGTACAAGATGACTCAGATTCCAGAAAATAGCGCCTGACAAAGATGTCTATGATTTGAAGACAATAAAAGTAGCATAACAGCTCTTCTTCTTTATTCATAAGTTGATGAATACCTTATCTGAGCTTGAGCCTGTGTGAGTTTTGTTTTCAGTAGCCTAAAGATGAGCTCGAGACAGTCTGACAGTTTCATATAGTGATGTACAAGTTGTTCTGCTTGAGCTACTGAATAACCAAAGACATGCCTCTGGGCTGCAGTTGCTGCGATAGCTTTCTCACAAGCGTCGTCTCTCCCCGTGCAACAGGCAGAACAGTTTGAGGAAGTGAGCGCCTGAGTGATGGAAAGAAAAGAGGATATGAAAGGGAGGCCTTTTAATTATCCCAGGCCGAGTTTCACTGTGTGTTTACACACACTGCCCAGCCGAGAGGGAGAGGCTTAATGCTCCCCAGAGCTGGCCTTTTAAAACGCGAGTGAGCTGCAAAGAGACAGTTCATTCACACTGTATGCAAATCACTGCTGCTTCAAAGAGAACATGCAAATATATACATTCATCCACGCTCACTGATGTGTACGTCACGACGAAAGCTCGACTAAAACTGTAATTAAAAACTTTCCCTTCACCTTCTCTCATACAGAGAACGCCTGTGTTGGATTTGCCATCTCTCTGCTGATGCTCACGATCAGTGCCATGATGGTGTACGGGGCAATCACTGTAAGTGACGGCATGCGCTTTATTTAAAAGCACTGTCATGGTTTCTTATGCAAATATGTAATCCCCGAATGTTCAAGCATCGCTTTCAAGTTGTATAATAATAGCACCAGAGCTAAGACGTAACAGGAAATACCAAAGCACCCTCCCCTGTGTTTTAGCACCGCACTACATTTTAGCTGGATGATCAAAAGAATCCTGATCCAGTGGGAGGTTAGCACACATACTATGTTCTCACTGCCCGTCATCTTTACCTCACAGGCCCGCCCGATGGCTTCAGGACTGACAGGTTTGATAGCATTTTGACGTGGCCCTATTAAGCTGCTAGTTCGGATGACTGCACAGTTAAACTATGACACGCATCTGCAGGCTGTGCAAGAGTTATGCTTTAGCTGTGCAAGTACACGCTCCCAGACAACTGTAGTACATTTTCCAATACAGTGTGGTGGTGCAGAGCTGCTGTTAGCACTGTAGTGTCCCAGTGAAACACCCTGAATGTTTGAACCACAATCATGATGTACCAAGGATACTTTGCTACATAATGTAAGAAAGGAAGGTGAAGTAGATTTTTGTCAAGGCCGTTACAAACAGTGCTTCTGGTAGAGGAAAAACACCCTTTAGAGAACCTTGTTAAAGGACCACTTTGCTGCTTTTCAACCAGTCTCTACAGATTACAGTGTCAGAGTTAAAACGTCAGCACTCCCTGTCTCTGTAGGCAGGCTCTTTTCATTTACCACAAACCACATCTGATGATGTGTCACAGCCTGAGCAGTAGGAAAAATCTCTTCAATCTCTAATTAGACATTTAAACCAGGAGACAAAGGTTTGAATTTAAAACCTGGAGCACTTATGTTTGACTCTAAAACCACTGAAGTGTTTCTGGTTGCTGCTCAGGCTGAATACAGCCGTATAAGAAAGTTTAGTTTAATCAAAGTGTGTCGAGATGAAGTTGAAAAAAGGCAACACGGTCCTTTTACACAGCAGTCTCACTTCAGATCTGTTCATAACATGATTTTCAAATGTTTTCCACAGCACCGTGACGGCTGGCTCATCCCGTTTTTCTGCTACCAGCTGTTTGACTTTGCTCTGAGCTGCTTGGTGGCCATCAGTTCTCTCACCTACCTACCCAGGATCAAGGACTACCTGGACCAGCTGGTCAGTGCCGACAGTCTACAGTCTGATCTTGCTGACATTATGAATCGAGCACACTACTGCTCCCATATTTGTTTTTACCACAGAGGATCGTCACAATGCAGATATTATAACTACGCCTCAGTTTTACCAAGAATTATGTCAAGGAGTGAAGTTTTTCTGGTTTGAAGGTAGATCTGACATCCGTACACGTGAACAATTTGTTATTTTGATCAGAGAATCAAGTCTCAGTGTAATTAGCTAAACAGATAAACTATTGTGTTTGTACAGCGTTGTAATTTGAACAACCGGATCTTCGAAATCAAGTACAAATACTTGAAGATTACTTGATTTAATATATTTTTTTAAATAAATGTAAAACATCCCTTTCATAACATTTTGGTCACATGAACTCCACGTTCCACCTTTTATTAAGATCATTACTTTTTATATCAGTCACATTGTAGCATTGATGCCGATGTGAGCTGAATATGTATGAAAATGTTTTATTGATTATCCACTGTCGTTTTTTCTTCCCCTTCGTCAGCCGGATTTCCCGTACAAGGACAACCTGCTGTCTCTGGACTCCAGCTGCCTGCTGCTCTTTGTGCTGGTCTTCTTTGCGTTCCTCATCATCCTCAAGGTGAAGTCATTGGTTATTCAGCGAAAATCTGCTTTGTTCACTGGGTTGGTTCATGTATTTAATGGCCCCCCAATGCACACTAGTATATAAATAAATCTAATATGATTTGTGTACATTTTTTCTCTGGATTCATTAAAGGGGTGAATCTGAGACACGGTTAGCCAAGCTAGGGAACAGCTAGCATCTCTCCTGTTTAAATTTCCTCTGTTTAATTAGAAAAATACACTTTGTGGTTAAACGAGTTTCAGGATTAAAAGTGTTTACTGACTGTCACAACTGGATTTAAACATAACACTCCAAACTTATCTTTGCTTTTCAGGCTTACTTGATCAACTGTGTGTGGAACTGCTACAAGTACATCAACAACAGGAACATGCCAGAGATCGCCGTCTACCCTGCCTTTGAGACCCCTCCCCAGGTACACAAGCTGCCTGAAACTCTCTCTCTGTCACAAAAACACACCTGACACTGTCAGCAGCAGCAGTAATGTGTAATGCAGAAGTTCAGCCAGCAGGTGGCATCACGTCCACACACTGACAGCCTGAAAAGCCAAAAGAAGGCACACGACATCACAAAGATCCGCTCCTAAGTGTTTGTTGCAGCGACATTAGAAAGAATTGTAATGCAGAAATTAAGTTTCTTTTTTTCATGTTTTCCTGATCTGAGAGCACATACTTCCCTTTGTGTCCCTTTGTGCTGAAATATTAATGAATGTTTACATTACTAATTAATCTGACAGTTCTTTTGGCAATCGATAGATTCATTGTTTGGTGTACAAAATGTCAAAATGTGTTGACATATTTAAATTATTAGACATTCAGTTTACTATCATAAAAGACTGTCACATCTGAGAAGCTAAAACGAGTTCATTTTGTGCTTTTTTAAAATTTTATTTTGGGCTTTAATGCCTTTTCTTTATTTAATAGGATAGCTGTAGAGAGGGAATGACATTTCTGACGTTTTGTAGACAAAGTAGTTAAACATCAGATTAACCAGCAGTGAAAGTAATTGTTAGTTGCAGCATATACTCTTATGACCTGTGTGTATCTAGATTTCTGTAATCAGAAACATTGTTTATGTAACAGCAGGTTTTCTGTACATTGACTCTCTGTGTGTTTGTTGCTCTCTCCTTCAGTACATCCTGCCAACTTACGAGATGGCGATGAAGATGCCAGAGAAGGAGCCGCCTCCTCCTTACATGCCCGCTTAAGCACCAGCCCTGTTGCCAAAACACACATTACACACACGCACACACACACACACACACACACACACACACATGCACACACACACACTACCATATGCATTCCTACCTTCCCTCACTCACCTTTTCCGAACACCTTTACCCCTCTCGCTCCTCCCACCCTGCCTTCTAACCTACTGTGTATGTGTAAGGCCACTGAAAATGTTTTGTTCAGCCCTGTTGTCTGTATTTCTATGAAGTGTCTATAGAGCTGGAGGTGTGAGAGGAGAACGATGGGAGACCTGAATGAATCAGAATCATGAATGAATGTGATGTTTGGAAAGCAACAGAAGCTACCAGCCCACCCCCTCGCACCACCAACACCACCCCTGGCCTTTTTTTAAGTCTTAGTAAAAGGGATACATGTGAATATTAAATAGCTTGAAATGCTTTCATCACTCCAGCACCATCCTATCTATAGATTGATATATGAAGTGTAAAAAGAAAACTATTATGACAATCCACTTATTATAGCTCTTATTGTTGAATTGTGTTACTTTCCCGCCCCTAATTATTAAGATCTAGACTATTCCTGCTCAGTCTTGGATGCAGTCTGTAGCACTTTTTGTCTGTTATTTATTTAGCTTTGCCGTGGTTCAGTTCACCACCACCCCCTGACATTTTCATCACTTCCTGCTGCCCTGATGTGTTAGCAAAGCTAGTGAATAGTTTTCCAGCTGAGACGGGTGGAGAGAGACAGCAGACGGCACCGATGATGAATCATATTCTCTGCCTCTTTCTCTCCTGACATCTGGAGCAAACAGCTGGTCTTGTGAACATTAGTAGTTGCATGCTTATCAACAACTCCCCGCCCCTCCCATTACTTTGCTAGTAATATGATTTCATCATAGTGGAAAAATTTGACTTCAATAAACGTTTCAGAACATTTATGCCGTCATGACTCCTTTGTTCCTTTCAAATATGCAGAGGTGAAGTCAAAAAGTAAAAGACAGATTTTAGAAGATGGAGATAATATCACATGATTTTCATTAGTAGTTGTCATGGAAATGGAAATGTTACAAAAATGTTCTTGGCAGTTTTAATCAGTGGCTGAAAACAGCTGTTCTGGATGTTGAATGGACCCAGAGGTGAAATTGTTTTGTCAGCTGCTGATCATGAGGTCAGAAATAAATACAAATGACATTCAGAAATGAGAATGAAAACTGAGAGAGAAGTTTCAGTATGGTGAAGTAGATCAAGCTGGATAAAAGGATTTGTATTGAACTGTTAAAGGCCCCATTGAGATTTAAAGTTTTTTCTAGGGGAGTCCTGGTCAAGACAGACAGCAACACAAACTAAGAACAACACATTATAACTGTTACAAAACTTTTAAAAGCATTCAAAGAAATTAGATCTTTGAGTTTTAGAACTTTTCCCCAAGTTTTGTACAAACGTTTGAACATGTTAAAGTTTTCAAGAAGTTTAAACAGTCCTCTATCAAGGGGAAAATAACTGTAAGACTGAAAAAAAAGAAGCTCTTTGGATGCAAAAAAAAGATTTTTACAGAAGTTTTCCACAGTAATGTAACTCACTGTCTTTCTGACTTAATCAACACATTGCTGTTTTTATCAGGATTGTGAATTACTCTCTAGAATATTTCAAATTGCTTTGTTCTGTCACAAATTGTACAAACTTTGGTAAATCGTCACACCTTTAATTTCAACTTCCCAAATCACCAACCGTGCTGAAGCATTTCATTTTATTTTGTAATGTATTTAGAGTTAAGCTACTTTATTCTATAAGCTGATTTCAGACTAAATTTGACTATTTTTAGGCCAATAAATAAATAAATAAAGACAAGCATTCCTCCACCTCATATTATATCTAACAGTGTGGACAAAGCTTTGAAACACCATTTATATCAGGACATAAACGTATTACAGTATTATTAATCAGAAAGTGGCCTAATAGATCTTAATTAGTGTCATCAGTAACACCTGTGTTGATCCTAATGTTTCATGTGGAAACCTCGCACTGTAAGTTCCCGTTTACATGGACACATAGTTTCTATACGGTCCTCCATACCGTCTTCTACGTGGCCTGAAGGTCATGTCCCACCTTTGGATTGGGCAGGCCGTTTGACGCGTTGGACTCATAAGCCCCTCATATGTGGAGGCGGTCAGACCCCTTGCTGAGCTGAGCCAGGACCCTCAGAGACCGAGAGCAGGCTGACAGAGCACCAGAGGACCAGAGGACGTGTGCAGATATGATGAAGTCTTTCCTCTGCTTGATATACTGCAGTGCGCTGCTGCTGTCTGATGTTCTG
This sequence comes from Protonibea diacanthus, assembly GCA_028641955.1. Taxonomy (NCBI): domain Eukaryota; kingdom Metazoa; phylum Chordata; class Actinopteri; family Sciaenidae; genus Protonibea; species Protonibea diacanthus. Next base: position 15,205,068 of record CM053992.1, read on the forward strand.
GCCACATACCACCACAGTGCGGTAGACCCGCACATGATAGCCGCACAAAGCTACGCACAAACGAGAAATAATGGCCGACCACCGACCAGGACCCTGAATCCAGCAAGTAAGTTTCAGTGAAACTAAAGATTTTGAAATCTATGTTCAACTCTGTGTTCAAATATTGTCTCTGAAATAGTTTGTACTTTCTAGCAGTGGTGGGAGAAGTATATTTACTTATTTTTAGGTACTTATATATCTTACTTTATTCTTCTACATCACATTTTTAAAATAGCAGGAATATTAAATGATTTGCTACAGATTTGAAAAATAAAAAAGCAGTATCTACTGAGACCTCTTTATTACTTTCTATGTGAGAAGGATTTCTAGTTTTTAGCAGTTCAGAGTCATTTCACCTCAAAATTTCTCTATTTAAAAAAACTATTTCAGGCCCAAAGAAGTCACAGAAATATTTAAAAATATTAAATGAACTTAAAAAGGCTGATATATGAATATAAATGTGTATAGTGTAACTTTGAGTTATGAGTACTTTGAGTGCATTCTGCTGGTAATACAGTTTAAGTTAAATTAAAGTTTTATATTACTCATAATGAAGTATTTTTTACATGTTTTACTTAAGATTTGAATACTTCTTCTACCTTTTGAAAAACAAATACTACATTAATAAAGCATAAAGTCTTACCAGAAAAGTTAAAAGTTAATATTATCTGGATGTGTAAGCAGCATTTTAGCGTCACAGCTGGTCGAGGTGGAGCTCACTTTAAATAAGTTTTTGTGTGTAAAATGATGTTGATGCAGAGTAATTAATCAGTGTAGTGCAGTAAAAAGTACAATATTTCCATCCCAAATGGGAAGTAGGAGTATAAATGCATATCATTGAAGTGCTAAAGTAAAGTAAATGCACTTACCTTAGATTCCACCACTGTCTTTAAGCTCCATTAGACTTTTTGAATCTCACTAGTTATAACTTGTTCACATACAAATTGTTTTGTAGTAGAGTCATTCATTCTTTTAAATTACATTTTAAAACCATTCATAAATAAAATATTTTGATATTTAAATCATGAATCATGAATATTATAAATATGTATCTAACAACAGGATTTTGCACTTTTCTCAAACGCAACATGCATGAAATCTGAAATTCTTGACTGGGTGTTTCACAAGCACTATTCGGGATAATCCCAGCTTGCTGCAAACAACCCAGTTGGCTGAACTTACTCTCATGCTTCGACTAATAATGTGTCTGTGTTCCCAAGAAAATCAAAAGTTGTTGTGCATTTCACTACAACGTACTTTACAATGTCAACTTACACAGCTTTCCTGTTTACCGACTTTCGACCTACTAATGTTCTCTATCACTTTTCCTTTCTGGTGGCGCTGTAGTTCACAGAAGTGATTACACGTATAGAGGAGGGTATCACTACCACTACCAGCCACCAAGGATCCCTCCACCGGTAGTGTATCGACCTATTCCTCTATCTCCTCCGGTGACTTACCACAGACCCTCAGTCCCCATGCCGCCCTTTCACCACAGATTCAAAGGGCCAGTGGCGCCGCATATGCACCATATATACAAAGGCCTATCTCCACCAGTAGTTCAACACCCCCATCAAAGGTTCAAAGGCCCGTTCCCTTACAAATTCAAAGGTCCATGCCCAACAAAGTCAGACCCAACAGTACCAACAACACCTGTGGTACACCTCCCTACACTTCCACCTCTACCAGAGCCAACAGTGCTGCCAACTCTGCCAGCAACTACAGTAGCGCCGCTGACAACCATCATGCCAGTGTTGGTGACCACTGTGGTGCCAGTGGAGACCACCGCTCCTGTGACGCTACCGGTCAGTACCCAAAGCGGCTTCATCACCACCATCAGTGCTGTGGAGACAGGTAGAATATTACCAGTCAGGTTTGCTTTCCAACCCAACCAACACTCCTCCATGTCTTTACAGGTCAGATCTGTTTTGTTTCACTTTGAGAGAGAAGAGAAATATTAGCCACTTAAAGGAGATGTAATTTTATTTGAAGGAGGAAAATTTGTGAAATATGCTTACCCTCTTTCTTGCTGAGAGCGAGATAAGAAGATCGATATTACTCTTATGTCTGTGCGTTAAATACAATGCTGCTGCAAACACGCTGTTAGCTTAGCTTAGCATGAAGATTGTAAACTGGGGCAAACAGCCGACCTACCAGAGGTAACAAAATCTATCCAACAGCATCTCTAAAGCTCACTACGCGAAGTATCATATTGAAAAAATACCTCATTATGTTTTAAACAGTCGAGGTTGATGAATCTCTGGTCCTGTTTTGTTGCGTTATATGTGATTATTTTAAATTAATGATGTGTGTTATTATGTCACTATGTGATGTCTGCCATTTCTGGCCAGGTCTCTCTTTGTGCTAAGCTAAGCTAACGATGGAAAGCTTTAGTTTATTTAGTGCACAGACGTAAAAGTATTCTTCTTTTCATCAAAGTCTCAAAATATTGAACTATTTATATATTTTTAGCGGTAGTAGACAATAAGTAGCTTTCTAAAAAGACAATTTCACTTCATTATCTATCTTATTTGAATTTATGAAACAGTCTGAGATGTGGACAGTGATTAAAGTGTTCAGAATGAGGTCTTTTTAATATGAAAGCAGAGAGGATCTGACACTAAACTGCAGAAATGTAGTTTAGCATATGTGTGTGTGATTGGACAGGCAGGGCTCCTAACACTGTCTCTTTTGGTGTGATGTCACTGTTTACATGTGGTCATCGAGCGTCCTTTTCCTTCGGGGAAATGTGATAAAAGGATACGTCCTGTGATGCGTCTCTGATGGACTGTTGAAACACTGAAATGATGCAGTATGCGGTGTGGCATACTATATTATTTCACCTGATACACAACCTTTTATTTTACCACCACAGCGATGCGCAACAGTTTCCTCTTGTTACCATGGGAACGTGTATTGCGCATCCCAAAGTGTCCTGTGTTTTGTCCCTGATTGTTAACTGTATTACTCTCACTATGTAACCAGCATGCTTCACTGTTTCTCTGAGTGACGAACTGGTGGTTTAGTGTAAAATGGACTTAATCCTGCCATCGTTTGGTTGATCACCAGAGACAGACTCTCAGTGCAGGAGTCGTCCCCTGGACCTGGTCTTCATCATTGACAGCTCTCGCAGCGTGCGTCCTGGTGAGTTTGAGAAGGTGAAGATATTCCTGGCTGACATGGTCGACACATTGGACGTGGGCGCTGACGCCACCAGAGTAGCTGTGGTCAACTACGCCAGCACAGTCAAGATCGAGTTCCTGCTCAAAGACCACTTCAACAAGCCCGACATGAAGAAAGCCATCTCCCGCATCGAGCCGTTGGCAGCTGGCACCATGACCGGCCTCGCCATCAAGACCGCTGTGAACGACGCCTTCACCGAGCCATCTGGAGCCCGTCCTCGCTCCAGGAAGATCTCAAAGGTGGCCATCATCGTGACGGACGGGAGACCTCAAGACCAGGTGGAAGAAGTGTCTGCTGCAGCTCGGGCCACAGGCATCGAGATCTACGCTGTCGGGGTGGACCGTGCCGACATGACCTCCCTGAGGCAGATGGCCAGCATCCCTCTGGAGGACCACGTCTTCTATGTGGAGACCTACGGTGTTATCGAGAAGCTCACCTCCAAATTCAGGGAGACCCTGTGCGGTAGGACAGAGAGACACACAAGACCTTTTCCCCACCATTAACCCTTGTTCTAGTTCCTCAGTAAGGGGCACCTACAGTCTACAGGAGGGGGTTTTGTTGCAGATTGTGGATCATTTACTGTGTTTTTGTTGAATTATAAACTCTGAAATCATGAGGGAAAATACCAGATACTTTCAACCCCCACATGGACTGCAGATGTCGGCACTAGAACTTGCTTGTAGTCACGAAATTAAACCAGTGTAAAGTCTTGGAGCCGTGCAGCCCCAAACTTTCAACTTATTTTTCAAAATGAATATGGTGATCATTAGTTAAATGTTCTGCAAGCAAAGCATCATTATGGTGAGTGCTTTGAATGTATTTATCTGAAATTATTTAAATGTACAGTAGAACCTCACTTTTTCAAAGGCATTCAAACTGAGAATAATGATTGAAATACTCTTAAATATGGACCTGTGTGAAGACTTTATATAGCTTTATAGTCTTAAAACAACTTCCACATAACACACTTGTATATGAATCCCAAAAATTCTGTTGAAATGTGTGAAAATTTTGATAATCTGAAGCTATTTCCTGATCTGAATTACAAATATTTGCAGATTTTGCTGCACAAGAACTTCAAGGATTTGGAAAAATGAGGTTCTGCTGTAAACTCGAATGTTTTCCATGTTAATGTATGATGTTTGAGTCCCAGTCACTGGTACTTATGAACTCATTTGTCCATAGGACTGATGTTACTGTTGTACTTCAGGGTTCTGTGATTTTACCTGCGTTGTCCATCACACAGCAGTTTGCAAATGACCTTGGCTGAGATGTGGTGAAGGTGTAAGAATGGACCAAGTTTTTCCACCGCAAGCGACACATGGTCAAGTACAAACTGGGAAAACCGTATAAATGCCTTTTTTTGTCAACATGTTTACATGTTTTTCAATCTGCAAAGCACCTTACCTAACACAAGATACCTGCTTATAGTATGTTGTATGCTATCACATGAAACTGCATCCATGCTGCCGTCTTGATTGCACCATCTCGGCTTGTTCCAGGTCTGGATCCGTGTGCCATGGGACATGACTGCGAACACATATGTGTCAACAGCAATGCCTCCTATTACTGCAAGTGCCGGAGTGGTTATATCTTGAACGCGGACAAGAAAACCTGTTCCCTGAAACGTAAGAACACACGGCGTGGATTCCTGCAGCAAATGTGACTTTTTGCTCCGATATTGATGCTGCTGAAGTGATAAAGCTTGATGTGTAAAAGCAATGTACAGTATGTGTGACCAATGACTTATAGAATTGAATAGAAATGAGTCACTATAATAAAAATATTGCAGAATATTTTTGAAAAGTATTTATATTTAAATGTTTCTATTTGGTTGAGCTTTGGCAGGCTGGTTGGAAAATGTAGAACGGTGGCATTTTGTGTGCCTTTTCACTCTCTGCTGTTGCACTGATGTGAAATTTGCTCTCTCCTGGCGAAGCGGTGAAGGTGGAGGTGGTGGAGGATCCTTGTAAATGTGAAGCCAGACTGGCTTTCCAGAAGCAGACGCAGGCCGCCATCCAGCAGCTCACAGCCAAGCATATCCTTCCTGTTGTTTCAGATGGAGGACATTTTTATTATAAACACACATTTTCTACAGCACATTTCACTGAAGTGAACACTGCTTATTTCTACCTGCTGGCACGAGTTTAACAGTGTGTCTTGTTTAAGTTTTAAGTGAGCAATACGACCACCCTTTTCTCATTGTTTTCACTGTTTCATTGAGCCTGTAAAAGAGTTTCCTTGACTGTTCTCACTGGCCGACGTGTCTGGGAGAATACAGCATCTGGAGAACATGGTGGGCCGCGCTTAAAGCTGGACACGGCGGTAGGTGTTGGCAGCTTTTTCTCTTCTGGGGTGATTTGTAGTAATACAGCTCCCATCTACCAAACACAGTTTGACCTTTTGTTTATTTACTTTCTGCAGAGACAGCAAGCTGGTTTGGACATGTGTTTCCTGTCACCCACCCTCCCATAACTACTGTATGGATTTCAACCACACATGAAGCGAAGCTGTGATTCATAAACCAACAACCCTCAAGTTACTGACTGCTGCGGACCGTCGAGTAACAATATCTACAGTTTTTATGAAACTGCTGTAACTCACACTATTTTCTCTACACATCTATATGAACATGTGTGGTGTATACCAAAGAGTATTATTTTCATTGGTTCTCATGTACTGTACTGTGTTATGTGTCCTGTTGTACAAAGTTGCATATTGTATATAGTAGTATGTATAGTATATAGTAGTTTTTATGAAAGGATTTACTTAGTAAGAGAGTTTAATAGAAAAATGACTTTATGCTCTGATGCATTCAACCATTAAAATATTTTATATACTTAGTTGAAATTGTTTAACTACCAAAGTGTTATGGTCACGTTGTAATATGTGTAATTAATGATAACTTTAATCTTCTGTGAGATGACATAAGAAATATAAATGTAACCAAATTGGACAATAAAATAATCACAAAGGAGGTTGTTGTGCACACTGTTGTTACTTTTATCAGCTGAAAATATGTGTGTATTTTACAGTATTGTTCATTCAGATCCAACTCTTGATATTTTAGTGAAAACCGGCTATGGCATTCGAATTTTTCTATTGGCTGATCTGAAGCCAGGTGACAGAAACTTTTACAAAATTTTTACAAACCCCCAAGCGAAGACGATATAAAGAATGGGTGTTGTATTTGTGACGTCACCCACATGTTTCTGAAGAGCTGCTGTGAAGTGTGAGTGTGGTGGCTCTGGCCGCCATCATCTTAGATATCGCCGCCTGGCTAATCTAAAAATGGGCAGACATACTTCATAGGTGGACCTGAGACAAGATGAATGATGCCAGGTTGCTTACACAAGGCATCTGTAAAAAGCATCCCGCGGTCAATCAAAGCAGTCACGCTGTAAATTATGCATAACTGGGGACAGGGGATTTAGCTATAGTTTTTTGTACCAGGCTGTAAACATGTTTATTTCTGATGTGAAGTTGGACATTTTAACATGGGATCTTTTGGAGATTGACTCGTTCTGTAGCCAGCCTCAAGTGGACGTTTGAGGAACTGCAGTTTTTGCTACTTCTGCACTGGCGTCATTTCCCAGCCAGGGAGGTTGCTGCTTGAATCCAAGTGACTGTCAAAGCTCTAGTCATTTTCTCTGTGTCCACCACAGACACTGACAGCTGCTCGTAGCTAGTTAGCTCAGTTAGCTCGGACCTCCAGTAGCTGTAGTCCTGCTACACTGAACGGTGGTCAGTTTGTCACTCTGGTGTTACACCATCACACTTTGTAGCCACGAGGCCACAGCCCCCTATAGTGACTGTGCTCTGCAGAATTTGGGGGTGCAGTTGTACTTTAATTCGATAATTATAAAATTAAAAACAATGTGTACATCTTGCCCAGTAAATTACACACATAGCAGGAATCCAGAATGTAACAGTAAAAACTACTGTATAGAGAGGTAATAACAGGATGTGACTATGCTGAAAGACTATTGCTTAAATAGGGCTGATACAGAATTTCATGAAAATCTTATGGATTGTAACTTAAAACACTTTTTATTGCTAACTACTAACAAGCATGATTCAGGTCAAAATTCCTTGAATGAAAAATAATATTTATTATGATAAATCCAGCACTATATTTATGAAACTTTGTGCCAAAAGTGTCAGTCTGGTATTTTGGAGAATCAACATATCGCTCGAAAATGTGTCTGTGGATACAAAAGAGGCATTATATCAGTCTCTGTTACATAACTGTAAATAGTAATACCATCTATGTATTTCTGTGTCAATATAGAAAGGTAAACATGATGATGGAGCTCTGACATTTCTGTTAACAATGTGTTATAATTCACTCTGCAAGTCAAACTGCTCTGATATCTGAGGTCAGGGGATGATCACTTCCTAACCTTTAACCCTTCTTTCTCGGAAACACACGTTCTGTCAGCTGAAGTCAAAATAAAGCTGGATTAAAGTCTGAAATCGACCTACGACTGTGCAGAGTTATTTATTTAATTCTTCTGAGTTGATAAAGTAATATGCAGGTTAATTATTTTAACACCTCTCTTACACCATCATGTGTTTGTGCGCTCTTTTATCACCATCATGTCTCTTTTACACCTTCAGCATTGCCAAAAAACAACAGACGGGGGTCATCGTGTTACCTCTGGAATGAGTTGGCTTATTTGCCTGAAACAGCCATGACAACAGAGAGCCTCTGTCTGCACCGTCTGTGTGAGGCAGAGAGTCAACACGCCAACGTTTACCTCTAGTCTGGTTTGAATTCTCTCCGTCCTTCCTTTAACCAGGCAGCTGTTTTATGTTTGTTTGCTATTTCAGAGGCTTTCATGGCTACCACACACACAGGCGGTCAGTGAGGTGAGGCCACCAGTGTTTGGAAGTGGAAGAAGATGAATGGGACTTGCACACCTCTGAGAAGTGGAAAAGACACATAAAGTCTGGTGCAATACATCCCTGTTTTTGAGGTTTTATAATCAAATTCTAAAATATTGATACAGTAGATTATATTAAATATCTCAAAACAGTAACAGTGCTCTGTTTCATTTATATTTTTTATGGGCCATATAGAGAATATTTCAGATATTTTGTTCTGTAAACTTACAATGAATATTTTAATAATCTTCACAAATACCTGAGCCGAGAAATGGACTGAGGGTGTTTAAAGTAACCATATGTGGTTGTATAAAATGGGAAATGCTAGTTTAAATGATGCTAAAAATGAAATGTACAATGTCGCCCATTATAATAACTCTAAAAACAAATCTTCTGATATTGATGGCTGAATACTTGAGACATTACAAGATAAAACATGCCTAATTTAAGCTGTGAAAAGTCTGTATTTAGTAAAGCAGATAAAATCTCAGTGGTAAAATGAATAAAATACTTGAAATAACTGTTTTGTTTTTAGTTTGTTTCACTTTTGCAAATCATTTTTAAATATTTTGTCAAAAAAGAGACATTTGCCTTTCAAAAAAATGGACATCCTGACAAAAATTACCTCTAAATATTTTTTAAATATTTTCTGTTTCAAATAATCTTTTTCTATTAAGCATGACAGCTTATTCCTGACCATGGAAATAGTACTTAATCACCAATTGCATTGGCTGAGGAAAATCCAATTGAAAGCTCTGGAAAAGGACCTGGAGGTTTGCTTTTACTTTTTTTTTTTTTATTATTAACAGTGTGTTATAAGTATCTGTATCAGTTTTGCAGTCTGAATGAACCACGCTGAAATAAACAGATCTTACCGGTACAGTATCTGGTTGAGAAATACCTTTGGGAAGCATTGAGACATTTTGACAGCAGTGATACATACAGTCTGTCAGTGAAGAGGAACCTATGGATTTACGTGTGTGATGGATGTTCGTCCTGGTTCTGCCGGAACAAAGTGGGCTTTGATACTTTGTGTTAATTCTCTCAGCAAACAGCAACATTTAGGGCGCAAGAAGAAGCGTCTGCTTCCTGAACATAACACACTGTTTCGGCTATACACTGACCTCGCCAAAATAAGACTTTCCATAACTTCAACGAGTTTTAAATGGCCTCAAATAAACAAATCTGATCTCTAATGACTGTAACCAGGTCATTGTGTCACATTCAAATGCATGAAAAACAACTAGAGTTTTGTTATTTAATGAATTTACAGATGTACATCCTATATATTATATGCTTCCTGGATGTTTTGGGATGCAGACATCTTTTGAATCATGTGTTGTAAAGGCCTACAGCTATTCACAGGTTGTATGTTAATGTCATTTTCTTAACAGTGTCAACAGCCAGTGGACTACATCTTCTTCCTCTGGTCTCTGTTTGATCTGTTTCTACTCGTCCACACAGTCTGGAGAGAAATGGTCCGCAAAAGGGAAGTGCATGCCTGTGAGTGACCTCTACTTCCTCAAGGTGTCATTTTTCACCAGGACAGTTGACTTCTTCACCTGGGAGACCGTCTTAGAATTTCTCACCAGTTTGCTCATGGGTTGCCTCTTTGTTATATGTTTTTACTGCAGCGAGTTTCCCGAGACTGGTGTGACTGATGTTTGAGTCTGTAATCTTTAAAATGAAAAACATCTCTATTGATATGATAATATAATTCCAGATAGGAAGCCACTGACTACATGTTATGTTTTTACTACATATAACTTGAACTTTGGACACCAACAGTACTTAGACCAATGACACACAGCCTTGATTTATTGAGATCTGAGTCAAGTCTGCCACCTGCTGTTACTAAAAAAGTTTAATTTAAACATCAGAAATTTGATTTATGGGCTGTTATCTACAGAAAATAATAACATGAGGATAATGGTCGGTTAAAAGTAAAAAGTAAATACATATATAGTGTATTTTGTGAACATACACAGTGAATAAATAAATAAAAGGAACAAATGGAGGTGTGACATATTGTGCTGGTTATTGTTTATTGTTTATTTAAAGGATCCCCATTAGCGGATGTCATGACAATCACCTAATAATACACAATACATGTGTATACATTATATAATAAACATTAATTGCATTAATGTATAGAAAAAACTTAAATTCATATACAAATCAAATCCAGTTGACACTGTACATACATGTAGATACATTTCTAAATCGTTTACTAATACAATACTGTCATCTGCAGGGCAATAAATGCCTCTGCATATTCTTTTTAAAGGATGATTTATTAGTGATTAGGCGGATGTCAAGGGGTAAGGTAATCCAGTATGTTGTTTTTCAATGCATTGGTCACTACAGTATGATCAGTACCTGCTAATCTGGTGTTGTGATAGTGTGTCATTATAGTTAACTATCTGGTCAAAATGAATGAAGAAATGTTGGCATGTTTGAGTTAATGGTTTATAGAGAAAAGTGCATCACAAATGTTAAAAATATACTATGAATAATATGGAAAAAGCGTAGTTGACCACAAGTGGATTCAGTTTGAGGTATATGACGAGTTCATAAGTGAAATCAAAGTGATGAATAATATGAGATTTAATTGAAAAGTATGTCTCTTATTAATTATTATTTGTAATATTTCCAGTATTTCTCTGTTGGCTGTAAGCCCCGCCCACTCGAGACGCACTGCAACGCGATTGGACGTTGTCTTGAGCAACGTCACATCCGCAGTTGCAAAAAAAACCCCACACCAAACAAACCGTCACATAGTCGACCATGGAGGAAGATAATTCACAAATACTTGAACAAGCACACTCTGAGTTTAAAAGGCAGAATTACAAACAGGCTGAGGAACTGTACACGAAGTTTATCTCTTCCTGTTTACAGTCCAGGTACTGTTTTGTCGCTTTTTTTTAGAAGCTAAACGTGCTAACTGTCAGCCGCCGGTGTTACAGTATATTCTGTTACCCGTCAAATTCTGTGACCCGGCTTTAGCTAACTGTTAGCTAACGTTTCTCTCTGTCTCCCTTTCCTCAGTGTCACTTACCGTAATTGTGTTATTGTTATAGAAACTGTCTTTAGTTGTGTCATATTTCCACAGAGAGTGTGAAGCTATTAAAGTGGCCACTGCTTATAACAACCGCGGACAGATAAAGTACCTCCGGGTGGATTTTCGTGAAGCGATAGAGGACTACACCTCCGCAATACAGACCGACGGCTGGTTTGAAACTCCTTTCTACAACAGAGGACTCATCCACTATAGACTAGGTAAGAGTACGTGGACGCGTGTTTTATATCAAGCACACAGTGAGACTACAAACAGCTGGCTGTCAGCTTCAAGCCCTACAAAATAAAACGACTTCCGCTCCTTCAAAATAAATGTCAAATGTGTGATGTTTTTGTCCTTTTTTTTATTATTAAAGCGAAATTAAGGAATTACTACTTGCACAGAACTTCTGTATTTTCATCAAAATGCATCTTGGTGTCAGTTTCTCATACACATCAGAGATTTGACTCTGGTTATAATCACTTCTTGATGAGGAGGGATGTTTCTGTGTGTACATATTCAGTCTGGTGTGTACACACTAGATGGAGCTGTGTACTCGTTTGTGCTGCCAACACCTCCCAGAAAACAGAACTGCTGACTCCTAACAAGCTTGACAGGACATTACAAATCATAAACTCATACATTTTCTTTTATTATCTTACAGGTTTTTTCGACGACGCCAAGAGGGACTTCCAGCAAGCATTAAAGCTCAATCCCGATTTTGAAGATGCCAAAGTGAGCCTGCAACAGACACTTCTGGATCAGCAGCACAAGATAAATAGGGGATACTGACAACCTCATTAGCTATAGAGTAAATGTTCTTTATATGGTGAAATTTGGTGGCTAAAGGAAACATTTATATTCTGTCAACTGTTGTCAATTTACTGAAATGCTGGTACGGCTGTCGTATGACAAATTAAGATGTTATTTAATCTGAAGATTAACAGTTTAAAATGAAGCACATAAATCTCACTGGATCAGTCGCAGCACTTATCTAAATTTGTGTTAAACAGAGCCTTGATAATTCCTTTCCTGCACGGACTCCAGACTCTTCCAGTTGGAATAATTGTAATGGCCTCATAAATGAAAGCAGATCATTGTTTAAGTCTCTGAGTAGACAGCGCAGACTGATCGACCCAGGCACGCCAGGTGAAACAATGAGCATGGGTTTTACTGTCAGCAATAAAGACACTGGGAGCAGGATTGTGATTAAACATAAAGGCGTAGAATGCAGTAATGATGAGGAGGCTGCAGGGGGAAAAACATGTTTTATGTTTAAACTGAAGGAAAGGTACTGTTGTTAGCTTCTTTTGACTATGAATTACTTGAATAATTAAGAAAACTAAATATCTATGATGCAAAACACAAATGTATACCTGTTTGCAATCGGTGCACAATAAATTATTTTTTATCAAACAACTGTTTATGTGTATTTCTTCCTCACGTGCACAGATTTATCAGCCTTTTTTGTGTTGGGCGGAGAATTACTAACGTGCCTCACCTGTGTATTGTGATTAAATGACATTTAAATCAGCTGGTGATGGCTCAGTGAGGCACTCAGCCCCGTCACATCATTTGAGTTGGTTTGTTGTTCAGGGGCTTGCTGGGGTTTCAGTGCCAAGTTCTGATAGTGATTGGCTTCCTGTGGGGTTTTTTTTTCCTGTGTGTGGTTACACTAAAACAGCAACATGCAGAGGCTTGAGAACCTGTACGTTTATTTTCTTGTTTCTTATTTAATGACTGCAAGCTGCCTACTTGAATGTTTCTAAATGTTGTTTGTTCTAAGTTTGCTATGGATCTTGATGGCTGCGGCAATCATCGTGAGTCAAGCAAGGCCAAATATGAAGCTTAATTTGCAGTCAAGTAAGCTTTCGTTCACACAAATCGCTTAATATCAGGGTCAGTTTACTTCCTCAGAAGTGCTTTCTTTTTACAGACAGTGGTTTGAAGTCAGACTGTGCGGGTAATCTAATAAGGCTGACGTTGGACAAGGCTCTAGCAGTGGGCAACCAGCTGGAGGTGGACGCCATCAGTGAGTAGATTATCTGCTAATTATGAACAGATTGGGTCATCATTGTGAGAAGCGATCCATGTCATGTTTTCCCCCCATCCCCAGATGGCACCCAACATGTTGTGTTAACACCCACCTTGGCTGCTCAGTGTGGATACAGCATGGAGTCTGACCCGTGGGGTAACACCAGAATCTACATTTCTCTGATGGCCTGCTATGTGGACAACAAAGTATGTTGAGCAAAAGTCATTTAATGGAATTTTACTCTTGCTTTTTTTGTGTATTTCTAGTGATAAAGCACTTTGTATGGTCTATATTCTCCTTTCTCATGAGACTGACTGCATGATTATGCAGGTAGATGGTAGTTTCTGGTTCCCTGTCCTCTGTATACATGTAGTTTACAGCAGTGTGTCAAACATTTTTCCCCTAGAGACAATCCACTATGGGAGGTCATGTACTACAGTTTGAACCAGTGGCTTGTAGGACACAAAGTACATCTTCCTCTACTGTGGAGACTACAGTATTTAAAACCCAACTTCATCCATTAACCTGCCAATTGCTTGCCTTGACTGGCTGATCCACAAAGGGCTGATCAAGGTTGAAAGCGGTCTTAAAATGTTTTTGTCCTAAACCCAAGAATAACCAACGTACAATACTGAAGCACCCCAGAGAAGCTCACATCAGAGCATATGTGACTTGAAATGGTGAACAAATCTCAGGACATCTCTCAGGACAGTTTATGCCAAAGCTACAGATCTTTACACAGGAACGTTTCCTGTCCTCGTGCATTTGTATTTATGCCTTCATTTGTAGGACGATGCAACATTTAATGCTGGCCTGAGACTCAGAATGTACAGCCAGAGTCCATCAGATGTCATTAGTCATGATGTGACGCAGACATGCAGCTACAGGCGCTGGGCCTCCAGAGAGATTCTCTGCGACAGGAACTACATGGAAGTAGGTCACTTTACATTAACGGTCCTACCATCACACGTGTGTGTGCACATGATAAATGATCAAGCCGGTATTTTGTTTTTAGGTGTCAAACTACATGGCTAAACCTGACACTGAAGCTAAGGGGCAGGCTCAGCAAGACAACTCAAAGAATGCCATTCCTGATGTAAGTTTACAACTAACTGTTGATACCATTGCTCTAATGTCACCCTGCACCATTTGGCATCCTCTTCAATAGAAAGTTTCAAGTTTGTTTTCTCTTTAGGCCTTTGATGTGGCGCATGGTATCTGGAAGATGACATTTTACACTCCAGAACCAGTGTCAATGGTGCACAGGGAGGCTGAACAAGCTGGCTATGGTGCCAGGATGACGTCTAACCGTCTGGTTATGCGAAGCCCGTACAATACAGCAGAGACTTATTCAGAGGATGTAAGCGACACACCCAAATCTCTACTGTTAATTTCTTTCCCTTCTTGCAAATGACATTGAATCCTCCCTTGTCTTTTAGGTGGCTGGAGTGCCCATGGAAGTTTTCAGGGTGAGTGCATACTACAAGGCACCACATGGTTTGAATATGGTGAACTTGGCAGCTGCATGTCCCACAGGTGAGTTTTAAATCTGTGGATTTCACAGTAAACATTACTATGAAGCTGTCGCAGTTAAATCAACAGTCGCTTTTATCGCTAATAGGTGGAGTCCTCTTCACCGAGAACGTAATCTCCTGGCACGTGCCTCGTCGTCTTACGCCTCTGATAGACGGCAGCTTTAAAATCCTAGAAATGCACATGGGCATCAACGGGCAGAGGCTAGATAAATCGCAGATGGCCACACGGGGGTACACACTATCTACCACAGATTTCCACATCGTCGTTGAGATCCCAGTGGGCTCGCCTGACGGTTACTACAAGGTTGGGAAGTCTCTAGATTTGAAATGCAAGTCCCTGGTCCATTTGCATGTTTTATTAAAATACCATGAATAATTGCAGAGCCATGCCCCAGATTACCAGTACCACATTACGTACACTGTGGAGCCCATGCTTGAGGTACTGTGGAGAGTTCATAACACCCAAGATGATACCAGATACAAGGTTTTGTTCCCCATTACCACCCCTCTGATGCCTCGACCTCCCAATGTCCAAGACAGTAAGTCCTTTTTTCTGATGATACTCTTGGAAAATTCAGGCTTGTAGAAAAGGTATTTAAAAATACCACTCTGTTACTCAGATACTGTCCCAGAGGACCGAGTGTTCAGTGTTCACCTGGGGACATTCCTTCATGATGTGGAGCTGAGGAACATCACCTTCTCCACTGGGGTTCTCACTGTTGAGGAGTGCCATGCCAGAGGTTTCACGGTCCAGGAGCACAGCTTCCCCAATGGCACAAAGGGCTTCTCTCTACAAGTGCCTTTTGATGCAGATGTTGTCCTGAAGCATGTATGTGAACTGACAACTTCATGTGCGAAATGTCACTCCAGTATTTACAGTGACATGACTGACCTTTTTTTATATTTGGCATCTGCAGAATCCTGAACGCTTGGTTACGGCATACTTCCTCCCTCTGATCTTTGGGTTTATCATCCTACCTGAAGACACTCCATTCGCCCACCCAGTTGACTTGCAGGCTTCTCTGCAGGATGTTGGCAAGATCATCTTGACTTTTATTCATTCATCCAGAAGTTAAATGAAAACAAAGCTTTGCAGTGACATGGTTAATGCATTCTTTTCTGCTTTTAGTGCTACCCACCATCACTGGTGACTGTGACCAGAACCACTTTTACGTCAGTGTGAAATATGGCAATCAAGGCGGCAATTTCCAGACCATGGTTGGACCTCAACAGCTAACACCTGAGCTTGCCCAGGCCTACAGTTTCCAAGAGAATAGCACACACTTCACTCTCATCGTGCCACATACTGCCATGGACACGGCATTCGAGGTATGTCAAATCTCACCATGATCGCCTGCACTGGATTACTTATGGATAACACTT
This sequence comes from Protonibea diacanthus, assembly GCA_028641955.1. NCBI lineage: Eukaryota > Metazoa > Chordata > Actinopteri > Sciaenidae > Protonibea > Protonibea diacanthus. Next base: position 15,221,188 of record CM053992.1, read on the forward strand.
TCTGTCTTACAGCTGATTACCTCAAATTCACTCAGAGCCAGACTCGACGTGCTTCTGTTTGACCCAAACAACAACTGGGCGCTGGCTGATCTCTACCTGTCCTGCAACTTCCCCATGATGACGACTGGTAAGTTGTAAAAAATGGTAGTAGTCCTGCTGCTTGTATTTCCAGGACGTTCTCCTTGATCCATTGCCTCTTCTGTGTTCAGCGTGCTACCCCAATGGAACAATGACCGCTTGGGCAGTGAAAGTGGAATCGGTGCCCAATCTCATCCCAAGTTGGCTGACTCTAAAGGACAAGTCCTGCAAACCAGTGTTCAGTGACGATCGCTTTGCATATTTCTCTTTCAGTGCAGATTCCTGTGGGACCACTAGAATGGTATGTTTAATGTCTCCATAATGGGAAAACATTTAAAGCCTTTGTTAAATGTTTAATGCCCACCTGTCTTTAAAGTTCTTTGGCCATTACATGCTGTATGAAAATGAGATTGGCCTGAATTACAATGGCGGCAAAGGAGTAGCCTACACATCACCAATCGATCCAGATTACAAGTAGGAAGTCTTTTCTCTTGAATCTCTTCAGTGATTTTTAGGTTAGCAGCACCTTCACCTCTGTTAATCTGTTCAGGCAAACCATTTCCTGCTACTACATGGTCAATGAGTCTCAGACTGTCACCTTCAACTATAAACCAAGAAACACTGAGCCCACAGCAGAGATTGGTTCAGGGCAGCTGGTCGTGCAAATGAGGCTTGCCCAAGGTACGGTTGACTTGCTAAATGGAGATCCTCCATCTTGTTACAGAGGAAATGCATTAACGCACACTTGGTTAAATCCTCCAGATTCATCATATGAGATCTTCTACCGAGATGAAGATTATCCAGTAGTGAAATATCTCAGGCAGCCTCTGTACTTTGAGGTGGAGCTCATGCAGTCTTCCGACCCACACTTAGAGCTGATCTTGGAAAGCTGTTGGGCCACATTGAATGAAGACAGGACATCTCTGCCCAGCTGGGACATCATTGTGGACAGGTAGACAGCATAACAAAGTTTCTAGTTTCTTTGCAAGTAAATGCCTTATTGTTTGCTGCTTACATGGGTTTTTAACTGTTGTCTTGTTAAATGAGACTATCTGAAAAATAGATGGTTAAATCTACTTGTATTCACATGAATTACACTTCTATTCACCATTTTCTGGTTTAAAGACTTTTTGTATTACTCCTTGACTAGCTGTGAGAACCAGGATGACAGCTATGTAACCGTCTTCCATCCTGTCATGAGTGATGCAAGGGTTACACTCCCATCCCACTTCAAACGCTTCTCTATGAAGATGTTCACCTTCGCTAAAGATGATGAGATTCTGAAAGATGAGGTAAAGACCTGTGCAGCCAAATGAGGCGCCCGTTTGCCACACAGCAAATGGGACTTCTGCATGTTGCCCTGCGTTATAAATCCTCTCTGTCCACAGATTTACGTCCACTGTGATGCAATGATTTGTGACACAAACAGCAAAGCAGATGGCATCTGCGGAGGCCAGTGTGTGGCTTCTAAAGGCATGAGTAACTCCAGACATCAAGGCATTAAAGGAGTAAAAAAGGGTACGTGTCACTCAATATAAAACTCAAGTTTGACTAAAATGTTGTTGCATTGATCTTTACTGCTTTTATTTCCAGAGCGAAGAAGTACAGACTCTACCCTCCAAAGGCGGCTCTCCTCTGGACCAATTCTTCTATTGGACTCAAACCTATAATAAACAAAGTTTCTTAAAATGTCTTGTCCATCTGAAGTTTTACTTCTATTACTTGCAGCAGATAGTCACAATGACTGTTGTATACAAATGCACTTAGAGCTGCAAGAACTTGTTCAAAGGATTACTGTTGTGTCCTGCTTCTATTCAGTAGCTAGATTAGAGACCAATGTGGACTTTGTAAAGCCTATCTTTAACTTAATGTCTGTAGGCTAGCTAGATGTTATCTAGGTTGTGTTGTAAAAGCTGTCAATTATGGACCTTCAACTTAAAAGTTCTCACTTATATCCCAGCTCTGAACCAGCAGATTTCTTCACTCCCAAACTCAGTGTAAAAGGAATTTCATTATACTGACTTGAAACAGGACACAATGTCCTGTTACGTTAGACCCTCTTCAAACAGTTTCTGCTGGAACAGATTTCTACCCAAAACTTATCTAGAATAACAGGATGTTGCTGATGCAACTCACAAGAAATGGCAGATAACATTACTGTATAGAAGGTGTAATGTCGCAGTATTGTGATTTGGTCTAAAATGTCCAAATCTTGTTGATCACTAGTGGTGGATGGACTTCAGCTGGAGCTGATCCCAGTTGACATTGGATAAGATACACCATGGAGAGTTGCCAATTCATCACAGGGCTGACAGAGACAAACGATTCACACCTAGGGGCAATTTAAGTTATCAATTAACCCATAAATCTGCACATCTGTGGAAAGAAGCCAGAGAACCCACACAGAAAGGCTCTGCTGGCAGGTAATCCAGAACCTTTTTAAGGAAACGGTGCCAACCAAAATTGATAGTTTTATTACTCCATCCCAGTTCCAAAATACTAAACTTATTGGTTTTATAAACATTTCTGCACATAACTTTAGTTGTCAAGAATATTTTATAACTAGATTCAGGGACAAGGACTACATCTTGAAATGTACACAACTCATCCATTCATTCCCTCTGTTTTCACATCCCTCTTTTCTCCACATCTCATTTTCTTCCAAACACAGGAACCATGAGGGCTTTAACACATAGTGACAAAGAGACTGTTTCTTAACTCCGTACTGGTTCTCTTCTGTCTTCTTGTCACCAGTCCAAACTGGTCAATGGTTCCGATTTCTCCTCAGCCCTCATCTCTGTTCACCTTTATCCACAATATGCAATAAACCTGTCCAAGTCGAAATTGATGTAGTCTGTTAGTGAATAGGTCTTTAAATCTTTTTCCCCATCTTTAGAAGAGAGTCCTAAAAACTAATGTTGCATACAATGTATAATAGTTTAGAAGTTAGTGCACTTAAGACTTCAAGACTTACTTTAAAGTAAATTCACAGGTCCACTCTTATTCCACTCAGCAATATTTAGATCTTCATCCTTAAAGATTTCTCACTTGCAGAGGTCAAATTTAGGGGGAACCAAATTATGGAATACCTTTTTCCACCTGGCAAAAAAAAAAAACTAAAATATTCGATGTTTAAAAGCCCATTTGACTGCTGTTTTTAAATTCCAACACCCATTGCATATTATATATACACTGTATACATTTACTTGTTTGTCATTTATGTAGTCATTCTGTTAATTGTGTTCTTTATAACTGAAATTTTAACTTTAGGTGGAGTCTTTAAATGAGCCCATCTGGGTTTTCCACCTCCCTTTAACTGTGCAAAATAAAACTTACAATACAGTGTTCCATAATGTACTTGGATGATTGGTCAAGAAGTCAGAAATCTGATTTAATGAGATCACTGGTACATTTTGCACCTCAGTGAGTGAAAGAAATAAAGAAATAAAAAGGGAAGCGGGAGCTAATGCACGTGTCAACTTTTCCATGGAACGATCACTCAGATCCATAAATACTTGTTTAGTGCCAAGCGTGAAAGAGTCTTGGGCAGTCTAGCACACATTCCTTCTGGTTCAAGCATGAGAGTCTAGACTACAGTTTTCACTTAAGGCAACAGTAGGTTTTTAAATAATAGGACAGGTCTCAAATGAAATTCTTAACTACAGAAAAGCACAGTTGGGAAAAAAAAAACAACTTGTAAGATCCAAGTCAGTTATGAGTCAAGTGTACAAATCAAACTCTTCTCCATCCCCAGTGTAATATTTCAAGAAAACAATGTAGCTGAATTGTTAAAATTCACTTTTATTAGTTTATTACTATAGGTCCTAATGCGACGTGTTTGAAACTGTGGCCATCTAAAACAGCACGTCTTTGACCTGTGGAAAAAACAGACCAAATGTTAGCCACTTCTCAAAAAGAAAAGTTTCCAACAATCAGAAGACTGTCATACCTTTTATCCTGTTTTCCTGGTTTGAACACTGCCTATTACAGGCTCCACCCAGTGGATTTTTGGCATCACAGATGACCACATCGCAGTGGACAAAGAGCTACAGGATGACAGATTTATCGCCAAAGTGTGATTTATATTTACAGTTCTTCGTTTTTAATATCTGAATTACAGAAAGAGCTGGGGAGCATCTGTTCTTATAGCCGAAATTACCTGGCTGCTCAAGTTATCTTGATCTTCAGCGAAGGCAAACATCAGGACCTCAAATCGCTTGAAGTGAGGAGGATACTGAACTCTGGCATCAGCCCAAACAGGATGGAAGATCACCTGGTTTGGGTCGACCGGGTTTGCACAGCTTAAAAAAGAAAAAAAATTAACAGTTAAAACAGTTAAAAGGGCACTAAGTGCCCATTAGTGTAGTTTTTAAATTAGGTACAGTTGTCCAAGTCTGCTGGCTGAATGACTACAATGTCATTGGGTTTTTAACCAAGCAATAGTATCCTGCTAATGCCTCTTTGGACACCATGTGTCAGTACCTATTGCTCAAGTTTGACAGTTATATTTTATTTATGGGGGCAAACATCCCAGCAGGTCAAGACTAAGAAGTCACCCATTAATGATGAGATTCCATCTGGGTTGGGACGTCCTGTCGTCATCAAGAGTCGCCCAACAGTTCTCCAGCTCCAGCGATAACTGGGGGTTTGCAGATTTCATCAGTTCCACCTCGAAATACAGCGGCTGTTGTAGGTACCTCGCTATGGGATAATCCTCAGCTCCGTGAAACATGCTGTAGGAGTTGTCTAAGTGAGGAGGAACAGTACATAGAGTGAATTATTAAAGATTCAGACAGGAATGTAAGAAAAAAAAAGCCTGCACAGAACTTAAGGTGTAGAATAACAAATAAGAGTGAATTTAACTTGAACGCACACTGCCCCGATCGTCCTGCTTGCCAACTTGGTCATTAAAATGATTAGGTTTAAAGATGAGTCAATGAACTTGATGTTTGAAGCTGAATTACTCGACCAACACGATTAGTTCAAGCTCAGTTTGTGAGATTGCCTCCTGACTTTAGGGGATTCAGTCAGTTTACTAATTTAGTAAATTTAGTTTCCAGTTGTTTTTTTTTCCCCAAAAAATGTGCAGAGGAAAGAGAATTAACTGCCCCAAAGACATGCCAAAAGTCTTCATTATGCCAGTTAGTGAAACTCTGATCCATCAAGTATTTCAACATAGACACGAGGGGAAAGAAGTCTCATTTTTCCCCAGTTTCTGGTTTTGGGAGTGTTCTTAAAATGCTGTGTGCTTTTATGGCTTCGCTCAGTGTTTTAAAACGCTTCGGGGCTTTACATAAAAATGAACATCTGTTACATTCCAGCCTTTGCCAGAGGAGTTTGCACAATGCTGATTAAGACAGTCACAATCAGGTATATCTCTTTATTTCGCAATATACCAGAGTTTCTCCCCCCAAAGCAGGCGCACGATTGGTTTTCCAGAGCTGAAGGTGGGAGCAACCACAGCAACAGAGTAGGCAATAGTAACTAGCATGATGGAGCCGTAAATACAGGTCATAACAAAGTGTTTGTATAATTACTCCCTGCCAGAAGGTGGAGACAAACTGCAGGTTTAAAGTTATGGGGGGGAACAAAATGTGAGAACACGATGCAGTCAGAACTTCTTACCCGTAGCGAGTCTAATTGCAATTTGCAGCTCGCCTCTTGCATTTTCAGCATACGGTTCACTTCTGCGAGGTCTGGTGTGGAAGGCCACAGCGTGGGTTTTGTTGATGTCATAATAACAGGAAACCTTTAACCTGGGGAAAGAAAAAAAAAGCAACAACCAATGAGTAAAGACTAAGGTGTCAGTGTAGTGGCAGAACTGATCAAAAATCCATTTCACATAGGTCTGACAGTCAGTTTTGGCCCCCCGTTTATGTCCGTGATGATAGCAGAGGGTGATTCGTGGTGTACCTGGTTTACAAGTGTCATTTGTTACATTTTAAAACACTTTGTGCATGGCATGTGTAGAAACTCAAGTTTGAAAGATCTAGGTGGACATAAATGTGCTTTTGGGGATGCAAATTGTCCAAAGGTTATATCAATTTTTGTCAAAGATGTTGACTACACATAAAGATGCTGCTCACATTAGAGTAGCCAGGATGAGTTTTTGATCTATCAATCATTTAAAGATTGAATTATTTCAGCTCTGTGGGTTTTAAAAGACACTCACTCATACTCCGGCTCATTGGTCGTTAATTCTTTTTGCATTTCAAGGTCATCTGGCAGAGAGATCTCATTTTCATACAGCATCATATTGGGCAAAAACTAGAAAAAAAACAAAGAGAAACTTATTTTTACCCAGGTCAAATCTCAGGGTTTACATCAGGTAAATATTCAAACAGCATGCTACCTTTCTAGTCGTCCCACAGGAGTTCCCACTGAAGACAAAATATGCGTAGCGGTCGTCGCTGTAGGAGGGACCACAGGTGGGATCTTTGAGGGTGAGCTGACTGGGGTTCAGACTGGGAACCGACTCTAGTTTCACAGCCAGAGCAGTCATGGTACCATTAGGAAAACACTCTGAAAGACAAAGATCAAACATTAACATTGTCTTTGTCAGGCATCAGTATTAATTAGTGATTTTTTTTCCCCCTCAACAAACCAGTCAGCGTGGAGAAGAAATTGCAAGCCACTGAGAATTCTTTGATATTTATGTTGGTTTCTGGATTAATCAAGCGCATGTCCAGTCTGCTCCTGATGACCGATGACTCAACAGCCTGAAAAGTTGTCAGAAACAACAATTATATGAATGATGATCATCTCTACAGCGATGTCACCAACATTTATCACCCGACTGTACCTCGTAAACGACATCGGGGGCTGTAAACGGTACTGTGAAACTCAGGTGCGTCCCATTCTCCATGAAGCCGTACTGCTGAGCCAGATCTGGGGTCAACATTCGTTTTCCCAACATGATCTGAAAGTTGAAGCCGCCTGTCCCGTATTTCACGAGAGCATAGAAGTTTTGATAATCACAACCACCAGAGACCAAGGGAGGAACTGCAAGATGTAAAAATGGATTTTAAAAACTTTATCAAAATGTTTGCAGGCAAGATGGAAAATACAGCCACTTCTTTTTAAGTTGCTGTAAACCATTTCATGTTGGTAGTTTACACTACAACATGACTGATATGTGCCCATTTTGTTATGAATAAAATCATATCCATGAGTACATACCTATGTCTACCAATAAAGCTTCTAGATAAGCAGGGTGAGAAAATGGAGCAAACTCTGGCAACACCAGCAAGCCAAAGGTCATTTGAAGAGAGTAGAGTGTCATCCCCATTTCTTTCTGTTGGGAAATACAAAAAGATTTACAGCGAAATTCAGAGCAAGACAATGTTTAAATTTCCCCTCACGTTGAGAGTCAAGCTCACCGTTTGTAGTACAGCACTGTCCGTGAAAGGCACTTGAAGTGTGAAGACCTTGGAGTTGCTGTTAGGGGTCATGTGCTCCTGGACGTTATAGCCTCTGGCAATGCAGTCCGCCACAGTCAAAACCTCAGTGGGGAAGGTAATGTTCATTAATGCCACATCAGAGCCGAGTGGCCCGAGCAGCACCTTAAAAATCCGCTCCTCTTTAACAGTGTCTGTGGGGCAAATATTAAGAGGAATGAACCCGGCTCGCAATTTATTAGACGATGATTAGAAAATGAGACTCACTGTCATGAACTTGTGGAGGTCGAGACATTAATGGCGCCGTAATGGGAAGGAGGACTTTGTATCTTGTGTCTTCATTAATGGAGTCTTCAGTCCAGAGCAACTCCAGCATTGGCTCAATCGTGTAAGACGTGAGGTACTGACCGTCCTGAACATGACTCTGCAAAATCAAATATCCTCAGTGCGTTCTGCAGCTTATAACAATGTATATCTTCTAAGCCCATGCAGGCTGGGCTTTAACAGTATCCATAAATTGTTCTAAGAGTAAATTGTAGTGCTACCGACCTTAAAGTAGCCTCCAACAGCTCCAATGGGAATTTCGACAATGATGTACACGTCATTGACAGTTAGGGAGTACCGTCTAGCAGCAATCTCAGCAGGTTCGAGTCTCTGGCCATCGATGCCCATGTGCACCTCCAACAGTTTAAACTGGCCAGAGTGAATAAGAGGGTCAATGTGCCTCGGCAGGAACCAGGTGATTGTGTTTAGAGTGAAGAAAACACTACCTGTGTACATGGCAAACACATACGGCACTCAGAAAAGGAAAGACCCAACACGTATACTTGATCTATAGTGAGGGCCATAGCCACAAATTTTAGAAATGCTGGAGGTCGTGAGTCCAAATCTCTCTTCCTGTGTAAATTTTAAACAATGAAAACAACTGATAACAAAAACTTTGCCAGCATTGCCAGGATAGAAATTCTAGCAGAGAAATTAAGTGGTCAAATGGGAAAATATTAAGTCCCGCTCACCAATAAAATACCTACTAAGTGCAAGATTAATTGTCCAATAAAGCCCAAAATTCCCAGAGTTAAAGACATGACCTCAGCGGTAGCTACGACCCTGCCTACTATCTCTCCAAATATATTACCCTCTAGTGTCGGGCAAGCAATTGCTGCATCAATTTGAGTCGCCAGCCACTTCTTTTCAAATATTACTGAGGTTGTGAGGACCGTCATGGGCACCTCTGCTACCTGTGGAGTGAAGTTACAGAACGTTAAAAGCTTTGTTTAGTCCATTTAATGGCTGAATATTCATGCACACTGTTCAAACAAAAAGATCAATTCCTAAAAGATGTGGAAGAATTAGACTGGTGGATGTAAATAAAATAAAAAAAGATGGATTTAGCTGTGCCAACTGGATTTCAGACAAAGTAATCCATTTAAAGGGAGTCTGATTACATTATTTGACTTAAATCCAATCCAATGGCTGCAAGTGTAAGCAAGTAGTGAGTTATCTAATGGGCTGCAAGTAATTTAATGAGAGTTTGCCCGGAGGGTCAAGATATAACATCAGGCTTGTTTGAAATTTAATGAACCGCGGCACACACTCACATTCTGGATGTATGTCTCAGGTGAAGTCTTTGGACTTCTCAGGACCAGCCTTGTAGCAGTGTTTGTAATCCCATAACCATTTCTCTGGGCCTCGACCACGTTCATAAGCTTCTCCCCAGGAGTGTAGAAGATCAGTGTCGTGATTCTGAAACCTGCGTCTATGGACTGTTTCTATGAGGCAAGGCACGCCATTAAATACAGGAAGTGGCTTCAAGAATATTAAATAAGAACTAAATGAGCTCATCAAACCTCAGCAGCTCGTCGAGGATCACCAAACTTTGAATTAGCCCCCAGGATGGGATGTTCAGGCAGGCCATAATCATCTGGAGCTGCCCTTTTCACAGACACCTAGAAATGAGGCCACTCTGTAAGTGATTATCAATCTTTGCCTCTCTCCTCTGCAGTGCCATCAAATGCACCAGCCTTGACGCTCATACAGGGAATAAGGCCACTTATCATATAGACTGTAACATGACCCATGAGAGTCCTGCTGCATTTACTCGCCTCCATGTAGCTACGGTCACAGACAATTTCCCTGGAGGCCCAGGTAGTGTACTGGCAGGTTTCAGCCACCTGGTACAACTCATCTTCAACCATCTGGTTCCCGTGCAGTCGAAGATTTAATGTTGTTGTGAACACTTTATCTTCCTGCAAAACACACGGAAATCAGCCTCAAAATCATTACCACATTAAGGAAACCACATTTGGTGCAGCACTACAAAATGACATCTCCGATATCGTTACCACATTTTGAGCAAAACAGTTTTGAAGGGAGGCATAAATCACGACGTTCCCCAGCTGGTCTATCTTCATACTGAAGCCACACTGAGAAGCTAAACTTGGTGTAAGGATTATGGCGGAGTTATCTGAGGAGCAGGGGGGGAAAAAATGGGGACAGTTAGAGAGGAAAAAGTAAGACAAAGTAAAGAAAAATTCAGAAATGGCAGCTTACTGATGACAACAGCAACTTCTAGAAGATTTCCTCCGAGTGGACCAACATTGACACGCATGACGTTCCCCAGGCACTGAGAGCGGATATCTGGGATTAAACATTTATATTATTAAGCAGCATATAGTGTGATTAAAATACTGTAATCAAATGGTGCATTGGCACACACAAACTTACTTATAGAAGGCTTCTTTTGAGCCTCTATGTTTACAACTGCCATCAGGAGAATAAACAACCTGAAAGAGATTGAATCATTTTCAAAGTAGCAAGAAAAACTAAACCTTTGTGAAAGCGGTAGATAAACAACAAAACTACAAACCCCAATTCAACTAAACGACCCATGGCACAAGAGATCTTAAAGTCCCTTTTTTTTTTGGCAGATTTTGATGAAATTTGTAGGACTAATCTCTAGGCTGGTTCTTTGGGCAGGTTGAGGGAAGTTCCTGCTCAACAAATACAACTACACACAGGTGGATCCCATTACAGCCTGATGGGGATGATTGCGTGGACAAGTGTTTTGTAATCTGGCCTGAACTGAGGCTCAACACACACTGATAAGAGGCTGATTATCCAACTTCTTTTTAAATATGTATCCTTATTTTTTAACAGTTCTCAGCTAGATTTAAATAGGGACATTGTTGTTTATTCTTAAAACCCCACAGGGTCACCCAGTGTGCTTAAGGTTTAACGTTCATTATGATAAAGGACATTTTATATCTAAGGAAAAATGCTCACTAGGTGTTCAGGTTTTTATATTATAAGCCTTTAAATTATTTTAAAGAATCACAATAAAAAAAGATTAAATAATGAGAAAACACAACAAACAGAAAATTAGCATTTTATTTTGAATCAGCTACTTCCACACATCTCCATCTTCACTACTGAAATCCGACATCTTTGTGACAGTAGCTGGAGTCATCTGTTAGGGTGCAAAACTTGCTGTTACTATCAGATAATGCAAAGAAAATCAACAAATTCTCACAACTGAAAAACTGTAAAGGCATCATGTTTCAGGGTTTTGTTAATGAATGACTTAAAATAATTTAATATTTATCAAGAGATATTGATTAATCATGTTAATCTGCTGATAGTAAAGCTCCAAAGAAGTTTTTCTAGCCACCGTCACCAAGCGTTTGCTTGTGGTGGGAACTGTTGGGTCTCTGTAAATAGTATAAAGAATATAGTCTAAACTATATGAAAGGTGTCATGCGATAACTTGATGAGATTAATATTTTGGTGTTATAAAAGTAAAATTGAATTGAATTGCCTCATAGCAAGAAGGTTCCTGGTTCGAACCTCAGCTGGGGCCTTTCTGTGTGGAGTTTGCATGTTCTCCCTGTTCTCTCCAGGTACTTTGGCTTCCTCCCACAGTCCAAAGACATCTACTCAGTAGGTTAAATGGTGACTCTAAACTGGCTGCAGATGTGATGAACTGGTGACTCGTCCAGGGTGTCACCCCAAGTCAGCCCCCCCCCATGACCCTAATGATGATAAATGGTTACAGAAAATGGATGCATGAATTAATTCAAAAACGCTGCGCTGAAAAAGGTGCACAAAGTGTGTTTACCCAAATGAGAAAGAGAGACGTTCAAATGCCACATTAATTTTAGGGAGTAACGGAGAAAGTTCACAACACCCTGCAAGCGTTTGGTGTTTTTAGGAAGGAGAACTAGTTTTTAGCAGCCCATCTGGGAGATACTGATGATGCTTTTTATTGAGGTAATATAACAAGTGATGGAAAAAACTTGGCAAATTATTTCACAGATTACAAATTGTCAAACAGGACTCACAACAGTTTCTCTTTGCTAATCTGTTCCTATAAAGTTAAGCTATGTTGTAGTTCCCCTTTGTTGCCAAATACAGTGTTACTGCTTAGTTTGGCAGTAAGCCTGCCAGCAGTGCTTTCTCACAGAGGATTGAAATGTCACTGTGATTTTACTTACTTTACTCCCTCCAGCGTGCAGACAAGCTGTGGTCAGCTTTAGTTTCACACAAACACAAGGTGCAAATTAAAAAAAATATATATTAAACATGCATAAAATGATTGCAGGTGCACTAATAAAGTTTATGATCTTATATTAAATATCACAGAACAGACAGCTTCCTATAGAAAAATTGTGATGTAATTAATAAACGATCATAAAAAAAAAAAACTGTGTAATCTTACAGTGATTTCTCGCAGGGTGTTCCTACATCTGTGCAGTCTCCATCTATCCCTCCCTCTCCTCCCCTCCTCTCTCGCCCCTCCCTGTTCTCTGTAAAAGGGAACAAACTGCCGCCGTGCCGCTGTCCCGCCTCCAGCTCTTCTCGTCCCGTCCATGAAGCTGCAGCAGCAGCAGCAGCAGCGGCGGCAGCAGCAGAGCACTCCTCCCTCCACCGACCTGCTGCTGTGTGCGCCTTTTTTTTTTCTTTGTTTAAACCAGAATATGAAAACTAAACCACCCGGATAAAAAGTTATTTTCATGGAAAGAAAAGCTCCAAATACAGGTATGTGCCAGCTTTATGTTTTGCATTCAGTTTTTCAATTAAAAGTGATTTGCAAATAGTGTTTGGTGGGGGAAACGTTCATGCAAACCGGCATGCAGCTCTAAATAGTGAGATATGAACCCAGAACAATGGAGAAATCTACACACACTGGAAAACAAAGTGTTTTAATAATGACTTGAGATGATGTGTGGGTTTAGTTTCAACTTGTTGCCTCTCGTTTCCTCTGAGTTAGTCTACTCCGTTCTGTAATTTGATTCTCCTGGTAATAATCCTGTACATGAGCCCTCAAAGAAGTGACAGTACCTCACGCCTCTTCACTCACTTCAGCTCAAGCCATTTCCTGTGTGTGCTGTATTGATTTTTTTTTCTTCCTTCAGAGGACTAATGTGTTCTACAAACAGTGCAGTCAAATCTGTCTTGATAGACATCCCAGCACATAAATGTACCACTCACAATCCTGACTGTATCTGCTTGCTGGGAATTTTCATGTCATAAAAATATAAAAGTCCATAAAACTGACAGCCTTCATTTCTCTTGGCAATTATCAGGACCATGGGGTATGGGCAAATCCTCCACCGGAGGGGAAACGAGGAGGATCAGGTCCACCTCAACGTGGGAGGGGTACGATATGAAGTGGATCCGGACACGCTGCTCCGCTTCCCTCACACGCGCCTGGCTCGTCTCCTTCACTGCCAAAGCGAGGCGGCGATCCTGGAGCTGTGTGATGACTACAGCCCATCTGAGAAGGAGTACTACTTTGACAGGAATCCCCGGGTTTTCCTCTGCGTGCTCAACTTCTACCACACGGGACGTATACACATGATGGAGGAGCTATGCGTCTTCTCCTTCAGCCAGGAGATCGAGTACTGGGGCATCCAGGAGCTCCACCTGAGCCCCTGCTGTAACAACTGGTACCACGAGAGGAAGGAGTACATTGAGGACAGAGACTGGGACATCAGGAGTGACGACCAGCAACAGCCAAGCTTCGACTCTTCCTTTGAGGAGCTCTCGGCTCTCGATAAAGACTTGGCCAAGTTCAAAGGTGCCTGGTGTGCAGAACTGAGGAGCTACGTTTGGCTCAGGCTGGAGGATCCAGGTCATTCGAGAGGCTCAAAGATCATAGCTGTGGCCTCCCTCAGCTTGGTGTTGACCTCTATCGTTGCCATGTGTGTCCACAGCATGCCTGAGTTTCAGCTTGTGGATGACAATGACAGACCCATCGAGGACCCGGTCCTCGCCATCCTGGAGGAGATCTGCATTGCCTGCTTCTCCGCCGAGTTCATCATCAGGCTCATTGTTGCGCCCTCCCGCAGGAAGTTCCTCGGAAACCCCTTAAACATCATCGATTTTGCATCCATTTTGCCATTTTACGCCACTTTAGCTCTGGAAACAGCGGACGAGGAGAGTGCAGAGGAGAATGAGAACTTAGAAAACGTGGGGAAGGTGGTGCAGGTTCTGCGCCTCATGAGGGTTTTCCGAATCCTCAAACTGGCTCGACACTCCATCGGGCTGCGAGCGCTGGGTGCCACCGTCCGCCACAGCTACCAGGAGGTGGGTCTGCTGCTTCTCTTCCTCTCGGTGGGGATCTCCATCTTTTCAGCCCTCATCTACTTTGCGGAGAAGGAAGGAGAGTCCACAGATTTGGAGACCATCCCTTCAGGATGGTGGTGGGCAACAATCACCATGACCACAGTCGGTTATGGTGACATCTGCCCGGTGACGGTGCCGGGGAAGATAGTGGCCACCTTGTGCATCATCTGTGGACTGTTAGTGGTGGCGTTGCCCATCACCATCATCTTCAATAAGTTTTCAAAGTACTATCAAAGAAACAAAGCCATGGAGGGACAGTGTATCACTAAGCCTGAAAGACAAGACCCAGAACTCCCTTATTATAACATCAGAGACCTGTTCACTGACAGTGTATATCCCTTCTTAGGAGCTTTTGCCTTCAGGACAAGTGTGAGCAGTGTGGGGGACGATACAGATGCCTCCAGTCTCCAGGACATAGAGGTGTATGATAATGACACTTGTGAAAATGGGGCTGCAAAATGACCATCCATGCCATTTCACTTAGTGTCGCTCCCTTTATGACTGCAAGTCACTCCGTGCCTCTCAGGGCAAAGCACTCCATCACTGACCCTTCTGTCCCCGCACTGTCTTCCTCCTGCAATTTGACAGAGAAATATCATGGCCATGAACTCCTTCTTTTTTCTTTTTTTTTTCTACAAGGGAATGGCTTGTGAAATATACAGCGTCACTAAAACCAGGAAATCTAAAGGGAATTATCTGAACCTTTGCTCAGAGGTTTGAAAGCCCATTTTCTGCTTGAGAAAACTGCAATGATGCATGTAGGAGGCCATAATGTTAATGTTTTTCAAAGTAATGCCCTGTATTGATTCGTCTGCTCGCTGGAAGTTCAGACTGAGAATTCGGCGGATACAGAAGTCTAGAATGACAACAACAAACAGAGATGTTTGATGTTCAAAAATGGTATTATAGATCTCTAAGTTGACTGATGTTACAGTCTGCATGAACAAAACGATGAATGCATTTTTGAAAGAGAGTATTATAAATAGTTGTGTAGAGTTATGCAATACTATTGATGCTGAAGAAGAGAGGCCACAGCACCGTGGAAAGCACTAGAGGTTAGTGTTATTACTTTTTCCGTTTCGGACGGTTGTTTTTGGCATGCTGGGTGACTCCTATGGGGTAACTCATGTGGACATGAAATAAAACTTCTCATTTGTGACATGGCATACAACAGCTCAGGTTCATTGCATTCATTCATGGTCCAAAATACTGCAACACCTCTTACAAATGACTCTTAAATCTAAACAGGAATCATCCACAATGTTGTTTCTACAAAGGTGAAACGCACTGTGGAGGGAACTTTCTTTACCTATTCCCTCCTTTCCCTCTTGAAAGCATTGATTTCCCGTCCCCTCTTATAATCTTCGGTCGGATGAGCCTCTGTCCTACTAGAGCGAGAAATATAAAAGATTTTTCCACTACAGGGGTCTCAAAGGCGATGACCAGAAGCTTCCACTCTCAGAGCTAAACACTCCAAAATGTTTCTTGAACCGTGAGCTTTGACTGAGTTTAAAGTGCAGATGGTGTTTTTATCTAT
Organism: Protonibea diacanthus; assembly: GCA_028641955.1. Taxonomy (NCBI): domain Eukaryota; kingdom Metazoa; phylum Chordata; class Actinopteri; family Sciaenidae; genus Protonibea; species Protonibea diacanthus. The sequence continues at coordinate 15,236,824 of CM053992.1, forward strand.
TGGCTGAATTTCATGGTGGTTGAGTGAATGAAACCTGTTAAAATTATAAAGTAAATGGGTGTCAGTTTGGAACTGATGGAAACAGTTTTTATTTTATTGTTCAAGAAGAGTTAAATCTGGGGCAATTTAACTTGGTTGTAGATCCGTGAAGACGTTTCACCTCTCATCCAAGAGGCTTCTTCGGTTTTGACCACTGACAGTATAAAGAATGGACAGCATGCGTGACGTTGCCCACAGGTAATGGAAAATCAGTAAAGACGTGGATCATCAGCGGCATGACACCTGGTGGCTCAAACAAGCCACCGGTAACAGCACCTACCTCTCAGTTAAAGCAGCAACACTGTTAATTATGCATAATTTTAAGCCTTAATATAATTTGAACTAGTGAGATAAATAAAAATTCACCCTCAGTACAGTTGTCTTGAACAGTGAAATTAGCTATAGAGACCAAAACTGTTTTTTGTACCAGGCTGTAAACATGTTTATTTCTGCTGTGAAGTTGGACATTTTAACATGGAGACTTATGGAGACTGTAACCAGCCTCAAGTGGACGTTTGAGGAACTGCAGTTTTTGGCACTTCTGCATTGGCTTCACTTCACAGTTGGATCGCTGTGAGGTGAAACGCTGCGCTGCCCCAGATTTAACCCTTCTTGATGAAGGCTGACCTGAATGACTGAGAACCTTCACGCAGAGTTTTTACTACAGCAGCAGATTATGTAAAGACTAAATGCAGCCTAATTTAAACAGATAAGCCCATTACTGTTTGATTATTTGTTAATAATAGCAAATGAGTTTCGATTACTGGCCTTCCTACATCAGGTGTGCGTCACATGGGACATTAGCATATCGCTTAACCCACACTTTCTTTTTCTTTTTTGCTTTTGTCAGCTGCCATTTATTGTGACGACAAACACAAAGTATTGGTACTGACAAGTATTGATTTTTAGCAAATAGTGCACTTGATAACGCATATAAATGCAGAGTGGATACCGTGGCTTTGCAGATAAAGTATGCATATTTACATGGATAAAACTGGATATATTTGTCAAAAAGAAAACTCTGCGGTGTCACTAAATGAATAAAGAGAAAACACATTTCTTCTGTCACTAAAATTATGTTTATTTGTCTGACTTTTCTCTAATTCTTCTTGCATATTTTTAATTCTTCAAATGAATTAATTAATAAGGGGTTAAGAGTTTATGAGAGGCTACTGTAACAACGACATAGATGGAGATAATAAGGGAATACATTTGAGGCATTAATGAGGGATTATTGGCACTAAACTGTAAACAAAAGTGTAAAAATTAATTACGTGTTCTGTGAAGTGATAATCGATGCATCTGATGAGTGTTACTGCTGCCGTACTGGCACTTGCACCTTATAGGAATAAAAGACATTTAACAATGTGGAAAGAACGAAAGTATTGATGGAAAACAACTTATATATACTTTTAAGAGTTTTAAGACTCTTAGGGCAAATTTTTAATTGTGATTCGATGAACAGTAATTCCAGTGTTTTCACTGAGAATCCATCCGAGGAGTCACAGATGAGAGTACAGCACCGTTGGCAACAGATAATGACAGTTTTGTGTTCCTCGCCATTATTCCCAGCCTTACAGCTCTGGGCACGGGCTCTGTTGAGGGAAGTAGATGTCAATATTCTGTCAGCAAAAATACATTCACTTATTGAATTTATGTCAGGGTGTGTATCTTTTTATTTTATTTCCTATAATTTGCTACAGCAGCTGGTGTTTCTCATCTGACTTCCAACAACTTGGTGTTTCATGAGAAAAACACAGATTAGTTTTAACTGAGATGACCACAAGGCTCCTTCATTTTCACCAGGGGTTCTGTGTCAAAATATAGTTTTTAGGACATTCAGTTTATATTAAATTTTAAATTTACAATAATTAAATTGGATAGAGCAATATTTCTTCTGTAACTGTCAGTTGGCAATTCAGCTAACTAACTTGGAGGTTCCAGATTGCCTCCTGATTGCCTTACACCTTTTGTCCTCTGGCGTCAACAGGAGGGTTAAGACATCCAGTTTAAATTATATTTTGTCTGTTTATCTGATTTCCCTGTTCAAAAGTGTGATTGACAGGCAGGTGCCGTCATGAGTCGCTGATTTGAACAACCAGGTTTCATTCGGTCTATCTCAGCTCCCCCCGCACTACATGTTTTTGCCCATTTTTCCATTAGCCGTGAACCGCGGGAGGCAGGCCTGCCAAGATGGTGACGGTCAGTGTCACCGCACTTCTGGCTGACATCTCAGAGACTACGTACATTTTTATTTATACAGTCGAGGGAGCGAGGATGCAGCAGAGGTAGCAGAGTCAATGGAAAATGGATATGGGGGATATGAATGGAGGTGAACACCATAGTAGTAGTCAGTCTTTCATGCGCCATGCTGTCTGAATCAGCTGACAGTTGACTGCTGTATTTATACATAAATTGTGCCCCACATTACGTTTTTTTTGGAGTCAAGTGGAATTGATTTTCTCTAGAAATAGGAAAATAGCTTTTGCTGCAATAAACACTATAAAATGGCAACATACTGAATCACATAGTGGCCATTTTACTGGACATGAATGACACTGGTAGGAAGTCTTGTTAATGTAAAGAGGGGGGAAAAGCCAATTACTTGTAAAGGTCACAGTGAGTGTCAGCACAAATGTCGCCGTTGTGGAAATGATCAGGAGAGTTGTGTTTCAGACTCGTGCTTCTGGCTTTATTTTATTTCTTTGAATGAAACGACAACTTTCATTACATTAAGGCTGAAGTGAAGTCGCTTACTACGATACTTCTGCTGGCTCACATAAAGTCTTAATCCAAGCTGATTGGATGCGTTGGAGCGTTTAACCACCAAGATAAAAGGTGTCACTGAACAATCGAGTTCCTGTCAGAAACACTGTGGTCAGTGTCACGAGTGGGAAGTAAAAAAAAAAAAAAATCAATACAATTAATTTAAACTAAGTTTTTTCTTTCAGATTTATATTTTGTAATCTCCTGCCAGAACTCCGATGTTGATTTGAAGTGAGTTGTTTATGTGCAGAATGGAGACAGGCCGGTTTCTCAGCATGCCATGTTGTCAGGAGGGGGATCCTGTTGGAGTCTGTTGGACATTAATGTTAAACAAAAGCACTGCAGGCTTTCACACTGGTGCACATGGGTGCGTGTTTTTGAAGAGAAAACATAAATCATTCTTTGAAAATCTGACATTTGTTTTAAGGTGAGAGTATGAACTTAAATTACAAGCCGCAAGGTCCGTGGAGACATTTGTCGCTCTACCCTACACAAAGGGAAAAGGTCAGTGCAGTGATGAATGTACAAAAAGAAAAGGGGAACCGGTTCACCAGCTGTCCATGAAGTCAAACTTGGATTAAGTGATTAGGAGCTAATGGAGATTTAGTAAATAAAATGTATTTCCCAAAAATAGCTTCCAAAACATTCTCTTAAAACTGCAGTTCCTCAAACGTCCACTTGAGGCCGGCTACAGAATGAGTCAATCTCCATAAGTCCCCATGTTAAAATGTCCAACTTCACAGCAGAAATAAACATGTTTACAGCCTGGTACAAAAAACAGTTTTTGTCTCTGTCACTAATATTTTTTATAGACCTCACCTGTTCAAATAATATGGCTTAAAGTTATGCAGAATTAACAGCATGGTCGCTTTGATTGACAGGTAGATGCCATTATAGGTGGCTTGTTTGAGCACCAAGGCTTCATTCAGCCCACCTCAGGTCCGCTGATGATCCACGTCTTCGCCAATTTTTAGATTAGCCGAGCAGTGGAAGAGGCAGCCACAGATTTTGAGCTTCAAAACAGCTCTTAGAAACCTGTGGGTGATATCATGCATACGCTGTCCATTCTTTGTACTGTCAAAGGGCAGCAGCAGCTCAGACCACAGGGAGTTGAAGTCCAGCATGGACCTCCTGAGCACTGCCGAGGTCCTCTTTAGGAAGATACCGACCCCCTAACTGCTCCCAGGGCGCCACTACGTAACTGCATAACACTCCACCATCTCTCCCCAGATTTGCATGTCTATATCTGTGCTTTGTGTGAGTGTGTGGTTGTATTTCAGGCCTGTATGTGTGCAAAACTTGAGGGATCAATAAAGTTAATCTTCCTCTGTCTTCTAAAGATAAAACTAAGCACTACCTGAATTTACAAAGAATTGTCAGTTAAGTTAAACAGTATTACAATAATGCTTCTCTTCCTTCTAAAACTGTGATCTCTTGTTTACAAAGTTCATCTTCTATTTGATTTCCTAACAACAGATTTACAAATCTCACTGAGACAATTTTTTTTTTTTAATGGTGCGACCCAAATGAGTAAATTACTAATTTAAAACTAGCTTTAACGTCAACTTCATTAGCAGGTCGATGACCAATTATAAAAACATATTGTTATGTGTGGAAAACGTGTAGCTCACGCTTCAACATTTGTTAAAATAATGACTCTACAAAGAACATTAATGTTTCTGTGCATTTGTGAAATGTTAATGAGCTGGAACAAATTCTGTGATGCCTGTCTTTGGAAAAAAAAAAACGAAACAAACGAGGTATTTCCTCAAAGTGAATCAGAGGGTGTTGAGATCCCAGCTGGGGTTTCCATTAGCTTCTGTATGCAAGCTAATTTATAATGTTTTGATCAGAGTCATTACATGGTACAGCTCACCACAGAGCACAGCCAGATCACTTTACTTCAGCCATTACCAGCAGCTGTGTGGTTTCAGCTCAGGGTCAGATATAGTGAAGAAACCACTTTGTTTATATTTGGATCCTGCTTTTGTCCCCTCGTGAAGGTTTATTACTGCGAGGCTAGATGAACATTGTTATTGTGCATGTCCATAATCATTTGTTACTGTGACACAAGTTGAGTTTTCGGCCGGCGAACATAAATCCACTGTAATTCAGTCAGATATATATATAATCCTTTTATATATTTATACATCCTGCAGTTGTCCTTTAACTTGCCTGCTCCTCTCAGGAAAGCTTTATTTACGATCACAAACCAATGGAAATTTGTCTTAGATGTGGTTTATAAATAGGTGAAACATTATTTATTTATTTAATGTTCATTTTTATAGGGACAAGTGCATGGACCGGTGCCACATACCACAGCATTTATAGCCTAAGCTAGTCTGCAACACCAGTCCCTAGATGGGTCTTTGTACAAATACACACTGCCAATACGGGAATACGACACACACAAACATCACAACTTGTTTCAACTTGAGTTTAAAATAATATGAGTTTTGAACTAGTTGACTTCTGTGGGTTAAAAACTGAACATATTCATCCTCTGAACAGTTTAACAAAAAGACTGATTATCTTTGTTTACCTTGTGTTTTTTTTTTTTGGTAACTTAACTTATGAGTAAATTAATGAAATCATTAAATCATTCAAAGGCGCGAGTTTAAGGAAATTATCAAAACATAACATATTTAGTTTGACAAAATAATCCCTACTTAAAGTACATTTAACCCTGAAACCTTCAACTGCATCACATGGTTTTTAACCACGGATGGAGTTTGCTCATTTGTCATGGAGACGAGCTTGTTGACCACTGACAGTATGAAGAATTGATGCTGTATGCATGACGTCATCCACAGGTTTCTGAAGAGCCGTTTTGAAGCTTAAAATCTGTGGCTATGTTGGCAGTCCTGCTTCTTCTGCCTTCTGAAGAGCCTAAAGATCGGCAAAGCAGTGGATCACCAGCAGACCTGAGGTGTAAACATGTTTGTTTCTGGTGTGAAGTTGGACATTTTAACGTGGGGGCTTATGGAGATTGACTCACTTCTGGAGCCAGCCTCAAGTGGATGTTTAAGGAACTGCAGTTTTTGACATTTCTGCACAGGTTTCATTTCACAGCCATGGACTGCCGCTTGATATGCACACTTTAAAATCAATCTCTATTAAACTTTAAATTGCAAACTTTAAAATGCTGATAAAGTGAAATCATATTGGAGTAAACATGACTGTGTAAGACATGTCATGTCAAAGCTGGGCTTACTCCTGAAAAATATCCGGGTTGTCCCACTCCGACAAAAAAAAAATCAACTATGGCCAACCTCACCTTCACCTCACCTTGGACACTACAGTGTGACTTATCCGGTTAAGAACAAGAGAAGACAGAAGCGTTGTAATTACCCTCTTTGACCATGTCTACCATTACAATCACGCTCAGGAAACCCTCAGCAATTATGAAAGTGACGATAAGCAGATAATCCAGTGTCCCACGTGTATCCTGGCATCCATCCCAGGCCTCTGCATAACCTGACCTCAGTCCTCTGCTCTCAGCTCGACATCAGTTCACCACTCACAGCAGCATCGGCTCCTCTGGGGATTCGCCTTTGCAGAAGGATTCAGTTTGTTTGGACAGGTTATGTGAGGTTACAGTGTAAACACTGCAAGGTTGCTGCAGAGCTTAAAACATCACAATATACAAGCAGCAAGGAGATGCTAAAGCACTTTTACCACTGCGGTAGGTAGTTATTATTGATATTTTTAAACTAAATGTTGTAATGGATGCACAGTGGTATCAAATAGAAATATTTTTTATCCATAATTTTCATAATTCAGCCTCACGTGTTTGGTATCTTTGGAAACTTTATTTTAAAATAAAGTCTTATCACACTTAGGTTGGCTGTTTTATTCATTGTGTATTGACTTAAACATATAAGTGAGTATTAGAGGAACATAACAGATAGATTATTGCTGATTTTTAACAATGAATTAAACAAAGAAAAACAAACTTTGAAGTGGATTGACAGCAAACCTCCAACACTGGCTGAGCGACACAAAGTCTATATGATATGAAATATGAGTCATGTCTTCTATATAAGATTTGGTCCCCGTTCTTGAAATATATTGGCACTAGACTGGCAACCATTGTGTTGACGGGTTTGGTGGATTACAGCTATGATCCGACACATTGTACTTAACTTGCTGCGGTTACATGGACTACAACATGTATTTGCATGTTAGTGATGCTGAATTTCACAGAAATATAGGATTTCACTGTATAATTTATTAGTTTTTATCGGGTTTTGATGTGTACCATGGCCTCCCCCTCGTTTTTTGTTACTGTTTAATGTTATTTGTCTGCAGACTTGTTTTGTATTGAAGTGTTTATCGGTGCTGCTGATAGTGTAGTACAAAACTTTGATACTGGCCCTGAGTGGGGATGTGTCCCCCCACTGTCTTCCCTTTTGATACTGTCTGTTGTTTTTTTTTTTGTTGTGTGCTTGTTTTGTTTGTTAAAAGGAGAAAAATGTTCAATAAAGATATTGTTCCAAAAACGAGTTTATTTGCCCAACACGTTTATGGTGATCTACCAGCAATTTATGAATTTAATTTACATTTCATCATTGTGTTTAGGAGTGAGCTGTGCCATGCTGGGCCGGGCCTAAGTAGTACGGCTGCAGCTCTTAGCTCAGATGATGAACTGACACACTCGCCATCCATTGAGAGTTGCAATGGAGAGATTAAGGATTTAATGGAGGCAGTAAAAGAGGGCAGGAGGGCTTCGAGTCCGGCTAATGAATCAGAAGACGGGAGGAGGAGGAAGAGGAGGAAGAGGAGGAGAGAGGGGGGTGCTGAGCAGAAGAAGGATGGGCCAGTGAAAGGCACGAGGACAAAAACACTACATATTCTGCAAAGCACCACTGTGATATGGACACACATGAAATGAGTCCAAAGGTTTTGTAAAAATTAATCAGTACCGGGGCTGCAGTTAACTTTCATTATCAATTAAATGGTTACCATTATCTTTATGGGGCATTTTAGCATCTTTTAGCTCATTGTTTTGGTTTTATGTCCCACAACTTTTCTGTTTGCGTTGTCTTTGCTATGCTGTTTTAAAGACCTAAAGTGCTAGATGTTTCCTTCAGGGGGTGGTGGAGACCAAAACAGAGCTAAAAGAAGAGTGAAAACTGAGCTTTATAATTTGAATATGTCCTTTTTTGGTTTTAAAACCCCAAACTCCAATTTTTGTACAAATTTCTAGAAGCCATAGAGATAAAATCAGTTTCGTATAGACTCTTACTGTAACCCCCTCTTTTCACCCTCTTCTTTCTAGCATAAAGTAGAAACACTGTGGTGCAATGCGTAAAAATTGCAAAAGGCCTGATCTAGAGCCAGTGTTTAGTTTGTCCGTTCGGGGCTACTGTAGAAACATGGTGATGGCGGACTCAGTGGAAGAGGACCAACAGCGACTGTAGATATAAGAGGCTCTTGTTATGCCTCCATTCTATTTTTAGGTGATTATAGACTAATAATAACATAGTTATGAATATTATATATTATATGCATATCCATATTCTGTAAATAGAGCTCTCTACTCTCTAAATCTGACACAGTGGACCTTTAAACCCTGAAGATCTTCAACCACTGCAGTGCTCTGGATCAGCAGATAGATGTATTATTTTATTGCCTTTAATCTACAACGATAAAATGTATCTGTGCATCCATAAAACCCATCAGAGCTGAGTCTGAATATTACTGCAGTCTTCTTTTTTTCAACCTCTGTCGCAGATTTTACAGTCATCTGATGTTAACTGCCGGTGTCATGTAATACAAGTGCTACGTAATTGTGTCCACTCAGCCTTTCAGAGCCTCAATAAATGTCTGTAATTAAAAATCAATATGAATCAGCAGCTTTATTGAATTCTGTTTTAGCCGTATGGTTTAGTTTAGTATGAGGCAACATGCTTTAATCTCTCTCTAATTGGCTGTTTGCATTTATCTTTACTGAAGCATCCCTGAAGAGTTTGAGGGGAACCGTGTGTGATTAAACAGATCTCGTACAGTCGATGACTCATGTGACTCACTCATACCTTTTGAATCAGAGCAGTCTGTCTATCCAAGACAGACAGAAGAGAGCAGAAAAATGTGTGAAATCTACTGTGACTTGTCACTGAGTGATAAATGTGGCAGTATAAAGACAATCACATGTGTTGCACCTCCCCACTAACCACAGTAATGATCATGAATGGAGAAGTGTCTTCTCCATTACCTCATGTTAAAGTTTGGGGGCAGGTTGGTCTCGGAGAGTCATCTCCCCCACTGTCTCGTCGCTTCTTCTTCTTCCTCTTCTTCTTCTTCTTCTTCTTCTTCTTCTTCTTCTTCTTCTTCTTCTTCTTCTTCTTCTTCTTCTTCTTCTTCTTCGCTGACTTCACTGATATGACACCGCAAGCTCTCAAGGTTACTTTTCCCATATCAGGTTTCAGCGTTGCTTTGCGTTGTCAATTTGACATTAAAATGGAAATCGACTTCGCTGTGCTGTGAAATCAAAAGCACTTAACAAACCTCCAAGGGCATTATTCAGTGAGTAATTGGCCGCTGCATTGCTGAGCCTTATTGTGCCCCGGTAATTACTTTGATTACCCTGAGATGACCTTGTAGATAATTGATTTGTGAATTTTATATACTCCTTTTAGATTAATGCCACTACAAATCTTAATTGCAAAGGTGAAAGCACGTCTAGTTACTCTGTGAAATTTGCTCTTTATTGCTGTAACTGTTATTTGAGTAGATTTTATCTTTAAATGTAAGATAACAGGAAGAGCAGTGCCATTTGAAATATGAAGCACAACAACCCTGGACTGCTGTTCTGGTCTGATGAGCCATAAAATTATTTTTTGGGGTGGTCGTGCCAAAGTGATTAATCAGTCACTTTGGAGGATATTGTATTTTCCTAAAATAAACCCTGAATGTAAAAGCAACAAACTTCTTATTTGTTGTCAGCAGACTATTGATTTACATTTTCTTGATTAATCTGATTAATTTATTTTAGTTTTCTAATGAAATTTTGCACTCAGACTTCAGACAAGTTAATGAAAAGCACAGGCACAAACAGAGATAACCCCGTTGGAGGATGAACAACCTCATCGATTTATTGCAGAAATGTGTTTTAGTGTTTGTTGGATTTTTTGTTTCTGTTGCTTTTTTTTATTCAGTGAACTTTAGCATGCATTTAATCAGCATGGTAGTTCAGCAGAAGACGGTGTTTTGCAGAACAGTGTCATTGTCATGACATTAATATTGTATTACATAACATGTTTCCAAAATCCATACACTATTACAAACACAAAATCTCCGTGGCTGCAGAGAATGAGCGCGGTTGTTTATGTTGGAGCACAGATATGGACGTTATTGGAGCCGAACAAGAGTCTCTCTGTGTAATGGACAGCGACAGTGTATTTACCTGAATATATAAACAGAGAAAGCACTCTTGGACAGAGCTATTGTTTTGCCTAATAACACGCAGGGTGCAAAATGTAGCCACTGAGCGGAGACTGACATAACAGCCTTCTGTTCAGACATTAAGAGACCATAAGTCTGATTTAGATCATTCCCAGGGACTACAGAAAACGTTCCTATTGATCAAAAAGTACAATAATCTGTTACTACAGGAAAATTTATGTGATGTTGTCTTCATTTTCTGCATACAAATGTGTGAAGACAAAGAAATTAACCAGGGCGGTGAGGGGAATGTTTATCAGTGAATCACTGCTGTCAAAATACTGTCTGCTATTAAAGAGGGAAATTTATGATTTTCTGCATTTCATTGATTTTATTGCACGAAAGAAACCGGAGTAGCAAAATTTGTGTTGGAAAGTTGTAAATTCATAAGTTGAAATACTGAAGTTATGTGAGAAATACTGATGTTTATTCTCCCAAAGTAAAGTGAGAAAACTCCAGTCTGCAGGTCTGAGCCAGCATCGTGTTATTCTGTGAAAGAAGTGTTTCATGTTTTATGTATTGAGACACGTCCAGTCACAACAAAGATGTTGTCTGAAACATGAAACCTTCAGAGAAACAGTAGGGGTGTTTCACTGTCTGACTGAATAAAACTTGAAGCTGCAGAGATTCAGAGAAGTGCAACCAGCCAATATGTGGAGGAAACAGTAAACCCACTATTTCAGAACTTTATTGGTTTTATTGTTTTTTTCCCATTAACTCTAAATTGCTAATTTTGCTTTTATAATTAAGTGCGGAAAACATCTTCCTAAAAGATGTGAAACTATCCATGAACATTTAATCACATTTGTAGAAAAGAAAATGTATAGCTGATGTTGTTTACATGGTAGACAAGAAGTTTGACTTGTAGCACAGTCCTACAGTTGATTAGTTTATTAATCCTCCATGTTATTTCTTCCTACTGGACTGAGGTGCAAACGTCTATGAAGGACAAAAACTGACATAGAAGTAAATAAATAAATAATGACACAAGCTGACCTTCATTTTAAAGGTTAACCATCTTAAAAACATACATTTGTCTTGTCCCGTCAGATCGATCCAACACCCAGCGTGCCCAGAAAAGGTTATCTCACTAAATGAATAACATATTTACTGATAATATCAGCATCTGCATTAGCTTTAACTGAATTAGCCGATCATGTAGGGTTCGCTTCTTATTATCTCTTTGTGCAGCGGCCACTGGGGTCATGTTAGCACCTGCTCATCTGTTGAGAAGTACTAAGTGAAATGTAAATAGACTTTAAATGCCTAATTTTAAATATACCTTTGATATCGAATAAAACAGAATAGAAAGACGTTATCGTCACTGTATCATGTACACTCTGGAATAAAATATTTTTCTACCTCTTCTCATGAAATGATTGTGACATTGTCTGATTAATTCTTGATAAATAAGGTGTATTTTCTCAAAACTTTATTGATTGATCTCTTCCAAACATAATTAACTTGATGTATGTAAACAAGAATAAAAAGAGGAATGTGTCTGAAAACAAAATTATTCCAACTTTATGGGCAACAGATATACGTTCAGCCGCTCACAGATCGATAACAGACGCAGTGAAAACATACAAAAGGACCACTAGACTTCTAACACATATTGCGGGTCACACATTACACAGTGTCGGCTAATCTACATTGGTTAGTTGAATGTAATATTAATTTTTTGATGATTGAATGATTTTAATTACCTATGAAGCACTACATGGACTTGCACCACTTTATATTTTGAAGTTATTAGGGCCCCGTGACCTCGGTGAGACCTCTGTCTACTGATCAAGCGTTAGCAGTTATGCCTCCCATCCTCGGGACCTGCCATCACCAAACTATAAAAGAAATGCAGAGTCAGTTGATAGCTTTAAGAAGATGTTAAAAACTCCCCTGTTCCGTCAGCACTTTGTCCTGTAATGTGTTCATATTGCTTGCTTTTATTGTTTTTATATTGTTATTTTAACTTTTATCTTTGTAATGTTTGCATTGTACAGCACCGTGTAACGCTGGTTGTAAAAGTTGCTTTAGAAATAAAGTTAGCTTACTTATTGTAGTCACTGAGCTGAAAACTGTCCAGTTCTTCATGTAGGGTGTAAGCAAATGAATCACAACTGAAAAATGACTTATAAATAACTTGACTGACTAACTATTAGTTTCAATATTTTGTTTTTTTCATAGTATTACGGTAAAACAGCTGCACTGAAGGTCATCTTTATCACATAGCATTTTTGTAACACAGTGCCTGGTTGGTTTGCACCTAGCTCTTACACTAACACACCCCATGGATATAAAGTTGTATGACAGATTTAAAAAAAACAAAAACAAGATGTGCTCGTAAATAAATAATGCCCCTCTTTTTTTAAAACAGTTAAAAAGGTCCACATATACTTTATATATCCAAATCCATATATAATCTTATTAAAGTATGACTTAATTTTCATGAATAATGGTATGTCAGATTGAGGAAAGCCCTCTGAGAAACAGCACTGGCCCCTCTTCATGCAGCTCTCAGTGTGCAGCTTGTTCACTAATGGAGCTCTGGCTGGACGCCTGAAATCGATCACAAGACCATAACGCTGAAGAATTCCTGATTTCAACAAATCAGGACCCATCCTCCAGTTTACGCCCCGGCCTGATGTAAGCTGGCACTCCATCACGTCCGTGCTTAATCACGGTGGAGGTGCAGGTGAGATGGACAGGCAGGCAAACAGGGATGAACAGAGAAAACGGTGAATCACGGAGATAAATCAGAGCCTCCGGGCCACTTCATAACCTCCCCTGTGAGAGGAGGAGGCTGCATGTTGATGACTTTATGATGGATGACTGATTCAGGATCCATGAGACCTGGTGATGGATCACAGTACGATGGAACAGGACATTGGCCTGACTTAAAAACTGTTAGCTTGGAGGTTTGAAGGGAAAGACCCTCATGCAGAAAGAGACATGCTGATGTGTTTACATATATGTCGTGTGAGTTCAGCGGAGTGTTTGTTTGTTTTGGGTGATTTATCATATTTCTACTCATCAAGTATCTTTAAAGTTACGTAACATGGATGTCTGACAGTTGATTTTACTAATGTCATACTTATAATGATTTATAACTAGAGAGAGAGAGTCTAAAATCTGCTAAACTAACACTTTTATTTGCAGACTGTTGGAATCAATATGAAATTAATGTCAAATAGATCGAGAGGGCCTTAAGCATGATAAATGAATGCTTTTTTGAGAGTATGGCAGTTTGTTGCGTGATGATGCTTCTCAAAAGAAGAGAAGTTGCACCCCCAGAAACAAAATCCATTTTAAAAAAAGAGATTTATCTTCAGTTCAGACAAAAACTTTTTCTTTCAGCTTGAACACATTGTGTCTGTTGAGTATTGTTGAGAAAAGTATATATATATATAAACAACAGCATGAGATCACAGATCAAACAAATGTGTCAAGGATGATGCTACACGATTCGTGACAGAAAGTTTCTACAATTTAAAAAATAGCAGTAAAGTTCACTGTGATGTTGTGACAGTCCGACGTGTCTCGGTGTGTTAATATTAATGTTTATTTCCTCAAACAAACAGTAAGCAAAACTACAGGAAGGAATGTGTGCAAGCCTGTTTTATTGTGACGTAGGCAATAAATAACGTCCTTGTATAAAGACTGTCTTTGTTAAAGCGGTGACTCAGTGAGGACTGAGGATGGGCCAGAAGCTCTTGTTCTCTCAGGGGAAGATTGGCAGGAGTCAGGAAATGAGGACTGAATTGAGAGCACTTACAGTGAGTGAGTGCATTTGGCAGCCTTACAGCCACCATCTCTTTCACCCCCGGATAATTTCAAATTTCAGCAAGGTGGCCTCCCGAGCTGCTTGTTTTGCAGAGTCATAACAAAAGAAGAGACTCAGGTGATAAACAAAAAGTGACTTTACAGGAGAGGACGACGGGGCAAATGGGTACAGCCTCCCAGATAATGCTGCTGCAGGGATTTAAATCCTTCCTCCTTCAAGCTAGATTAAATTTTCATTGCCACGTCCTCTTTACCTGATGGTTGTATTATATTATTTAAATGTCAGGTATCTCCTCTCTTCACATCAGTTTACAGCAATGCACTCATTCTTATTCTCATTACAAGTTTCGCATCAGTGCTGTAAATATGAAACTAGTCAGTAGGCGTTTAGCTTAGCTTAGCATAAAGACTGAAAACACAGGGAAATGGCTAGTCTGGCTTTGTCCAAAGGTAAGAAGATCACACCAACTAGCACCTCTAAACCTCTTTGAAACCACTTTAGTGGTTGTCTGGATTAAACACATGTTAATTCATGAGCTGTAGAGGTACTGGTAGGCTCCCAAGCTAGCTGTGTATGAGTGACGTCAACCACAAGTTTCTGAAGAGCCGCTAAAAATCTGTGCACCTAAAAATGAGCAAAGTCGTGGATCATCCGTGGACCTGAGGCAGGCTGAATGTAGCCTGGTTGCTCAAACAAGCCCTCTGTAACGACACCCACCTGTCAATCAGTGCGACCATGGTATTATTTCTGCCTAACTTTAAGCCTTAATATAATTTGAACAGGTGAGTTCTATATAAATTCACCCTCGGTACAGTTGTCATGAACGGGGAAATAAGCTATAGAGACCAAAACTGTTTTTTGTACCAGGCTGTAAACATGTTTATTCCTGCTGTGAAGTTTTACACATTTTAACATGGGGACTTATGGAGACTGACTCGCTCTGTAGCCAGCCTCAAGTGGACATCCAGTTTTTGGCACTTACACATTGGCTTTACTTCACACACACATGGGTTGCCGCTTGGTTTCTGGTCTTAATCTAAGCTAAACTAAATGGCTGCTGCTGTTACTTTGTACGTACAGACATGAGATTGGTATCGATCTTATCTCTCAGCAAGAAAGTGAATAAGTAATTCCTGTATTATCTACCTGCTTCTTTAATCTGCTGGAATTCAATATCGTCCCTTAGGGAGGGAGGGATTGATGCACTTGGGACCCTGAACGAGGTAATAATTTCCTCTTCCTGTGACAGGATAGCCTCCTCATTCAAAAGCAGAGGCAACACTTCAAGGTGTAGATCAAGGTCTGGGATTTATGTGTTCCATTAAAATGAGCCGTGATATAGATGTCACAAAACATACCAGCGTCAGTAACAGGCACCTCATATTTCTGAAGCATCCCAACCTCGCTGCTCTGGAGATAAATGTACTGTGGTCCAGGGCCATTTGCATAACCGTGAAAGAGTAATGCTGCTGACTCCAGCTGAAATACTGACAGATGGGTTTAATTCCATTATGTGAGCTACTGTGTGAGGACGGAGTAGCAGCTGAGCGCAGGGCTCTAAATGTTCACTGCACTGGGCCTCACTGTAAAATGCGGGAGAGCTGTGGATAAGGATAACAGACAGATAACCAATCGAAGCAAGAGGTGTCACAGGCCAAGAGGTCAACCTGCCAGATTACATCTCTCAAGGCCATTGACCGCACGCTGAAATTGAGCTGAGTGGTTTGTCAGTTATATGACTGCTATAGTCATTACATGAAGCAATATCAGTTCGGCATCAAGGACAGCTGAATGTAAGCAATCTATACCGGAGGGATTATGTATAGCAGAATGCAGCATCTTGTCTTCTATGACGTGGTGAATGCGTTGACTGAAGGAGCTCTAGTTCAGATGGTTGGAAGGATTTTTGTAAATATTAAAAACCGTACTATATCTGCTCTGTAGGTTTTAACACCCGAGGAATTTGCCTTTATTGGTGCATAACAATAAACAGTAGAAAGTAAAGGTTGAAAAAGATTTAACTGATGATGAACTGGTGACTTGTCCAGGGTGTACCCACCTCTCACCCTAAGTCAGCTGGGATAGGCTCAGAGAGAGAAAGTTGAATTCATCTTTAGATGTAATTTTTGTGTGTGTGTGTGTGTGTGTGTGTGTTGTCAGAAATAAATAGAAATTATTTAAAAGGTGGTGGATTATCTACACAATATTATCTTCTGTGTGTGTTATTGACAGGATATCAATATTTCAAACCCGGTATATCGCGAAGCTTCTAGTGTGAAGTGTAAAGAATATGTGCAATGTGCAAGAATAATCCAAAAGATGTGCATCGGTGTAGTGAGTCTCTGAGTCAGGTGTGTAGATTTTTATGTTAATGTACCGTGTAGTGAAGAAGAAGGAGGATGGATGGAGGCATACAGGCAAATCCAACAGCCTCCATCAGGTTTTTTTTTTTTTTACACCAAAGAAAGGAAAAACTAACCGAGACGACAGATCCAGTTTTGGTCATGGAACAGGCAACATGAAAATATGTTTTATATGAAGCTCCAAAATGCATTTTCTATATGAAGAAAGAGTCCTGAGATTTGTTGTATCTACGTGCAGTCACTTTATGAACATGCTGTATACTATAGCTTGTGTTTCCTGCCTGTGTACTTACTGCAAGAATGACATTGACCTGTAGCCTCACAGGTCACATCCAGAAAAAAAGAAGTTTTATAGCCGAGTGGCTGAACATAAATAATCTTAATGTACATTTCTACTTTACATCAGATTTAACCTCAGCCCTGCTGGAGAAGAACCATCGATCTTCACATTTGTCTTCCAGACATTTAGTGACATTGATCCAGCATTTTGCCCTTGTCTCCATCGCTCCACACCAGTCTGCCTTGTAATGTCTTCATCGTCTCCTCTATCCATAACCTATTTTCCTGCGTCCATGTAGCTGGGTTTCTAATGGGGCCTTATTAGCGTGCCCGCTGCTCAGATAAGACATATGATCCTCACTGTAAACCTCTGACGCTTCGTCCACAAGCCCCTGGAGCAAGAAAGGACCCTCTGAGGACACTGACTACACGACACAGTCAGTTACATCTCACTGCAAACACTCAATCTGTGATCTGGACAAAATGCTGACGTATTTTAATACTAGGAATCACATATCTACATATATCATGTCACTGCCGTGCCAATTTACATGAGGAATAGCCCGTCATAGAATATTAATCACTCGGTGTTCAGGTTTGCAGGATAAATTGGACTGAAATTAATCTTCCCCAAAGACATTTAAAGGACTGTCCAAAAAATAGTGTGGTGGTAGTGCGGTGTGAAGGGAGAGGACAGCGGTCTTCTCTCAGATCGAGTCATTAATTTCTGCCAATATTTCAGTTTACAGAAAACCACAAAATACTCTGGATCTTTGTGGATATTATGATTGAAGGTGGTCCGCTTCACATTATTCTATATCCCATAAATGTGCTGCTTAAAGGCAAGTTTTAATATAACTCAAGTTGATGCATCTTAAATTCTTTATGCTTTGGCTCTTTTTGTTCATATTAATACTGTTTGAAGAGTGTTATAGTCTTCTTCTAAGTGAAAGAATATATTAATAATACTGAAGATGATCTTCCTTTTTTGAATTAAATATAAGCACTACCAGTGATACAGAAAGACAATTGGATAATATTGAAAATTTGTACTCACAGTGTCACAGCCTATAAAAGAAGTTAATGTAGAGTTAATGTCTGTCGGTCTCTGAATCCGGCACTTCGGTTCAAGCTGAAATACATGCCATTCGTGCTCTCCAGAGGATGAATCCAGTCATTGATGATCCTCTTGACTTTTCCTCTAACGCCATCATGAGGTTGACAGTGGCATTTTTTGGGTAAAACTGTTGGATGAATTGCTGTGAACTTTATTACATATTTTATTTCCATGTTTTTCAGGCCTTTCCAGTCTTACTAATCATTCACCCATTCATACGTCGATGGCGTTGACTCTCAGGCAAGAGCCACAGCTGCCCTGACACCGTAAACCTCATACCTGCTAAAGATCATCGTCATTGACAGTGAAAAATATGGACATAGTCTCGGTCATGTCACCCATAGGTTTCTGTGATGGCTCTGGTCGTCACCATCTTGGGCATCCTGCCTCCGCTGGCACCCGACTAACCCAAAAATGGGCAAGAAAAGTTGGCAAAGCCAACTGTAACAGCAAATACCTGTGCATAACTTTAAGCCTTAATAAAAACAGTTTTTTATACCAGGCTGTAAACATGTTTATTTCTGACATTTTATCTTATAGATATTTTGTTGCCAGCTGCAGTTTTTGGCTTCATTTTACAGCCATCGAGGTTGCTGCTTCATCATTATGTTAAAATTGTTAGTGTAAGCATGTTAGCACTGCTTCCTCAGCCTCACAGTGATCTGCCTGCAGACTGTCCACCGTGGCATCAGTTAAATGAATATATGGGGGGAGGGGTGATGATGTAACGATGTGTACTAACTCTAACTAGTGACTCAATTTCCATTTTGTGGTAAACTATTCTTTTATGTTCCATGAGTATCATTAAATCCAGGGACCACATAAAGCAGTGAAGTCAGGATTTTCCTCTTGTCTTGGCTCAAGAGGCAGTTATGTGTGTGTGTGCCTGTGTGTGTGTGTGTGTGTGTAGCTCTGCTTTTCCAGCTAATTTCTGCAGAAGCAAAATAAGTGAGCGCTTTCAGCGTCCAACATGTGAGTGAAGAGTGAGGGCCAGAAACACTTTGCCACTTTGTCCTTCGTGATCTCACGGCCCTCATCTCCTGAGGGCGACAGGCTACACTTCCCTTCACACTGAGCACGCTCTTTAAACGGCTGAATTATGTCACCACCGATCAATGCCAAATTTCACCACACCCATGTGACTGAAGATGAGCTGACTTTCCAGCCTTTAATCTGAAAATGATAGGCCTGTGCAGCCTGTCTAGCATACTGAATCAGCCTTACGACTACAGCGTTGTAGATTTATATTTTATTGTGGTAAATCTTTATTTAACTGATATAGATTTTGGTGTAAGGACAGCATTTTATGAAAGATTTAAGATTTTAAGATTTAAAAGGAGATAGTCGGGTAAAATAACAAATAGCTCCACAGAGAACTCCAGCCAGGTTTATCTCAATTCAAACAGACGACAACAAAATATATATTTATCTACACACAACCAAGAGTGTGAAGAAAGCATCCTGCAACATAATGAACCACTGCCTCCACCTGCTGGAGCAGCAATGACTTGCAATCATGCACCGACCAAATAAAGACGCTTCTCTGAACAGTAGAGATTTTTAATAAACTTTTTTCAATTCACAAGTCATATTGCAGCTGACGTGATTAGTTTTTATATTACCAAAAATCATTGCAAAATGCAGTATCATAAATATATGGCAATCTCATATATACTTTTTTTTTTGTACATATTCATTTCAAAAAGGTCCCTTAGTTGTAAAAAGTGTATAACCAACCTAAAATTCTGATGGAAATCTGCAACATTCAGTACAGTATCTTCCTAAGAAAAAGATCTTAAATACAAGCTCTTACTCTATTTAAAAGGGCTGCTACGATAAAGTGAGACGATTGCTTTGATCTTTGTGTTTAATTGCTAAACAGGCATCCTGATTATCTTATTTGACCATCCACGCAATGGAAATGGATAATGTTTTGACATATATTCAATTAAATAAAGGATATAAAAAGGCAATATTGGCGATAAGCTGAAGCGTACAGAATAAGTGCATTTACAAAAAAAATAAACTTCCTCTGAATATTTAAAAGATACAAATGTGTCAAATTGTGGAGTGTGACTGCCCGGCTGAGAGATCACGGTCACACAGAGCCAGTGTCAGCCAGGGAAGGAGTGTGAAGGTTAACAGGAAGACCTTATTCTGCTCTCTGTGAGGCAGTACATCTTATTTATTTATTTATTTTTTTTACATCTCTCCCTCTCTGATTCCATCTCCACCCTGTGTCTATCCATCAATCGTCTTCTTATTGATTTCCCTCCTGCTTTTTGTCTCTCAATGCCAGTCTTCATCGTCATCGTCCTCTGCCTCGGATGAGTCTTCATGGCTGCTGGCCTCCGCCTGTTCAGCCACTCCGTTCCCGTTTCCTCCCCGATGAGCCGCCGCCGCCGCTGCTGCCGCCACCGCCGCCTTTCTGGCCCGAGCTTCAGCTGCTGCCTGCTCCTCCTCTTCTTTCTGACGCAGCGCTGCGGCCTTCTTCTCCTGCTCCGCATGACTCTTCATGTGGGCACTTCGACTCTTCACTTTATAAAATATCCTGTGGTACAGGAGGAAAGTTATGCATTACACACAGCAGCTGTTGGGAGAACGCGGCATTCATTTGAACTGACAGAAGATCAACACAAGCTTCAGAAGACTGTGACACATTAAGGATCATAAAGTTGATTATGATTAATATTATTCATGTTTTTATTACAACGTATGTATCCTTTCAATATTGCAGTTTTAAATCCAAAACAGATGAGTTCTTTGTAATTATTTAAACAAATAATTAGTCAGTATTACATGAGCACAGAACATAAAACATTTTTTATCCCTTTAAATCATTTTTAAGACAGAGATATGTACCAAGTGAAACATTCTGCAGTCGAAACTATCATATAATCATATATTTAGCTTTTCTGTAGTGCAGTAATCTGAAATACACACCAGTACAGATACATCTGCAGGAAGTTAATACCAGAATATATATCAGTCAAACTCTAATTAAAAGATAACTGGAGAAATGCCAGGAAATGCATTTATAGTCACAGTGAAGATGAGATATTATGAAAATTATGTGTGAATTAATGAAAAAAAGTTATTTGAATCTGATATTATGCAGAACCCAAAAATCAAAGAAGGAAAAAGAAACAACTTCTGTGCATAAAGATCCTGATTCTTCATGTTTATATAAGTAAATAAGACAAAATAACAATAATTAAACATTATGTATAGTAAAACTATACTAGATCTATTATATAAGCATGAAACTGTGAAATAATCAAATAAATTCTCAATAAACAATTAAATAAAGTCAATATTCAGTATTATGAAATGTTATTTCAACCTGCTTATTTTCAAAATTATTGTTTTTTTATCGATTTATAATTAGAAACTTTGCATTTCTATATTTTTGACCCTCTTAAAGACACACAACAACACAATGATGAGCTACTGTCTCATAGACAGATAGTGAGTCTGTAACACCAGGTGAGCCAGCGTCACTCAGACAAACTGATTAATCACGTCTAAATCTCTGCGATGATTCGAACGTACCTGCCACATTTCTTGCACGGGAATATTGCGTCGGGATCCTGCGGCGGTTTCACGGGCGGTTTGCTCTTCTTTGCTGCAGGCTCGGCTCGAGGCCTTGGGGCTACGGCCGGATGGTGAGCCTCCTTGTTCACAATGTCCGGCTCTCTCATCATCACCATTGTTCCTGCCTGGAGGACCGAACATAAGCAGAAGTTAGGTTGACACACATGATGATCCGAGATGCGTTTAACTGTTGTGTGAGGTCTACCGTTACAGATACTAGTCAGTGTAATGAAACTTACATAGTCATGAGCCTGTAGTGACTGGGCAACCCTCGCCTGCTGGCTGCTGTCGAGGCTCTGGCTGTAAGAAACGTCCTTCTTTTCGTCGCCATCTGCCAGTTTTGACTGCTGTGAACTCTGAGTGATGAATCACACCAGAAAAATACACTAAATATTAGAAAGGACCTTCAATATTCTCATTCAAACTGATTATTTGGTGACCTTTCCCCTAATCTAACTTGGCCCAGTCTATGTAAATAACATTTAGTACATGCATGGTTCATTTGATCCACCATACCTTAACGTCCACCACAGCCTCTGTGTGCTTCTCCACAGGTGAATCTGGGGGGCCGAAGGTTAAAATCCCATTGCGACCGATCTTCACCTGTTTCTTGTACGTGTAGTAAAACTCTACACACTGAGCCACAGTCTTGGTCCGCACCTTTAGAAAAAAAAACAAAACACACATGCAGAATTTTATCTTCAGCAGCTGTTTGTGCATTTGTAACATCCATATATTGATGATCAGTGAGTGATCTTTGTGCATATTATAACATTAATGAATGTAATGTAATGTAATGAAGAGCGATCTTAAGCTGAGTGGCAGCCTCTTACTCGTGTCAGGGGAATTGTTATTATTACCGTTTCTTCAAAATGAAGACCACATTTCCCATTAATCCACCTACTTCCTGTCACTTGTTTAGTTTTATTTTCCTCTTTTTTTTTGTTTTGTTTGTTGCACGTTTTGGAGCTCAACTCGAAGTTTGAGGTGTTTGTAATGAAGAGCAGCTTTGTCCTGTTTGCAAAAAGACTTTTTCCATTACATCCGACTCTGGCTTCATGTTGTCAAACGCGGACATGAGCCAGTAACGGCTGAAAATCTGTATTTTATTTTGATCCGTTTTGTCTGAAGCAATTACACTAATGCTTCAGCATGAATGTGTTCATGATTATTGGTGTAGAAATGCCACACGGAGGGCATTTAATTAATTTTAAATGTATTTTTCTTAAAGATTTATTTATATTGATGCATAATCATTCACGCCGCAGGGTAAAACGAACAAGCATACCAGTTTCTGCACCATAAAGAAGTCCTTCCTGTAGGCAGAGATCCCCTTATTGAAGTAACGCTTCTCTTCTGCAGTCCAGCAGTCAGAGCCTGTAAATAAATCAGACAATTTATTGTGTTCTTAAAATTATTTAGAGGGTGAAGAAACTTTTAATGAGACATAGAGAAATCATCACATCATCCAAAGTCATAAATAAACTCCAATATTTCCAGGACTCTGCTGCCGATCTGCTCAGCCAGTCCCGCTCCCATGACCACATCGCCCCCGTCCTCCAGAAACTCCCCTGGCTCTCTGTCCCTCTACAGTCCTCCTAACCGCTCCACCACCACCACACTCCAGCCTGCAGCCTCCGCTCTCTCTGATGCCAACCTTCTGTCTCCAACACTCAGGACCAGGCACTGGACCTTGGGGGGGGACAGAGCCTTCTCCATAGCTGCCTGCACCTTCTGGAAATCTCATCTCAAACAAGTCTGGTGTGCTGTTTGATGATCTTAACTTCTGTCTGCTTTATTAGAGGACTCAGAGGAGAGAGAGAAAGGATGACGGGCTGGAGTCACTGCAATAAGGATTCCAGCCTTGATAGATGGAGTGCACGCTGAACTAGTTGAGCTACCGGGGCACCCTACTCCTGTAAAGTGTCTTTGAGTATCATAAAAAACGCTCTATAAATAAAGCGCATTATTATTTATTAGAAAATGACAGACTGAGAGATCAAGAATTGCTCTAATGTTACTCACCTGAGTAGTGATAACCTGCCAGGTGATGGCCTTTGGGGAAAGCTGGGTCCTGAAGCATCAAACGGCCCAGTGTTTCCTTAAAATCAACACGGGTACTTACAATTAAACATCGTTCTTCATTAGCATGCTTTAATATAACAGAAACGAGCACAAATCTGCAGTGGAAATAAAAGAATATCTGAAAAACGTTGACGAATTCTGCTGTTGTCGACTTTTAGCAATCCGATTTAATTAAAGAAAGATTTCCTGCAAATCGAGTTGAGTGAGTCAATATGAGTCACTATACTCACAAGAAAATCACCTCCACATTCATGTAAACAGTGTAAAGTCAGCTCCTGGTTGGTTCCTCCACCTCGGAGCACACTGGAACAGGCCATGTTCATCAAATCCTCCACTAAAAAAAAAAGGTTTGAAAGAATAAGCATCACACGAAGAAACTAATATTAAGGGTTGGCGAAGGGCAGGAAAGGTGAGATACTAACTCCTCTCTAGATCGCCCTGTTTGAGGCGGGAGTCATCCACGGGGAGCCAAACCAAGTCCGCTTTGTGCTGGTCAAACTGGGAGGAAAGTTGATCTTGCAACTCGGGAATTTCTGCCTGGTACTTCTGCCCGATGTTAATACGCCTGGACAAGTAAAAACAGGCACAAAAACAAACACAGAGCGTTACGCTGATAACCTGATAACCTGAGAGGCCTGTTTAAGTGACTGTACTTACGGTTCGAGGCTAACAGGTGTGGCGGCAGTGATCAGGGGCAGAACAGGAGGAGTGATTTCTGAACTCGCTGAAAATACAAAATGATTTTGAAGTTTAGAGATCACCTGAGAATGCCTCATTAGTAGAAAACGTCTACACACAACAAAGACTTACTGGAGCGCAAAAGACTGCGTGTCGCAGATTTGGGTGTAGGCGGCGGCGGCGGCAGGATTTGGTTGCTCGCGATGTTGGTCAAGAAGGTGGAGAAGTAGAGTCCTGAGCCCTCGCGCACGGGAGACAGGATGGGTGGAGGCGTGTACGGGGGCAAGGTGAGGGGATTGTCTGGGAGGCGCACCGGAGAGCGCAGGTTGCTCTGGTAGGAAGTGATGGTGGAGTAGAGGGATGAAGGGATGAAGGTGGATGGTCTGTGCGGGGGGATGATGAGAGGCTCTGGGCGAGGTCGGCGCTTAAATTTGGATTTTCCATCGTCGTCTGTCGCATCACTTTCCCCATCCTGGATAGAAGAAGGTTTGAGGTTCATTTTCGGGTATCATACAGCACAATTACCCCTGGGTCCCACCGGACACCGCTCTGTAACATCACACCTGCAACATGGTTTTGGTCCGCTCTGCTCGCCTTTAAATGCCACCAGGAGGTTTCAAAAGCATTTTGCCTGCTAGACTTCGTTAATTTGGTCATTTTTCCTTGGTTTGTGTGCATCTAATGAGTATGTAGCCTCCGCAGTTAAATAATTTGGGTTGTTTTTACAAATAGAAGTTTGTACGGGGTGTTTTATTTTGAAAACTGACCAGATTCCCTGTGCCGCTTCTGTGTCTTACTCAATCTGCTCTGTGCTGCTTGACTTGTTGGTTGCGGCTTGTGTCAAAACTAGAAACTATATTCTCCGTGGAGCAGAAGCTTCTGAAACGTACCGCAGCTCTTCTGGTGAAATCACAATCATTGTCTAGAACGTCTGTCATCATCTCCGGCGGCCGTGGCACAGCTGGAATGCATCACAGCTGTGCCCGGTAGGATTGAGCCGTTACAAGTGAACCGACCAGCAACTGAACAGGACGAACTTGTACTGTCGCCGCATTTGCTGTAATTCTGTAGTTTTAAATATTACGGGAAGTAGTTAAGCATGTGAAGAGCTGCCAACTCCTCAGGAGGATTACCAGCTACTACTGTGCCCCATTATTGTGTAGAAGAAGAAAACTAATCACTCCCTGCAGAGTAATGAGATTGTGGTTAGAAAAAACAGTAACTGACTTCTTTAATTAAGCAGTTTGTTTGCTTGGTTGTGTTGTAAGCTTCAGGCTTCAACAGTTGCTCCTCGGGTGTATTGCAGACATAGTAGCTCAAACAAGTGTTTGCTGTAGTTCTTAACCACTGATTATCTTCAGTAAACATCTGTCGCTAAATCAACAGGGAATGACTCTGCTAGCAGATTAACAGGCACAATGGACCTTCACAACATCTGATAGAACCAAAGCACCACTTGCTGGGCTGTCACTGGTGTTATCTTCCAATTTTCAAAACGGGGGTGGTCCAAGAACACTGCCACATTTCTAACTATATTACTTTCTTGATAAGCAAAGTAGGAAGCACTGCATACTTGCTGTGTCAAGCTTCACTGTGAACCTGCAGAAGTTTAAAACAGCTGTTCGCGGGATCTAATCCACGGGGCAGGGAGGGGGAGTGTAAGTAGCAAATATGAATGTGGAGCCAGCAGCCAGTTAACTTAGCTTAGCTTAGCATAAAGACTGGAAACACCTGGCTCTGCGCCGGGCTCGTTGACTGAGAGATCTTGTTATTTTTAGACCAAGCCAGGCTAACTGCTAGCTCTTCATGCTACACACGCCAAGCTACTATAACCAGCTGCTGACTGTGGCTTCATGTTGATCTGTGAGACAGATATGAGAGTGGTATCAAGCGTAGCATCTGAGAAAACGAGCAAAGAGCAGCTTCTTTCACCTTTCGCTACCCTCAACTGCAACACTAAAACACTGCTTATGTGTTAATGAATCAGTACTAATAATACAATAATTAATATATCAATCAAGGAGCCATTCTGCTGCATAACAAATACTGAAATACTTTGACCTAAATACATTTTTTTAAGTTTAACTTCTACTTGGAGAGAATATCTTTTAATTGCTGAGTTGCAACTTTGACTTAAGTGACAGATCTGGATACTTCTTCTTTCTATGGAGGAAATATTGACATCTTAAGAGGCTGATAATGTGATTAAATATTACCTTAAATCAATGCAGTGCCACCATCATCTCCTCACGATACTAACCTGGCTAAAACTCTCCGATAGTGAGTTTCTGAGTGACCGCCGCCGAGCCACGATGACAGAAGGTTTGCGATCGGACTGTCCTGCAGGCCGCTCACCCGGGCCGAGTCGTCCTTGAGTCCAGCCACCCTGAGCATCAGTTTGAATCCTGTGCACCGGAACAGATACAGGGATGACCAGAGGCACCATTGTGGCCTGTCTGCCTGAAGGACCATCGTCCTGTTGAAGCACAAGAGCGGAGAGGCGAGCGGGGAAGATGGTGAAAGATGTAAAAGAGAAAGCAGCAGAGAGATTTAGGAAGTAGTGGGGAAAATGGAAAAGAGAGGAAGACGGTGTGAGTGCACAGAGTCATCCACACATGACTGCATTTTTTAAATGAATGAATACATTTTCATCCTGAATGAAAATATATTTAAGAAATGACATTAGGGCTGTTACTTAAGATTACTTTCATAACAGACTTTGCAGAGATTCATCCTTTAATCTGTGAAAAATGCCCCATATGACTATGAAGACATGTTCAACTGTCTTATTACCAAAGATTTTCAACTTACAACGATGTAAAACTGAGAAAAGCAACAAATCCTACAGCTACAGATACTTGAAACAGTGAAAATTTAGTTAGTTGAGTGGCTACTTTACTTCAAATGTTGCATTTACGCTGCAAAAAGCATGTAAAAATCTGCAGCATTGCCACCTTCACATGTAACATGAGGATTACAGTTTTATTACCGCATGTTTCCGTTCAGAGGAGTGCGCACACCTCTCTGGTATTTGTGGCTGAGCTGATAAAATTCTGAGCAATCCTATAGTCTGGTCTTCAGGTAAACATATACATCAGATTTATGCTTTGTGCCTCAGGCGAAAGCTGAGCGAAGACGTTTGAATCTCACCCAGATAAGTGCTGCTTGTTCACCACAATGCAACAGCTCTGGTTTGTGAATAGCAATATGAAACCTGTTTGGTGTGTGTTAGGGGAGTATAGGAGTGTAGCCGTGCAGGTTGACAGCTCGGCCCCTCCCTAGCTCTGTTGAATGACTGGGAAAGAGCCTGAGGAATGTGGAGGTGTGCAGACATGCAACTGCTTCAAATGTACATCCACCATGCACACTCTGCACAAAAAAACCCAATGACGGGCCTGAGGGCAGCGCGCTCTAAACGTCCCTGTGCTCCGGAAAAAAAAACAAACAGGCCAAAACTGAACTAGACTTGATTTTGTGCATTGTGTCTGTTTAACAAAGCTGCTAAAGAGTAAATAAAGTAGCCAGTGGCAGTGGGTGTGCCACGTAGGACGCCAACATTATGAATCCTGCGTAACAAAGTTACGAGAATCGCCTTTGTCGTGATAAAATGAGAGCGACATTTCAAAGAATCTTTAATAATGGCTGTTTTGGGGTTGCGTCAGTATCCGGTGTGTGACAGCGTATAGTATGACTGTACACACTTGTAAAACAGCCTGCTAAAGCTGAAACTTCGACAGCTGTAGGAATCAAATGAGCAGACCTAAGAAAAGAGTTTTGTAAACCATAGGGAAGTTCTGCATAGAAACAGCATTCTTCCTCTTTGTACAGCTGCTTGTCAATTTTTTGCCAATGAGAGATTTTGCTCTTACGTCAAGATTAGCTGATCTTGCCACTCTTCGTCAAGCAAACTGAGTCTATAGCAAGAATTTAAATGGCTATTAAGAGGTGATTAACTACAGCGGTGGAGTAATAAGTGATTTATTTATTTTTTTAACCTTGACCATTTTAGCAGGCTCCATTTCTGACGCCTTCTGAGCCAGAGTCTCCAAGTTGATCTCCTTAGACGCCCTCCTTCTTCTGCTGGTGACCTGGATGACCCCTCCTGTTGTCACTTCCCCTCCTCCTCTCACAGGCACAGCGCCTGCTACTCCGTTCTGGGGCGGTGGAGGCTCTTTAGAGGCTTGAGACCAGATGTTTGTCGAAGGGGGACCCAGCGGGGACTGTCCGTCTTTGGAAAGGCGGCGCGAGCGCCGAGGCGCAGCCGGCGTTGCGTCTGAAGGCTCTGCGGGATTTGCGCCGACCTTTTCAGGGCACGGGTCGGGTACGGATGATGCATCGCTGGTTGGAGCCTCTGGTTTCTGCTGCGGCTCCACTGGCTGAACATCTTCCTTTTTAGGCACGATGTCGGGCGGACAAGGCTCGGGAGACTGATACGTCACAAAGTTTTGGGTCTGTTGCTGTTTTGGTTGCACTTGTAGTTGTGCCGTTTCTTGTTGTGCCACATTTTGTTGTTGCAACTGTTGCTGCTGTTGCATGTGCTGAATTTGTTGCTGTCGCTCTTGTAGCTGCTGCTGGTGATACTGTTGCTGCATCTGCTGCAGCTGTTGTTGCTGCTGCTGTTGGTGCTGCATTTGATGCTGTTGGATTTGTTGCTGCTGTTGCTGCAGATGTTGCTGCTGCTGTAATTGAATGTGGTGCTGCTGATGCAACTGCTGTTGCTGTTGTTGCTGCTGCTGCTGCTGCTGTTGCTGCTGCTGCTGGTGATGGTGGTGCATTTGTTGATGCTGCATCTGGTGGAGCAGTTGTTGCTGAGTTTTGGGCTGCTCGCCGTACGCCAGGCTCGGCACTCCCTTGTTGCCTTGGAAAACAGGGTAATAACCCGGTGGAAACTGTTGCTTGTTGGGGCAAAATGTTGCCTGAAAGGGTTGCAGCATGGGCCCCTGAATAGGGTGAGAAGGCATATGGGGCTGACTTTGGAGCTCCACGCTTTTGTGGGCATGCTGATAGGCCTGCAGCTGAGCCTGGTGCCTTGCAGCCGCAGCGTGCTGCTCCCACTCGAGCCCCCTTGCTTGAGCTGGAGCTTGCGCCTGAGCCTGGGTGGCATCTCTATAAGCCTCAACAGGTCCTGGCAGTTGATTTTCACCCCCCATTGGCAGCGCTACACCCTCGTGAACTCCCTTGTGAAACGCCATCTGACCCCTGACATTCACTCCGCTCATATAGGTGCCAAAGTTCTGCCCCCAGGCTGGCACAGGAGCTTCCTGAGACCAACCGGGCGGCTGTATGGAGTCCTGGTGCATCCACTTTGCTGGTGTAGCCTGTTGATAATGTGGTAGACTTTGGGGCCCTTTCTCTTGGTTGTAAACACCAGAGCTGCTAGCAGAGTCATTGTGGCTTGATTCTAAAGCCGGAGGTCCCATGCCATAATAAACCTCCCCTGAATGCTGCACGGGCTCTTTCATGGCTGCAGCCCGATGCTTGCCACCCTTGTTAGTATTAACTTGAGGAGGAAGACTCATAGTAATATTACAAAAGTACTTAAACAGAGTCAGAGCACTTGATGTTGATCCCTGAGCGTGCAAACCGCCCAGTTATTGCCTCTGTAGTGTGCTTTCACGCCTGTGGCTGAGGAATTCTTTGTTTAATTGTGTATACAGAGGTATTTGGGAGGAAATATAAATCCCAAAGGAAAGTGCAGGGTGGGGAGCATGCAACCCTCCTTCCAGTATCAAATCTGAGGTTTGCTGTCCATTCTTCTCATCCTCTTTACGGTGCCAGGACCTTGTGAGAGAAAGGAAGGGGGTTAGACACTTTCTTTTTCTCTCTCAAGACAAGCATACAAAAAGTTTTCGGTCGCCTTTCACTCGTGTGCAAGCAAAGAGGAAATCGAGGCCTACACAAGCAAAATAGCCCAGACAGTGCAAGGGAGAATCAGTCAGACAGCATGTCTGTTGAGGTTAAGAGCTGGGGTAGAGCAAAACCTATATTTCGATAATTACGTCCAGGTGCGTGCAGAGAGGACGTTATGAGCTGAAGAAAGTTTGGAGAGCAGCAACAAGGAGGCGCCTACAGTGCAGCTGCCATTTGGCATAACAAGAAATACAGGAAACGAAGGGACTCGTGTAATCACCCGAGCAATAGCCACTGATGTTATGTTCAAAATGAGCAAGAAGGAAGCGAGCGAAGAGCTGGCTACTGTGTGGCAACACGGCGGATTAGTAAAAAAAAAACAGATAGTGTTGTGTACCTGATCAATGGTGCACAGAGCTGTCCATGGCCAGCTCCATGGAGTCACTTTGGTTTCGATCAGAGTCGACTGCATGCAGCTCCATGAAGGGTTTGTGCGCAGCAGATGTCATAACTCTTGACAACTTTCGCTCGGGAGTTTCACGGCGCACAATATGGCGAACAGACGAGTTTACAATCCAACGAAAACATAATCCAAAGTCCGGGACAGGCTCGTTAACGCTGCGGTCACTGTGTTGCACACTGTATCCGTCAAACCGTGCACTTCAGGAAAACATGTCCACAACTTTCTCCCCCCGCATCAGCGAGTAAAAAAAAAAAAAAAAAAAACCACACATCAGACTGTGTTGGCTGTGTGGTAACTCCGTGTCGTGCAGTGCCGTGCAGTGCCGTGCAGCAGCAGACAGCAGCGGGCCTGCCCGGAGAAGTTTTTCGCAGATTTCACCACAGCGCTGCGTCACTTCAAACTCCGTGCGTCGGTTTATCCACACTGGTTGAAACGCTGCGTAACTGCGCAAACACGCAGAAAGTTGTGCGCCCCCTGAACGCACCGCCTCACCCCAAAACAGCTCGACTCCACATCCTGTTATCCAATCCGATTGTTCGGCCACTCCCATCGGTGTATCCGTGTACGTTTGTTTTGCTGTCATGGCTGCCCCGGAATGCGGAGTCTCGGCTCAACACACGGAAACAGTTGGTTTGTTGTGGGTAAGAAGAAGCAGGGGCGCAGACAAGGTTTTAGGAAGACTGGGGTCAAGTTCATGCAGAGCCTCCAACACCCCACCCCAGATCATTTATAAGAGACCTTTACGTTTAATTAAATGTTTCACTGTGCACACATACAGTATGATGACAGGTTTTTGCTTCATTTTTTTTTTGTGATAATGAGTTAATTTGTTTTTTCAAGATCTCAAGAGTTATTTGTGTCATTTTGTTGAAATAACAAATGTTGTTATCCTGAGATAACGGCATAATTAATTCTGGATCTCAAGAAAACAAAAGGACAGTTTAGTATGTTCAAGTATACTTTTAGGACTCAATTCTGATTGAAAAAAACAGTTTATAGCCCAAGACCTTCTCGAATTCATCGACACCAAGTCTAAAAAATATTGCTGTTCTCCTTTTAAAAATCATACATGGTCATACATTCTATGTCCTATTTCTGTTGAGTTGATTTCATTTGTTTTCTCAAGAGTTGGATTTATTTATGTCATTGTCTTGAAATAACAAATGTGGTAATCCCAAGATAAGAGAGAAAATTAACTAGTTTTCTCTTTCTTGAGATAACAGGACTTTGTTTTCATCAGACAACGACGTAATTAATTTGAGATCCCGAGATAATAACTCTAATGTGATAGGCATGCAGTGATTTCCATCGTGCATGACATCATGCCACGCTGACTGATGGATGTGAACTGCTGAGCAACACACTCCTGCTTCTCTGACATCGCTTAATGACGTTTCCTGCAATGATTTAATTTACTAGACTGTCTTTTTTTTATTATTATTTTGAGATCTCATATTAATTATGTCGTTATCTTGAGAAAATCATCCCGTTAAATCAACTCATTATCACATGAAAACAGAGGAAATAGAGTGCATAAATGTATAATAACTTAGAGCTTCTGCAAAAAAAACAAAAAAAACACTCGTCTTCAGGTTCTCGTGCTCACTGAGCGTTTGTGTCTGCAGGTGTTGCTGCACGCTAAGGCACATTAAACATTTGTCATGTCACATATGCCGCTCATCATTACTTTGTGCAACGACAGCATCTGATCGAAACTAATCTAATCTATGCGGTGACATGGCACCATGTGATGTTGCTTCATTGCCCTGAAATGCACGAATGACTACTTTTAGTGTTGCAGTGGTGGTGAGAGATGCATGTGTGTGGGGTGGTTGGTGGTGGTGGAGGGTTATCGGCATCTTATCAGGGCGACCAGAAGACTCAGCTACGCCCCTGAAGACTCTGATTTTTCTGGTTTGCTACAGTCATGATCAGTTTAAACAACTGCTGCTGCTGCTGCAGACTTCCTTCTCTTATCCTCTGTGATGTATGGACTACATTTTGCACCCTCCTCTCTCTCTCTCTCTCTCTCTCTCTCTCTCTCTCTCTCTCTCTCTCAGGGAGAGATGCGGGAGTTTGCGGTTCAATCAGGAGACACTGGCGCTGTGACGTCACGGGAGGGAGAGCGCACGGGGGCATCATCATCATCACTCCACGTCCATTAGCAAGCCGAGGCTAGCTGGCTAACTTGTAGCTAAGGCCAGCTATGCCGCACCAACACCGCGTCGTTTCTAAAATAAACAACCCGACTGGAATGAACCTGGCTTTTCGTAGGGACACACTGGGAGCATGGGGACCGTTTGGATTTCACACACTGACCGATATCGCAATGGTGCAACGGAGCGAGGTAAGAGGTCAGAGAGGGTTTTTTTTTTTTTTGCTAGACATGCTAGGTAGCTTGTTTACAGGACCACCACCACCGCGGCAGCAGCAGCAGCAGCCGCATTGGACGCCGTCACCCAGCTAGATTAGCCGCCTAGCTGGCTAATCCTCTCAAACGACCAGGTTTATGGCCATTTATGACGAGCGAGTGTCGCTGCGCTAGTCTTAGCTGTGTTTTGGCACGGAGTCAAACAGATCTGGTGGTGCTAGCTGCTGTTTTTTGTGCCCATCTAGCGGCGCCTGCACGAACCTCGGAGGTGTAGCCGTTTAAATGGTGTTTCCCCCCCCCTCTCTCTCTCTCTCTCTCTCACACACACACACACACACACACACACACACAAATGTTTCAGTCACTCGCTGAATAATCAGTTACAAGTCGTGCTTCCCCTTTGCATGCGCGTTAGCATGCACAGGGTGCAGTGATTGTGAGGGATGAAAGCGGAAACTGAATTTTTAAAACCTGTTCCCTGCTTTTTCCAGTGAGGGGCTTGCGTCACTGATGCCAGCTGCAGGCTGTAGCTGAGAGCACTCAGGAGGATGAGTGGGGCTGGAGAGCACACAGACATCCTGTCAGTGGCAGACGTGGTCAGAGAGAGATGGAAAGTGGTGAGTGTCTCGCCAACGAGAGGAGAAATCACAAAATCTGAAAATCGTTTTCCTCCGCCATCGTACTCTTGACGATGAACGCTTTCCTTTCCTTTTCAGTCGAGGAAGATAGGCGGAGGCGGGTTCGGGGAGATCTACGAGGTGTTGGATCAGCTGAGCCAGGCCACCGTTGCCTTAAAGGTGGAGTCCGCTCAACAGCCCAAACAGGTGCTGAAGATGGAGGTGGCCGTGCTGAAGAAGCTTCAGGGTGAGTGATGCTGCCCACATGTCAATGACGGAGTAAACTCCCAGAGAATGACTGAGCAACTGAGACAAGATCACTTCACGTTTAGTAAATGGAGGAGGTGCTCTTCCCAGTAACGGATTCCAGCTCCTCCTGGGGGATCCCGAGGCATTCCCAGGCTTTGTGGTCCCTCCATGGGTTCTGGTTCTGCCCCGAGGTCTCTTCCAAAGGAGGAGATCCTATTCAGATACCCTAACCACCACAGCTGGCTCCTTTCAGTGCAAAGGTGCAAGCTCCTCACCCCATCACTAATGCTGAGCTTGGTTCATTTCGGCTGACTGTATCCGCGATCTCATTTGTTCAGTCACTACCCAAAGCTCATGATCATAGGGTTAGGGTTAGAACCTAGATGGCCTTCTGGCTCCCTTTTTCCCACAACGTTGCCTGGTACAGCGTCTGCAGTACTGTGGATGCTGCATCAACATGCTGGTCCATCACACACTCCATTTTCCTATCACGACACCCAGAGACGCTTGAACTCATTCACTTGGAGCAGCAACTCGCTCCCGACCAGCAGTGATTTCAGTCAATACTAATAACCATAATATAACATCTGCACAAGCATATTTCCACCTGATATTTGTGCCTGGAGGAGTATCAATAAATATACATGTTGAGAAATGTAAAGTCTATTATAGAAAGCCAATCTAATTATTGATATCCATTTATACTTCTTTCCTCTACAGGAAAAGACCACGTGTGTCGCTTTGTAGGCTGTGGCCGAAATGATCGTTTCAACTACGTGGTGATGGAGCTCCAGGTAGGACCTTTACTCGTCAGTGTTAGTTAAGCATTTCATTCAGTCTGCATCATGAGTGTGACACGCAACGCTGACTTTCTGTCTTCAGGGGAGGAATCTGGCAGATTTGCGCAGGACCATGACCCGAGGCATCTTCTCCGTCTCCACAACTTTAAGACTTGGCAAGCAGATTTTAGAGGCCATTGAAAGCATCCACTCTGTAGGCTTCCTGCATCGTGACATTAAACCTGTGAGTTGACCTCAAACCCTCAGTGGTTTGTAAATTTGTCAGTCAGTCAGTTTACTGTTTTACTCACTCGTGTTTTATCTGTGTTGTTAAAATCTTAGTCCAACTTTGCGATGGGACGACTAGCCAGTACCTGCAGATGCTGCTATATGCTCGATTTCGGCTTGGCCCGTCAGTTTACCAACTCCAGTATGGAAGTCCGTCCTGTAAGTACTCTGTGCTAACTTCCTTAAAGCATTGTTTTGGCTTTGTACACTAAAGAGTGTCGTTACAAAGTGGATTCAAAAGAAATCAGAATCATAATGGCTGATTAATAAAACGCTGCGCTGGTGTTTGATCCGAGAATATTAAAGATAGGATATCTAGAAATACTACACGAGGTACACAACCTTCAAATGATTGCTGTGTGACCTTAAAGATCCTCATGTGATGTATGACCATCACAAAAAGGTTTAAATGGCTTTGTCATTAACATTTTAAATCTAAACCTCAGCATAGCTCTCCATTTCTCACTATCTTTTTTATATTATATCTTTATTCTGTTTCAGCCTCGTCCTGTGGCAGGCTTCAGAGGAACTGTGCGATATGCTTCAATCAATGCTCATAAGAATAAGGTGACCAAAAACATCTCATACCTTAGACTCATATTTATTTATTTATTTATTTTACCCTTGAAGTTACTCACACTCGTGTATCTTGATCTGCAGGAAATGGGCCGTCACGACGACCTGTGGTCCCTCTTCTACATGCTGGTTGAATTCATGGTTGGTCAGCTGCCCTGGAGGAAAATTAAAGACAAAGTACGTGTCTCTGTGTTAGTCAGTATAGATTTGTAAATCACAGTGTGTGTATCCATTCAAACTCATGTTTTTTCTCCGTTTCTGCTTTCAGGAACAAGTAGGAAACCTAAAAGAGACTTATGACCATCGACTGATGCTCAAGCACCTTCCCACAGAGTTCAGCACCTTCCTGGATCATATCTTAACCTTGGACTACTTCACTAAGCCCGACTATCAGGTTGGCTATCTCTTGTTTTGTTTTGTTTTGTTTTTTGCACACACTCCCCAGTTGCCAAAAGCTGACACTTTCTCGGTTTCTCTGTGACAGCTCCTCATGTCAGTGTTTGAGAACGCCATGAAAAGCCACAACGTGCTGGAGAATGACTCGTACGACTGGGAGAAATGTGATTCCGATGATATGCTGACCATCACTGCCGCAGCGACCACTGCTCAGCAGCTCACTCGCCTCACGCCAGCGTACTTGGGGTATTTACAGCCAAAGAAAGCTCTGTCACCATCGACATATAGCTGTTTATTCCGTTTTAACTGCTGTAGGTTCTTGTTGCACTTTCACTTGTGCTTTTCAAACTTCCTTCACACTCTGTTGGATGCGAGATTATTTAAGAACAGAAATCTGCGCGGTCAGTGATCCCTGAGAAATGGCTGCTCTAAATCGCGCTGTGGAAATGAGCTGCCGAGTGACCTTCCTTCTCCTCCACAGCATGGCCAATGCTTCGGTGCTGCCGGGCGAGCTGCAGAGGGAGAACACAGAGGATGTCCTGCAAGGGGAACGCCTCAGCGATGCTGACAACTGCCCCCCCATCCCCACGCCGACCACCCCTGGTGGAGATGTATGGGAAGAGATGGACCGCAACCGAAACCATAAACACGCCCAGCCGATGATCAGGAAGGTCAGGGCGATGTAGTTTACTGTGAACGCTCAGTTGGATGTTCTGTGTGTAATTGCTTCTCTCCCTGTGCAGTGAGATGTAAAGTGTAGCTCAAAACTCTCCCCAGGCCCACATTCACTCTGCCTTTGAGATATGATAATGGACCTGCCAGCCTCTTTTAATACATATACTCTTGCTAGGCTTCAGTAGAAACCCACTAGGAGCCCACCTACTGTCTCCCATTTTCTTGATACTAAACTGCCCAATTTAAAGACATGGTTTTCTTGCTAGCTGTCAGGGGATGCAGGTGTAATATCTGTGTAATATTTGAGGCTGCTCGTTCTCTATTCTCAGGTGGTGAGTGAGGATGAACACAGTCAGAACCAGGGGAACCAGAGCCCCAACACCGGCTCCATGCAGAGTTCTCCTAGACGGGTACGATCAGAGACCATGTTCTTGGACCGGGCGGCGCCACTCCTCCGGAGGATGAGACACAGTCAGAGCTTGGCATTTGAGAAAAGACTCGCACCCGAACCCAAGCCCACCATTGAACGCTTCCTCGAGGCCTAGTTAGTACTCAATACACACCAAATTACAGTATATAGTTGTGACGGCTTGCAAACAGGCAGAAACTCATCATAGCATGTGCAATATGTTTTTTCAGCTTGGGCAAACAGCGTCCTGTCCTGTCTCAAGTTGGGGAGAAATCCCTATCCGGGAGGGGACATACGCCTTCCTGCAACGAGGAACACTCTGCCACAGCAACCCCCGACCCAGAGGAGGGCGCAGCGAGCAGTGGCTTTGTGGCCGTAAACCTCAGTCCTGTGCCCCAGGAAGGAGACTCTCAGGAGTGGGTGATGCTGGAGCTAGAGCAAGGCAGCGGTTCTGGTGGCACCAAGCCTCCAGGTGAGGCCCCGAAGGAGGATAAGCCCGGGACCCGCACACCTGCTGAGACTGACAACCAGTCCTCTGAGCCGCAGGATGGCCAGTCCACAGCAGTGCCCAGCAGTCCTGTCCTGTCACAGATGTCCATGCCCGGCACGTGGTTACTGGGCCATAGGAGACTGCCAGGGATGCTGGGACAAATGCCCTCAGTCATCATGGGAAGACCCCAGATGGACCAGGTAGGGCAAAACGACAAATACACTTGCTTGTTCTAGGGCTTTTTTTGCAGAGTCCTGATCAACACATTGAGTTCAAGTTTATCATCATCTGTACAGGAACCACAGGAATCTATGAAATAATATTATTTTATGAAGGCATCCTAGTTTCACTCTACAGAAGAATCTCATTCAGACTGTTTATCTGCTGAAGCAACAAGGTTAGCGCGAGGGCCACTCACCTTGGGATAATGCGTGAATACTCAAGTGGGAATACGTGGTGTTTTCCCCGTTCATCTATTGTGCTGACATTGTGTGAATGCAGCATAAGCACGGTGTTGCTCAGATCGGTGCCAGTTGCCATGGCAATGCAGCTGTTCAAACTTTTATTAGTCCTAAAGCACCTCTAGGACTGAGGATGTGTGTGTATTAAGTTTTTATGAAGGTGTTTATACCTTCTTTTTTTTTTAACAATCGTTTTAACTCTTCAGTCTTCTAGCTGTGGGCCT
Organism: Protonibea diacanthus; assembly: GCA_028641955.1. NCBI lineage: Eukaryota > Metazoa > Chordata > Actinopteri > Sciaenidae > Protonibea > Protonibea diacanthus. The sequence continues at coordinate 15,274,820 of CM053992.1, forward strand.
CAATCACCGGTACAAGAGAGGAGTGATGCTATACCACTAGAGGCACCATCTGGAACATCTGACAAAGCCTCAGAGGAAATCTTAAAGGATGGAGAGAGGTTGGTGTTAGCTCCAGTGCCAAGCCCGGCCAAAGGCCCCGCAGCTCATCTGACAAACGATAGAGACCCGGAGAGTGACTCTGGTCTGCCCGATCGCTCCTCAGAGCCCAATCAGCAGCCTCAAGCTGACACAGCAGGAGGCGCTATGGAGAGCACCGTCACCGTGTCCTCCTCCCCACCCCCAGCTCCGCTCAGGCAAAGAGACTCCCCCTTATCCCCAAGACTGAGTCGAATCCCAGTCCGGGACCCCAGCGCCCTCCTGGACTCTCCGAGCAGGGACCTCAACATGGAGAGGCGTCACCGCTGGAGCAGTCCCGTCCCTGGCTCCCCCACCCACTCACCCTCTCCATCTCTGTCCTGTGACAACCTGCCTTCCGCTTTGCCGAGGGACAGGCTCCCCTCAGAGCGAGGCTCCAGGTCCGACTTTGTAGGAGAAGACCCTCTCTCTCTGTCCTCCTCGTCAGGTAGTAAAAGTAAGATCCCACGTCCTGTGAGCGCCACCTTTATACCTGAGCAACTTACAAGCAGGTTCCTGCCTCGACCACCGCCTGGAAAACCACCTATCCGCCCTTGTGTGGACAACAGGTATGACCCATGTGCTGTGAAAGCGTTTGTCACTTGTTTGTTGGTATATAAGATTTCAGTCCTGGTTGATTTGGTGATGGTCATGGTCAGCAAACACTCAAGCAGGCTACATTGTCAGTAATATAACAGAAGCATTGCCAAACAAACGTAGATTTTTTTAATAGAAATGTCACAACTGCAGTCTGATTTAATGTTGCACAGTATTGCATGGGACAGTAAGAGGAGTTATTACCTGTCACTTGTCATCTAATAGCTCACTTTGGCTGCTCCTTCTTGGCTGCACTAAACTGTGACAAGTACATTGTGTTTCCTACGATTTAAAAAAAAAAAACAGCAGCAGTTCCAAGTGTTCAGTTCGCATTATACAGCTCTGATGCAGAGTTTGGAGTGAGCAGTAAAGTGTGAGGTTATTATCGGTAAAGCTAAAATTAGAAACAGTAGAGCTGGGTTACATGCTTCATTTATTCCTGTGAGTATTTTATGTGTTTGGAGCCACTTTGAGTCAAGTGCAGGGATGTCAGAGTCCACTACAAAGGAAAAAAAAAAACAGTTGCTAAAAAAACAAAATGCGGAAGATAAATAAACATTAAACAGGTTTGAAGAGGAAGAATCATATCTTATGTCTTATGTTCTTTTGCGCCAGACGACGGCGGTTAAGAGTGCGAGCCAGCAGCACTAGTGACGCAGACTTCCTGGCCAGTCTGACTCAGCTGATGCAGGACCGCAGCGGGATGCTCTTCAGCCCTCCTCCTCGCCCTCGCAGCTCCTCCTCCTCCCTGCAGCGCTCGCTAAGCTCCTCCCCCTCCCGCCAGGAGCTCCGCGATGGCGGGGCACTGCAGGGACGTAGCCGCTCTCCGTCTAGCTTCTCCAGCTCCCCTCCTGCTCGGCACACTCACCCACAAGACAGGTCCGGACCCTGTCAGTGGGGCCACAGCTCCAGGGGAAGGGGGCCGATCCACGAGGGTAAAGGCTCCGGCAAAGTGAACCGATGACTGTATTTGACACAAGTGACTGATCGGGTGGTGCAACTGTAGCGTGAGGCTGTCTCATACCCAGTCCTTGATAGCATGTGTAAATACGGTATTTACTCAAGGGAATGTACTGTATGTAATGTAAAATGTATGATAAATTGTATTTATTTATTTATTCATTTGTTGGACGTCTCTCTCAAAATACTTGACGATGTGGCTTGATACCTGCAGTTGAAACAAAAAGGCTGAGAAAACCGGAAGATTGCCAACTCTTTACCTCTCATTTCACTCCTCTCTTAACACTCCACGTAGGCCTAATATGAGACCAAATATAAGATAATGTTTAATACTTGAGGGATGTAAAAAGAAAAAAAAATAAATGATGCTAATTGTAGATATGTACCATTAAGAAAATGGTTAACACTAATAGAAACAATGTACTCAGATTAAGATCACTAATAGCAAATAACACCACGCGCAGTATACCAACATCAGCATTCATGTACAGAATCAGGGCATGCAGTCCCATATTGACCTCACTCCTGTAAAACAGCTAGATGAATTATTATATGTAACAATGAATTGCTCATTGGGCATCACAGTGTAGTAGTGTGCTTTTATTTTACTAGGAAATATGTCATGCAGAAGAAGGCGTCAGCATATTAGAATGTACGTTAGTGCACTCATACTTCAGTATTGTAAAAGTGCATGAGTATCATTGCAAATGTTTTGTTTTGTTTTTTTTATTCGTTTGTACAATCCGCTAAGACATCTGTATTTTTACTGAACTGCTTCTGAACAAAATACATCATAATGTAGACCAGCAACGATGTGCATTATTATTTCTTTCATCAAGTAGATGGCAATGGAAGAAAACTGCTATAAATGGAAACTTTTCATCATGTCTGATTGTTGTTTATTTTTATTCTTATCACAGTTTAAAATATATATATTATAAGTAAGTTCAATAAATGCCAGATCTCAAAAATATTTCCTGGCTTTACATGGAGTAGTTTTCATTGTGATTAAAGGGTCAATTCACCTAAATTTCCTCATTCACGCCCATTGACCATATAAAAAAATGCATGAGTTTTGAAGCTCTGGCTAACGCCATGTTTGTAGTCCTTCCTCTTCCACCGCTTGGCTATCTAAAAATCAGTAAAAACGTGGATCATCAGCAGACCTGAGGCAGGCCAAATGAAGGCTGGTACTGTACATAAAGTGTTTTTTGTACCAGGCTGTAAACATGTTTATTTCTGCTGTGAAGTTGGATGTTTTAACATGGGGACTTATGGAGACTGACTTGTTCTCTAGCCAGCCTCAAGTGGACATTTGAGGAACTGCAGTTTTTGGCACGTCTGCATTGGCTTCACTTCTCAGACATGGTGCTTACTGCTTGTTCGTGCTTAACAATATCTAGCCATGCAAATAGTTTTGGTTTTACTTCCTTGAGTTGGTTTTGTGCCAGTCGCATCAATGGAAACTAAGATTTAAAAGTGAATTGCAACAGATAACCCACAGTTGTCTGTGAAAAGATCTTATTAGAACAACTTTGCACAGAAGAAAGAGTTCCAAGCTTAGCAGCGCTGTCAGTGATTGGATCATTTAAATGGGAAGACAGTCAGAGTTGATAAACTCGAGTCACACCAGCTCAGACTGCAGCACGTCCCCCTGAGAATGGTGCCGTTGTCAGATTCTGTCCAAGCAGCTGTTTTCTGAGACAGACGTCTCTGTAAGCACAAGACAGACTGCTGACGAGCTAGTGACTGAATGGAGGGGGTGGTGTTGGTGTTGGTGGGGAAGGTCCCAGATGACAACCACAATCAAATGAAAGCTCCACCATCTGTGGAACAATATGTAGCCACAGCAAGACACAAGACAGCAGCAATTGACAGGAAGTGAATGAACATGTTCACAGACAAAGACAGGCCGCATCTCTCCAGAGATGAGCTCTAAAGTTGTTTGAATAAAGGTGAGATTTATCATCCTTAAGGCTTTCTAAAATATCAACCAGGTTTTCATAAAAGAGGAAGCGCATAATAGATATGAGTAGCCTAGTACGACAGATCTAAGTAGGTTATGAATCATAACTGCTAGACGGGAAACTGAAACCACAACAAACAGCCAGATGTTGACACTATAATAAGCAACTTAATTAACAAAAACAGTCTCACAAAAAAGTCCACTCTGCAGCTGGTCTGGAGATTTTGAGTTTGGCAGGTTGTCTTGTTAAAAATCCGTTTTCATTTCTTCTAATGCACTTCTTGTCTATGTTGGCTTACAAATGCATGCTGGAAGGTTCATTCTCCATTCAAGGTTAGGAAATTAACTTTCAATCTCAAGCAGCTTCATAAACTGTAACTGTAAAGGCTGGATCCTGTCTTCCCCACATAACATAACATAATCAAAACACTCCTAACAGTTTGGTGGCTATGAGCCATATTATTCTGGGCAAGGTATTAGCGAAATAAATAACTTTAAGCAGATAAATATACTTTTAAAAGTTCCCAACATTTGAACTTCAGCTGATGTTTTTTAAAAACATATCTGAGCTATTTTAGATACAAAAACAGCTGCAGTCTGTCATTTTTATAGCTGCATGTCAGAGCTTAGACCTTATTTTGTCTTTCTAACGTAACATTAGATGAATGCAGACAGGAGTAAAATTCTTAGCAGTATAAAAATGTTTATTTAAAGTACATTTTTTCAATTGACATACATAACATTTGTTGTTGTCATAGAGTGTTATATAAAGTTATATGTGTCACTCAACTGATATCAGCATACAGTAGTTCACAAACAGCCAGGACCTTAAAATACGTTGTACATAGTTAAATATGTGCGTAACATTTTGAATGCATGATTTAAAAAAAATGGCTGGAACCCTGAAAGCGGGCAGGCTGCACGGTGGTGACACTCGATATAAAAAGTGTATCATGATCTGCAGGTTTGAGATTTAGAAGAGAGGTGCAGACTGTCTGGGGTCATCAGGTAACACACTGATGGAGTCCTCTGCTTTTCCACACAGCATGCATAGCATGGTGTACTCCTGGACAACACAACACAGGCTTAATATACACACTGAAAGACCAGACAGTGGCAACAACTAACCATGAATACTGTTAGATGTTAGGTAATACACTTAGTTATACAGATACTTTACCTGATATTCATCAACAACAGAGAATGTGTATTCATGCCTGGCGATGACATGGTCACAATTTTTACAAACATCTGGAAGGACAAACAAGTTGATACATTATTTGTAAACATGCTGTGTTATGAATTTGTCATAAAAACTTTAAATTAGGAGTTATATGTGCCCTCTGTTCTTTGCAGTACTCGGGCTGCTGCGTTTTTAGGAAGATCAGACATTTAGCCTTGCATTAGCAAGAGTCAAGCCTTGAGGTGATAATAGCATGCAGTATTTTTTTTCTGTGTCAGTCTGAGACAGGAATGATTTGACCTTAGCAATGTTTCTGAGATGATAAAATGACATATTTGTTACGTTTCTAATGAGTGCTTCAAAACTGAGAAGCCATCATTGTGATGAACATTTAAAACCAGACACAAGGTGCCAGGAACATTACTTGTGCAATAACCTGTAAATTATTATATAAAGTATTATTCTCACTGCTTAGTTTTTTGTTCTTTAAATATGTAAATATCATCACTCACACAATCTACTCATACTGTGCATACTGTGTATATTGTAATATCACGTTCGTAATACAACCTACAGTATAAACCATATTTATTTCAGTGCACTATCACCAGATCTAAGTCTGTCTACAAATGTTGTACTTATTTTATCAATACATAGTTTTTTTTAGCTGTACTGTCAATATCTGCATACAGAGCAATGGTTTTTGAGCTGGTCCTTAGCGTGAAGGGCCAAGAACTGAAGATACAAAGATTCAATAAACTATAATTCAAAATATCATTGAGGCATTGCAATTTACTTTAGTCCACACACCCAAAAATACCCCCAGAAGTGCATAAACTACATGTACTATTTTATCTGGAGGTTCTTCTCCACTACAATAATAAAACAAACAATAGATTAATGAAGGGTAACCCACGGTCATATGTGACTATCTCCTCTCCATCATCATCCTCTGTGGCTTTATTGCTGATCAGCACAAAGTCCCTCTGATGGCAGCTGGCACAGCCCACATAGTTCATCAGGTAGGAGCCATTCTCCAGACAAGTGTTCCCCTGAGCAGGAAATGACATGAACCATCACATTAAACTTTGATTTCACAGCTGAGTGTTATGGTTTGAGCTGGTTGTATAACCTAACTAGATAACTATACCGTTAGTAGCTAATTTTACTAGTAGATTAAGTTAGCTTCTGTGCTTCAGAACCAGTCGTGGGGTATCCCAGCTGCCTCTACTTACCCGGTCCGGGTATTCTTTTTGCACACAGCCGTTACACATTTTAAAACCTTTATATTTAAAGCCCAGTTGGCGATAAACACGCTGTAAACAGCTAAAAACAGCTAGTTATTTTTCGTAGCTTAAAAACTCCTCTTCCGTCTCTGTAGCTCCGTAGATTTATAAAACATCCGCACCACCGGATGTCGATGTAAAATATTCAGCACATCTTTTGTAGATCTGCGCTAACTGCCAACGGACGAACTTCCGGTCTCATCTTTAGCGGACGATTGGACGTGACGTGATTTACGTAGCCAAACATGGCGGTTGAGGAGCAGCAACAGCAGCAGTAGTTGAGTCCTGGTTGTTGCCATGTGAAATGTGACTGGTAATTATGAGCTGTTTACAGTTTAAATTTAATATTTCGCTCAGTATAAATATATATATCTATATCTATATCTATATCTTATATCTAATCTCACTAACGTTTCCCCGCTGCTCTGTGTGAATTGTAGCACGTCGGCCGTTAATTTAAAACCGTTGAATCCACTTTGAACGTGTCTAAATGAGCTAAAGCAGGCTAGTTCTCACACGCAGTGCTGCTGCTGCTGCTGCTGTGTCTCATTGGTTTTAAACTGTCCAGCAATGTGATAATACCACCGACATTGCGATGTCTATATCACTCTGAGATTTGGCTTCATTCTTGCAATATTTAATGCCAGTGCAAAGCTTTCATATGTGCTGTTATCTCTTGTTTTTGCAGAGATGGCAATGGTTCAATCCCCACATGAGAAGGTGGGTAAAACCCCCATGAAGAAGAAGAAGAAGAAGAGCAACAACAACAGTTCACCATCCTCCCAGAAAGGCAAAACAAACTACTGTATTTTGTGTCGCAAGGCATATTTGAAATATGTAAGTGGGTATAACTTTACTCAACTGAATATCAGTGTTGACTAATATGCGCAAATTTTGACAGTATGACTCTTGACTGCAGGAGGCACAAGAGCACATGCACAGTATGCTGCATCACAGAGAGCTGGAGACCGTGCTGGGCAAGTGAGTAATATTTGTTATGCATATACAAATGTATACCTGTTCTGTTTTTCATGAGAGATGCAAAAAATACATCAGTGTTTCTCAAAGTAACGCACATATTACACTTGATAACTTCACCCCAACCTGCACAGTGAATTCAAATCACTAATGCTGACTACAGAGTAGCCACCTGTTTGAATGTCCTCATATAGACATATGTTACCTCCAATGGAGGCCTGGCTCTGCCACCCTGTACGGGGCAATCCAAACTTTTCTCGTCTGTTGTTCCCCATTGGTGGCACGTCCTACCAGTATCAGATCAGGGGCGTCCATCAGAAACCTCCTGAAGACCCAGCTTCAGAGAGGACCTCCTCTGTAGCACTACAAACACCTGCTGGACATGATAAATCTATCCCCCTTGAGTAGCACTGATTGCTGCACTAACAAGTCCTCGTCACACTGTACCATGGTTGTTTCCCTCTTTGTAAGTCGCTTTGGATTTTGTGCCACATGAATCGTGATATTTGCATCCATCCATTTTCTGTAACCGCTTATCCTCATCTGGGTTGTAGGGAGCTGGAGCATATCCCAGCTGACATAGGGCGGGGGTGGCGGGGTACACCCTGGTGGATAGGTCACCAGTTCATCACAGGGCTGACACATAGAAACAAACTCACACTCACATTCATACCTACAGGCAATTTAGAGTCACCAGTTAACCTGTTAAGTGCATGTAGCTGGAGCTGATAAAGTAGGGATTTAAACATCTGACAAACGTGCTGTTATGTTTTTCCATTAACAGGGATTCATTTCATGAATGTCACGCGTGTATGGAATCCTCCATGGGTTTAAATGAGTATGCTGAGCACATCTCCACTGCTAAACATAAAGCCAAGTTGAAGAACTTGATGTGTAGAAACGTAACGACCCTCCCTGTGGAGAGGACTCTGAGTGCAGAGACCGTCGAGCGAATCCTGGAGAGAAACAAGTCGCTAAAGAAAGTGGAGTAAGAGTTTTCACCTGTTAATCTGTTATTGAGTCAAAATTATCATTTTGTTCTCTCCATGATGTAATATGTTGTTTTTTGTTGTTGTTTCCATCACAGGAAGAGAGCAAGACACAAAAAAAGAAAGAAACTGAAGCAGCTAGTTGATCAGAAGCATCCAGAAGTGCCACAAGGAGTTCCCACAAAACACACAGTGGTGTCCAAAGTAGTGAAACCAGACAAATCCAAACAAGTGAACACGAGGGTGTTCAAACAGATGTGGGGAACCCACCAACAAGGAAGCAACAATGCTGTTTTTCAAAACAAAGAGAATAAAGTGTCCAGTCTGCAAAGACCTCCTCAACAAACAGAATCAGCTCCGCAGAATCAAAGTGGAAGGTTTGCTTGGTTGTCCGGAGAGCCTTCAGGTCGAATTTGGCATCAACCTTATTTTAAGGCCCAGTTCCCGCAATCAGCTCCCCAGCTGAGGTATGATCACAACTTTTCCTTCCACAATCAGTGCAGTAATATTCCTATTACAAGACCACACAACACCCAAGAAGGCACCACTAATGTCCCAGAACAAATAAAATGGCCTGCCAACAGCCAGCATGACCATCCCAACACCCAGTACGATAGTGCAGCCGACTTCACCAGTGATCACCTCCCTCAGAAAGGTGTCATCATATTTGATAACAGCCAGAGTAAGAGTACAGGATCTGCTGAGTCAGGACAAGAAGGCACAGCCCAACCTGCTTCTGCCAGCGTAGCTCCCATACGGGATGTCGACGTCAGTGCGATGCTACGGCAAATCAGAAGAGCGCTGGGTTTGAGGGAACCGTGCAGAGCAGACCGTGAAGCCCGGAGGCAGAACATTGAGACTGGTGTCCGTTCAGTCAGTCAAGCTGTAACTGAGAAGGAGCAGTCAACAGGTGGCTCCTGCAAAAACTACGCCAAGGAGGCTGCGCATCGCATCACCTCTGCTGCGACTACACTGGTGCAGTCCTCACTGGTCAGCTCTGCTGCTACTTCATCACATTCTGGTGTTCTTCCTTCCAGTGTTACTTCTGCTAAGCCAAACAAGACACAAGGAACAGATGAGCATTGTGAGAGCAGCTCAAGCTTTGCAAGTGACTCAAATGAAACGTCAAACAACAGGGAGAGAGGATCTCAGGCGGCCCTCGATAGCCCGACTTCAATCAGCCGATTTTCAGGCAAGACTGCATCCTCTGAGCCCAACCTGAACATTGCTCGCAGGGTTCGAATCGCCCACGAACCAGGCAAGGGGAGGAGAGAGGCTGGGCTTAAACCAACCGTCAATAAGTTGCTCAGCTTATCAGGGACCAAGAGCAAGTTGAGCTGGAGGGAGATGAATGAGGAGATGAGGAGGAAGAGGCAGGAGAAGGTGAAAGGCATGCCCAGGTAAGTCTTTTCTCTCATGCGTTCATTTTACTTTTTGCTTGCTGAACAGCAGTTGACAATTTTAATTCCGTGTGGTGAAACAGGTTTGGAATTGAGTTGCCCAAAAAAAGCTCAATACAAGTAGAGGACTTTCCTCTGACAGAAGGCTTCCACTGGGAGTCACTCCCAGGCAGTCCTGTAGTTGACAACTGGACTGGACTACCTCCACTACCTCCTCCACACCAGGACACAGCAGATAACGACTCCCACACAGAAACACACTCAGATTCTCAGATTCAGGGGCAGCCCGGTCAGGCACCGCAAGATTGCCGCAGGGAGACGGTCGCAGCAGTCTCTTTGAAGGTGGAAGCAAACTGTGCGGATCAGAGTAGAGATATAAGAGACCACAGTGCCAAAAAGCGGACACTTGAAGAGGAAGTGACGGTGAGTAGTGTACAGTTGTTAAGTGTAGAGTGAAAGCGATCCCTTTTGTAAGTCACTTTGGATAAAAGATCAGCTAAATGATTAAATCTAATGTAAATGTATTGATATTTTTTATTGTTTGAATTTATATATCATTTATTCTCACAGCAGGAAAAGGAAACAAAGGAAAAAAAGAAAAAGTCAAACGAGGGTAAATCTGATATTTTGTTTCTTGTTTTATCAACAGGAATATTTCACATTGTTATATTTTAGGACTATATTTTTTTTTAAAAGGGCATTTTCAGGCATTATCATGTTGTATGTAGTGTAAGTATAACCACATCAACCACATGTAGGTACGAGGCTAATGACAACAGCATCTATAAAAAGGGTAACATTACATCACACTGACTCCAGACAACATATTTATTCAGATTAACAAAAAACACATTTAATCTCACTTCTCACTAATGTTTCTGACTGTGTTCTGTTTGTATTTTGCTTTCCTACCCTGCAGACCAGGACCAAATGGACCAGCTGCTGGCCGTGTCTCTGAGAGAGGACAAGTTGAGCCACTCACTACAGGATTTAGACCAGTCTCTGGTCCAGGCCCGCAACGTCCTGCAGGCTGCCTACACAGAGGTCCAAAGACTCCTCCTCTTTAGACAGCAGGTACCACCGCTAATAAAGAAAATGTCATATCTATTTTTACATTTTCCTCGGGTGTCTTTTCACATTATGTTGTGCTTCCTGCTGTTTCAGTGTACAGCTGAGGTCAACAGTCTACGAGCCAAGCGCATTGAGATCCTGCAGGGGATGCAAGGTACAGCAGGTTTACCCTTTTACTTTAACTGACTTCACACACTACAAATAGTTCATCTTTTCTTATCTTAATCTCTTCCACCAACTCAGGAGCTGCTGCCGCACAACCAAAACAGTCTCCCCTTTCTTCAACTAGTGCCTTCCCCACCTCCACCAGCCAGCAAATACCTCAGACAAACCCAGCATCTTCTATCAGCCAACCTTACCCAGCCCCCCTTGCCCTACCTATCAAGCCAGTAAAGCATGAAACCTGCCAACCACCTCCAGTCTCCTGTAACCCTGAGACTTCACAGGCCCTGTTTCCTCCTAATTTGCTCTCTTCGCTGCTGCTTACATCGCCACACTTAGCTGCCCCTACAACTGTTACCTCTCTCAAACAACTCTGCTCTGCATCAGCGAACCCTTCTCCTGAATCATCTGCCAGGCAGCAGGAGCAAGCGACGAGAGAGAGGTTAAAGGACTGTGTAAAGCCAGCGATGTTAGCAAGAGAGGAAGCTGACAGTGTTTCTGAGGAAGAGATGGGAGGAAATCTCTGCCTGGCATCAGAGAAGCCCGCCTCCTCCTTTGTCCCTGAAAGAGACCAAAATGGCGACGACGGAGGGAACAAGAGCGACGGCTCACTCAAAATGATGGAGCCCTCCAACCTGGTGATCATTGATGTTGATAAATCAGACAATGAGGAGACCGTCTTGACTGTATCTGTCCATCAGGAGCCTCCTCAGAAGTCTGTCAGTACGGAGTTCAGCTCTGTGAGCACACAGGTGTTTCCACAAAATGATGCTGAGAGGTGAGGTCACTTCATAAGATATTATGGTACAGAATCACGAAGATTATGGGGATGCTTTACTCGTGAATGTGAAATGGTTTTCTCTCTTGAACACTCAGGAAGGTTCAGCCAACGCAGCCAGTGAAAAATGCCAACGTTCCTCCAGGTGAGTATTGTTCCTCATCTCACACGACATGTTTATATTCAGTGATAAGTAGAGCTCTAAAAATGTCTTTTTTTTTTCCAGAGTGTGTTGGGGCGGTCGATGATGAGGAGGAGCCATCTTTGGGAGCTTTTTCGAATCACACAGGCCCCGTTCACGGACTCCAAGTTCACAAGGGTCTGTTGTACACATGTTCAGGAGATAACACAGCACGAGCCTACAGTCTGACGGTATGTTGAGGCACACTGTTTACTGGCTGATCTTTACGCTCATCTTCCATGAATAAATTACTACTGTAAAACTTCAAATAACAACCCAGGCTTTTATATAATTCAGTCACTGAATTTAACCTGCCTATATCTGGGACCGGCCTATAATTACATTCGGACAAAACTTGTGTGAGACAGCGAGAGTGAGTTGGCAGACAGTGAGACACGTGACAATATTCACAACCTGAATTAATTTTTATGAAAACCCATTTTGATTCTTTTGATTGGACACTTAAAGATTAAGGGAATATAAATAATCAAGGAATGGACACATATTTGGACTTCATGGCACCTTCAAAAGGTCTAAATTTGAAGAAATTATACTTTGGTGCTCCCAGTTTAAACACTTTTATTTGTATGCAAGATCTATGCAGCTAAGAACCCTGTGGACCCTATAAAAAGTGTCTAATTGAAACAGTAGCCACACCCAGCGACTTTGATTGGGGCTTTCTATTGAAGTTTTCAGTACATGAACAATAAAATAAATTATAAGTTTTTACTGTTTTTCACTGCTGTCGATAATCTGTATCTTTTTACAACTCGTTGACATACTGTACCAATCACCATAGACAGTGGATCCATTTTAATATATTTAGTAAGTGAGAATAATGATGCATAAATTGAAGTATTTAAACTGTGAAATAACAATAACATATTTTGTTTGTGTGTATCCAGAACAGGGAGTGCCAAGCAGTGTTTACAGGTCACACAAACAAAATCAACTGTCTGCTGGTGTCATCCATCCCAAACATGTTGGCACGCCTGTACACCGGCTCCAGTGACCAAACTATCCGCTGTTACAGCACAAAGGTACAAAACATCTGGGCAAGCCATAGTGTGCACACACCACATCACACCTACTGCTATCATTTTGTCCAAGTTTTGACTTCACATACGTAGAGTTTGATACTTTTTAACCATCAAACTTTAAATTACAGCTCAGTAAGCTCCGTTCAGCTTCCTGTTTTCTGATTTATTTTCCTCCTCTCACCTCTAGTCTCAGAAGTGTCTGGATCAGGTCACTCTGTCACACCGGGTGTTGTGTTTGCACACTGCCTGGAACATTTTGTTTGCTGGACTCGCCAACGGATCAGTGGCCAGCTTTGACTTAAAGGTGAGAGAAATGATTCGAATAGTGCGTGTGGTTGGTGTTCTTTATGCTTTGACATGAAAAAACGCTCACATGCTGTAACTTGAGTAAGACGACCATCATCACAGGGTTTATTTTAGTCAGATTATGTCAAGTGTTCTGGTTGACTTGTAACTTGAGCACTTCACACAAATGCAGTCTTGTCGATATATTTTCACATTTTCTGACAGCTGCTTAAAAACTTAAAACAGGAGCATCTTTCCCTCTTCTACCTCGTTAGACTCTGAAGCAGTTAGATGTGTTTGAGTGCCACGGCCCGCGGGGTGTGAGCTGCCTGGATACGGCACAGGAGGGCGCCCGACGAGTGCTGCTGGTCGGCTCCTACGACAGCACCATCAGCGTACGAGACGCCAAGAGCGGCCTGCTGCTGCGCTCGCTGGAGGGTCACACCAAAACTGTCCTCTGTATGAAGGTGTGGAGGTGAACCCACTTCTGAACGCCTTAACTGTTAAACTTTAAATAATGTTTGTGCAGATGAAGAGCCAAAATAATCACAGATTTTACTTGTTTGAATGGAAATGTGTTGAAAAGGTTATTTACCGTTAAGAAAACAGAAAATCTTGAATTAAATCAGTCAAAATTCATATTTTTGAGTTTATTTTGAGTTCATCAAACATCTTTACAATTAATAATTTGACATTTACATATTGTTAAGCCTGTAAATGTTTAGTTTATTGTAAATAAAAGTTATAAATTGATGTGTGGTGTGTTCCTCTTATGTTGTTTTCAGGTGGTGAACGATCTGGTCTTCAGCGGCTCCAGCGACATGTCGGTACATGCCCACAACATCCACGTAAGTGTTAAAGATTTCCAAGAATGAATTATCTCTTATGGACGGGCGCTTTCAGTTTGTTTTGATGCCTTTCAACATCATTGATCTATTGATCTGAACTGTTTCAGCTTCATGCATTGACTGTCATCATTATTTTTGTCTTCCGTCTTTTATCTGTAGACGGGTGAGTTGGTTCGTATCTACAAGGGTCACAGTCATGCCGTCACATCAATAGTCATCTTGGGCAAAGTGATGGTAACAGCCTGTCTGGATAAACTGGTCCGAGTTTATGAGCTACAGGTGCGGTATTTATGAGCCAGTCTTACTAATATGTGTGGTTCCAAAATGCTGTCAAACCTGTGTCTGATTTTCTCAGTATATTAATTGAACTTTGTATTCCTCTTTTTTTTTTTTTTTAGTCCCATGACCGCATGCAGGTGTACGGGGGTCACAGTGACATGGTGATGTGCATGGCCATACACAAGAGTGTGGTACGTGGACTTATATAGCTGTCCCATCTTTATTTTTGTCATGTAAACTTTCATGACAGAGGTTGTTTGTCACACACAGATCTATACAGGCTGCTATGACGGCAGTGTTCAAGCTACAAAGCTGAACTTGATGAAGAACTACCGCTGCTGGGTAAGGACTCATTACACATAGATTAACTTGTGATTGACATACATTGACATTTCTGATGTCTCATGCCTTAACATGTATCTTTGTGCCCTCTGTTCAGTGGCAGAATTGCACTCTGATTTTCGGCATAGCAGAGCATCTCGTGCATCACCTCGTTCAAGATCACACCAACCCCAATCTGCAGATGGTCAAATGTCGCTGGAGGAGCTGCAGCAGTTTTTTTGCCACGCAGCACTTGGTTAGACAGGTAATGGGCTGATGCCATTTCATTTTCTACTGAAGATTAAAGTGAAGATCAGCTCATGAGCTAAGTAATGTTTTCTTTTGTCATAACTAATCATACAGTCTGACTCTAACAGCTTTGTTATCAAAAGAAGGGATGCTAGAGCACCTTGACACCAAGAACACGAGTACATTTGAACAACTCCTCAGCCTTGTTTGCATTTTTCCTGCAGGAGCTGCCTGAACACATGCAGAAACACGTGGAGAAAGACAGCGAGGTGCAGCCATGATTCAGCAGACGAGGCTGGAGTTTCATACACTAAAACACATCAGCTGATTTTGTTTGTTTCAAAGTTATTTTCAGGATTTTTTTCCCATTATTTTACAGCAGAAGAACAATTTTTCTTGTTCTGGCTGTCAAAGTGCTGATCACACATTCTATGACTCTGTGACAGTGAGACGAAACAGGCCACTTGTTGCTGGTCCTTTTTAAGATGACTGTTGATGTCAAGTCTCTAACACTCTGTCAGCCCTGCTGTTAAAACGATTTAATTCTTCATCCATTATTTGCAGTTTAAGTTGTCAGTGATTAAGATTTATTTTGATTTATTTGACTTTTGGATCTATCTGTCAACCAAACAGTGTATTATACAAATGTCACAGTTTATTTTAAGTTCATCTGTTTAGTATATCTTAAACACAGAAACACCTCAGAGCAGCTTTTGTGGTGAAGGTAACATGTTTTAATGTTGGCTGAATCTGTCAAGGAAGAGCGGAAATACAACAGTGCCTGAAACGACTCCACCAATTTAGTGTCATGTCATTTGGTGTGTATGTTATGCTTTTTCAGACATGTTGAGATTGTTCTCACTTCAGTGTTACAAGGAGATGTGTACATGTGGAAATAAGTAGGCCTAACTTGCTGGTTTATTGTATTATTTAAATACAGTTTGGGAAGTAAATCCTGTGTTTAAAAACCATAGGCTAATATTTAGCAACCTGTACTTTCTGTATAAATAATAAAAATTTGTGCTAATACTGGCCTACTTTCAAGTCACGTCTCTTTTTTTAGTATTTGGAATATATTCTAGATTTTAAAGTGTTCATAATTTTTCTTATTATTACATACATATCTTATTTAAATATGCGAACTATCTATTTATTTTTACATTTCACATCTTCAAATTTCCTAGATAATTATTCTTATTTTTGTCCTCTAACACATTTGAAAACTAATGTTTCTTTTTGAGCAACAGAAAGTAGCTGAAGCCTTAATTTTGTATGTTATGATGTACAGTCTTTGTGTTTAATACTGTATGTGTACAGCAATAAAAAGACAAATATAATTTACAGTGTTCACTTATATTTTACATTCAGTATTTCTCTGAAGATATGTCAAACAAAACGTGTATTCACTCAGTTTTCTTATTCAAACGTTTATTTTTTTTTAACCGCATGAATGTTGCATCACTAACCACATATCGTTCACAACAGAGGAACTTTGGCAACTCTACATTTGTAAGAAAATCTGTTTGTGTCAGTACACCATCTTGCTTCACTGTCCATCACTCTACAAAACTGTTGACGCTTCAGGAATCAGCTTTATTACTGATGAGATGTCAGTCACTTAAAAATAAGATAAAACAAAGCTGATATTAAATCTAAACCATCAAAGCTTGAGTGATGACAGAAATCTAAATCACATAAAACTGGAGGAATAGTCAAACCTCTGAATTTGACTTTGAATTTGACGCCAGAGACACAAAATCTGTGCAAAAATACCATCCAGAAGTTGAGTCATGAATGTGAACACCAACTGTCTGCAGCTACATCCATGATCAGGAAGACGACTTAAGAGTACATGGTCAGCTGAAGCCACTGGAAAGAAATAAATAAATACAAATATGAGCACAAAGAGGTTCAGTTTGAGATGTATGTAACAAAAGTTTTTGTCCTGTAGTGTGTATGTTTATATTCTTACTTAACGTAAGACAGAATATTATGAGGTGAAATATACTAATTAACTCCTTACCTCCAGGACATTGAGCTTGATTATTCCATCGCCGTCTTTGTCAAACGCATTGAAAGCTCCTGCAAGAGACACAACAGATCAGACTTCATTCAACTCTTTGGAAATCTTGAACTGATGCAGTTGGACAAGGTTGGTAAGCAAAAAGCAAGAGGTAAATCTCTATGCAGATAACTGCATGTTTTACATGTATAGGTTATTAAGTTGTGTAACATGTTTTTTTCTCTCGATGCCACACAGCAGCAGACTGTACTTACTGAACATGCCCTCTAGCCTCACAAAACAGCAGATGTAACTGTCAAAGTCGATGTTGAGGTTTTCATCTGCGTAGCGCATCGCTATGATGTTATATAACTGGTTGTTGAGGTGAAATCCTTCAAGTGGAGGAAACAAAACAGAGATCAGGCTCATGGTCGACAGTTTATATCAGGTTTCAGGTTCCTGAACAAAATTCAGAATTTATTATACAATGTTTTTTATACTATTATATTCTATTGTGAACCGCTGATCAGTGAATGATACTGTATCTGTGTAAACATCCTTCATTCTGAAACTACAGGCCAAAACCCGACTTTAATACACTCAAATACACATTTAGGCGTTGTTAATGTAAGCAGTCAACTGGGGGAGTTTGATGGTAATATCTGTTACTTATAGTCTTTTATTTAGGTTTTTCTTTCATGCTGCTCACCTGCATCATTAACGGCGTTCCTCATCTCAAAGCTACTGATGGAGCAGGACTTGTTTTTATCGTAGCTTTTGAAGATCACCTGTAAACACACGAGACAATCAGGTAAAAGCATGAGCATGTTATACACAAGCAGAGGTTTTAGGTTGCTGAAATAAACCTACCTGCCACGCCTTGATCTTTTTCCACAAGTGTTTGAACTCCTGTAGGTTCAGCTTTCCTGTTCCATCAGTCTGAGAAACGGGTCAGTTATGAAAGAAACAACACAGCTTTGCAAGTGAAACCAGTTCTGAAAGAGCATCTGATTGTTTTGTTCTTTCTTATTTTTGTTTCCAACTATTGGATTCAGAAGATTTTCAATGTGTCACTACGTGTTCACCAACAATAAATAAATGTGTTTTTAAAGACATTTTCAGTGTCATGTCTAAACTTACTCCTGCACAATAGCACAGCAATCTATTAAACTTTACAATAAGGGGAACCCTGTATATACACCTGTTCTGTCAATGAAATTGGGCTTGCCATCACATAATGTGTTATATATTTATGGAAAAAATGGTTTGCCTGTTCTACTTCTAACCAACTGAAGGGATACATCCATCAAGGCGATCATACTCCGGCATGTCTCCAGGCTGAAACCCTCTGACTTTATTTCATTATCTGTGGAAAAAGAGAGCTTGGTATGAATGATCTGCACATGAAACGTTAATATAATGATGATCTTAGTCTTTCCAGTGTGCTCACGTTTGGAGAGTACATTCTTCATGATCGTCTTGAGTTCATTGGCACAGATCTGCATGTCCTGATGGAGGGAGGAACACATAGTTCTCGTGTTAGCTCGAATGTTACAATGAGATATCCACACCTGTCCTGTGTCTTTTTCAAAGAGTCCTCTCTCCTCACTGTGTACTCACATCACCAGAAATCTGTTTGAAAATGACTCTGAACTGTTTTTCCTCTTCAGTCTCCTCCTCAGGTTCGAATAGTTTTCTCTGAAGGACGGAAAGATTAAGATTAATTTACTGATTTGCCAAACTTAATTAAGACATTGGCGCATTAAAATAGATTATTTAATCCAGGAAACACGTTGGAAAAAGTTGTTAAATTAGCTTTAGCTATGGCTAGCTGTCACTGCACTGCAGTGTGTGGGATTCGGTGGCATCTAGCAGTGGAGTTGCTGCACTGCGACCCTCTCGCCTCACCCTCTTATCTAACCTAAACCCTGTTAAATCTACTCTTGTGTTATGCATTAAGCAGATCAAAAATGGGAAACAAGAGACAAAATGTGAATATGTTTGTATTATATAAGTTGGTGAAACTGAAATAAAAACTATGGCCCAAATACATAGTTAATGTGTTCAGATTACTTTCATCCTGCTGCAGAGGGACTTTTCCTGACTTTACTTTACTTTATATTTTCATACTGCACCTCCAGCAAGTCTTCACTTGATGATCAGGGATCTTAAAATAGTAGAACTACTTATGTTCCTGCTGCTCTTTAACTAGCATTGCATTTAGTGACTAATTATCTCTGGATGTATTTCCTTATAGTACCAGAGGAGACCAGCACATTAGTGAAGCAGCTTAGTCCGTATACCCTGAGGCCTTACGAGAAAACAGGTGCAGCTGAGCAACTTGAGATCTGCTGGCTTCAGACTCAATTGTTATATTCCCAGCGATGTTATTTGATCCAGTCAAGGCAGCATTTTAGAGCAGTCAGAAATTACACCAGGGCAAAAGGTCACTATGAGCTACTGCTGCATGGCTGCAGTGTTGGTGTTTTGACTCTGTCTAGACACACTGTGCTCCTGCAACACAGAGACTACCTTTGGTTTCTTCTTCTTTTCCCCCCGAATGCCGTCGTGCTCGATTTCTTTGTTGGCTCGTGCTCTGTCTGACACAAATACAATAGGCTGGCATGTGGGTAATGGCAGTGGTTGGTAAGAGGAGAGAAGATTTATAAGAGACAAACAGAACAGAACAGAAAAGAAAAGAGTTAATTCACAGTTATTCCACTGGTTATAATCTATATATAAGATGATGGGACAGACTATAACAGCCAAATAGTCAACATGTGATGGAGAGAAGCAGTGGGGTGGAAGGCAGAGTTTAAAAGCAAACTAAAAAAAACTATTTCCACGTGCATGCATTACCTTATCTTTCTTTTTCTTGTCTTGCTGATGGCCAATAAGACAAGGAAGGACAGAAGGATGAGTTATGAGATGAAAAGGAGGAAAACACTTTGCATTTTCAAGACTGTTAGTTAGCGAAAACAATGAGTGAACGTACAGTATGAATCGAGACAAGACAGAGATATAAGAGATTAAGGACAAGGTTGATGAAATATATATGTTACATAATTGGGATTCACAATATATCAAATTCAAACTGATACTGCAGTGTGAAAAATGTGGCGAGAGGTTACTCTTGTTGGAGTAAGTAGGCATCTGTCCTGTACTATTTGTTGTACTACCATCAATTACTGTGATTTACAGAGTTTCCTGATGGACAGTTAAGTAAACTGCTGTGACCTGTAGCTGCTGTTAGCTAATCTTAGCTGTTTATTAGCCGGGATGCTCGGACAGTGAACTCAGAGCACCACAGGTGTTTTGGACCACCATGCTGACTGGTAGTGGAGCTGGGTGGGCCGCACATGTACATAATGAGATAATGACAGAGGCAAAAAGACCAAACTCCTCATTTCACCACTGTAATATCAGTCAGAATTATAAAAATATATTTTGACCCCACTACTTCAGTCATGTTGCAAACCTGCATTTGGTCGGAGCCGATTGAGTTCTCTGCTTCCCTGTGAAGAGAAACAGACACATTTAGTGCCTATAAATGATTTATGCCGTTCGCTGATGGACTTCATTTAAAGGCTTTGCTATAGTTTTCATTTCTACTGTCAACAATCTCCAAAAATAACATCAGCTGCTCCACTAAATATGGCCAGCAGTGACCCTCGGTGATCCTTACTCAGACGTGTTCTGCTTCTCAGAGAAGACCCTGAGAATGAACTCCCCCTCCTGATGGGGTTCAAAGGTCGTGGGAATGATGACATACTCTCCTGGAGGCAGACGGAATCGCTCCGTTACCTCCCGCAGGTTAATGTAGGTCTTGCATTTCGCTTTGGAGGCTGTGTACAGGAAGAAATCCTTCTGCAGATGTTGATTCTGTCCACGCATCTGTGAATAGAAAGAAATCAGAGGAAGTTGATGGGATGGGAATGAGCTCCTCAAATAAGGAAAGTAGTTAATACTGAAAAGTTTTGATTAGCTTAGCTTAGGACAAAGACTGGAAACAGCCAGCCTGGCTCTAACAAAATCTGCCTACCAGCACCTCTAAAGTTCACTTATCAACACTGTGGTTCAATGAGGGTTAGGTGCTGGACTATTTCTTGGCCGAGTCCGAGTGCAATAATTTCCTGGAGTCTTGTCATCACTATGAGGGTGTCAGGCATCTGGTGGATACTCCAGGAAGTGATTCCACCCATTAAAGAAACAATTAGACAGGCTAGCCGTTTCCGAGTTGCTACGATAACTGGATGCTGGCATTAGTTTTTTCAGAATAGAGAGCAGTACTTTTTCTTCTTTCTCTCATCAAGAAAGCAAAACATTTTACTAAAATGTGAAACTTTTTCCTTCTGTACTCCTACACCTACATTTAGGAATGGAATAAATGAACATCATAGAGATACTGTGTTTCCGCTACAGTACATCTGGTCTGCTCTGAAAAGATCACTCAATTAATGAATCTACCTCTGTCAGAACAGTTTGAGTCATTTATCATGCCCATAAAAACCCCCAAGAAAATGTTTGTTAAATATGACGATTTGTTAGTTTTACAATCCTCATCTTATTGACTAAATAACCATAGAAAACGTAGCTGATAGATTATTCAGCAACGAATATAATCATATCCTTTGTTCATAAGGTATGATGGCTTGTGTTGTAAAGTGTACACAGAGGTTTGCGTGAACTGCTGCTACCACATGCACTGCTAAATCAAACACACACGACCATCTGGAGATATGGGTCAGTGCTGTGAAAGCGTTGAAATAATCAAAATAACGTCCTTCTCCAAGATGGGCATACCTCCTTCGGCACCTGCGCAGACAAAGAAGAAGGAGTTAAACACAACGTTCGACTCCATTGAATGTGTGTCAGGAAATAAGAGTGATTTAGGGTCACGTGATGAACACCTCGTAGATGGAAAATCCGATGGTGAGGAATCTGGCCCCTTGCTGACGCTGCCTCCGTCGACCTTTCTGCATCAGAGCCACGACTACAGTGCAGACAACCTCCCCGTTCTCTGGGTCGTCATCCTCCTCATACAGCTGTAGCCGGTACTGAGGGTTGGTCCAGAATGTTTCTGTAAAACACAAAGAGGAAATATCCATATGATGAACAGCCTGATTAAAGACACAATAATTTGATAAATATTGTTTTTTACAGGACTAAATAGCTGCTAATAAAAAAAAAACTCAAAGGCCTACCTGGGAAGTTCCTGCAGCCGCCAGCAGAGCTGCCTCTCACCCAGCGACCCTCATTCACCGATACCATCCAGCTGTTTCTTTCTTCGCACTGCAGTGTGTCAGGGGTTAGGTTACACATCTCCAGTTTTGTGAAATTCTTCATGAAATCATTAAAAGACATCCTGGAGGGGAACATGAAAGAGGAAGCGTGCAGGAGAAGAACTTGTTAAAAGAGGGAGCTGTCCTCTGTTCGGAGTTTTTCCTCATCTGAATCGAGCTTCTAAGAAATAAAGCTGTACAGATTGTAAAATACCTCGAGGCAAATTTGGAATAAATGAAACTGAATTACCAAGCAATGAAACAGTAACGCTGTGCATCATTTTTTGTTCATTATAAGCATAAAACACATCAGAATAGTTAGTACTTGAGTCTAAAGCATAATGCTTCGTTAAATCTTGTACAAATGTTGAAATTTTTAATTAATGTTTTGTTATCAGGAAAAACAGGATTTGAGTCTGTTAGATAACAACATGTGCATAGTTTATTAAAGTAATTATAGTGAATTAAAAGTACAGCTAAAGCTGACAGTCACTGGTTTGAGGATTCCCAATAAAATAGAAATTTTGACCTCTTGCTAGTGGCTAAATGAATTTCAACTTTCAAGATTCGTGAGATATTTTCACTCTGGACTAAAATGCTTGTCGCAGTGGTTTACTCACCAGAACTCACTCTCCTCTACAGTCTGTTTCTTTAAGTTTTCCCTGTCTGCGACGGAAACGGACGACCATTCCTTTGAACTATGGAAAGACCAAATCATATTAAAACATGCTCACCACAACATAAAGAAAGACTTTGTCATAGATCATACATCATCAGTCAGACCTGGGTCAGTATTATGACAGTAGGAACACTATCAGCTATGCAGATGCAGACACCTCCAACATCTTAGTTCTATACTGTAAGCAGCTTTTTATAACCTTGATGATTTGCAAATATTAGATATTTTTATAGCAACATAAGGAGTCAAACTGAAGTTTTTCCAAAGCTTACTTTGCAGTCCATGGTCCCTTCCACAGCACCCGACCCCAGGGATTACGCACGCGAATCAGGCGAACTTTGGTGTTCTTTGCGACTTCGTCACACTACAAACAAAAAAATAACTTGTTGGCATCACTTTAAAAGATCCTCTCTCACCGAACTTACTCTTACAACTTTGTATTTACAGTAAGTGAACATTTTACTGTACAGTACCTCTGCCAGGCCAATGATGGAGTAGGCATGACCCTTAACCAGCCCCTGATCAGTCCGAGTCTCTATTTCATGGGCTGAAGTAATCTGACAGGAAAACAACACACATCAGATAATGAGGCATTATGGTGAAATGGTTTTCCCTCTGTTGTCCGGCTGTTTCCTGATGGATGGGAGTGTTTGTACTACAGGCCACCAGGAAGAGAAGGTTCTCAGGCTTGGGGCACAGGCGAATGCTGATGTTGAAGGGAGCCTGTCCGGTGTCGTGCCAGAACTGGAGCTGGGTAAACGGCTAATGTAACTAGGCTCAGCAGCCTTTAGGACATAATATCAGAGGTGATTTTTCACTGAAGGTAATGTTGATGGAGGGAGGGAACTAAGAAGAGCAAAAGATAGAGTAACTGAGTAAAAAGCTGCCTGACAAGTAATATTAGCTGGCTGCTTTATCTTGTGTTGTTGCACCTGACGTTTGGCTGTTAGCAAAGGTGTTGACTTGCTAGTTTTTGATTATAAGTAATACAATCATAAAAAAATACAGGCCCAGTATTTTGCAAAAATATCTATTTCTATGCAGTGTTGCTTTAAGTAAAAAAGATGTGCATGTTGATTTTCGTATTTCATTTGGTTGTGTTGCTGCGTGACCATATTTGTTTTTGTATTAGTTTAAGTCCCCGTAGTGTTCACACAGTGTGACTTTTCTGTTTTCTGTGCACTTTACTTTACAGCTTTCATCACCACTCACATCTATGGAGCATCCCATGAGCGAGCCTCTCTCCAGCGCCTTCCTCATGATCCTGTAGAGCTCTTTCGGCGCCTCGGACAACTCGAAAAACTCAGTTACACCTCCTGTGAAATCCTCCATGGCTTCCAAAGTGTTACCCCCTTTCAGTGCCTCATAAGACCCGTGCAACCTGAGAGAGAGAGAGGTCAATCATTCTAGTCAATGCGCTGACATGTATGTTCTCTGCGGCTCGGATTTTTCATAGTGTCTGCAGCCAATTTGCGAAACATGAGAACAGAAAAGTTGTGTGCCTAGTTACTGTTGCTAACTGAGTTGCTGTTTGATCTTGAAGGTTGTTTCACTTGAAATTATTTTAAATTTTGAGGCTATGGCAGTGAGATGAGAGGTCAGAAGTTTCAGGTATCAATCATCTTGTTTGACAGATTTTCTAAAATGAAGGTATCATTTTGGTTGACATCAGTAGAGTAATGTCAATCTTGTCACCAGTGTTGATGAAATCATTTAATAAACCTGAACTGATATCATGTCCTCAGTACCGGACTAAATGACTGAACTTTTTCCAGTGGATGGACAGGAAATCTGAGCTCTGATTGAGTTAACATCATGAAGGCGACGATGCGGAGAGCTGCACGACTCCACAATGCCATGGACGTTAATAGACTGCGCTTACTTTGCATAAGCTTTTTCGAAAAGAGCGCTCCAGAACTCGTTCTTTCTGAAAGATTTGGTGAAAACCAGCTGGTTGTTGAAGGTGGGGATGCGGTCGTCCACAATGACATCGACCCATTCGCCATAACGCCAGAACTGAGGGTCAGAAGATGAAACAGAGAAAACAGGAAATGTGATGGAAATGTGAGGAGAAGCCTTTATCAGTGTTGTCTTTTAGATTATTAGTTGATTATTAGTAGGTCTTTGTTAAACATGATTTAAACAGCTGATGTTTTGAATGCCTGATCAATCCTGTTTTTTTTGTTGATGGTTTGCATGAAGTTTAGATGTTATAGCATGAATTTTACATGAAAACATAAATTTTTTTTCTGAACTAAAAGTTTGGTTGTTTGTTGCACGATGCACCAAATATCAGACATCCATCTTGAAAACCTGGAAGTGGAAGATGCCGGCGTAGTTCTCAGTGAAGCTCTGATCCGAGGGAATCACTCTGTACAGCAGCTTCTCGTTCACTGTCAAGCAGGCGATGGCAGCCAGCAACCAGCAGTCACCTGTCAACGATAGTTTCATGAGCTACGAAACCACTTGAGCCACGCATACGGCTTCATAAAGTACCACAGATTAAAGCCCCATTGCTGCAGGTGTCAGTCATTAATATGAGTAAGGTGGTCTCGTAAGATTAAGGCTAATTCTCGTCTGTCATTGCAGCTGTTCAGCCTGGTCCCTGATCTGGTTTCCATCCCACACATCTTGGCTGTACTCTGCGTTGTCATAGATATTTCATTTTCTTGCCATGTCCCCCAACAGGACTGTTTCTGTTTCTACAAACGCTGTAAAGAGCTGCCTTTACCTGCATCTACATGTGACCTTTGCACCTTTAAAAACTTTAACTTACACAACCTTCCACCAGTCACCAAACCCAGGTGAATTTCTTGTTTCTTTCTACATTTTACATCGTCAGTAACCAACTTTTCTATCATATTTTTGAACATGCAGTCTTCAGTAGGAGAACAAATGGTATTTTTTGTCAAAAACACTATATATGTCTCTATATGGACCATAAGGGTTTGATATAGAAGTCCAGAGAATCAAGGAAAACACAAAATCATATCCTGTCAGTTAGTTCCACGTTCCCAGGGAGCATGTTGTACTTTTCTAGTTTTATCCACTTGTTCGAAAGCAGAAATGATTTTAAAATTACCCAATTCTCCTTGGCAGATGTCTGTCCTATTGGCTCCATCGATGATGAACTGGGGATTTTCACAAATTTCCTATCACAGAGAAATGAGAGAGTTATAGGGTATTATTTCTGAATATGTTGCAAGAATATCAGTGCCAGAGTTCACGATGTCTTCGATGTCACGATGTTCATGATGTCTTCATCATTTTTTTCACGTCCACATTAATGTGTCAAAAGACGTATCAGGTACTGCTGCTCTTAGGTCAAAAATCTGAATCACTGTTTGATTAACTGCCTGTCATGTCTTTACTAGAGCTGGGTACCATCGACAATATAAACAACTGACATTGTTCCGACTGTATTGACGTCATCTATAGGTTTCTGGCTCATCATGTTGTTTGAACTCACTGATCATTTTTTGCCAATTTTAGATATTTTAAAATATTTTTCTAGATTTTTATTTTATTTAGGCAAAGGTCTTGTACATCTTTCTGAGGTCAGACAGCTTGTGACATTTTTCTTCTTTCTTTAAAATATTTATATTTGTCAAATAAACATATGGTATTGGTCAACATTTGAACCCCAAAACAAACTAAAATCTGGATCCTGACATGATTCATGGTATGAGGACTTGACCCCTGAAACTGAAAGTGAGTTGGAGAAAGTTCTTTGGCTTAGCTGCTGACCTGCTGGGACCATGAAACCCCCCCCTCTGAATTTGCTGCATATTTATAAGGAAGCAGCTGTTGGAGGTCTGCTGGTCATGACCCTTTAGTCCTCTGAGTAAGTGATAATATTGTGCTGAATGCAAAGAGGCTCTCACCTCATAAGTAAATCTCTGTAATGGCTGATTGACTGTGTCTCATTATCACCTATTTATGTCACATATTTATGTATTTAAGGGGATTTTAAAGTTTATTCTTCCCACTTTTAACTTCTGGAAAGTATTAAAGGGTATTTTTATGCTCCTTCTGTGTCATCCAGTGTGTAGGATTTAATGGCAGTGTAGTTGCTGATTTCAACCACCTTGCTTCATCCTCTCTTACAAGAGAAGCTACAGAGAAGTGTTTAATTTGTCTGTTCTACTCTGTAGAAAAGGACGTCTGTAGATATAAAAGTCTCATTCTAAAGTAACAAAACCATAATAATTCTTATTTTCAGATGAATATACACTAATGAAAATTTCAATTTCTGCCACACACTGGACCTTTAAAATGTTTTGTAACTTAAGAAATTGAAAATTATAAAGAAAAAACATGCACGACATGTTCAAACTGCTGAAAAAATACAAGATGTACAATTCTCAGAGAGAAGCTAACCATAGAATAAAGATATCATACATCAAGTTTTATTTCAGGGGATTCACAGCAGTGATCACACGACTCACCATAACTAAAGCTGTAAAATTACAGAGTCATGTTCCCAATTTAGAGTGTGGTCCCCAGCTGACCCCTGGATGGGATTCATGTATCACTAATATCAGCAGCTTTTGTCATCATCCATTAAGCAACGATCAAATTTCAAGTTTATGTTACACAGATTTTGTTAACTACAAAGCAGCAATAATTAATTAATACCTACATATGGAAGAATAAACTACCAACTGTAGCTGTTGTGAGCTAACATTAGTTCAGTTTGTTAGCTGGGCTGACTTTTAGTCGCCTGTGAGAGCTTAAAATATTAGCTGGCTGCTATGTCTTGTGTTGTTGGCCTTGATGATGTTTGGTTGTTGTCAACTGAATTGTTTTTGATCTCGCCGAAGGGTTTGTGTCATTTGTCGTGTCTGCATTTGTCAGTATGTTGGCAAGTACTTTGAGTAGAGGACAAGCGTCTCTTCAAGCCAAACAAAGCTAAAAGTCCTCTGCCAAAAGACCTTCTACCAAGGCTACAAGTCAGAACAATTCAATGTCAGAAGCAGAGTTGGAAGACTCTTGCAACTCTGCAGCCAAACCCTGAGTTGTCACTATGTTTCCCAGCACTGGTGGAGGGCGTCATCCTGTGTGAGAGTCAGCTGTCTGTGATTGAAGAAGGCGACAACCCGGAGCTATGCATCCACAAACCAGCAGCCATATCAACTTGACACTCCTCCCATGTGTTGTGGTAGAAGTGGTGAGATAGCCAGGGATTTTATAGAAGAGCCACTTTTGCGTTAAGTGTGACTTGGCCTAAAAGAATATGATAACAAGAGACTGGCACTCACCGAGGGACGCTTCCACTCAAACTTCATGGAGGGTTTGTGACTGTAGAAGAGTGAGGAGTCATTTGCAGGAAAAAGAGGGTCTTCAAACACCACGTTCTTCTTCACGTATTTGTCTCGCAGTTCCAAAAAAGTCTTAAGACGCCTGGCATCCTTAACAGCCTCATTTCTGCTTAGAATCGCAGAGTAGATCGAGTTACTCCCTAAATTGGGGTAATCGGCTTTGTCATCGGGCCCGGATGATGCTTCAGTTTCAAAAAGTACCTTCACCTTTGTATCTTCAACAAGAGGCTCTTTACCTTTATATTCCTCGTCCCCCATGTTATCAATGAATGCCTCAGCCTCTGGTGTTCCTGTTTCAAAGTCAGTTGATATAGTGCACAAAAAGAAAAAAAAACTCCTTACTTGCAGAATCAGGGCTCAAACTTGCAAAACAGCCCAAAGAAACTTCCTGTGATACTTTAAGTTCCTTTATTTGCTGGAAATATAGTCACTGCTGGTGGGCAGTCACCAACTGACTGTCTCTCACACCAGCGTACACTGTTGTGTCCCCTGCTGCTGACTGGACCTAAATATAGACCTGTTTAAAGGAGAGGGTGGGGAGGCTTCTCAAAGAGAGTCCCTGACCCAGTCACAAGATTTTCAGCTCAGGCAGGACTCTCCAAAATCTGTGAATCTAACTGAAGATATGAGGAAACACAAATGCGAAATATATGATATAAAACAGAGACAGATTATGTCTCCAGTGTCATGCCCACTATTCTTTTAAGTTTATATGAATTCCTGAACTAAAAGGACTATAGGAGCCTAGAGTTAGTGCTTGAATTAAAGTTATATCAGCTTAATTTATCTCATCTTATTTAATGCACAGGGCATGTACCACCATGTGATTAACTGGATTAGAATTACTCCAAACCTCTGCCCAACATCTATAACATCTAGTTATATTGACACCTAGTGGCAAAACAACCGACTTGACATTAACGTCGCCTTCAGTGGTCTGTTGTGACTGACTAAACCGACCATTCATCACAGCTCTGTGTTCAGCTGACATAATTCTCTGTCAATCTGTGCTCATATCAAATAAGAAAAGGAAGGCTGTTGAGTGTGGGGTTGCCAGATTTTAGGGAAACCTGCATTCTTGTTTCTGGACAAAATGGTGAGACAATAAATCAAATGCAAAAATTTGCTAATGTTTCTCTACTGACCACCACATCCACCTTTTGTTTCTGTTTTTCTGCTTTCTTGTCTTGCAGGTTCTCATGGATCACAGCACATACACCAGGGCTTTATTGTGCCTGCTGCTGTGGTCCTGCATGAGGTCCATGACAAATACTACTATTATTGCTATTAGGCATCTCTTGAGGTTAACTGATAATTATAGTTATCATTGTGAACTTTCTAACTCAACCAGTCATGGCAGATGGCTGCCAAGCAGAAAGAAATAAGCATGTTTAAAGCTGGTACAAAAAATGTTTTTGGTCTGTGGTTATGCACAATTAACAGTGTGGCTGCTTTGATTGACAGGCAGGTGCCATTACAGATGGCTTGTCTGAGCACCAAGGTGTCCATGATGAGCCACACAGATCAGCTGGGAGGCAGAAGAGACAGGACTGTCAAGACGGTGCACGTAGAGTTTGTAAAATATTTTACAGTTGTACTCGACTTAGGATTTTGTCTGTCTGATTGGTTCAATATGAAAATTAAATTATCATACAGTGAACTCCCATATCAGCCTACATGTAATGAAAGTGTTGCTGACAAATGCATAATTACTCCAAATATAACTAAAGATGGTAATGATATTTTTAGTTTGTTGCCATTTCGAGGCACCAAACAGCTCTTTGTTTAAAGAAACTTTCTGACCACAAGACTGCACTTATGTGACCACTTTATTCAATTTCATGTGTTTTTCTCAAACACAAACTTTGACTATTACAACAGTGAGTATTTAGCAGTGCATTTGTTTTTCAGTCATCCCTTTTAGTCATTCCTAAGAGATTATTTAGTGTCTAACAATGGTTGGAGGTTGGAGTCAAAATTAAAGCCAGGTGAGTTTGTATCAATCATATTATATTGCCCTCAAACCTTTAAAGAACATAAACATTAGCTAACATCAGATCATTTCTGTGTGGATCAATACAAATTCAGGTGCAAAGTAGCTCCACGTGGCATCCTGTCATTTCCTGTCCTGCAATCTCAAAACCACCGATATCAAGTGGTGATTTCTAAAATGGGAGTTGAAATATCCAGAGCAGTCAGTAAAAAAAAACATTACATTTTTGCAGTCTCAGTTCCCATCAGTCTCAGACCAAAGAGGTGGTACTCTCTGGATTGACTCGAACCGGCCTGGTGCTCTTCCTCAGGTCCTGCAGCTGTTTGGCCGGCTTGCCCACGCCCTCCTCGAACCTCCGCTCCACCACCGGGAGCACGGTGTCGTGGAGGAAGGTGGCGTTCTGCATGATGAAGGTCTTCTTCTCGGGGTCCTGCTCGCAGCGGAGGCTGTAGTCCACGTGCTGCACGGCCACCAGGATGATCTCCCTCAGGCTCTCCAGCAGCACCATGTGCAGCTCGGGGAAGTAGAGCTTCAGGCCTTCCTCCAGGAAGCTCATCATCTGCTTGGTGAAGGCCACGATGGTGTAGCTTAGGTTCACCCAGCAGTCGTCGCCAGTGTACTGCTCGAAGCTGCCCATGCCACAGCTGCGCATCTCATCCTGCAGAGAAAAAGATTGATAGAGTTTAAAAAATAACAGTGATTTAACATGTTTACAGCCCCACAAAACAACATAAGAAAATCCACCTTGAGTTTAGCCAGAGCCTCGGGGGTCATGAGATTCATCCTCCTCCACATCTCTTCAGAGTTTCGGTGCTTGGTGGCTTCCATGATAATGTCTTTGTAGCTCAGCAGGGCTGCCTTGATGTCTTTGACCAGCAGAGACTGCAGGGTGAAGGTCAGGTCGAGGCCGATCTCAGTCAGCTGCTGACAATGCTCCTTCGCCACTTTAACACACTCTGCTGCTGTCGACAGGCTCTCTTTACTGTCAAACACCTGATAAAGACAAAAACTCTCACTTTCACAGGTTTTGAATGAGGCTCCTCTCATCTACTTTAAAGCCACAGCCTTCACCCTCCCTTAAATTTGCCCACCAAAGTAAGTGAGAGTCTACCTCCGCTGCCTACCTGCTTGCTGAACGCGTCCACAAACATCCTCATGGCTGATCTGGACCAGACCACGAAAGCGGAGTAGCATCCTGTGTTCCCCGCAAAGTCCATCTCAAACTCTTTGGCCGTCTCCAGCAAGCTGGTGAAGAAGATGTTACAGAGTTTGTGGATGTAGAGCAGCGTGGCTCCTTCGATGCGAAGCTGCCGTATGGCCGTCTGGACCGCAGCGGCGCGGTTCTTCAGGAACAGCTCGCAGGCTTTGGTGGACTGACCTGCAGCACAGTCAAAGAACAAATAAAATGTACTGTAAAAATGTGATGTAAGGTCGTGAGACAGGGCAGACACAGTTTTCACATCATACAGTGTGAAGTTTAAGCCTGATTCTTTTGATTTAAAAAAAAAATCAAATCTGATTCTGATTCTTTCTCAAAATCTTAAAGAAAGTGTGGTTGTGTAGTTGTTTGCATGCTTGATTTGAGTATTTAAAGTAGGTTTAACTATGCAAAATTACAGCAAACAATTTAGGTGTGGGAAGTGAAACACTCTCTTGACAACGCTGTGCTTGAACTGTGCGATTCGAAGATATTCTACTGCAGAAGAACTTTGTATTAACGAGAAATAAAACAAATCAGGACCTAGTCTGATCAGCTGGGACACGGCCCGCCGGGTGGCTTTAGGTCCACCACGAAGTGACCGATCCGGTGACAACTCAAACACCAGAACCTCCGTCAGCTGCCGCACACGCTCGTCCACCTTCATCCTCAGCTCTTTGACCTTCTGCGTGACCGGCTGGTCTTTCAGATACTCGTTGAGCTTGTCCAGCAGGTCCACAGCGCCCTCAAAGTCTCTCTGGGCGATGCAGACGTCCAAATCCTCGGGCAGCTCCTGGATCCACTCGAGGCTGAGGTCCACGCTTTCTTCAGCATCGGCCGGCTCGTCATCGTCCATGTCGAAAGGATTGGTGGACACCTCGACTCTTACAGGAGAGGTCGGGACCTCCTCCTCTTTCTTGTGCTTGTCCTTGGTGACTTTGTTTTTCTTGGTTTCGTCCAGGATCTCCAGCCACTCCTTCTTGATTTTGCTGTTCTCCGCCTGGAAGATGCGACTGTCCGGGAACATGAGGATCTTGAACATGTCTTTCATGGGTGGGTTGTCTTTAACGTTGACCACGGCGAAGCTCTCCAGGTCGTACAGGGCGTTGTATTTGTACTTGACCGTCCCTCTGCGGTTCGGCAGCCAGGTGGCGATTAGCAGACAGTCATTCATCAGGAAGGCGTGCACCCTCTGGATCGGGGACATGTTGTCAACATCAAACTCCACGAGGTCACCATTGTAGACTAGGTGCCTCCCTGGGGTGTCCATGATGTTCTTACCCCCCTCCACCTTCTCCAGCAGGGAGGTGAGCGTCCTCTGCTTCACCTCCTCTGTCTCTTTAGGGAAAGCAGCCTGCATCTCTTTGGAGGTCTCATCTTTATCTGTGGACAACAAGGCCTGGGTGATGCTCTCCATGATGCTCTTCTGCTCGGTCAGGATGTGACTCAGCTGGTACATCTCGCTCTCCAGGTATGAAATCTCTTTGGCCGTCTCTATGAACTGCCTGTAGTTCTTGTAGACGTTTTTCTTCAGGTTTTGAGCCGTTTCGTCGGCCAGGTTTTGGATTTTCTGACGGTGCTCCTGCAAATCTCTGTCGCCATCGGACTGCTGTGACAGCTGCTTGACGTAATTTTGCGGGTCGAAATTTGGCGACTCGAGCAGCTTCCGCAGTCGGTTCCCTGTTTCCGACATCTTCTAACGAGTGTGTGTGTTCACTTATCCAGATAAAGTGTGAACAGACTCCTGCTAAACGGAGACAGAAGAAGAGTTCTAGGAGACTCCTCTGTTCGTATCCGGTTGTAACCCAAACAGGAAGTCGTATACTGTAGTGATGTGTCGTCCGTGAACGAGCCGGTTCAAAGAGCCGGTGTTGCGGAATTTTCCGACTCCCCCTCAGAATCTGACTCCCCTTCACGTGAACGCACATGCACTGCAAGCATTTCATTCTCGTGTCAATTTATGGATTTTTGTGTTAAATATGATTAGTGGAAATGATCTTATACATTCTTTTCTGTTTACTGCAAGACAAATGACTAAAACAAATAGGCTATATAGCCCAGTAAATCAGCTATATAGCCTCAATTATGATGGATTTCATTTCACTTAGTTTTGTTTCGCGATGTAAACTGTGACCCGAAAAAATCTGACTCCCCTCCTTTTTTCCTCTCTGTTAACACTAATTACAAATAACTTTATACATAAGTAGCAGAGGTCACTATATGCCGAGCCGTTTTTTAAGCATTTTTTTTTAAGTATTATGGTGTGCTACGTACATGCAGTGACAATAGCTTTCTTATATTTATTTTAATAGTTTTTTTTTATGCTTAAGTTTTTATAGGTGTTTCTATCTGCTGTGTGTAGCAGAGTCATTCTACAAACAAGTCATTGATTTGGGTGGTTTAAGAGAGTTACAAGGGTCTGTAAATGCAGTGAAAACAATTGGCAACAGCATTTTATTGGTGTTAGAAAATATAATTTTTACTTGTGAATGCTTCAGCACAACAGATGCATTTAATAATTTAAGTGATATACGTGTACACATACGAATCACAAGTCAAAACAGTGCTAAATTTGGCTTTGATAAAACAAAGAGTCATTTGGGAGCCTAAACAGCTGATCTTCTAGGTGAGCTGAGTCAAATGATCTGACTCCCTAAGAAAAAACGAACTTCCCATCACAGTCGCAGACTGACAGTGGTTGACGCCTTGAACGTCACGGGATTGAGGGGGGGGAAAGATGGCCAACGATTCGTATGAAAACAAACACTTTTAAATTAAGTTTAGTCGTTTGGAGAAGTCGAGTTTATCATCTTATTATAGCATTTTAAATATAAACTACATATAAAAGACGCCTTCTTGGTATTTCTTACGAATGTAATACAACAGAACATCTCCGAGTTTATTTTTGACCGGCCAACTACTTTAACTGAAGAAGACAACAAGTCCCAGAATCCATTGCTTCAATTTCGAACGCGCGAGAGTTCTGTCAAGTTTGCCAGAGTTACTCAAACCATGAGCGGAAGATGAATGTCACAACAAGAGCACACTATATACAACCATTTAAAAACATTACTATATCCTGCATATTAAAACAAATAACTCCACTTTGTTTATTTAAATATCTATTAAAAATGAAATAAATGCTGTAATAACCACATATTGCTCCCCTAAAATAAGATGGCCGCTGTTATTCACTTTTGGATGTTTTATTTTGAAATCCTTACCGGATATTCTGGTTGTTCTGTGAGACACTTGACACTGAACTGTTGGCACTAGCTTTGGGCTGACAGTTAGCGAACATCTTCGAAGATGTGGATGTTTATGTCGACATCATGACACAGATCCGAGAGTTTTTACGGACAGTATATTTTACAGACTGCGTTTGGCACCGGTGAGTCTGTCACGTGTTGTTTGAGAGCCGCGCGCAAGCTACGTTGGCTAACTCAGTTAGCTTCAGCGAGCTAACACAAACCAAAGCTAGTTAGCTAGCCACCTCAGCTTGCATCACCTCTCCGCTGCTCCGCGCTGTGATGGATGATGACTTTCTGCTCGCCATACAGCTACAGGAGCAGTTCAACAATGAATACGAGACCTCGTTGTTTCCATCAAACGGCTTTGAGGGTAATGGCCTCGGGCAAAGCAGTAAGAAACGGAAAGTGGAGGTAGCCGGAGGTGGCAGTGATGTTGTGCCCTACTGGAAGCCGGCTGTCCAGCCCGAGAGGCCACTGTCTATCGTGGACGAGACGTGGGAGATGCTGGACCCCAATCCCGATGTCAGAGCCATGTTTCTGGAGTTTAATGACATGTTCTTCTGGGGGAAACTCAGCGGTGTGGAGGTCAAGTGGAGCCCAAGAATGACACTGTGAGTCTCCTGTTGTATCTTATTTGTTGTGTTGTCATTGCTATAAAATGCTGTCATGTGTGATCATATGAGAGAAGAGGCTGTCACTGTTCTCCATGGGGGTTTATGAAAAGTCTCCGCGATGTGTCTCTAACATTTCCTGTTCCTGTCTCATAGGTGTGCTGGTGTGTGTTCCTACGAGGGCCGAGGTGGACTGTGTTCAATCCGACTCAGTGAGCCTCTGCTGAAGCTCAGACCGCGAAAAGACCTGGTGGAGGTGAGGTGGATGGTTACACAGATCTTGCTTTTTTCATAAGCAAACTGAGGATTTGATATCCAACATCAGGAGAATTCACTTGTCACAGCAGCTTGAGTAAACAAGGCCGATAAGAAATGACTCCTAAATAAGAAATCTATAGAAGAAAGTCATGAAGTCATGCTGGTCTTCTTACATGATGGGAGTAGCAGTCTGGCTCATGCAGGAGGTGAGAGGAGTTGTTCATGATGGATGTCAGCTTTGCTAACATCCTCCTCTCCCTCACTTCCTCTGAGGAAGTCTAGGGGGCAGTCCAGGACAGAGCTGGACCTCTTGACCAGTTTGTTGAGTCTTTTCCTCACATGTGTCAAAACAGCAATTTTCTGTCAAAGAAAAATATCAGAATAGCACTGAAAATAGACCTTACAGCTTGTTACAAGGCTTGATGTGTCTACAAATAGTTTATTTATAGCAGGATTAGAGGTTAAAAAACATAAAGAATACATAAAAATATAAAGAAACTGTCAGGATAGATTGCAGAAAACATATATATAATATAATATATATTAATAACTATTATCCTTTTTTTGTTTCCACAGACTCTCCTTCATGAAATGATTCACGCGCTGCTGTTTGTGACCCAGAACAACAGAGATCGAGACGGCCACGGCCCAGAGTTCTGCAAACACATGAACCGGATCAACAGTGTCACTGGGACAAAGATTTCTGTGAGTGTATCTTCTGTTACACAGATTTTTACCAGGACTGCAATAGTGAAATAAAACTTAGAAACTCTTCTTGTCAGATCTACCACAGTTTCCACGATGAGGTTGACGTGTACCGGCAGCACTGGTGGAAATGCAACGGGCCCTGCCAGAACCGCAAACCTTACTTTGGCTTTGTGAAGAGGGCCATGAACCGGGCTCCATCTTCTCTGGACCCCTGGTGGGAGGACCACAGGAGGACATGTGGAGGGACCTACACTAAGGTCAAGGAGCCAGAAGGATACGGAAAAAAAGGAAAGAAGGATGGTAAAAAGGACGGGAAGACCTCAGAGAAGAAGGCCCTGGGAAATGGAAAGCCTTCAAGTACAGCTCCAGGTGATGAGCTTGTTTCCTCTGCTGTATGTTCTGATGTGATATCTATATTTTGTTTGCATTGCCTGACTCTGAATTTGTACCTTTATTCCCTCTCAGCTCCTGGATCACAGGACATAAGGAACATTATCCCATTTAGTGGCAAAGGCTTCCTACTCGGGGGGAGTTCACAGCCCTCATCCAAACCACTAGTGCCTGTTGTGACAACATCCTTGTCCAGCCCCGTCTCCTCTCCGAAGAAACCCTGCACGCCTTCATCTCCAGCGAAAAGTCTCAGTTCTCCTGTTCATAACAAAGGACTCTCTGGTGCCTTTCCCTCCATCAGACCAGCTACCTCCACGGGGCCGAAGCCACCTACAAAGAGGTCTGTCAGTAACACAAGGGTTTTTGTCAGCATCAACGGCTCGCCTGTGAGAATCTCCAAACCCCACAGCGGCGGCGGCGGCAGCAGTAGCCAAGAAGCAAACAAAATCAAACAGAGGTCCATTGAAGACCTCTTCAGCAGCACAAGCTTCAGGAAGTCAGTGAGTTTATCCTCCACCTCAAACACAGAAACTAAAAAAGACTCGCTGACATCACCAAGCGGTAGTGCTGCTTCTTCCTCCTTCCCTAAACAACAAAGTACCCATTCAGCTTCCTCTCCCAGAACATCCAACCCTAGCTCTAGTCAGTCCAAGTCTTCTGTAGTCTCAACAGGAACCAAAGGCAGCCCAGTTAAACCCACACAGTCCAAGTATTTCAATCGTTCAAATGGTGACAGTGCATCAGGGGCTGCTGGTGGGGGTCAGCCATTGAGGAAGAGGCCGTGGGATGACCGCAGCAGCTCTGCAGCCATCTTTAACTTCTTCACCAAGACATTAGGCGGCGATACAGCAGCATCGAGGGAGTCGGTGAAGACAGCATCACCTGCAATGCAGCAAAGAACTGCCACTGCAACCACCACTTCCTCCTCCTCCTCCTCCTCCTCAACTTCCTCCCTACATTCCTCAGCAGGACTGCACAGTGTTTCTTCCTCGGCTTCCTCCTCCTCTGCACTGATGGTCAGCTGCCCTGTGTGCCAAGCCAAGGTGCAGGAGTCAAAGATCAACGAGCATCTTGATTCCTGCCTCTCCTGAGTGAGGAGCAGCAGACGTGTGCAGTAAAAAGGGATGTTGCACTTAAACCAAGATGTCTTTGAGAAGTTTCAGGGAGTGTTGATGTTTCTTAACTCTGAGATCACAGACTTGACTTTTGATTTGAAAAGACAGTATTACCTCACTGCGATAATAATCCTTCTCTCACGAGTGCCTGTCTGACAGTTTGTGCCTTAGCGTAACAAGAGAACAGCAGGTTGAACGGAGTGAAGTAAGGTCACAGACTTTTTCTCATTTTATTTCATCAGGGAAAACAATACTGACAAAAACCCACCAAATTCTGTCGTGTGGCTGCTACAAGTTTGTGTATTTTATGAGAAACTGAAGCCTTCTTGTTGTAAACTATGTTAAATACTTGAAGAATTGCTTCCTCGTATCAATTTCTATGGTATTGATCAGTTTTGTGAATAATCTCTTGAACTGTTTCACTGTAGCGCGACCTGCAGCCTGCATGTTTGGATCACAGGGCGTGGCTGTCCTTCACATTAGACTTGTTATAAATCGTCAAAGTGAAGCAATT
This sequence comes from Protonibea diacanthus, assembly GCA_028641955.1. NCBI lineage: Eukaryota > Metazoa > Chordata > Actinopteri > Sciaenidae > Protonibea > Protonibea diacanthus. Next base: position 15,312,829 of record CM053992.1, read on the forward strand.
CATGAGAGTTCATTCAGAATCGATCGGTATGATGTGAAAGGAGAGCAATAATGGTTGAAATTCAGAAGCTGCTGTTGTTACGTGCCTAGAGAAGTTATTTTTGCCTCCTCTGGCTGGTTTGGCTCGTTCCTGTATTCCGATGTATCTGCCCTCCAGACAGCAGGAGACACTGCCTGACCTCTGCTGATCTGCGGGAATCAGGTTTCACACTTGTCAGCTATTTATTTCTCCACATCTTCACATTAACACTGCGCCCATCTGCAGGGTCAGGCGGTGCACGGATATCTGATTGTGCCTCAGTGAGGCGCTGAAATGACTGATGTACTGCAGAGGAGGATGGTTTACATGCTTTTGTTGACTTTTATTTCTTGACTGCAAAATTCAGATTTTATGACCACAACATGAGAATTTAAAATCCATAAGTTCCACTTTTATATGTTGTGTTTGTTTTAAAGGAAACTGCTAAATATTTTTTAGAATTTGTTGTCAAATAAAAAGTTTTTACTGATTGATCTGGATGTTTTGTATGAAGCATCATTCACCTGCCCTTTAATCATCAGATTTGAGCCAAACATCAGTTAACAAATACACATTGCAGCTGATTAAAGAACTAAACATTGTAAAGGTACAGCAGTTTAGTCATCAGCACACTGAATACAGAAGTAAAAAAAAATATAAAATGTCAAATAAGAAGATAAAGTTCAAAAGTCAAAACTTCAACCTCGTGGTGGAGTTACAGAAAGAGCTACAACATCATCAAAGTCAGTTTCATCCTAACGTGGCTGTCGACTTTTGTCCTTCTTATATTTACTGGATACTTTATTGGATTAAATACTTCAGGCCTCAAGAGATGGAAGAATAACTCTCACAGCTCATATCATCCTGAGGTGTAAGGCTCACACACGTCTAATATTCACTCTCTTTTAACTCCTGAGGGAATGATTTGTCTCTTCAGCGGGTCCGTAAAGATGATGAGCCGCAATCACATCATCACATTTGATTCAGATTTATTTATATTACCCACACTATATTCTACATCATCATCCACTACTGATGTTTTGCAGTTCCTGTTTGAGATTTTAAACATGCTGTCAGTGTTTCCTCAAGCAGATCTAACCATCTGCTCTCATCTCATGTTGTATTTAAAAAAAACCCCACTTCAAGTGCCCTGAACGGCGTAATGAAAGGAGTTGCACTGGAGACGAAAACGCAGACAGAGAGTGGGAGTAACAGAGCTGGTGTGAGCAGAAAGAGGGGGAGGTGGCTGAGGGCAGAGGTCAGACAGCGTGAGGCCAGCTGCTGATCAGGACTACGCCCTCCTGTCTCTGCAGCACAGTCTGCAGTAAGGCCAGGGGCAAGTGACAAAGCATGTCAGCAAACACCCGTCGCCCTTTTCGATTTTCACAGTCTGCTGCCGCACAGATCTTTGATCACCATCTGGCCGCATCACGCTCTTAAAGTGAAGAATAGATCTGGGTAAGAAGCGCGTAGATTTTCTCTGATGTTTGAGGAAGTGTGACCTGTGAAGAAGATGAAAAGGTTATTTTTAATCTTTGAGTGCTCGAATGAGGAACAAGTCTGACTTCTGTACAAATCAGGTGTCACCTGAAGGCCAACGAACCACAAAGTTGCTCATAAAGTGACCCAGCAGTAGGATTTTTCACTTCCCTCTGAGTCAAGTTTTTCTTACCTCTTAATATGACTTGATGGTTTTGAAGAAGTACCAAAACACCAATGTAAAAATACTCCATTACAAGTAAACTCCTAAACTAGTACACAAGATGTCATTACTTTGTATCTAGTTGGGTAGTTTAGCTCAATGGTTCCCAATCTATTGTGGTCAGGTCCCCTCTAAAGAGCCATACGATGACGAAGACATGTGAGATGATGAACATGTGGGACACCCATGTCTGATGAGAGGGCGTTAATACTCTTTCTATATAAATATCATGGAGTAAATTAGTCTGGAATGTTTCAGGGTGCATTTAAAACAGTAGATGGCGTGTTTCAACCCATGAAACCCATCGATGTGTTTCATCAGTACAGTTATGTTGTTTAATTTACAGCTTTACAAGTTTAAAAGGGATCCGCTATCAACTCATACACACCCGAGAACATGCTAAGAATACCCAACAACACTGTAGTGGAGTATGAAGTACATTTCCTTCTGGCATGTAGAAGTATATGGAAAGATTACATGGAAATACACCAAGTGAAGTGAAGTACCTCAGTATTGCACTTGTTACTTTCCACCACAGACTTCTGAATCCGGATGTAGCACTTTACAAAGGGGAGCACTTGAACGCAGCAAATCACATCCCACGGTGAGAAATGACTTATTGTTTATTGTCAACTGAAGGAGGAAGCTGTTTGATTCATTGCCCTGTTGTTCCAGAGCAGGAAGGTAAGGTACATGTTTAGTCACCGTTGAGCCTGAATGCATCACTGATGCGCTTGTGTTATATTTTTATTATATACAAGATTTCTTTGGTGATTTTTATACTATAAAACACTCACTGTGCGTAAAGTTACTTTAACTCATTCTGATCTCTTGACTCAGAGGAAGCTGTCATCCTCATCCCCCCCGGAGGCCCCTCAGCAGAGGAAAAAACTCATGTCGGTGACAGCAGCTGTTCTTACAGGCCACTCCTCTTCCCTGACCTGCTGTACGCTGACACACTATAGGAAGCCGACCTCCTCCATCCAAACACACGCTCTGCCTCCTTCCTTTCAGACCTATTGTCTCCCTCTGACAGCAGCGCATCCGAGACAAGCTCCAAGTTCAATGCAGTGTTGTTCTGTTGGTCGTCACAGCGGCTACACAGCTGTAGCTCTTGTTTCAGCAAGACATCATTTAACAACAAATTTGCATTAGGTTGGTTATGTTTGAAGTGATGTGATGCAAAATGTGTCCATAGAGGGAGAAGGTGGCACACATACAGACATATACACACATAAAACATGTGTGTGTGACCTTTAATCAGCACTAGAATCAAGTTTATAGCCAAGTTTTCAACATAGAAAGCATTTTGGTGCACGATGGTCACAATAAACATTGTAAGAGAAAACAGTACAAACAGTAGGTTTCTGAAGAGCTGTTGTGAAGCTCCTGCCTCTATAACTTTTTTTATTATTTCAGCTGTGAAGTTGGACATTTTAACATGAGGGCTTATGGAGATTGAGTCACTTCTGGAGCCAGCCTCAAGTGGCCATTTGAGGAACTGCAGGTTTTGGCACTTCATTGGCTTCGTTTCACAGCCACAGCTGGCTGCAACTACAATGTTACAATATCCCACAGCCCAAAGTGACGTCTTCAAACTGTCTAAAACTCAAACAAATTCAATTAACAGTGACATAAATTGATGCATTGATATTCACAGTGCTAAACAAACCTGAAAAATAAGATAAAAACTATGAAAAAATGTGGGAAATGATGGGAAACATCTTGGGTTTTTTTGTGCCTGTGTGAGTACTTCCTGTATATTTTTGGCTTTCGGCAAGATATCGCTTTCCAGCAGAGAAATAAGCGGATATCTTTAGACCATTAATGCTAAGTGATGCAAACTCATTGTGCTTTTTAGCAAGTCCGATTAACATGGTTACAAGCTTCCCCAGGGGGTGCCATCATACGCCTAATCCTCTGATCTCAGGAGGCAGTGATGATGATGATGATGGTTGTGGTGGTGAAAGATTACAGTGGGGGTCCCTCTGCTTATAAAACCCACCGACCAGACAGATTGTCCTTGATCAGGCTCTTTAAACTGTGCAGCTGTGGACTGTCAGCTGATGGCTAATTGCTGGGATTAGCCTGTACAGAGGGGATGAGATGCTTTTCAGCATTTGATACTGTGTCGGCTGATAGCGTGGTGCTAAAGCAGTCAACGGCAGTTAACACTCTGAGACACAAAACATTAGTAGTTGATTATCTCTCCCAGAGCAGTTTTATTTTGTATGTCAACTAAGTCTTCAGTTATTTTATGAAGTAGAGAGTGGATTTAAATACACATTATGTACTGAAATTGACCAAATTGAGTAAAACGTAGGAATAAAAGTGTGTTTAACACCAGAGGAACTGTGTATGGAAGCACTGCAGCTAACACAAGAGCACCATCCTCTTCATCTTTAAGTGCATTATCTTCATCGGGTACATCAGTGGAAACAACAAATTAAAACTCATCTCACTCCATAGAAAGAAAGCAAATACACAATATATGTTTCACAAAATGCTGAAATATTCTTGGAATCCATAATCTGTATATATATTTTTACAAATAGTTTAATTTATGAAAGCAAAAAACATTAAATCATTATTTCTTGGAGCTAATAGGAAATAAAAATGTGTTTAAAAGTGTGTATAGCACCTTTAAACAACAACAACAACACAGTAAAGTGTATTTTGTGCCTACAGTGTTTATATCTGTAGGAAATGAGATTAGAGACACAGAGCTTCAGGCTTCACCCATCTGCCTGACGTGTGCCCCTCTTTTGCCAAGGCGTGTGTGTGTGATGCTTTTGTGTGTCGGTTTCAAGGTTATTGTGTTGTGTTTTTGTTGTGACGGTGCTGCAGGCTGGGAGGGGGGCCGGGAAGTGAAGCCCACCATCTGTCCTCAAACTATTGTCCTACACACACACTCCTGTCACGACCTCAGACCCTCTGTCTACACTCTGCTATCAGTTTGTTTTTATTGCAGCGACTCAAACGAACACAATGTTCCATTAAAACAACAGACAGATGTTTAGTTTAATGCTAAAGAGTATTCACTACCCATGTTTAATTAGTATTTTAATTACAGAGAGAATATTATACAGACAACAATTCACAGAGCATGAATTCAAATATACAGAAGCATATTGCTGCCAAGCTAGAAAAATAAAAACAGATCAGTATCGCCTTATAACATGACAAATGTATTGTTATAACAAGATGTTTTTAGGGTATAAGAGGATATTTTCATGTTATTACGGCATACAAAGTTAACGCATTATAAGAAGATGCTTTTCTTGTTATAACAATATATATTTATTTTGTTAGAACCTGAAAAATATCTTGTTTTAACAATAAATCTTTCATGTTATAACACGATACTGATCCTTTTTTTTCCCTGGCTTGGCAGCAGCAGACTTTTGTACAAATCCTCTTGTTTAAGTGAATAAAAGATAAAAAAAAAAACAGCAGCAATCCTTCTTTCACACCTCCTTCACACTAAATCCACACACTAAACTGTAAAGAATTTTTATTTGCGCTTAATTGTGTCAAATTTCTTCAATTAATTATTAATTTAACTCAGGAGAAAGTGTGCATCAATTATTCAGTATTCCAAATGTGAGAGCCTTTTTGTTAAATTTACGTCTCATTTATTTTAAACATTTGTCAGTGGTCTTCAGTCTCTTATCTCTGTTTAAAATTTAGATGTTCATGACTGTTGAAAGAAGAATTCAGTCAAGAAGAAGAAGATAGAGCCTGTGAGTGTTGGCAGGGAGACGCCCAGCAGCCTCTGTGTTAAATGGACAGGAAGCTGATTTTACTACTCAGCCAGAATCCAGCATCGTCAAGCGAACAACAATTTAACACAGCACCGGAAATCAAAGTTCAAAATAAAACCTGTGTACGTACTGCAGGCTGAGCTTGTTTAGGCATTACTAACTTTTTCTGCCATGACAGAAAAAGGATGCTGTATGTTGACTTTACGTGAAGGTTGACGTTTCAGTGAAGTTTTTTCTCATGAAAAGAAACATTGTTTTGCCATATAACTGACATAAAAATAACATGAATGCCACATGAAATAAATGTTTTGTCATTACATTTTACAGTGATTTACTGTACAAATAACATAATAGACAAATAACAGTGTCAAATGTAAAATTTTATTCTGTATTTAAATTCCCTGATAACGCCGTATAAATAAAGGTTCTGCCATGAAATATGAAACCAACTTCCAAACAAGTTTTTTACGTGCTGTAAACTTAGCAAATGGTAAAACTGAGAATTTTTAGGGAAACTATATGCCCCTCTTTTTATTCCTATTTATACACATTAGGTTAGTTGTGGTTTAATTTTAAATGTGTTATGTTTGGAAGAGATCGATCAATAGAGTTTTGAGAAGATACACTTTACCCATCAAGAATAAATCACATCACTCATCATCACAATAACTTCATGAGAAGAGGTCAAAATATTTTATTCCGACTTCATGGCAAACTAATATGCGAATGAGGAAAAGAAAGAAAGAAAGAAAGAAAGAAAGAAAGAAAGAAAGAAAGAAAGAAAGAAAGAAAGAAAGAAAGAAAGAAAGAAAACATGGTCCCTACATGGTGTTCAACCGTGATGCTTTTATTTTGATGGTCATACCGGAAGTGTCTCGCCTTCACTCCGGTTGCCTTGACATGGCGTCGCTGGCCGCCTCGGGCAGAGAAAACACGGACGGCTGTTGATCGGTCTGTTTGGTCGGAGACTGTTTGTTCTCCGCGTTTACAGGATTTAAGGACTAAACGGTCAGCTTCAGTGTCGATCCTCTCATCGCTTCGTTTAGTAGCTCCTCAGGACGATGAATGGTAAGTCGGCGAACGGTTCTCTGGGAGGAATGGCCTGTATCGAGGGGCTGCCCCCGCTGCCGAAGAGCCTGAGCGGCTTGCTGAACTCGAGCGGCGGCTCCTGGAGAGAAATGGAGAGGATGTACGTGAAGAAAACCATGATCCAGGACGACCTGAGCCGAGGCAGGAACAACACCGACAACCTGCTGGCCAACAAGCCGGCCAACCTCGACGCTGCTCTGGCTCTTCTACGGAAAGAGATGGTAACATTTCAGGCGGTGTTCATTGTATGTCTGACGGCAGGAAAGCTCTGCGTTCAGCCCGGGCTATGCATGCTCATACCCGGCCAGACTCCCCAAAGAAGCTCCGGTAGTTTGGAGGTTTCCGGCTTTTGGGCAAACTACGGCACATATTCACCCAAAATGAAGACTTTTTACTAATAATTACAACCTCCTGATAAATTCGGCTTACACATTATTTACTACACATCACATTATATAGATAAAATATCAACTTTAAGGTGTGGATCTCTGTTTTTGGAGCCCACTTTAATGGATGGTACAACCAAACAAACCCCAAATTATGAGCCCTATGATCTGTTTAGTGTGCTGTACGTTTGCCGATGTTACAAAAGGTCACATTAATTCCCAAAGTGTGTGACATTATGTGCTATCCACTATATAAAGTTGTTTTTTTTAAGCTTAAGAAGACAAACTTAGATTTTTAAGACGGAGTCTGGCATTAAGAGGAACAGCCTTGCACAGGATGAGACAAATTAATCCGCCTTGTGCTCATTTATATCCTGAGCTCAGTTTAATACCTTTTTAAACTTGTATATAACAGCTTTCATAGTGATCCAATACATGTTGTTACATTCACTGGGGTGAGACACTTTTACACTTTTACAGTCTTTTACACTCCCTTGCCAGCAGCAGGGATTTTCATAACAGAAGCAGACCAGGTTTCATCATGGCTCAACACATAACAATAGAGTTTCCTCATATCCAGCAATTTCGATGAAAAAAGGTCAAACTGTAGCTGAAACTCGACCCGTTTGCCATTTGTGTGTTTGTTCCAGGCTTCACTAAATCCTGTTCCAGCTTCGCGTGCTTCTGTTAATGTATTACTTTGAGTTTGTACTTCTTATTTTCTAGTAAGTTATCAATGCTGTGCACTTTAGAAATCTGTAAGCCTCACCCCGGTTTATGGAGCACTTAATGTTCGGCCTCAGCTGTTTGAAATGTGTGGCTGCCAGCTGTAATTAGTTTGGAAGACAATGCAGTGACCCTCAGTTCATACTGTGCTTGTCAGCTGAGTGGTATGCAGCAGAAATGCCCTTTTCAACCCGGTCAATAGACTTGTTTTGGCCAAGTAATGTCAGGTATGTGTACAAGTAAGACTTTAGTTTCATTCTGTCTATATAAATATGCAACACATTCTCACATTTTAGAGGCTGGAACGAGTCAGTGTTTGACATTTCTCTTTGTTAAATGACCTAAACTATTAAACTAATATATTTATTTTCTTGATTTGATGATTTAGGACTGATGTTGGGTTGTGAATGTAATTTGGCCTGTAGTTCTTTGTCCTGTGTTGTTCTTCAGAGGCCGGCTTAGAGTCTGGAGTACCAATCACAGATTATCACAAGATCAGAAAGATTGAGGAAGATCAGATTTTATTATGTTATCTAGCTGATTTCTGCACTGTAGTGAAGTCAGCCTTCCTCCTCTTGGACCTAAAAGTAGCTGAATTTTGCACACTGTCATCAGAGATGTTTCCTGTATTCATCAGGCTCTTAATACTTCCTCCAGGTTGGTTTGCGTCAGCAGGACATGTCCCTGCTGTGCCAGCTGTGGTCGCTCCACGAGTCCATCCAGGAGTACAAGGGCAGCTGCCAGGACCTGAGCGCCGCCTCCAGCCTCAGCATGATGGAGAACGGCTACTTCGACGAGGATGATGAGTATTACCCGGAGCCTGGCGCCACTCCCACCGGGGAGCAGCCGGACGGAGACATCGGAGACGGGACTGCCACAATGGCAGCGGGCAAGAACGGGAGCGGCAAAGACGACAGCTGGGACTCCTTTCACGTTACCATCTGAGGCTTCTTTCTGCAGATGGATTTTTAGGGGTAAAAGACTTGTGTTAAGCTGGAGGGAAGGTTGTTTTTTTTGGTATCTTATTACCATAATAGACTATAAATATAAAGCTCCAGCTTAACTCTAACTCCTCCTCAGGTGAAACACACCCCTGCTTGTGCTGCAGAAGTTTTTATTTTTTATTGTTTTGCAGCGTGACCAGGAGCTTCATCAGACCACGGAGTGGCTTGTTAACACCTCCTCAAACTCAGGAGTTGACACGGATTATAACCCAAGACTCCGTATACTCAAAATTAGGCAATATATATGATTTCTTTTTATAAACAGCTCTGCTGCTGCTTCTATATCAAATGGGTTTTTTTGCTAGCCAGTCACCCTTTTTTGGCAGAACTTTTTTTTTTTTTTTACATATACGAAAATATATGAACAAAGTTGTATTATTTATTATATAATATAAATAACAAGATATTTGCTTTCCTGTTACTCTCTTTGGAAGTTATGTTCTGCAACCCTGCCCAGGTACAAAGGGTACAGCATTTACAGGTTGGAAATCGGGACTTTTAAAAGTGAACACAGACTTCTGGACTCTGTGATCTGACTGTGTGGACATGGCTGACGGAGACGGTGTGTGTGTGTGTTACTCATCATTTATTTACGTAAATCTTGACGGTCTTCGACAAGAGCTGTCAGACCTTCTGGAGGACGGAGAAAGAAGAGGCGACGCTCCTGTGTCGTACCTGTTCTCAGAGTTGAAATCGCTTGAGGAGGGAGGAGTTTTCGTACAGGAGCGGCGCCTACTCTCGCCTTGTTAAATCGAGCTCTGAAAATGTGAAATGTTTAAAATGCTGGAAGCGGTTTGAACTGTTTGCATAGGCAAAGCCCGGGCTGCAGATACACCCCTGAATCTTCAAAGCTGTCAGCGCTCGGGCGCGTTCTGTGCGACTCTGGTGTGTCACTGTTTCCTGACTGGGTGGTGCAAAAAAGCCCAGATGGTTTTTGGCTAATTATACTCCACTCCACTGCGGCTTGGGTCTTGTTTTCAAAGTTATAGCCATCATTCCTATCAGTAATCACTTGAAATGGCTGTGCAACTATGAACAACTATGAAAGTGAAGCTCAAATTATAACTGACGGCATAGGATTCAACATAGCCAGGCAGCAAGTGCTCAGTAGCCAGCGTCGACTCATTCAGCTCAAATCAAATAAACGTGGCCGAGAACGGAGGAACTGTGACGAACTTCTCAGATAATTTGCACTTGCTGGCTGGAATGTTTGTCCATTTATCATGTGACGCTGATTGAGAAATGAAAGTACATAAATCTGATGGTCAGTGAGTTCATGTGGCCTTCAGACAAAGCTGTAAACCTGGTAGTAACTATCAAATGAATACAGGGTACTTTCTAACGCTTTGGATCTTATTATATAACCTAACCAGCTCTGCTGCATCTCTCCTGGAGTTATACTATACAGGCTGAACATTATTTAAGACTTAATGAATATTATTACAGTGTTTGAACATACCTGCAAACCCTTCAGGGGCTGTTTTTATCTGAGCCTCATCCTGAAACCGAAGCTGAAGTTTCTTTTACTAGACAAAACTGATCACTAACAAGATTGTAACAGCAAGTTTATAATTCAGCGTAACTTGCCTTTATGTATGTGTGTGAATATATTCCACTTTACTGAAATAACGCTCTCTGAATCTAAAAAGGTCGGCCTTATTTCGGACTGTTTTCTTTTAGCCGCTATCCTGCCACAGGCAAAGACATTTGGATGTGCAAATATTAGAACTCCTGCTACACGCGTGGACGGTCTTCCTCGATATTTAAACTCTGCAGCAAAAGTGTCAGCCGAACCCGTAGCATGCGACGCCGAAGTTCAATACCCAGCAGCTGTCCTGTCACTCAATTTACAAAATGACTTTCACTCCGTCGACAGCCACCGCCGCTCTGAGAAACGGCGTGGCAAAGTTTCAGTAGCGCGTCGATAATATATCTGTGCAGACGTCATCCGTGTGTAGACTGGAACACAAACCAAAGAACGTGAAGCACTCAACGTGAAATGTATTTGGCTTCAGGTGCTCGAGGAAGACTTTTCTAATTGGCTGATCTTGAATGACTACATGTACGTAAAAAAATGTAAAAGTGCATAATGATATCTGCTGTTTTGAAGAATGTCTTTTTACAGCTCATGTTTACGCCTTCAGCCCACTCAAACACACAAACACTAATATCTTCAGCAGGACAACAACACGTTCATTTTTCTTCTGTTTTCTTTCGCGCCTGAAAGCGTCCGTCGTGTCAGACACGCAGCTCCTGGGTAAAGAGAAGTCAAATGTATCATGTCACAAACCAGTAATTTCATAGTGACGTATAGCAGTTACCACACAGACGTTACAGTGTGACATTAAAGGAGTAGTTAAGATGTTTTAGGAATGTGCTCATTCGCTTTCTAAGCTGGCTCCGTCCAAAGGTAACAGCCTATCAGCGCCTCTAAAGCTCACTAATTAACACACTTTATTTCATTTATTCAAGACCTACAAAAAAAAACCCAACATGATTATGTGTGAGACTAGAAGAAACCAGCAAGACAAGACAGCATTTTGAAACTATTCCTTTTAACAGATTATTTCTGTCAATGTTCTGAATATTTCAAGGGTGTTCTTCCTTTTTCTCTTGTGAGCTGAGTTCTTATTAACTACACGAGGTTGAAACCACAACACAGACACTACCTACTCACGTTTAAATCTGTAAATCTGCCCTGTTAAATATCCATAAATCAAGTTTCCAAAAAGAGTCTTCAGCAGACGATGACGGTACTGACTCCATCGTCATCTTTGTTGGATTGAATGTTCGTTATCCGTTTATGAAATGTTCGTCACGGCAACATATCACTAATCTGAAACTAATCAAAGCACCTTCAATCAAACAATTGATACAGTTGAAAACATTTCAAAACTCAACCCCACACGTTTTATTGGATGTCTACACGATTAGTGCCTTTGTAAACCTTCAGGTTTCAGACCTGTGGCTTACTGTTCAAGACGGGGATGTGAATACACCATAAACTGTTTGTTTCTCTGACATGTGCCTGGTTCTTAAAGCTGCCGCGTGCAAAAAATTGAAACTCGATGACTTTTGCAACTTCCTAAATCCCTTAATTATCTTGTATGACGTCACTACAAATCTCAAAAATCTCAGAAAGAGGCGATTAAAAGGTGTGCTCAGAGATTTGAAGGTTTAGTCTGGTGTTTGTTTCCCTTCATCAAAGGGTCCATTTTCATTTTTCAGATGTTGGGAGCGGCTGTTCTCTCCCCGTCATGGTCGATGCTTTTCAGAAAACTGCACACATCAAACAGAGACCACATTTTCTTATATTTATCCTGTCAAAAATCAGTTTTAATCTTCTACATGTCGCAGCTTTAACTTCCAGAACAGCCTTAAAACCAGTCATGTCATTTGTAAGAAAAAAAAAAAACAAGGTGCACTCCTCACTTGCTCAAACGTTTCAAGTGTTCAGATGTAATTTTGCACTTGTTTGTGGTTGTTCTGTGTTAAATCCTGCAAAACTACGACTACCTGATGCTCTTTGAGTTTGGTCTTTGCCACGCAGGCACACGGTGCTCGTCGTACAGTAACTCTACTGTAACTAAATTCAGCACAAGAGAGCTAGAAAGGAGCTTTGAACTGAACACCAGCAAATTGTACCCTGTGTCGTACTGTTAGCCGATGAATAATGTGCGATTTCCTACTTTTACAACGCCCCTCTTTTCATGTGATTATTGGATGTGTAATGTGGTGGGGTCGTCTCGGGGTTAACTTGTGGCGCCTGATAAGAAATTATCAGCATGTCTTCACCCTGGAGGGACGAGAAAATAATAATTCACGACTGTAATGTGACACTTTGTTATGTGGTGGTGTTTTTTTTGTTTTTTTTTTGTGCAAAACGTGAAGTGCCACACGAGGTAAAATACAGCAAAAAGTCGTATGTGTCATGTATTGGTGTGTGAACAGCAAGGGCTTCTTTCTAAAGCCGCCATTTTGCACCAACTTTAAACAATCACCTGAAGAAATCAGTCCTTGGACACGGTGCAAAGATCAGATTTTCTACTTAAAGTGGCCTCAATAGACCAGAATGCAACGCAGCCACAAAGGCTCCATGTGTTTTTGACTAAAGTGACGGGTATTAACTGTAACTGTAATCACAGTCACGCCTCACTGTTCACTTCACACCCATGCTTTAGTGGTTGTTAAGAGGCACTCTGGGAAACATAGGAAGCATGTGTAAGTGGGTGCACCAGAAATAGCTCATTATAACACTTCAACACAAATAATTTGATCAGAGATTGATGATTAGAGAGACTTATTCGTGGAATGCGTTGATTTATATCAACATCAGCTGTCGAACTGCTTCAAATGCTTCTAACTTTTGTTTGAAAAAGGCTAAAAAAAACTACAAAGTTTTTCACTAAAACTCAAAGTCTGCTTTCATCAGTTGAATCTGAGCACGCGAATCAGCCAAGAAAAACACAAGAGAGCCTTAGAGGTTTAAATTCAACAGTTTGTTTTTATAGCTGATGATTAGCAGCGTACTGATTATCCATATTATTATCCTTTTCTAATTACTGGTTACAGCTGTTTGAATCTGTCTTTGGGAACTCAATGAGAGGCCAGAAAAGTGAAGTGACTTCATATTTATACTGTATATCATTCATCATAATCTTTCATATAGTGGAAAAAAAGGTATTAAAGTATTGTGAGAATACGCGTGACGCCTGTGTTGTTATACCATCCATCATTACTCCTGTTCTTTGATCCATGAACGACCATACTACTGTTTCTTTGTCTCAGTCCTATCATAGTTATTAAACTGATATGAATTTAATAAAGTGATTCCATACTTTTCAGGCTTGGAGTGAGCTTTTTTAATTCTTCTACATGAAACAAGCTTATTTTAGCTGGACCAGTATTTGGTGGTTAAATCATTTTGTTGGTTTGTCCTCGATCAGAAGATCAAGTACACAAAATTATTAAAGAAAGTTTAAGTTTGCCTTGAAAACCTGGAACCTTGCATTGAAAATCAGTCTAGTTTTCATTAATATAATAATTGTTGTATTAATCTGAACTCTTAAATAACTGTATTTTATTGAATACATGTGATATTTTGTTGCATAACAGCCACCCTAACCCTAATCCGTGCCAGCATGCTACTGCATGTGAGGCTGTGCTTAGGCACAGTGGCGCTAAAGGCTAAAAAAAAGCTAAATGTGTGTATCAAACTTTATAGCAATTCATCCAGTAGTTGTTGAGACGTTTCGTTTCACTCCAAACCAAAATTGTCAACCTCATGGTGACGCTAGAGGAACCGTTGGGGGATCACCAAAGTCATCAGGATTCATCCTCCGGGGATCATGAATGTCTGCACAGGATTTCACAAAAATCCAACCAGTAATAGTTGAGATATTTCAATCTGGATTCTTGTTGCCATCACTACCTGTTATTAAAAAAAAACAATAAGACACAAAATATCAACTGTCATTCCTAAAAATCTTTTCCAACCCCAGTAAAACTGCAGTCTTCTTCCTCTCTCTCTCTCTCTCTGCTGTCCTACTTCTTTCTTTTTCCTGAATGCATTTCACTCTGACCTGCATTTAAATGCACCGATCTGCATTTTAGTCTTGAGTAGCTGCCATGCTGGTGCGGTTCCAGTTTAACGGATCATTACTGCAGCAGGGTGTCACGGCTTTGATGTAGAAGCTTCTCATGCTGGGAGCTTCAGATGAATTACTGATGATGATAACACTGTTTATATTTTCATACTCAATTTAAATTCTCACAGACTCTTCCAGCGAGACTGAAGAAATGGGTCACGCAACAACCATTTCAACTCCATATATGCAGCCTGTTTTCTGCTGGTTTGGTATCACTGCTTAATGAATTTTGTCCTCTGTGACAGTCAGCTTTGAAATTGTCATTTATATTATCATTATATAAGAGTCCATACTAATAAGTGAATGTTGAATTTTAAGGTAAATCTTATTCGTTTCACATGAAAGTGTAACTTTACATTCAAACTCTGTAACCTAATTTAAAGAAAATAAGTAAATATTACCATTATTTTCTGTTTTTATCAAATTATATACAAATCTCTGTAAAATGACTGACATTATTTTTTATTAGTATCATCTTAGTGAAGTGTTTGAGCGTAAAATTCAGGGAGAATCTGTAAAATAACAGCGTTTCTCTGCAAAACATAAGTGTAATGTAATTTATAGTTTTTGACATTTATTTGAATGATTGTATTTTACTTTTATTTTACTTTTTTTTTTTTTTACAGCAGATCTGACAGAGAACAAGTATTAATTTAAAAGCTTTTTAAAAAGGGTTTTAATATTTTCTATGTAAATGACCTCTACACAGACAGCTCTGCATCATTTGAAGCCTGTGTTGTTGTTGTTTTTCTCTCTCTCTCTGCCCTGCGTTCTGGTCTCGTGCTGCCTGTCTGAGCGTCTGTTAGGAGATTAGAGCAGATTAACGTAGTCTTGACTGAGAGAGCAAATCCAAGGTGCACATCACTCTCTCCACATGGAGGGATGGGACAGATTGCACATCAGAGCGGGGCTGTGGGGACCAGCAGAAATTTTGTCCTCGCCAGCTGCAGATCATTGTAGATAATTATTGTAAAAATTTAAGCTCGCTGAGTTCATTTCTGTTATTTTGTGCTCCTTGTCCATTGATTCCAGTGTTTCAGGTCGTCTATGAACCAATTTTCATATTTATACTAAATGTCCTAATGCAGTTCTGTGTACTAATTCCTGTTAACACGATGACTCAGCTTCACTGGAACAGCTCTGATTACATTCATTATATCTGGCCATGACGTTAAGAGCTTTGATAGGCGTCAGTTGGTCAGGGCATCACTTAGAGCTGCTTTGAAGTTCAGAGTTTGGTATCTCCGCCATGTTCAACGGGCCGAAGCTTTGACCACTGCTAGCTAAAATAACTCTGCAATATAAACAAAAATACATTTCCAGCAGAGTGAAATAGTTTTATAGCAGCGTATTGGACCAGGAGGGTAAACTGTTGTTCATGTTGGATTTACCCTCCAGCTCCAGTCTTTGGCTTACACCCTGATACAGACCTGGTAAACGCCTGTGAGGTGACTGCTGTTCCAGTAATCTGATTAGTCAGATTAAACCACTGCATGCCTCAGTGAAGTGACCAACACTTTCCAGGCTCCACATTCAGAAAAGTGTT
The DNA here is from genome assembly GCA_028641955.1 of Protonibea diacanthus. Taxonomy (NCBI): domain Eukaryota; kingdom Metazoa; phylum Chordata; class Actinopteri; family Sciaenidae; genus Protonibea; species Protonibea diacanthus. Next base: position 15,328,712 of record CM053992.1, read on the forward strand.
TACAAGGACCAGGAGAATCAAACACTGTGTTGACTTCTTCATTCCTTTTATTTCCTTGGAATAAACAAGTTGGAATGACTACTCAAAAATAGACTAGACTAGAGCTACATGAGAAAACAGTAGTATAAGGAGTATAACTTAGGTTTTGGTCTAACATAACCTTTAAGTTAACTGACAAATGATGCACTTTGCGCATAAAACTACTACATGAGTGTATACAATCTTGAGATAAAAACAAAAATACACAAGCACAAATTTTACATCTGAGCTCCAAACCAGATCAAACGTTTCCAACCTTTCCACCATCGTTCTTCTGCGTGCGTCTCTGGCAGAATACGTTGTTTGTATGTTCTGCTTGAGTTGATTGTGACATCTGTGTGTGTGTTCAAACCTTAAACTGATCCAGACTGTGCGTTACGCTCCACAGAGACTGAAGCGCAGATCCACCCAGGGTGAGGACACCTAACAAAACATTCCACATTCATGTGCTGTCTCCTCAACTATTCACAGGCCTGTAATAACACGCATTCATGTGCAGAGGCAGCACACACACACACACACATGCTGTATGTGCACAAAAAAAACAAAAAAAAAACAAAAAACAAATCTGAGTTATGTTAAAAAAAAAAATCTTTTATTTTGTCATCACAGTTCAGAGTGCAACATTCATCCACAGCATTTCTCTGCAGCTCATCGCAAACTCGCTCTACAAGTTTGTTCTACATAATCTATCACAGAGGAATAAGTCTGTGCCAAATCTCAGGGCTCGTCTATAACGTTATTCATTTCTAAACATTATTTAGTTAGCAGCTTCACGTCTTTTGACAACACACAAAGGAGCAAAATGAGTTTTAACATTGATGTATCATCACTTTTAGAAGTATTCATGCACGGCTGGGACTTTTGTGCAAGAACAGCAAATATTCAGGAGGACAAGTGAGAAAATGTCTGAATAAAACAGCAGCTTCACATCATTTGAACATGTATAAAGGAGCCAAATTTAGAGTTCTGACATTAATATATCATTATTTTATTAGAATGCATACATAACTGCTCTTAGTTAATTAATTGTGACTGGAATTAAAACTTCATAGTAAGGCAGATGGTGGAAGGAGTAAAATGCAGGCATATGATGAAGACAAACACCAAACAGAGGACACGGAGGACAAGTCATGTTAAGAAAAAGGACAGCAGTTATATCAGACACTGCGAATATGCTGTTAATTTGATGATGAATTGATGCAGCGCGCAGCAGTTGTAAATTACATTATCTGTGATCTTGTTTGTGAGGATGTCATTAGATCTGGCAGGGTGCGTCGTCAGTCAGCAGGGCTGACACAGATGGTTTTATTCAGAAAGAATTCAGCCTCGCCTCCTCTCGTTACGTGTCCGGCTTCACGGCAAAGACTCCTGGAGGCCGAGGCTGGTTCAGCTGTTCCTTCATACTGTAGGTAAGAGGATAAATTCCCCTCATTCCACAGACAATTGGTCGACCTCAGACGTTTGTTTTACTGATTGAACAGTGCTCTGTTTACAGACTCCAGGGACTGAGGCTAGCTTCATGGATTTCACTCAACATCCTGTAAAACCTGGAACAAATAAATGTCAGACCCCGTCTTAATTTGCAATTTGAAATGATTTGAAATTAGTTTGTCACGAAAAGCATCCAATCAAATAATGTTTAGAACTGAAACGGTTAGTGGATGACTTGATGATCAGCAGTTTTGATCATTAATAATCGTCATTTTCTGGCTGCAACTTATCAAAAATGAGGATTTGCTGCTTTAATTTGTTTCATATAAATTGAAATGACATATTTTGGACAAAACATGCAACTTGAAAATGTCACTTTGCCTCTTGCCTCCCCTCACTAGCTTTGAACATTGGAATAAATAATAAGAAAGTCACTTAGCTGTCCTTCATCCCCATGTCATTCGGACAATATACCCTGTGTGTTTCTGTGTGCTCGTGTGAGTTAAAGTATTCCACCAATGAGCCAAAGAATGTGAGTGAGTGTCCAAACAGAGAAGAAGGTCTTCAAATTACAACCTCAGGGTCTGTGTTTGTGGCATTATTAGAGAGCAGCCCTGGGAATTAGTGTAATTTAGATCAGGGGATGTTCCCATGTTGTGGCTCCTCTCTGACTATCTTTATAATGTAATCTATTCAAAATCTCAGGATTCTTGACTCAGGAGCTCTTTGTGCCCTTTAAAACCAAAGTGAAAAACAAGAGGAGGGACGCCGCCTCCTCCTCGTTCGTCATCCCTGCAAAATAAAGAGTACAGAAGAAAATAACGTCTCTTCTGCTGCTCTCTTTGAGACTTCACATGAAAGTCAAGGTTCATTAAAAAACACCCTTCTCTGGCACAGGTTGGCGTCCAGGATCATTTGATCATCCCTGAGATAAGTGATGTGAGTCTGGGTGTTACGAGGCGGACGTTCAGTCAGACGTCAACTATGTCCTGGAAGCTCCATGGAAGCTTTTTGTAAGCCTGAGCCACGCAGGTCTCCGACAGCAGGCCAAGACACACGGCCATCAATGACAGACGTCTACTGCTGTTCAGGATCACTGGAGAAGAGACAGAGGGGAGAGAAAAAGGATTAAAAAAACACAGAGGTGTTTGTTTTCATGTTAGATAAAATACGTCTGAAAAATCTGGAATCATAAAAACAAAAAAATCTCAGATCTAGTGAGAAGTTCAGGATATAACCTACAACTGTAACTCATTAATGCCCACTGTGGAATATTATAATTTCCTCTACAGCACTTAGAGCGCCAGGAGAGTTTGCATAAATATGATAGAACTTCTATGAGGAGATTGAGCAAATTCTTGGTACCACTGGCTTCAAAACAACTTCAATTTTAATAATATGTGCTTTGATCCAGTGTAAATCTGATATTTACATTGTGACTGTGTCATGTGTAGCCACGTCTTGACAGTTTCCACAGCAAATCTAGTTTCCACGTCTAACAGAAAATAATGTGTAATATAGTTTTTATAATAAGTGCAATGTGATATTAATACACACTTTATACAACCCAAACTAAAGCAGTGAAAAGACAACACTCATTACTCTGTTGCACTGCATATTGAACATACTGTCACTTGTTCTTTATAAATATATCGTACAGAACGTCCTCATCAGAGCAGCAGACCATAAATCACTCATAACATTTCATTGTTTGCTGCTCACAGGCAAGCTGCCAAACACAATGAGTACATTTACGTCTCCAGAGCTGCTGCTGAAGAAACAATTATACAACGCACAGAAACATGAACTAAAAACTTTTTCTGTTATGTAATGTTTTTTTATTGTCTGGGGTCTTTGTAGTCAGGAGGAGCACAGAAGCAAACAAAGTGAGGGTTAGTTGCCACCTGCTGGTACTTTAGAAAGTTGTTTGAAGAATGTCTCACGAGGTATAAACCTCTACTTTGAGACCAGGTGTGTCTTCAGAGTGAAAAGCGACGCATATTTTCTCTCAGAATTATCGTATTTTTTCTTACCTCTGATAGCCTGTGAGTTTGACGTCAGCACAAACAGTTTGATGAGGCCCAGGCAGAGCGGGGAGTAGTCGTGCTCCCAGATGACAGCAGGGATGAGGAGGACCTTGCCGTAGCAGGACAGCAGGAGAGCTCTGAGGAGCAGGCTGAGCTCGAGGGTCCCGCCCTGCAGCCGACACACCACCCAGAGGAACGACAGCACGCCGCTGCAGAACGCCATCAGCTCTACACGACAGAGACAGATGTGTTTAATCATAAATGTTTGTAAATCTTTATAAATGACCACTTCTGGCTCTTACTCTTTATATATTTATATATATATTTGACATTTTACCGACTAAACAACGATAATTAAGTGAAACTAAACTGTAATTCTGTCACAAAAATATGAGGGAGTATCAGTTAAATCAAAGAATTACACTAACGTTTTGACAGGCTGGTCAACTCCCTCGTTAGACGATGAGAACATTGACACTGTGCTCTGGTGCTCCATGTTAACACTCAAACATTTACTGTGGCAGCGACACAAGCGGCGCTGAGCTCTGGTTTTATCATCTCACCGAGGGCGGCCAGTCCAAACATGCCGTAGAACTCCCATTCCTTGGTGTATCTAATGATGTCGGCGGGGTCACTGCTCGGCTCGGAGACGTGGAGCAGAGACCACCTGAGGTACGCCTCACACAACAGGCAGAACACACACAACTTCCAGTGGATCTACAGAGGAGAAAACACACACATGAAGTATACCTGAACACACATACACATGGCTGATATCGGCCTGTTGCTGACGTGTCAGATGTCTCCACTGAAAGGCCTGTTATCCACATAAAAGTTTGGACTTGTGAGGGAATCTTCTATTACGGCACATCACATGTTACACAGGGTGAAGCATATGTGTTTAGGGCTTCTCTTTGAGACACAGATCAGCTGTATGTTTGTGTTTAGGAAAGCAGGCGCCACTTTGATCAGCACTATGGTAACCGAGGTGAGAGGACAGGACGGCCTCACTCCCTCGACACAACAGATAGGTACGTAACGTAGAAGTCTCCACAGAGTCAGACAACAACGTTGGACCACTAAGAGTAAACATCTTTCCTTGTTTATAGACTAATGTCCAATTAGGGACATCGAGTAGTTGTGGCACTACTCTGAGTCAGAGAGGACAGCTTCTCCAGGACCGAGGCGCGTCATGTCATGATAAGTGTTTTGATAAATCCTGATCGAACTTCAATAAACCTTTAAAGACATCTTGGGCTCCTGTGTACTTTCTCTCCACTGACTGAACCGAACACAACAAGATCTATTATTGCTCTATCAATATTATTGTTTCTGTGTACGTGGAAGGAAGTTACTCACATTCAAGCGCGTGTTGAACAAAATGTGTCTGAAGGCCTGAGTCTTGCACAAAATGGCATCAATCAGGATGATGACAGGGTCATACTCAATGTACTTATCCACTGGCTTCTGGCACGACTCCTGGAGACACAAACACACACATAGAGACAATGTCAACAACTACTGACAAGCAACAACTGACTGAAGTTCATCATAATCTGTGCTGCTGCTGCTCGGGGTCACAACAATATGAAGGAGATTAACTTAATAATTCATAGAGAAGTTAAGTTTGTTTGTAACGTTCAAAGTTAGTTCAACAACCAGTAAAAACACACAAGCGACAGCATGACAACATGCAGTAATTATCTTATTGTTAATATAAATAAATATGTTCAAAAATAATAAATAATGTAGTTTTAGAGAGCAGCGAGCAGAGTTACATCTTCCATGTTAGCTAGCATCTTCGTCGTTAAACCGAGCAACAGACGACGTAAACAAAGATGTTAATAGTGAACGCACGCAGATGGTTATCTTCAGGATGCCGTTACTGTAATCTCTGTGTAACTCCGACGCCTTTTCGTTACACTCCACACACCTAAAGTCATCTTCCTCCATCCTTCTCCCCGCGGAGCGAACGGCTAGCTGCTGTTAGCATGTCAGGCGACAGAAGCGGAAGTGAGGCCGTGCCGTGCAGTTCGGCCTTCAGAATAAAAGCACAGATTTGAATACAGAGTTCTTCCGGTTGTGACTGAACCTTATTTTGTACTGAATCAGCTGACATTAAATAATGTTAAAAGGACATTATGTATTTTTGAAAGCTTTATCTCAAGTTAGAGTTTCTTGTACTTTAGTATTATTCATGTAATACTACTTTTTACTACTTCACTCCATTTCTGGTGCGATATTGTGCTTATGTAATTACTTACTCCATGCTTACTTAAATATAATATATATAATATGTATGGGTATATGCAATGCAACAGCTGTGCTTATCCAAAGCATATCTTTCCTTGTTTTATCTCAACAGCTACTTGCAGATATTTTTTTTATCCAGATCTGATGACCTTCAAAAACATTAAGATATTACTAAACCACCACTACCCAACAGTATATAGACTAGTTTAGACTAATTTGAAACGAGTTCAGCCTAAACTACAGCTGCAACATACAATTCTGCCTGCACAGAAATGCATCACTAATCATAAGCCAATGATATAATACAGTGATTTCCATTAAATTGTAATTAAAATATAATTTTAATAATAAAAGACTTCTCTTTCATAAAAAATTAATAAATTTCAGACTTCATAAATGTAACACTGTTGTCGTCCAAATTTTCCAATCCGATCAGATTAAAACAGTTTAAGTAATTCCCCCTCCACACCCATCAGAGGGCGCCAGCGTCCAGCAGGTGCAGCCACCCCCTTCATTCACCTCTCCTCCTCTCTCAGCTTCTCCACCAGCTGCTCGGACTCAGCTGGAGGTTTGTGATGGTCACATGACGATGTTGTGGGTATATTACTCCAAATGTCTGAGCTTGTCCTCCTCTAACAGAGCCCGCTGACCGCCTCTGCAGCACCGAGAAGACAAAGTGTGTGCACGCTGCAGTGTTTTCACTCTCTGACACTTTGACAGCTGACAGACTGAACGGAGCAAAGTCTGGAGTCATCAGCGCCCAACGAAACTTTTTGGAGGGGAATTATGAGAAACGTGGAGCTGTGAATTTTATTTCCAATTAACAGCTGACACGGTGAGAAAGTCCTTCTTTTACTAATTATTTTATCTCCATTTGGTGTTTTATACCGTGCAAACAAAGTGTTTAAACTTTTAGAATAAACTAGTTGAATCCTCTTTTGGTTGTGCAGTGCCTGCACCTGTTTTAACATCAGTTGACTGTGTCACCTGTCATATATGATGTTTAATTCACACTGGGGAGCCCTAGTGTTCAAAAAGTCCATCCTCAGGAGCATATCATCAGATTTAGCAGTGAATGATGTCAGATAAGGAGTTGACAAATACTCAGTTTTGTGATTAATGTTAAGTGTTAACATGATTTATTGTTGAGTTCACTGCATGCTACACTTTGACCTTTTAAGGTGGCAAACAGGTTGACATCCGTTAAATATTTAGCCTAATGCAATCAGACCGAATTGCAAAAACACTTAAAGCTGATTTACTGCATGTTATTTATTAGCCTAAAGCGGTATGCTGCAGTACAACAGGACAGGAAATGCACATTCAATGGGAGCTCATCTGCAGAAAATTGTTGCTTTGTGCTTCAGCGGTCATGGGTGAAGGGTCTTTGGCTTTTAATTAACCGAGAAAAATGGGTTAATGTTGCACACGGATGATTGAGCAATGACATTGGATGTTTGCCTATATTTAGAGAGAGAGAGAGAGAGAGAGAGAGAGAGAGAGAGAGAGATGGTGCATTCAAGTGTTCCAACTAAGCTCCTATACATTCTAATAAACTAGATTTAAAGACATAATTGATCTTAGAAGGAGAAATTGTACGTCAGACATGCACAGATTTAAAAATGTTTTGAATGTAGCCTACTTCTACTACTTCTTAAGGACGTTTTTCCTTGCCACTGTTGCTTAGTGCTTGTTCGTGGTGGGAATGGTTGAGTCTCGGTAAATAATATAATAAAGAGTCCGGTCTAGACCTGCACAGACCACACACACTGGTTCCCTCTGACCTGCAGACAATCAGATGCTCAGTTGGGGGCAAATCTCACAACACGACGACTCCTGACAAGATAATTATTTCCTCTCTTGCTGAGTCTCACTTCACCAAACAGGCACTTTCTGTCTCTCTCCATCTGTCAGTTACAGTGGTGGAAAGTAACTAAGTACATTTACTGAAGTACAGGATACTTTTTAGTCACAATTTTGCATAAAAACCACATGATAAATTTATGAAATACAATCCATTAAGGTTGAACAAGTGTTTTCAAGGAACTTTTTGTCTTGTGACCTCTTGCAAAAAAGCAGTATGTTGTTGAGGCTCCCTGTCACGTTTCAGATGTCTCTGTGAGTTGTCAGCAGTTCCACCAAAGAGACATTTCCCCTCTTAACCTCTTACATGGTTTCATGTAAACAACTGTTTCAGGCTTGAAGAGCAAAAACAAGCAAAGATTTGAGAAAATAAATACATAAAAACGTCTTCTTTTCCTCTGCGATTAATCATCTTGCGACCCCTCAGATTGATGTTTTATGACCCTTTGAGGTCCTGACCCCTAAGTTTGGGGCCACTGGGCTAAACTAACTGATTGTGGACCCACATAAAGATGTTAAAACTAGCTCTTTCTTTACCTGATACAGCAATGCAGCAATTTACACATTGCTGCCCCAATATTAACAATCTGATAATACCACAGAGCACAATATAGGAATTAGGAACTTGAATGCAATCTGCTAAACATATAGTGGGATTAATTGATTATTTGGCCACTTGCAATATACAACCAGATACAGATGGCTTGTTTGAATAATCAGGCCCACCTCAGGTCCGCCAATGATCCACATCTTTGCTGATTTTAAGATTAGCAGGGAGGTGAAAGAGGCTGGATTGCCAACATAGCGGTGGCCAGAGCCTCCACACACTGAGCTTCAGAAGCCTGTGGTGTCATCAATACGCCATCCATTCTTATACTGTTGTTCATCCAACACTGAATGCCTGTGAGCTTTGATCCCTCAGGCGGCATTGCATTAAGAACCAACATCATTTGGTTTGGGAACACTTTGGTAAACCGTTGTCAGTAAACACAACTCGTCACTGCATCCACAAACCCGCCAACTTCTCTGGGCCTGTGGTGGTCTTACAGAAAGTGGAAAAGTGTGCTGTGGTCTGATGGGTCCACATTTTAAATTGTTTTTTTTTTTAATCATGGACGTCATATACTCTGGGCTAAAGAGGAAAGGGACCAACCTAATTGTTACCAGCGCAAAGTTGAAAAGCCAGAATCTGTGACGTTAAGCAAAAATCTGCTTCCCGTAAGGGTTCGGTCACATTCAGTCACCAGATTTAATCTCCCTCAGCTGTTCAACACGGTGCTGAGCAGCTGATATTGTACATTAAAGACTTGTTGGGTGTTTGATCAGGTTCAAACCTGGATGGAGGAATCAAAGGTTATGCTCGCAGGTGTTTAGGTGTCTTTGCTTTCCCACTGTCCTCCGTTGGCGCTGACTAACGGAGACCGACTGAGAGTGTGTGATAAACTGTTGTATCCCACCAGACTTAGTGTAATTAGAAGATAACTCACCTCATGCTCTCACACACAAACACACACACTCTGTAGACACAGGCGCACACACACACAAATACAATATGGTACGAAGAGTATACTGGGATCTCCTAGCAGCCCTAATGGTTCCTGCCTAGCTCCAGTCTAAATGTCAACCTGACCCCTCTGTCTTCTTTGTAATGAGAAAGTCCAGACTGAGCGCTTTTTAACGACTTTGTCAAACACTCACAGATCTACCACCGGGGCTCCTGGTTGCAGCAGATTTAATTTTATCCTGTGTCCGACACTCTGTTATGAGTCTTATCTGTTTGTTCTGTGTTCCCTTTCACTTCATTCATATGGCAGCCATATTTGCTTTACATCATTTGTAGCGTGGGAAACTCGAAATCCAAACTAGAAAAGCAAATGTGCTCAGCTCATAGTAAACAGTCCGGTGTATGGCTGCGAGGTAACTTGACAAACTTAATCTGCCCAAAACGCAATGAACGTTGTTCATAAAGAGAGCAACTGATTTGTGATTCATTATCAGTAAAAGTCTTGACAAATAAAATGTGAAATTCAATGTGCTTTTAATCAAAAATTGAGTTATGCCATCATAGACTTTTGCACCAGATCTGCAGTAACTTGTCAACAGCTGCACCTGCGGGATGACATTGTAGACTACGCGTTTAAGAAATACTGGTCATGATAAGTGGCTTCTGGGATACTTTCCTCTCTCAGGAAATGTTTTCATCAGATTTATGTGTCCATTTCCCTCCTGGTTTCAAAAGGAGGACATATGAGAATCCAGCCAGTCAAAGCTCTCTTCATTTTTCACCTCTTGTAATCTGTATGTGCTCAAATATTTGAGATGCCTACATCGCAGCTGCTTTAAGTCATAGTTTGGGTATTTAGATGGCAGTCAGCAGCAGTCCAGCAGTCTGGAGAAGCACTGCCGTGGACAGAGTCATCAGAAAAACATATTTTAGCCACACCAACGAGGTCCACCTCAAATGAGTTTAGGTGTCCACTATATCAAGAATATTTTTCCGCTTTACCTTAAAATCTGTGTAATGTAATCATAAATATGTGTTCTGAGTTTGTGAAAAGTGAAAGAAAGAGAAAGTGTTTAAAAACCCAGCCAAATTTGAGGTTAAAAATATTGACAAGTTTATAAATAAATAATGAGGTGTCAAAATGAGCTCTGAGACACTTGAGGCGTGTCCAATGAAGGCGTTGAAACTACGCCCATGCATGGGAGGTCCCGCCTCCCTCAGCTGTCAAATACTGTAACCACAGCGGCCTCAACACGGATGCTGCAGCTAGCGACATTATTGGAGTTACCCAGCCCTACATGTTTGAGCCGGCAGAATCTGATCCAGAGTTCATAGCGCTACGTATAGCCTGCACAATATGCTGGAGATCAGCTGTTTGGTTGAGTTACAGTGACACAGTCAGATCTAACTGTAGGCCTATATAAAGAAATCATTAGAAACGTGACATTTGATCTTTGGTCAGTCTGATCTCGCAATCTTTTGACCCAGACAGCTGATCTACGGCATATACAGTGCACTTCATGTTTTATTAATCTAAGATAACTATGGAGCCCCAGGAGACTGTCACATTCTCTGGTTGTACCTGAAATGGATCATGAGATTATTCTCCTGCAGGAAATCATGACCATAGCACCAAATTAAGCATTTGAATGTTATACTAAACTCTTTATGAAAGAGGATTTATCAGCAGATCTGTGCTCTGATGCTACATACACGACCCAATCTGCAATCACACAACCGTCTTGAGTTGTCTGATGATGTGACAATCGCATATTGTAAACACAAGAACATTTCCCAGCTCTATCATCCTTTCTATATGATGTGAACGCAGCATAATCCTCAACTATGGTGCAGGAAATCCATGCTCATTTTGATGGACATTATGAAGAACGAACTTGGAGTAGAACTACTGTTCTTTGTGTTGAAAGCAGCCAGTTAAGGTTTTCCAGGCATCTGATCAGGATCAGCCCCAAACACACTTTGGCTTGGGAACACGTCAGCATCTCCCACTAAGCGTTGGAGGATGAGGCTATGAAGAAGGACATGCAGACTACTTTGCTTATTCTGCAGCTGCTGAAACCTGGATAAATGGTGGAAAATGAACGTGTAAATGGATGGATGTGCATTTTTAGCCAATTATCTCAAACCTTTGTGGTTACTGGCTCATTATTTGTTGAGTAATCAAACCCATTTTGCGCTGATGTTCAAACACGTATCATGTTTTGGAAAAATCGGCTGACGTTCAAACACCGTGTTTTGGAAAAATCGGCAGAGCAGTTACAGTATAAATCAGAAATTAGCACTATATTGTTTGACTGTGCTGAATCAGTTCTTTTTTACCTTGTGCCTGACCTTTCCGCAATGTTTCATGCACATTCATTCACAGCTTTTTGTAAAATATCCTGTTTAAAGGCAAACAGACAGATGAAATGGGGCAAAAACACCAGCGCTGTCCAACTCTGTTGGCAGAGGAAACAATTCACATAACACTGGACTAAAGACAGCCACAATCCTCACACCACACCACAAGGATTTCCTTCTGTTTGTTTAGCTTGGATCTACATTTGTGTGTGCGTGTGTGTGTGTGTGTGTTTGCCTGACTGTATCATAGCTTGAAAAGTGGAATGGAGACAATCAGAGCTTTCACAACTGATTTACAGCACTAGAGGGCACCAATGAAAACAAACACATTTTAACTGTGACGACCTTTTTAAAGCACCGCGTCGTAGAAATTTATGTTTTTCCTATTTAACGCCCCCAGTTTCAGAGTGTAATACTGTGGTAAATATGGACAGCTGTATTCGAGTATTTGTTCTGATTACGTTGCTTATTAAGAACTAGCGAATCGACAACTTTGCTAACAGCCACTCATCAAGCAAGCTCAACAACACAAGACATAGCAGCCAGCTAATATTACTTACTAGTCCAACAGCAAGAAGCCCAGCTCGATGTCTCTCTTTCAGACTTTTATTTCACCAAGTTCTCGACAATGACTAAAAGTCAGTCCCAGTTTTACTCTTGTCTGACAGCCTCTCGCTCAGTGACTCTTTTCTCTTCTTAGCTTCCTCTGTCAACATCCCCTTTCCTCCTGTATCACAGAGGCTGCTGAGCCCGGTTACATTGCCTGCTTGCCCAGCTCCGGTTCTGGCACAACATCGGCTCACCGTCAACTCCTCTGGTGCTCCGAGCTCACAGTCCGGGCAGCCCGGCTAACAAACTGAGCTAATATTAGCTAACAGCAGCTATAGTTTACTTCGCTATTCCATCAGGAAATTCTGTAAATCACAAGAGAGCTGAGGTGGAGTTGAATTGTGAACATCAAATTTTATATCATAGATTCTTCATGTATTTTTTTATATTCATCAAGTAATTCAGTGACCTCTCATTGTCGTCCTGGAAGAAATTATTCCCATCGGATTAAATTCATCATTATAGGATAAAGATGATGATGTGTGGTCTCTAAAGTGACCAGTGGATCCTAACCCTAACCCATGCAGCGCATTTGTGCTACACTTGTATTAAAAGCACCTACATTTGATTGTTTCTTCTCCCATACACTGAGTTTCTTTTAATTTATCATCTGTACCTTTTTGCTCCCAGATCAGTGGATCATACTGTGTGTGTCTTTTCTCTTCAGTCAGGAGGAGATGGAGAACAAGGCCATGTATCTGAGTACATATGAGGAGAGAGAGAGCGGCTCCATGTATGAAGAGGCCTACGATGGACGCAACTTGTCCAAACTGAACCTGTGTGATGAAGGTAAGAAGGAAAGTTTGAGGGCAGGAAGCTGAAAACACCGAACTGAATGTACGTGTTATACACTGTGTGCATGTAGACACAGAGGTCTGACTTGACTTAGAGCTTCACACGCCATGATCGATTTTCAGAAAGGGACTTTCTGCAGAAGCATTTATGCCTGTACACAGAAACACCCACACACACTAATAACCAATACAGACTCAGTCAAGTATGCAAACACACACACACACACACACACACACACACACATACAAGAAGAGGCAATGCTGTCACTGCTTGGCATTCAATCTCCTCTCGCTGTGGTCATCTATGAAAGCCAGGAATGTCCAGGAGCAACATCTGTGCGAGTGTGTATGTGTGTATATACAGGTGCAGCTGCTACAGATCCACAGTTGACCCTGTGGCGCTCTCAGGTTTCAACCCACGGCTCTACAAGTTTGGTGGGAAAGTCTTAAGTGAACATTAACTGGAGAATTTGTTGACATTTTAATGGAAAGTGGACAATGGCCTCACACATCAGAAAGACTGTCTGCATCCAACTTTTCTAATCCCAGAACATTTTCACACCTCGTTCAATTAGAGAAGATGTACCCGACCGTGGCACGATTTTATTTCATTGGGGTCTAGTAGAAAAGAGCAAAACAAAGAAGTCGTTTTTTTCTGAGAGCAGCATCCAACCATGATTCACACAACTACAGGACTAAGAACAAGTCCCAGTGCTGTTATTCTCTATATCAGCACTCGTGGAGTGACTCTTGTCTGATCAAATCACTTAATGCACTGCTCTGCAACAAAAAGCATAAAAGACTGTGCTCCTCACGTAACAATACAGTCGTATTGCACATTAAATTAAGCAGGAGAAACTCTGCTACAAGCGCATATATATTTCATATCTACACACACCAAACACAACCCCAACACCAAGCAAATTAATATTATTTATTTGGTGGAAATTAAATCTTTCATTTATGCATTGACTCTGAGCCAGTGGCATACATACTGCAACTTACACATCTGAATAAATGTCACAAGTGTTCCCTTTATTATGACACCAAAAGTGTTCAAATAGTTGGCATGAGGTGTTATCAGACCTCTCCGCCGTAGTGTCTAATTATAACAGCACACTACGATTAGTTTGACAGTGATATGCTATTAAAATACACACACAAATTAGCACATGCAAAGCATTTTCTGGTTTGTTTGGGAAACTGTGCTCACATACGTAATGTCACCATAACCTGCCAATTACGGAGTCAGTGACTTGACTTTTATGGAATTTGTGGCACACGTGTATTTGATTTGGAAAGTTAAAGGAGAAAGAACAATGCCCCGTGTCGACAACAAAAACAGCCAAACGCACAGATAGTGCCAGCAACTGACTCACACAGGCCCAGCTTGAAATAAACAGACTCAGCATATGTGTCAAAATGGGTCAACATTTATTGTTGCACCTCCAAGTTTACTATAAAATAAACCTTCGAGTTTGCTAATCCTCATCTAATTTGATTGTCTAAACAGTACAGTATGTTGACACCACCATCACCAGACAGACATGAGTCAGAGGGAACATACAGCAGTGCAATTGTGTGACTTCCAAATACGTTTACGCGTTCTTCACAAATTAATATTGACTTTTCTCTCTCTCTCTCTCTCTCTCATGTCTGTTGGAAAACCTACGTAAAGTTTTGACATCTTATTTTCACTAGGTTGTTTTGTGTTTGGTGGGCTGAATAACACCTCAAAGCAGCCATACTGTTACTTCTTCCTAACTTTAAGCCTTAATATAATTTGAACAGGTGAGTTCTAAGCAAAATTCACCCTCAGTACAGTTGTCATGAATGGAAAAATTAGCTATAGAGCCCAAAACTGTTTTTGTACCAGGCTGTAAACATGTTTATTTCTACTGTGAAGTTAGACATTTTAACATGGGGACTTATGGAGACTGACTCACTTCTGAAGCCAGCTTCAAGTGGACGTTTGAGGAACTGCAGTTTTTGGACACAGGGTGAAATTTTTTAATTAATTATTAATAATAATTGTTAAATGAAGAATTCACTTTCTTTCTAAGAGTTACACGAATAGATTGATACCACTTTTATGTTTTGTGCATTAGGTATGGAGCTGGAGCAAGGGGGCTATTAGCCTAGCTTAGCATAAACACTGGAAGCAGGGGAAACTGCTAGCTTGGCTGTCCAAAGTTTAAACATACGCCTGCCAGCACCTCTAAAGTGTTTGTTTAATCCAGACAAGATGAGTTAAATGACCTTTGTGGTTTTAGGAGATTTACATGCTCACACAACCTCCACTTAAAATGTTTATGCTAAACACCTCCCTGCTCTAAAGTAGCTCCATACTTAAGGCACAAAAAGAGTGGTATCAAATCATTCTCCACAACAAACAACAGCAACCAAGTGTTTTGTGCGATAATTAAGCTCCAGATTACTGGTTTTATTTTCCCGTCTGTGTTTGGATGTGTGGTTGTTTTGTCTCCAGGTTTTAAAATGTGTGTTTTGAAGTTTTACTTAAGAGGCAGCTCAGCTCTGAGTGCAATTTCTGTTTCTATACATTCCATCCATGTGACACACACACACACACACACACACACACACACACACACACACACACACACACACACACACATCTGAGCCAGCTGTGTTTGTCTTACGCTGGTGGAGTGTGTGTTCTTCATCATAGAGGGGAAGTGTGTGTGTGTGTGTGTGTGTGTGTGTGTGTGTGTGTGTGTGTGCGCATCTGCAACAATCCAACAGTGTCCACTGACAGATTGTCATGGTCCAAATGAAACCATGCTGTTGGGAGGCCGCGCTGCAAAACTCAGTGTTTATATTTAAAAGTCAGACTCGAGCCAACATCACGACTGTTCACAGGAAGATAGAATCTCATTATAACCTCATAACATCCCAGTGGGTGTAATATTTATCATAATGTTCATGTCAGTGATTTCCAAGAGACACCTGTCTGTTCATATTTCACATCCTCTCTTGGGTCAATTTCCTTAAGCTTAAGAAGATATTTCACTTTTGATCCAGATTTTTTTTTCTATCCATCCATTTAGTCTTGAGTTGTAGTGGAGTGAATATTTGAACTGATTTTATTTTAATGACGTTTGGTCAAATAGTCGACAACTGACTCACTAAACGCGTCGCTTGATCCTGACACATTGTTGCTTAGCAACTGTAACAAGACTTGAAATGTCTGCCAAACTACGGGGTTAGCAGTAGCAAATAGTTGCTAACCAAAGAGTCAGTTCAGTTTAATGATCACTTATAATCATACAGATATGAACATAAGGTCTTTATTTGCCTATTCAAACCCAAAAGAGTGTTTGTCTGTTAATGTAACCTCCTAATGTTAGCATGCCTGGCTAAATTGCGTTAGTAATTATACTGGGAGTTAGCATATCGTTAGCATAACGTTAGCTAACTAGCGCAAAGCTTGACACAAAAGGCGTAGCAACAGTTGCTAAGGGGAAAAAAACTATCGATACAGAGAAAGTCATTTATTATATATTTGTAGAAATACTTTTCATGGCAAAACAATGTTGTGGATATCACAAAAAATACACAGAAGTCTGCTGATGTTTGAAAACATTTTTGAAATAATATTGCCTTCTTACTCCAGTGACTGATGAAGGATGTGTAAAACAACCTTTGAAAATCTCTTGATCCTCTTGACCTGCAGGGAATGTTCCCTCGACATCTACAGCTAATCCCTGCCTCCTGCCCAGATATCGCACACACAGACACACACACACACACACACACACGGAAAAAACACTTGCATCATACTGTATATAAACGTCGCTGTGTCAGTTTTACCAAGACTAATTCTCCAACATCTGGTTGACCCTGAGAGGAGTGCTAAGTGGTGACATGAATTGTAGAAATACTCAGTGAGTGTGTGTGTGCTGCGTGTGTGTATCCATTTCTGTTATTCGAATGTATTTGTGCATCATCTGTGTAGCTGTAGATGTATAAACCTGCTGCTTGCTTACTTGTCATCACGTTAACGTTTTCCGCGGTATGCTATGAGGTAAATAACGTGACTGCGTGCGCTGCAGTCATTATGTGTTTGATGTATGGTCTTATTCTCTGTTCATGCAGTATGTCACTGTAGCAGTAAATGTCAGGCTTTATAATAAAAGGAATTATTTGTTTTAACTTCAACCACCTGTTCTTGCATCTGCCGACTCCAACATTTTTGGAAATAACTGGAAAACATGACCTTTTTTGTTTTTACACCCTCTCGCCTTACACATACTTTTCCTAGACAGTGATTAACTAGCTTTCAGAAGTATGATTTTGTTTTGTAGAAGACAAACAAACCTTCAGACAACATGAATAAACACTGTTTATTCTACAAGCCAAATTCCCATAGCTGTTTTATTTAGAAGAAAACCTGGTGTATTGCAATATTTCCACTTTCCTCCTGTCGGTGGTCTTAATCCTCTTGTCCCCGTCTTGGTCAGGGTCCGGTAAACGTCGCAGGAAGCAGGATCAGTGCTGCAGTCACCTGAACTCTCTATCAGCCATCAAGTACGCTATCGTCTCCCTCTACATCCTCGTTATTCTCACCATCTTCGGACTCTGCCTGGCAGGTAAGATGTCATATCTTCGCTACACTAGGTGCAAACCAGATGACTTAATCTGTTAAACACTTTTGTGATCCTCATTGGGAATTTTGGTAGTTGGGGAGCAAACAGAAGAAGAGATTATTTTTCCACTTTAGGGGCCTTTTTTACAGTTTCTGTTGCAGATAGTTAAATTATTCTTAACACTGTCAGTCTTACACATCATGAACATTGTGTCCATATTTGTTGATGCTGACCTTCTTCTTCATATTGCTTCCTGTCAAATGCTTGCATATTATGAAAATTATAAATTACAATCCACCGTGTATGTAAATATTTAGGGTGTACAAAATAACATTACGGAATATGTGATAAAATGATATGAGGTGTGAGATATATTAAATAAATCTTCAGAATATCTGAAACACAATTAATAATTAGTAATATTAACTTTTATCATCTGTGAATGGAGCTGTGTCATGAAGATTGACTCACTTCTGTAGCCAGCCTGAAGTGGTCTGTATCAATAACTTGTCTGAGTCGGAGTAAAAGAGAGAAATAACAAAAGACAGGAGGAAAGAAGAATAAGAAAATGATCTGTAGTTTAATGTACACATTATACAGATTGCCCATCTTTTGTTCTCATCAGCCATCCCTCAAGGTTTAATTTTAATGAAGGACACTCACATCTACATACACACACCAGAAAAACCCACTCTGTTGGTATAAGGTAACACCGGAATGATGTCTGAAACCTAACACGCCTCTTAAACTGTCTGTTCCTGTTCAGCATTGAGAACACATATACACAGTGACTAAACAATCATCTGAAGCGTAACTTAAAATCTAGTCATTTAAAGTCCTGCTGGTGATTTTATTGACTCTATAACTTGATGATTTTACTGCTATATCTGTTGAAAAGTTACTAATGAAACGTGTACCAGAAGTAGCACAGATCTGTTAAATTCAGCTTCACTCTGTCCTTGGAGATTTTTCTAATCTGAATCATGAAATCAGTTTTCCAAGTGCGGTGCACGATTGACCCCTGGGCTTCCTGCTGCTAACGCAGAGCTCTGTGACAGGTTTAAACTTCACTCCCACATGTGAAGTTGCATATGTCAGAGCATTTTGGAAGCGTGACAAGCTTAACCTTTTAGACAGCTACATAAAAGACAGAGAACAGCGTGACTGTGGCTGGCTCCTTTTGTACTGCATGGTTCCCATACTGCCTTTATGTATAGCTGTGGAAATGCCAGGTTTCAGAGGCTGTTTTTCATGAAGGCCTCTCAGGGTGCACCACCTTTAGCCTGATTCATGAGCTGGCATCACAACTGATTTTCTACGAGATCAGGGCCATGATAATTTGGTTTTTGCAGTCTGTGAAGGTTCAGCTTTCAACGTTTAGCATCTCTTGACCGTAGATCAAGTCAAAACCAGTTCACTGCCACAAAGGTACAGGAAGTGCAGTCTAGTATTTAAGTGATACTCCCATTTTAAGTATGCAACTTCAGGCATTTAGCCCTGATGTGATGTCTTTTGGGTAATGACCAGTCCTGTGACTCTTGTGAACTTTGAATCAGCCCCATTTTACCCAACAAACCCAACAAACCTACCCCCTTCTAGGTAGTACACTGTGTACACTACATGCTTTTGCACTTCGGGTATATAACGATTGCAACTTTACAGTGCCCGCTGAATTGTAACAGTGTGGAGCATTAGCTCAACATTTGACTGCCAAAATATAAATATAAAACATATGTACATTTGCATTTGTATAGTGGGTACTCACCTCAACTGCTTCAGCTCCAGCACCTTCATTGGCTGCAATTTTCACATTGCTATGTAGCCAAAATGGTGAACACTCACTCAACTTTTTGACTGTTATGAGTGCATCATCCGGGAACGTACTGTATTTTGTATGAGTATGTGAACGCACTTATGTACTGAAAACAGTGTGTTATTATGGAAGTACACAAATTAAAACACAGTACAAGTCTTCCTGTTCTGTAAAGTAAGACTGCTCTTCTGCACATCTGGTGAATGGCATTTCAGTGAACCTGTAATCATTTTACTGCCACCCAGCATTATACTGTGCCAGATTACATGTATGTGTGTGTGACTTCGCCCTCTGCGCACATATGTATACAGCTCACCCACACACTCGCCCTCGTTTTAACAACTTGGGAGGAAAAACTAAAATCCCACCGTCACCTCTGAGTTTTCATTGTTGGTACTATCAGATGAGAAAAGTTGAAATTCAGACTTTGATTATCCAACTGTAAAACAACAGTACTGTCAGTTTCACCCTCTGTCCATGTCACAATCCAACTATTTGTGTAGACGTGGCTTTTCACCACTTTACAAGATGATCTGGGATTTATTTTCTGTGTTGTCTGAAATGCTGTGATGACAAGCCTGCAGGTCATTCTACAGTTACAGCAGCAACGACGAGCAATAAGAAAATAAGATTATTGAACATCAACATGTCTTATGGCTTACACACTTTGTTTTGGAGCTTCTGACCATCATTTAAAATGTTTTGTGTTGGCCCTCTTCTTTTGAATCATGACAGCAATCATGTTCAAGCTAGCCTTTGTTTTAAGGTAGACAAGAAGAACAATAGTACGCTATTAATAACGCTATTTTTCACCCATTTCCTTTTTGTTACCACAACTGCAATCATCACAAGAGTGTCAGGTCACGTAGGTGGGCCTAAGCAGGGTTTTCTACCTGTTGCACAGACTCCATGTTTGCAGCTTCAGTTGATTATGATGGACACGCTCTGCTGCAGCCATGCTTCCCACAGTGTTTTTGCCAGAGGGGCAAATTATTCTGATGATTTTGTTGTTTTCATTCTCTAAAAGTCACCAGAATGCAGGAAACAAAGTCTCTGAAACTCAGATTTTTCTGCTCGAGGACTGCCAGACCCCCCACTATAGTTTCTAAATCCCCTCTATGTTTGTGGTCTCAGGGATAGCGAGCATGAAAGGACTATGCCTTGCTTCAGGAACCGCTCATTGGCACATTATATAATAAAGGAGGCGGAGTATTATTCACTTACCCAAAATCAAAACATTTCCCAAAAATGGAAACCACCCAGTCCCAAACCACTTTGAATAACTTCTCGCACAAAGAATATATCTTTCAAATCACGTCTCAGTGATTGGCACAAAATAAACGAATCTGTATTGTGGAAATTTTGTGAGTTATGGAAATGAGCATTAGCTGTTGTTATTTCATATCACTCGGTCTGTGACACAGTGCTGTAATAGATTCCAGCGTCTTCAGGGCTCACACCGCTGCAGGTCCTCCTGGTTCATTTGGAAAAACCCTGGCGTGATACCACAGTAGTCTCATGGCCAATTCACTCCTGTGTGTGTGTGTGTGTGTGTCTGTGTGTGTGTGAAAGAGAAAGTTTTGGAGGTGTGACAGGCTGCATGGCTGTTACCTTCTACGAACCCTGCTGTGGCCTCCTTGTAAATGTCAACTGTGTTATTAAAGGAGAGGAAGACAAAGAGAAGCTGATAGAGACAAAGAGAGAAAGAACGAGGTTGGGCGGGCAGAAAAATTAAAGCAGATAGAGTTAGAAAGAAAAGTGACCAACAGGTTTAAGAGCTGCCTGGCTTCAGACCAGCAAGGTCCTGGAGAAATCAACTGCTCTCACTAATCCTAATTTCATTTCAAGACCTCCTCTCCCCGGAGCTACCCACTCATGCCGTAACCACACGGCTGATGCCATTAAATGGATGTGGCTGTGTGTGCATTCCCAGGCGCAGAGACGTAGTTAAGTTTGGATCTGCCTCGTTGTCGTCACAGAGGTATTTGGTTGTTTAAGGCTTTTAGATGAGGTTGTTTTAGAAAAGCAATCAAACCGGGCTTTTCAACCAGCCTCTCTTAAATTAAATGCCGGCCATCCAAAAGCTAAGTGGCTCCAGTGTAACTGCACGGGAGGCCCCCTTCGCCACACACACACACATTAATGTGATGAGAGTGCGCGCACAAACATTTTCAGCTGCCAGTTTTCCGATGTGAACACAGATTCAACTCTGTGTTATCCACATTTTCTTTCTGTTTGAATTCTCACTTGACTCTGACTTTTTTTTTTGTTTTTTTTCCACCTCTTACGTTGCTTCTTCTGGCCTTCTCCCAACTTCATGGCTCGGCCAGCGTCTCCCGTGCATTCAAACACGTCTATATATCATTGCTAGCAGAATGACTGAGCCTCATCTTTGGCTGAAAACATCTGCATCCATAGCATGATATGTACAATTTAGTATTTTCTGCGTCAGCGCATCTGATCCTAAATCTTAGTTTTGGACATGTGAAGAGGGGGTTGGGTGATAAACAGAAACAGAGACGAATAAAACCAAAAATGACAGAAGATGAAAGATCCAGATGGATCCTGCTCCAATCATCATGAGGTTAAGACCAGGAGCGTATTATCAGTTCATTATTTCTACGCGCATATCTCAGTGGAGATAGGAGAGAGCTCAGAGGAGAGACTGGCCAATTGAAAGATCACATGTTCAATTCCCATGATAGCCAGTGCTTAAGCCTGCTGAATGTCCTTGAGCCAGAACCCAGACTTTTATCATCTCAGAGGCGCCTGCTGGAAAGACTTTTGTCTTTGTAGTCACTTGTTTTGGCTGACACAGTTCAAGAGGAGGACCATTACTTTGCCTTCTCTGCATTAAAGCTGCACTAGACAACTTGTGCATGTTGGCCAGCCTAAATGGTGGCATGATGTAACTTTTGACTTTACTTCCCAGAAACTCTTTGTGCCTGAGTGACTGCCTGAACAGTTTTAATGGCAGGATTTCTCCCCTGACCTGAGTCTGAAGCTTATGTTGAGCCTGTAATTTACGTGCTCAGGTCTGATTGAGCAGTTATTTATTCCTGTTGCAGATACAACGACAGATAGTGTGTTTCTATGCATCGTTTTTCTTGTTAGCTCATTTAAGTTTTAAGATATTGACAACTGGCTTTTCCTCCATTTGGTTTGAAGTACTACATAGTTGAGTCGGACTAGAAAGCATTTATGTTTTCTGTTTCCTGTGAAAATCAAAGTAAGCATGATTGATTGTCTTTAGGGTTAGACTTTTATTCTAGCGTGTTGGGGTCGTGGTGGAGAGGTTTAACCATCTTTGATAAGTCCATATGTCTCTGGATGATGCATTCACTATGCTTTTTGAGAAGTTTTTGCAAAATTTATTGCAGCAATTTATTTGAAAAATGCTAAGTCTTCTCCAAGAGTTGCCTGGCAAAGATCCTGGAATCTTTAGTAAATGATCAATTCAAGGTATTTGTGTCCAGAGCTTCCATCTTGAGCCCATTTCAATCTGGTTTTAGAGCAGGCCACAGTAGTTACTGCTCTTTCTGTGGTTATAAATGATTGTAAATGCTTGTTTGTCAAGCACTCAGCTGCACTTTTTGTTCATCTATCTAAAGGTTTGATACTGAAGACCATTTTCTCCTCATGCAGATGCTACATAATATTGGATTTGGTATTAATGTGTGTAATTGGTTCAGGAACTACCTATCAGAGAGACAATAATCTGTTAAATTAAAAAGCTACTGTTGAGTTTTTATCAGTAAGAAAAGGTGTTCCACAGGGTTCAACTTTGCTTTTTTACTATTTACATCAAGAATATTGATCCATCTTTGCCAAACTGTCATGCCCATTTTTATGTGGATGACACAGTATTGTATTATGTTGCTGATTCTGTACATCTACAACTCTAAAGCTGAGGGTTCTTTTAACATCTGCAAGTTGCAGACCTGAGATTTGTTCTAAACGCCCTGATAAAACAGTTCATGCTATTTTCCAGAGCAATAGACGATAGCAATCTTTTCTACTATAAATGGGCTTATGATTGAGAGAGTCAGCATCTGGATTGATGAAAATCTCACATAAAATGTCTTGTGTACAGACTCAGCCAAAAGATTGTCTATTTTTACAGGTATAAAATCACATTTCTCAAAAGTGTACGTTAGCATTTCAGTCTTGGGATACGGTGATGTGATTTATAGGAACACATCCTCCTCGTCTCTTAAACATCTGGACTCTGTCGATCACTCCGCCTTGAGATTACCAGTGATACCTCTGATATACATCATTGTATTTTATATGAAAGGATTAGGTGATCTTCTCTTGAAGAGACACATGATACCTTGGTTTCTTTTTTATCTATAAAGCCCTAACTGGAAAATTACCTCTCAGAATTGAATTCATCACTCAGATAGGCTTTATCAGATTGACTCTGCTGACTGGACTGAGCTTGGAAAAACCTGCTTTCAACTTTAGCCACTGGATTCCTGGAATAAGATATAACAGCTCCTTAAATCAATGCACCTGTACCTTTTTTAGACATTTTAGAAACTTGATCCTAAGCCTTTCACCATCTACTTGTAATTTGCTTTGATTTGCAACTTACTTCCTATTAACTAACAGTAGTATTGTCCTTCTTTTTAAATGAAGGTTGAATTAATTCTAAGTATTTTATTTCTCATAAGTTTTTTCTAATCGTCTCCATTCCGTATGTCCAACATAACACTGAAATTCATGTAAGGTGCAGATTGAAATCAAAAATAATGGAACTAAAAATAAAGGAACACATCTTGAATATTTTGCTTATATACTACATACCTTGATTACTTGGAACCATTTTCCATTGACGGCATAATTATATGACACTGATTCTATTTGTTGCTCGTAGATAAAAGCTAAGACTGAAACTTGTGATGTCTTAAGTGCTACGATGAAATGGGACGCTGATTTTGTTGAAGGAAACCACGTCTTTTTCAAGGGAGTCCTGGTCAAGACAGACAGCAGCACTAAGAACAAGTAAATTAAAACAGATACAAAACAGGCCGTATTACTGTACAACACATAGAAATCAAAAAAATAATAAAAGTGTAGTCTGAGCTTTGAGTATCAAATTAAACGACACCCCCGTGATGCTGCATCCAGGTCTTTCAGTGGTTGCGTTTAATTGGTCCAGATGACGTGATATTCTGATAAGATTTGAACTTTTCTCAGCTTTTCGAAAAAACAAACCAGATGCAGAGTTTTCGTCGAAAGCTGCCGCTTTTCTGTTTTCACTCCATTATCAATAATGCCAAAAAATAAGCAGCAGAATAAAGTCTAAACTCCTTTGTAGAAAGTTCTTAAGCTCTTTCAGATGTTTTTTCTCAGAGCACATCCAAAGTATTACGTTAGCTTAGTTTGGGGATAACACACTATAAAACATTACTGCATACACAGCAGAAAGAATAGGTAAAAGGTGAGTTTTTTTTATAATATAATATAAAGATAGATGAAGTAATACATGTGTAATTGCTGTATTCACACGTGGCGATGCGTGTCAAAACAAATTCAGTAACAATCATGCGCCTTCATTTCATTACACTGATTTAATTGTGCAGTGCATCAGTCGTTAGTCATGTGCCCTAAAGTTAACCTTGTGAGGCAGCTGGCGCAGTCTGCTTACACTAAAGTAAGCAAAGATTCAAAGGAAGATTAATTCAAGTGTTTAAGCAGATTCAAGATTAAAATTAAAGACATATTTTATATACCAGAGTATTCTGAGGGTGCAGAGTACATTATCTCTCGTGGGAGGTTTTAATATCATCATCATCATCTTTTATCAGCGTCATTTTCAGAAAAACTCTCCATTTCCTAGATATGTAGTAGCTGTGAACATAATCCAGCAGCATTTAGCAGCTAAAGGGCCAGATATATTTCTCTCAGACGTTGGTGGAGACCAAAAACAGAGCTAAAAGACAGTGAATATTATACTTATATTATTCAGAAACAGAAACATAACTCCAAATGCATGCTCACGTTGTCCTGTGTCGGCTGAATGTGTCGATAGGTTTCTTAGGAAGTTCACCATTATCAACTTAAAATATGCAAATATGTCAGTGTTGTGTTTACAGCTTGTTTCTGCTGCCCTCAAGTGGCCAAAAAATCACTTAATGTCCAACATTTTATGTATCTGCATAAAATTATTGCCAGATTGTGAACATTTCCCCGGTCTCTCGTCACTTTATGTCCACACGTTATTTTTAGATCTAGCTGCAGCTGAATTATAATAAAATCATCACTGGTAAAGTGTGTGTGTTTATAGTCTCAGATTTAAAACACATGCAACATAAGCTGGAGGCTGAAGTGATCTACATACAGTTACCAAAACATAAAGTTTGTTGCTGTCCTCTTCCAAGCAGTTCAGATTTATTTTGTCTCATGGTTTTCTTGTTGATTCATACGCACTAAAAGAACCACACTGGATTATTTCCTAATATTTCTGAGCATTTATACTTTGAACAGGTCTTTGACATAGATCTCTTGAAGATCACTTGTTTTTTCTGGAGGATTGGGATGTAGACATTGCTACAAATACTTTGCTACATCTGGAGCCAGTTCTCAGAATAACAGGCTGTGTAAAACACCCAACAAACACATCTAATTGTCAGACATTGGCCCATATATGGCCTTGCAGACAGAGCTTGGACTAATAACTATCTGGGAGGTTAAAGTTGGATTTACACATTTTATATCTGAGTTTATGAGCTGGATGGAGATCTAGTGGTCTATTTCCGCCTGTCTTCATGCAAAATTTGGAACAACTATTCCTGTGAGTAAAATTAGTTCAGTGATTTACATCCACCTGTTGTCCCATTTATACAGAGTATCAAGTCTAGTTTTTACAGACACCTGTGGTATTTTACAGGTATGATTGAGTACATGTGCAAGTTGTGTTTACAGCATAATTATCCTCCCACATGCCGCAGATCTTAAAACACAGCCTACATGTCTCTCTTCAACTTATACTGTAGGTGCAACTGAGTCATGTTTTCCAGTCGGAGCAAACATGCAGCTCACAGGTTTGGCATGGTTGTGCTCTTTTTTCCTCAGCCATTTAATTGCTGGAAAACATGATGGTGGGTTTGTTATTCTTCTTTTAAGCCATGAAATCTTTGAGCTTGAGTTTGTCTTTCAGTGATAGGTAGCAGGCATGTTATTGCCAAGCAGAAATGGGCTTTCGGCCATGTGGTGCTGAAACAGCTTGGGGTTATTTCAGTCTCTTGTAGTAACTGGGTTTTGGTCATTTGTAATCATAATTATTTTTTCAGTTTTTCCCCTTTCCTTCTATTTTGGCTCTAATTAAAGCAAATTATTTATAGTTCACCAATCTGACACTGGCACTTACATCTTGTTACTGTAGCAACCGCTATAGGCGGTGTCCTATCGAGACTCAAAGTCACGGCGTCAGGAATGAAGATCTCAGGACCATAAACAGACACATGAACGTTGTATCCATGACACCAGCCACGGGTTTCTGAAGAGCCGTTCTGAAGGGCTCAGAGTGCGGTCGCTCTGAATTATGTATTTCTGATTTGTAATCACTAGAGTTGATCAGTTAGCTCACTACCTATCTGTGCACATACATGTATAGAAGTGGCAGAAGAACAAAAAGTATTTACGTGTATAAGACGTACTGTCTTCTGATTGATTCAGTTGATCAAAAGAAACCCAGGGTTTTTAAACTCTTTCTTTGGACAGTGAGCTAAAACACAAATAAATGAGCACTTCTTATGATATAAACACAAACATAAACCACTATGAGGTTGACTCTGGCTTATTTAGGTTAGCTTGTTAAGCAAAACTAGCAATCAAAGATGCCATAGCATGACCGCAGTTTAGCTGGCAGCAAGACTCCCTTCTGAAGAACGTTAGCTCCACAGGTTTGACGGTGTCCCAACTCAGCCCAAACCAAAATGGATTATGGTGATTCTGCTGCAAAGTATGAGGGGATTTTTTCAGGTAAAAAGCCGACAGCAACATTGAAGCTGGTGAATATCTCACTTTTCAGGGTAAAGATAACCCTGATGTGTCTTGATCCAGTCCTGGATATTTTTGGTCTCATAAAAAAAACCTTCAATATTAGGTCTGTGTGACACTGGCGAGATGAAGGACAACGACATACCTGACCATTAGAAAAACAATGACAGGCTAATTTTACCAAAACCACAACCTTTGGATTATTTAACCTCCTTTGAGGTTATTTAAGAAAGCACACACTTTTCCTGAACATGATACAAGATAAAAAAAAAAAGTCCTGAATGTGAACCATATGTGTCGGGCTAAGTTTGGCTGTAGGACAACTTTCGGAGGGTAAATCTGACACCACAAAGTGCCACTCCTAACGACTTTAAAGAGAAAACTTTAAAGGTCTTAAACCACACCCTGTGAAAACAATCAGTATTTTTTTGCTGCTGAAGATGAGGTGTTTTTGATCTGGGTCTGTTTATGTTTGACTCGGATGAGAAATTCCTTTCCCAAACACACTTCGCTTGCAGAAAAGTAAATCCTCCATCACAGACCCAGAGCACGTGCCAAAAAAGACCCACACACACACACACACGAGTACAAACACAAACACACATGCATACAGTGCACATACTGAAACATTTTTTACACACAGACACACAGTTATTTATGTGTGCATACATATGTATACTGCACATACTCACATGTATTCAGAGACATTCATAGCTACAAACCCGACATACACACACTCACGTATAGAGACATTTATGTCACATGTGCACACAGTGTCAGGGCCCCTAAATTGACTAAGACATAAAGCCTTTTTTATTATGAGATTCTGCACTGTGGCCGTGGTATTTTCTATAGAAAGGAGTTTGGAGAAGTTCCAGCATTCCCAGTTGGAGTCGATCATAAGAGGAACACACACAGACACAGAAACATAGAGAGAAAAGTCAAACCTTCATTCTTCAACAAGAGAAGTCCCAAAAGTCAGTGTACAGCCTCATTCAGGGAGCCAAAGACATGTCAGGACTAATTGGACCGGACCTCATCCTCCCTCTATGTCTGTCTGTCTCACTGAGTCTCTTTGTGTTTCCTCAGAGCTGCAAAGAATTTTTGTGTCGCCTCGATGCAGAATACTTTTCACTCAGTACAGAATTAGTCATCGCGGTTGTGTGGTTAACTAATTGGTGCATTATAATCTTTTTCTTTTCTGTTTGACATTTCTGACAGTATGAGAGAAAATACCAAAAAATTGGTCCAGGCCTTTGTGCCCCTCTCAGGATGAATTGCAGTAACTCTGGTGATCCTCTGTCTTTTCATCTAGCGCCATCGTCAGGTCAGCGAATGACTTTAGCCTCGCCTCTAGTTCATGTTAAGTGCTACTTATCAATAGTTAACATGCTAACAAGCACCACCAGGGTGTGAACTGAAGGGACGCAGGGATATATTGACAATATGCTGTTTTATTGATGTATGTTTCATGCATCTATTCAGGAAGGTGATACATCACCAATCACTTTAGTAAAGATGCTGACATCCACACTATTCTTGTTATCACCATCAAAGTGTGGAGGCACAATGTCATGACTGACAATATATGATACTTCTGTTGCATTTCTTGTAGGTAAACACTAAATGGATCACAGGTAACTTTAATAGGAAGTTCTCTTTGATTGGATTTTCTTTAATTTTACGTAAATAAATAGATTTCTTGCGGTTTTCATTTGTTCGTTGCTCTCCTTTTTAGAATAATAAAAACTATTCTAAGAAAGACTCCAACACCTTATCACATCCAGCTGACACCTTTGCTTTGAAAACAATGAGTGAACGCACACATTCAGTTTAGCTTCAAGCCAAATAAGGTCATGAGTTGCAATAAAGTGGAACACTGCAGTGTGTAAATAACTCCTGCACAAATAAAAGCAGCAGGCCTCACTGATGCAGCCCTCCATAAACAGCTACAGTGATTTGCGTTTTTTTTTTTTTTTTTTTTTAAATCCACAGGAGAGGGAGGGTTAAAGCTTGAGGGATTTCAAGAGCACAATAGCAGGCGCCTAAATTAGTCTTCTAAAGGTCTTTTTTCTGTTTTACTAGCAGAGTAATTAAGCAACAACAGATTCCAAAGACTCCGGGCCAGGCTGTGCACAAGTCTGTTCCTCGCACACTGCAGGGGAGTTTCATTTAGCTAATTGTGGAGCTGGAGCTCAGTGAAGCCCAAAGAAACAATACTGTACAGTGCAAAGTGATGAGAGCTGGCGTCTCGGTGCTGAGAGGTTGTTAGTTTCCAACTGTGTTTGGTGGGATGACAACTTGCGTCAGAAGAATTAAACAAATAAACAAATAACAGAATGTGTTACAAAGCAAAGTCTTTAAAATAAACCACAACATGTAGATTTCTTTCTTCTGTGATCAAGGTTTGAAAGATGTCCAGGTCTTTCCTGAGAAATATGAAGTATACGATGTGTTGATAGTCCACTATTCTGGCAGTTAATCCAGTTAAATGCTGCAGTGCGCAGATTGAACTGTGTGAATTTGAAATATTATTGCCAGCTTTGAAGATGTCCTGCAGAGTTTTCTTCTAAACAAAGTTTATGCACCGTCTCCTCGGAGTATCCTTGAAGCCTGGCAAACCGTTGAATGCATTTCCCTCTTCCTCTATTGTTTACATCTCTGTGTGCAAGCTTTCAATCTTCACTTCACATACTCTCAGATCGAGGAATAGCGTTAAAACATTTGCAGAACTGCGTCACCTGCCTGCTCGTGCGTAAACAGAGACCCACTCGTTAAAAATATTGCTCCGCGGGGCCACAAGTGGTCAAAAACTCCACAGAGTATCTTTAAAATGTTTTTTTTCTTTTTGGTCACTGCTACTCATTACACTGTACACATTTCTTTTATTTCCCTCTAAAGTTGGATTTTGCCTGTAAAGGTGTCCGTATAATATCGTGTTTCTCCGTTATGTGAAGTGAACCCTCGACTGTTGACCTTGAAGGCAAAAGCATGTTAGATTTCATGGCCGAAGTGGGACATCAAATGAAACATTTTTCACTGCTTTGTTTGCATACATGTTACAGTTATGTGTACTTTATTGTTTCTGTAAACTGCTTGAGTTAGGTGATAAAACTCCTCAGCTTTGGTGCATGCAGCAGACAACCTACTGCTTCTCTGAGTAGGAAAGTCAATGCATCAACATGTTGTAGAAGAAGATAAGTGAAAATATAAGTCACCTTTCTTTATGTCACTGTTTTTTTTATATATAAATGAGAAATAAGTTGTGTTGTTCAGCTTATCTTTACTAAAAGTTTAACCTGATATTGTTTACTAAGATTACTGACGTAAATCATCATCCGACATGTAAAGATACATGAAGGTAAAACTATGATTTACCTTAAAATTAGAAAGAAAAATGTTCCTCAACAGGGAATCAAAGCAAGTTTTTAAAAAAAATGTTTCTATATTGTTAGATCTCTGTTTTATTGATAGTAATAGAACAATAAAACAAAAGATTTAAGAACCTATGAAATGAGAATTCCTGTGCCGTAGTCATTCTTTAGTCGGATTTAGAACTGGATAATATCGGTTAGTTGATCCATTCATTGAACCTCATTGAACATCACACCAGGTAACACACAGGCACCTCAGCAGGAGGCAGAAAACAGGTATTCTATCCAACACTCCGATTAATTCATTCAGCCTCTCACAGCAAGAGCCTCGCTTTGAAGTCTGCCACATCAGACGGGGTCCACGCTTAGAAATCAAACAAACCCCACCGCTGTCACTTCATTTGGACATTCCTGCAGCTGAGTTACAGCTGGCTGAAGTCCACACACACACACACACACACACAGCCTCCCCCGGGGAGGCACTTCAATGCGACTGCAGAGTGCAGAGACATTGTTGTTTAACCCTCCATACTGTATTAACTAATATTACACTTTGTCATCCTCCAACATCTGTCATGTTGAATTTCCAGCTTAAACATTTCAGCCGGTTTTCATAAACAAAATATGAACAGCGTTGTTTAGAAACGTTATATTACCTCTTGTGTAATTCTGTGGTTTAGCAGTGACGCGTATGTAGCCACAGCTGCAGAACAGGGCGATGACCAGGCATTAACCCATGACGGCAGTTATGTATGAGGAGGTTGGCTTAAACGGTGTGAGCGTAGGTTCATGACCCCATGCCAGACATGTGGCTTGTGTAACAATGGTACCACTGAAACACAACAGAATAGCTCAGACAGATAGAAATGTGCTTATGCTAGCCGCAAACCAAAGATATCCTATCCAAGATGATTGTTAGATTGTATGTGGTAGTTCGAAATTAAGACCACATTTCCCATAAAACCTGTCTTCACCCTGCTTGGTGTCTTCACTGATGAGGATTTCACAATCTGAAGAACTAATACTTCAAACTCTGAAAGCGTGGTCTCTGTTTGCTCTGGAAGAACAGCGCTCTCTCGCTGTTTTAGTCATCTCGAAGTCGAGGTGTCACAAAAAGCTAAATATTAATCCTTAAATAGTTAACACTTTTCATCTCAATTTCAAATGACTAAAGGTGTATTCATTTGTTATTTCATTTGCAAGGAGCACACCATCAACAAGATACATGAACTCTTGTACTTCTTTGGTCTGTTGCTGCATTGTGGGGAAGCTTGGGTGGGAAATTTGTCGTAGCATCCGGGAACCAAAGACCCCTTCAGGACCCTCAGGAGAGGAAGGAATGGGGTGGGTGGGAGGGCTGCAGAATATGAGGGCAAAAGAGGAGGAGAGGCTTAAGAGGGTATTTATAGGAATGTTTGAAGTGGTACGATTGAGGTGTGGTCCTGCTCCTGAAACTCTACTTGTAGCTTCAGTTCTGGGTAGAAGAGCTTCTAACACAGCCTAACAAAGTTATGTTACATGTTAGTAAATGATTGCCTGTTTTCCAACAATTGTTGGATATGTGTATCTCTACCTAAATCCAACATTCACCCCTTTACACTTTTAGCTCTACTTTGGTCTCCACCAGTTTCTGATCCACGTCTTGCTCTTTAGCCTCCAGACTTTATCCACCAGCTAGTATCTAACTTTATCATTCTGGTTCTGGTCAGGTAGAGTTACAGTGATTAGCAGTTTTTATGCTGCCTGCTGCTGCTGTAAACAAGATCACGAAGAACAAGACTGAAATATAAACCAAATTTTTAGACTACGAAACTAAAACAAGACTAAAAAACTGTTTGCTGTGTTTAGTTAATAACTCCTTACAGCTATTTATTTGTATCACTTTAGTCATTATTGTAGAGTAAAACAAAACATACAACTTGCAGAGAGGAAATTACAGCTTACATTACGTAAGGCATTTTTCTGTACTGTCATACATGTGATGTGATGTATGTAGTCTCCCATTGATTCTTCAGTCAGACTCGTAAAAACAAACAATCAAAGTACATTCTTTCTCTGCGGATGCATTGCCGGCGCTCAACAGTGTGTGTTGTTGTGTCTGCTGTGGGTTGTTGTTTGTGTATTGTAGTCTTCAGAACACACTGTCTCCTCCAAGCTGTTTCAGATCAACAGACAGGACAGAACGGCTGATAAGGAAGCCGAGCCGGGAAGGAGCAGGAAGCTGATAAATTAGCTGTGAAGTTAATCTGATGCTAACTTCTAAAACACTTTAACACATTAAAAAAATACTTTTTAATGTCTAATTCAAATGTTTCAGTTTATTGTTTAGGGTGTTGAAATTGTAGGCTGGGCAACTTAGCAAAGTAACTTAAAGTAACAAATTATCAAATAAAAATGCTCAGGGATGAAATAAAAGCTGCTATAATCCATTTTTTAAAATATAAAACAGATCATATGTCTAGGTGTGATGTGATGAGGGTTACCAACGCTAATATTGCTCTGTGTCTGCTGAATATGCAAGTAGAAAACTGATTACACAAACACCCTAAAAGCCCTAGTTTTGGCCTATTTTTTTTTCTATTCTTGTTTTTGTTTGTCACATATTACATTCGTAATCGCAATAATCCAATTTATTCTCTGTCTCACAAACGTTTCATCTTCAGTCCAGTTGATGAGTAACTGAGGTTAGCTCTGGATGTGAATCTTTGTTCTCATCCTTTTACAATTAACAACTGCCTTTCTGAAGTGAAGTCAAGGAAAGGTTGTTCCCTGTCGGATTTTCGGATCCTATAATTTCATTCTCATTCACTGCTGGAAGACTTTCAGGTCCGCAGTTCACAAAAAGAGTCTTTCTTCTTTATTTCCTTCCCTCCTTCCTGTCGCTGGCATCCCCTCAAAGTCAAGTAGGATGTTGGTCAGTTTCTGTCTGGTTGACGGTGACCGTGTGCCGCTCTGTTTCTCGCACAGACACATGAACAGTGTGACAGATGTGGTTTAGATATCAGAGGGGTATTAAAAAAATGGTTGCCATCAAAATGTGAGAGAGCTGGTGTGTGTCCACTGCAAATAGTGTTTAGCATTTACGCACACATGTTGCAGACACATATGGTAAATCGGCTATATTTAACTGAGAACCAGCTGTTTGAATATTTCTCCAGGTTGCTATTTGTTTCATCCTCCTCCTCGATTACTTCATTTCAGAGTTACATTACATGGTCTGGGAATGTTGATGTTGTTTCAAATATTTTACCCAGACAGGTTGTTCCAGCCAGTGTCCTGGTATTTGATGAATGTGTAATGTTTACCTCCTGAGCAATTCAAGAATGCTGTTTATGTCACAAAGCTGACGGTGATAATAACGCCATCAGTCAAATTAATCTTTAACTTGTCTGTGTCTCTGTCTCGTTTGGCAAACGAATTACCGGCACAATCCAATGGTTTATTCCATGTGTATTATTAACAATATCAATATTGTGTAATAATTTCTTTAACCTTGCTTGAACCTGAGCGTTCACAGCACCCTGATAGATGAAGGTTGGTTGCTCCACCGTCATGCATCTTCAATCTTCCCCCATCTAAGTGGATCGGTGTCGCATCACAGTGGCCTGACATTGCTTATCCAGAAAGTTTGAAGTCAACATCAGATAGGCTTTGTGTTACCAGCCTGTAAGTAGTTTGATGTGGGCCAGTCTTCAGTCGGTGACAGTCGGATGTTCACTGGTGCTGGATGCACTCACAGTCCAAACGTATGATGGTTTTCCAGCAGCCTTTAACTGCTGTTTACCGCACTGACAGTGAATATTTTTGTATGTGCTGTTTCCATTCCACTTTTTCCATTTGGATACTTCATAATTCACACGAAAATAGTTGGATGGTACCATGAATTATGACGGTAGTCAACTCATATTTCATATTTAAGGAATTTGCGCTGCTATCACGATGAACACGTTCTCTGGAAGCTCATATGTTCAGCGGTGGATGTGCAAGTTGAAGCCTGAGGGTTCACATCACACCAGCTCCAAAGCCTTGGCACTCGAGGATGCGATGCCGGCCTGGTCTATGTCCATAAAGTGTAATGAGGTGTCAAAACTGGATATTTGTTCATTTTAAGGCGTCACGAGCCAAAAAAAAAAGTCAGGAACAATCAACTTGTCTCACACATAACAGTGTTGATTATCCCTTTTAAAATGCCTCTGTTCTGACTTCTATCAGAGTTTTAACACTGTGCTTTGTTCAGAAGGGTCATTCCAGGTACTCAAGACTCAGCGTACAAGAACAGTTTGTTCTGGCCTGTTATTGTGCCTGAGTTTGGGTTGGAGAGGTGGAGGAGTAGGCGGGTAGAGGCTCTAAAGTGTGTCACAAATATATCCGCCGTGTCTAACTCCTTCATGGAGGTCCAGTGATCAAAGACTTATGAGCAAATAATGTCTTATGCCCAATAAGGCTTCTCCATTGAGATGTTTTCAGAGGTCACACCATGAATTGTACAGTGTAGGGGATGTGGTGTAGTTTAGCACCCTAGAGGATGGATAACTGGACATGTCAAAGTAATCGTGTTTACATTCTCTTCTTCATTTTGTGAGCAGCCACAGTTGTGGCGAGGTCAAACTTTGCTCTGAAACAACACAAAATACAAACGATTAACCTCTTTTCAAACCCTTCATCTTCTCTTCAATGTCAGGAAACGCTACCACACACAAAGAAGCTCAAACTGACCAGCCAAATTTAGTGTGGTCTCTAAACAGTTCTGTCTTTTTTTCATGAGGTTCTCGTCAACTACAGTGAGACTGTATACATATACTGTACGTTTAACCTGCAAGAAAAATAACAAACAAGTAACAGGAAAAAATCTTGAAATTTAAGATGTGTAACTCACTGTATATGTGTAAAACTCAACACAATACAAGAATGCACTTTGACATGATGTTTTGTTATGGAGAGATTTCTTTTGTGCTTAAACTAACAATCTCTACCACAAAGATTGAGTGATTTACGTTGCTTGATATGTGGCCATGCTGCTCGTGCTGGGTGGGCATCGACAGTCTGCTCAAGGAAAGCTTATTTTTTTTTGTAATTGACAACAAATGTTTTGTGAAAAGTCACGAGCTACTCAATACTTTATTCATTATTGAAAAAAGGCAGCAAGTGTAAAAATGGTGAGAAAATGACTTTAATATTCTGAGAAAAGAAGTCAGGAATAAAGTCATTGTAAGTAAATGTTAAAATTGAGAAAGTACGGATATATTATATATATTTTGCTAGAAAAACGTTATACTTTGAGAAGAAGTTTAGAAGCTGATCAAAGATGTCTGTTAGTATCTGTAGTTTAGGATTTATTGTGAATCTTACTGGGCTATACAAATCAACCACCTTGATAAATCATTTCAGGCTTTCACTAAGTCTGTTTGTTATGGCCAGGGCTAAATAAAGCTGCTTTTTTTTGCTTGGAAACATACTCACGCACACAGATGCGCACATACTTCCTCTTAAGTAACTTTATTAAAACGCCTGCGAGAGGGCGAAACAGGAAGATTAGTAACCATGGGTGCAGGGCCACAAGGCAGAGAACATTTGACTTGTACAACATTTCTAACACAACAGGGATGGATCACGAAGGACCTGCAATTTAGATGGACAGACGAGGTTAAGAGTAAACACCAACAAGCCGTACACTATTTCTTTCCTAAGATTAAAATGTTGTATGAAGGTGGCAGCTGAAACATGCAAAGACCCAGACACATCAATACTAATGATGTTCTGATGTAATTAGATCCTACTAGATTAGAGGAAACTTTAATGAGCCCATCAGGAAACTGAGTCATAGTGTAACAGCAGAAAATAACATCAAAGAAACATGATGAGTTTCAAACATATGGATTTCATGAAACATAGCATGAATGGATATTATAACACGAGACATAATTAAAACATAGAGATATGATGGGCTGCGGCTCATACAGGCGCACAATGTACCCTGTACGAGGTGTGTGTCTGTACGAGGCCTTTCTGCCAGAGAGCCTTTGGTTAGATTCAGGCAACAACACAACACAACTGGTTTCACATTGTACACAAACAGAAGTCTCTGCATCTTATACAGACACTAAAGGGTACCTTATCAGCCGAAATGTTGGTATTTGACAACCTGATAATGAACAGGCTGCCTGTTAGCTTGTAAAGTAAGCAACTGCTTATTACTATTACTGCACCAGACTTAAATAGAAGGATTAGTTATTGAATTAACTAAATGATTTGAAATGAACTAAATAATTATTTAGTGTCATATGTCATATTTAGTGTCATACTTGTTCCATATGTTGACTTGTGTTAGCTTTACCTTCCTGGAAAATTCTCCTTGCAGCTGCCACTAAAAATATAACAGTATAAATAGACACAAGTAAGTAAAATAGTGTAAAATAGACAAAAAAACAAACAAACCAAAGAGCAAGAGAGTTCAAACAACAACTTTCAGACAAATTTAGAGATATATATTGGAAGCTACACAAGCAGCTTTAAAATGAACGGATTTATTGTGTTTGTGTGTCGTGTGATCAAAAACTTTAAAGACAAATGTCACGGAGAGGATATCTTTCATGTTCAACTCTTTTAACTGCTGCCTGAAGTTTATCCTCTTTTTAAAAGGTACAACGCACACAAACACACACACAAACACATACACACAGGCTGCAGATAAAGAGATAAATGAAGGCACCGTGTAGTCTTTGGCTTTACCCACAGAGGAATGCAGCTTTGATAGACCTCCCTCTGTCTTTTCTCTCTGCCCTCACCATGACACTGTCCAGCCAGCCTGTCTGTCTCACTGGGAGATGGTGTGTGTCTATGTGTGTGTGTTTGTGTGTGTGTGTTTGTGTGTGCGTCTGGTTTGTGTGGGCCGTGACCTGGAATCTTTATTTGGTGGTTAAGACTTGAGGTTCAAAGTTTAAATCATATTAATCAGGTTAAGGTTCATGTTAGCAAGCGAGAGAGAGAGAGCGAAAGAAGTACAGACAGAAAACGTCCGACAGAAATACAAATAGCCATTGTGCAAAGAATACACAGCCAACCAGATCCCATCTTTCTACGTTTGAATGAACAACACATGAAAACACACACACACACACAAAGAAACAGGACAAAGGGTTGTTGTCCGTACCCTTTTTTAAAAAATCAGACCCTTTAGCTGTTTTATTCAGTTCACTGAATTAAAAAAAAGAATAATTTAAAGGCTGCATTTATGTAACACTTTTATCCACAGTGATTGACTGTTGGGTCTCATACACACACCAATGAACAGAACATGCAATGTGGATAAAAGTTATTGAAGCACTGATCTTGCTATAAATGGGCGAGCTGCTGTACCACAGCCATCCCAACATTTCACCACATTTGTCCTATAATGCACCAACATGGGAAAGGCACTGCATAATCACAACGGGCCTCCTTCACCAATACGTGCATAGAAATGTTGTTAATTAATGCACAAAATCACAGTCAGACTTATGAAATGTAAACACTGACTAATTTTGTTGTTACCGCCGCACATGTGTTAGTGAATCAAGATCATTCTGAACTGACAGGGGCATGCACACTATGTACAACTGGCACACTGCCACACCGCCATTTTACCATGTAAGAAAATATGTTTGCAGAGGTGTACCATGCAGAATCAATTAAACTTTATTTATATAGCACCTTTCAAACAATTCAAATGCAGCCTGGAGTGATTGACAAGACATAGATTGTTTTAAAAAAATCCAGTGTAACCATAAAAAGTTAATTAAATAAGACAGTAAATAATAAGCAACCATAAGTCATGTTTCATGCATCACCTCCAGGAGGAGCTGGAGTGATCACATCTTCATTATATATAGGGCTTACATTGTAAACACTATGTATGTACACTGACACAACTCTCCCCATCTCCCCCATTAAACTCAGTTTGGTTCTGGTCCAGGACTGCCTGTTAAAAGGACGCTTTTTCCTGCCACTGCCACCTAGTCCTCGCTCATTGTTGGGTCTCTGTAAATAATATTACAAAGTACCGTCTAGACGTAAAGACAAAGTGACGTGCTAACGATGTTGAGTGCTGTAAATAATATATATCCACCACAAACTGATACAGAGACCATGTGAGAACTCAACCAATAATGCAGAATCCATTCACAGCCCAGCTGTTGTGCTGGCCTCCCTCCTCTCCCAACATTTAATACACGAGTGCAAAGCGTCCTCTTCTCCACAGAAGACCTCAAAGACCATGAAGCTGTGAATCTGGGGGCTAATCTGTTTTGAATATTGTTGCCATGTTTGTAAGACAGAAAGGAATACGAGTGAAATGGAAAAGACACAAGATGACTTTCCCATCCCACAGAGCTACATTATGAGAGGTCTGAAATGGATTCGTCAGGCATACGTCTCGTCTTTCAGTCGATTTCTCACCATCCTCGCCTGAAGTCTCATAACAGTCACCTTTAAAGACTCATCTCTCCTGCTGTAACTCAACAGCAGTCTGACATTATAAGAGCTGATGACCGAAAGGGAAGTGTAAGTACAGCTCTGTGGGTTATAAATCATTTCTTTTTTTATTAATTCATCTATGTTTGTTTTTATAGCGAGATCCAGGAGGTATTCTGGATGAAACTCTAAATTTTAAACTCCTGCTGTTTGGTTTATAGCTATGGACACTTTGCCAGCCTCTCCAAACATTAATACCCAGTTAATGTCTATTTTGGCCATTTAAACTTTATTATTAAGTAAAACTACCCTTAACTGTGGCAAAAGACAAGTGTAAAGCTATTTTTCTATGGCTTTTAAACCAGAGCTGATTTAAATTATTGATTTATTTGTCTTTTTTTTTCATTGATCATTTAGTCTATTAAAACTATACAAAACAGTTTGTTTTATGTGATTGATAGTCCAAAAGTAATCAGTTTGTGAACATTTGTATAGCTGGTGCTTGATAAATTACTCAAACTATGAGTCTTCCATCAAAACTTCTATCATTGCAGTGTTAACACAAACTTTACACAGCTGCCTTCCCACAGAAAAAGGCCTTAAGGAGGTGGGGGATTAGCTCAAATGGTAGAGCGCTCGCTTAGCATGCGAGAGGTAGCGGGATCAATGCCCGCATCCTCCAATATTTGAATTTTCCCCAGGATCAATAAAGTATCTTCCTGATATTCATAAGCATGTTTTGTTATTGGTGGAGAATAACCTGAAAGTACGAATCATTGTTTTTGTTAACTTAATGAGCCTTTTATATCTACAGAGAGAGCAAGTTCACTATACAGTAACCCAGAATCGACAAACCAACCAACCAACCAACCAGACACTGACTCTAGAAAGACCCTGCCATGTTTTTTGTGGGTTTTGCACACACTGTAGTTTGTTCTACAAGCTTAGAATGGGATAAGTATTTATTTGGTTGCAATTTGCAAACTCACCATTACATGTCACTAAATCTTACACAGTGGGAGTGGCAGTAGCTCAGTCCATAGGAACTTGGCTTGGAAACCGAAGGGCGGCCACCTGGATTTCCCTAACCGCTCCCAGGGTGCTGCTACATGGCAGTCAATCATTCCACTATTGCTCCACTATTGCATGTCTATAAGCCATATATATATATCCCCATTGTCCCTCAATGGTTAATAAAGTAAATCTTCTTCTTACTGCACCTGTCCAAACAGCATTCAGCCACTAAAGAAAAATATTTCCCTCTGGAGTTGGTGGAGACCAAAAACAGAGCTACAAAGAATGTGAACGTTGGACATAACATTCATCAGGTAGACAGAAACACAACTACAGATAAATGTTGCTACATATATGCTGGGTGTGTGATTAACTGTTTGCTAACATGGTAACCATATCAATTTCCATATCAGTGTTGTCTTTACATCTTGTACCGCTGCCCCCCAAATGACCAAAAATCCATTATTTCTGCTTTGAGACTGTCAGCGTGAATAGAAAAGCCCTTTATTCTCCCCTCAGTCACCTGACAGTGACCTCTTAGGTTGGGTTGATTGCATACGCAGAGCTATCCATGTTAGCAGAGCTCTAGTTTAACATCAATTAGTGTAGAGTGATTTCTAATGCTGATTGATTATTCCTTTAGGCGGTGAAACCAACGGAAACAAAGAGAGATGCATGCTGGAAAATGTGTTCAAATGTGTTCTGGCAACAAGATATGATTATAAGTTTATACGTCCTCACTCTAATAGCATACAGTTGTCCCGAACTGTGAGAACCCACAGACCCCAAACAGTCTGTGGTTAAGAAATGTAATTCTGCACCTTAAACTAGCAAAGCCACACTGCGGTTCCTCTGACAAATTTCAGAAAATTTGGAAACCATTCTTGGATTATATTAACACTAAGCCCTGTCCCGCTGCTCCATCTGTAACTTTTAAATCATCCTTACAAGATTATCTGACAGAAATGTGGTGTCCATGTGTATTTCATTACTGTTGGGAAAACTGTGTTTCCAAAGTGTAGACATTTCAGGGTTCAAGTTTAAAAGCAGATTTTATTTATTTATTTATTTATTTTGCTAGATCTCCGTAGACTTTTGCATTCATTGAGAAGGATTTGTAGAGTAGGGATGTTCCTCCATTTTTTCTTCTCCTTCATCGTCTTCTTAAGGTTGGTTTTATTACCCACACTTGACTGTTGAGACTGTAGGCATGTGGAAGTATATCATGTTCGATATACAAGGC
Source organism: Protonibea diacanthus (assembly GCA_028641955.1). Lineage (NCBI taxonomy): Eukaryota > Metazoa > Chordata > Actinopteri > Sciaenidae > Protonibea > Protonibea diacanthus. The sequence goes on from CM053992.1 coordinate 15,370,102, forward strand.
CATTCAGCGTGTTGTGCATTGAGTGTATTGATTTCTTTTGGGCGTTGGCATCTTTAAATGCCAGTAGGCGCTCAAGACCACAAATTTGGGTAATGGGACAGACATTTAGGCCTCTTACACAACTTCATGTCAGATCATTAGATTAACAGAGAATTGCTTCATTCCTATGGGAGGTGAATGACTGACATGACAGTAATGTACTAGTGGTGCTTTGCAGCCGCTGTCACATGCAACCACAAGTAGTCTACAAAATATTTTGTCTTCATTTAGACAAAACAAAACAATGTTACCGTTTTCAATATCATGTTACTGATGTAATGATGATTATCGTGTAACACAGCATTTCATTATTCATTATCTTTGCTTTCCTGCTCATTAATAACATTCATCGTTGATTTACCGTTTCTCTAATCCTGATAACCAAAGTACGCAAACCGTGCTTTGCCTCTCAGTCAGGATGAACTCTTCTGGGCTTTCCTCCATGTTGTTTTCCGTCAAAGAGCGTGGATTGCGTTAACATCCGTCATTATCTGCTTTTTTTTTTTTTAAGAAGTACTGCTGAGAAACTCCGCACTATCAGGTTCTGGTTGATCTTCAGTTTGTGTGTGTGTGTGTGTTCTTCTGAAAAAACACTGCTGCTGACAGACCATCATTTAACAATTAAGTGCCCAATGTAGTGGAGAGATCTCGGCTTATTTAGTTTTTCAGGTCATTAGGAATAAACCTAACACACATAATGAGCAGGAATTTAGATGGTTTGTTTGCAGCAGTGTGGCTTTACGGCACTTTTCTTGCTCTGAGGTCATTCAGAAATTTCTTGGCATTGATGCTAACACAGAAAGCCACAAACACACACACACAGAAACACACTTTAATCACTCGTAGATGCATTCAGAGAGTTTGTCATATCGGCCTGTTAGGGGCATCAGTGTGCCGAAGGGCATGTGCAAAGGGAATTTTCTGCTTTCTCTCATTTCCAAAGTAATCCCTTCATTTCTCCATCTGAGTTTTTTTTTGTTGTTGTTGCACACATTGGTCCCTGCTGTCCTGTAGAGAGGATGTCGTCATAGCGTAACGCCGAGGATCTGGTTTCAAAATATCTCCCGGGCTATCGAGCCGTTACCATGCAACACGCTCTCAACATAACATGAAACCGAGGAGCTTTTTCTCATTAGACACGGTCGGGAACAGAGAGGAGGCAAAAAAGAAGTGGCCTTTATGCCACAGCCAAAAACAAGACAAGAAAGGTTCATCGGTAATATGTTAACTGTCAGCGAATGTGATGTTTCAGCTAAATAAACACATGTGCAGCTCAGATCGTGTTGTCCTGTTAGTCTCCACAGATCCTTAAAGGAAAACATGTTGTCCCCTTTTCCTTTTTATTAGTTTCTTTCAGATTTGTATGTTTCCAAAGATCAACAACAAAATGCTGGGAATCCACATTGGTGGAAGAAGTACTCAGATGCTTTATTAGAAGTACGACAACGTAAAAATACTCCACTACAAGTGAAATTCAAAATCTACTTATGTAAAAGTATCGAGGTATTATCAAAAGTATACTTCTCAATATTGCGTTTCAACCCTGGGTTCACATAAATACATATCAATAAGTTGATTACAAGAGAAAAATATGCAATATATAAATAAACTTGGTTCTAAAATGCTTAATTTAAATGCCAGTGTAAAACTAATTAAAAGTCAACAAAAATTAGTCTATAATAGAGGATAAGACTGCTATTAATCTCCACTGGAAAACTACTCCAGAGTTTTGGACCTTCACTGCAAACGCCGGACTACCCGCTGTCTTAAGCCTGGAAGCAACGACCGTTTAGCAGACGTCACGCTACAAGCCAGAATGTAGGGAAAGAGGTCGGCAGCAGTGTAGGATGAGCTAAAACCTATTTGTGCCTTAAAACTAGTTTAAAATCAAGTGTGGAGGCCTCAGGTAACCAGCGCCTGGAGAAACATAGTTCATACGTTTCCCTGACAGCAGTTTTTTGTCCAAGCTGCAGGCGTTCAATTAATTTCTGGCGCAGTCCACTAACATGTATTAGTCCAGTTGGCTGGAAACAAATGCATGAAAAAATCCTGAGATGAAAGAAAGATCTAATCCTAGCAGACTGATCTTTTTTTTTAATTAAACCATGTAAGGATAAATTACTGCTACCTCATAGAAATGCAACACCAACTAGAAATTGCTGTACAAAATGTTGTTTTCTTTTAAATAAAATCTTAATAGTACAAAGTACCTCAAAATTGTACTTAAGTACTGTTAAGTGCAAAATGCTCTTAGCTCCTTTCCATCACTGGGAATCCATACGTCATATCTTTAAAAGCTCTCTGCTGTAAGTACTGGACGAACAGCAACATGCAGGGTCCAACTTCAACATCAGTCAAAGACAGAATTTCCACAATATGTCGTCAGTGCAGCGCAGAACGCCTCGCAGAGAGCCAGCACTGGAAACTGGTTTTAAAGTCATTAAAATATTTAGGTCTTGATTTAACAAAACAATACACTTCGCAAGAATAGACAATGAAAATTAGTGCAGGCAACTGAATCAACATCTGCTCTGTGTTAAAACACTGGCCCGGTCCAAGCTGACAGTAGTGATTGATAGTAAATGATACTCAATTTGGGGACTTTGCTGAGGGATCAACACCCAGAACAAAAATCTCACTCTGTTTCTTTCTCTGTCCCTCCCCAGTCTCTCGTTCCCAGGTTTCCTCACAGCGCCAGGAGGTGCTGATGGAGAACGTGACCCGGATGTCTGAGCGCTCTCGGCTGCTGCAGCAGAACCTGGGCGAGGCATCCACTCAGGCTGACCTGCTGGAGAACATCTGGAAACTGGAGAACCTCTTCCAGAACCACAGCGACTGGCTGCAGAGGCTGGAGATCCTCATCAAGGTATGGCACGAGACTTAATAGAGAGAACAACAGCAACAGAGTTTAAGACCTGAGATCTGTTACAGGACAAGAAGAGAGGTTTCAAGTCAAGTTTTAAAAACAAAAGTCATGTGCCCATGAAAATATTAAAGCTCTTCACAAGGTAAAAAATGCAGAATCACTCGCTCTAAGTCAAAGTAATCAGCCTGGAATGAGACCTACATATTTCAGTGGCTAATGCAGCAACTTGTTGGATTGCTGCACAAACTTACAGTACAAAGTACATTTACTCCAGTACTGTATAAAAATGAGATACTTGTACTTGACAGCTTTAGTTACAAGTTACTTTTCAGATTACAATTTCAGACCCCTCTTATCCAGTAACTATAAATAACCAATGTTGAACGGAAGGATTAGAGCAACATTGTCTATAATTTAGTATCTTTATTTGGTAGCTTGCAAACTAGCAAGTTAACAACTTTGCTAACAACCAAACATCAACAAGGTCAACAACACAAGACATAGCAGCCAACTAATATTACTAACTAGTCCAACAGCAGTCAGTCCAGCTCAGCGTCTGTCTTTCAGCCTTTTATTTCACCAAGCTCTCACCAACGACTAAAAGTCATTCCCAGATTTACTCTTGTCCGGCAGCTTCTTGCTCGGTCACTCTACTTTTCTCTTCTTAGCTTCCTCCGTCAACATCCTCTTTGGTCTCTTTGCCTCTGCCAGGCTCTGTTACATTGTGTGCTCACCTGGCTCAGGTTCTGGTGCCCATTCCGGCGTTGCTATGGGCTCACAGTCCAGGCAGCCCGGCTAACAAACTGAGCTAACATTGGCTAACAGCAGCTACAGTCGGCAGCAGTTTACTTCACTGTCCGTCAGGGCAACAACTGCTGCTCTGCCTCAACACAGAGAGTTGAGGCAGAGCAGCTGGAGGACATCAGAGGGAAAACCAGAAAACATTTTCTCCATAAAATATGATCCAGTTTCACCAAAATCAGTGAAATAGTTGGTGGTGTGTGAAGCGAAGCATTACATACTTTTTGTGCCCAGAACCCAAAGTTCTGTAGTGCAGAAACAGATGTACAAATGACACCATTCATCTCATTACACGTCAGCGTAGCATCAACATGATTTAAAAGCTGTTATTTTATGATGATGATGCTGGTGTCTCATCAGTAATGTTTAACTATTTTCCAACTGAACATTATAAGCATTACTCATCATGTAATGCTGAGATATCAGTGGGCATGATGGTGAGTTCTTTCACCCACAGGGCCTGGAGGTGGAGCTGAGGAGCATTCAGTCTCACTCTCTTCAGTCAGAGGGCTACCTGGTGCAGCTGGACGACAGGTTGTCCCTTCTAAGCAGCTCCACCGGCAGAAACATGACGGGCCTGATTACGGAGGTGAGCCGCGCCTCCACCTGGCTCCGCGAACAAGACGTTCTGCTCAGGTAACACAAGGTTATATTACAGTGAAGATCTTCAATTCCAAAGCATGTGGGCGTAAACATCACAATAATCTGTTTTTGTTTTCTTCCAGGGAGACGTCAGGACAAGTGAGCAGACTGAGAGAGAAAGTGGACGAGGTTAACTGGACGGTTGGAGCTGTCAATCACACCTTCAGCAATGACATCAGTATTCACCACTTGAAGATACAAGACTTGCAGGTACATCACGACTTACACGAAACTCTCCTATACATAAAATCTACCACTGAAAAATGTCACTGGAAGCACAAATCTAACTTTTGCTAAACTTTCTGTTCTTGCTGCTCAGATCCAGATCAGCAACATTACAGAGGACACCAGCAGTTTATGGGTGACCCACGTCCACACGGAGGCCCAGCTGAGGAACGAGATGGAGATCCTCAACACAATCACAGAGGACCTCCGCCTGAAGGACTGGGAACACTCCATGGCCCTGAAGAACTTCACCATATTAGAAGGTCAGCTAAGATGACTTCTGCTCTGAGTGCAAAAGAGAGCTTCCTTTTTAGATTTTTACTTAACCAGGATTTGGCTGTTTCCAAAGGGGACAGTTCCATTCATTTTGTCCCAAATGAGGCCGACAAGAGAGGCGCTCAAGGAGTCTGTGTGCCTCTCAAGTGCCCTCATGATTCAGTATGCACTGATTTGGTGGTTTGTAGGTCAAAAGGCGTCTAGATGTCTAAGTAAGAACGGCAGCTTTTAAATGACTAAGTGCCATTATGAAGCAAGTCCTGAAGACACTTTAACCCTCTGGGGTCCTGTCAGTGGTCCCATCACTTGCTTTTGCAATGGTGGGTGATTCCTCTGACCTTTAGAGGGTTAAAACATCCAAACAATGGTTTTAGTTAATCTTAGACCAAACCTAGTCAGTTTAATTGAGCCGATCCTTAAATGTGTTTCCACTGAGTCCTCACAGCAGGTGATAGCTGTGCCAAGCCATGCTGTTGTTGTGACAAAAGTACAGAAAGCTTTGTTTTTAAAAGTCTTTGTTCAGCTGTAACTTCTAACTGACTCTCAGAGGTTTGGAGTTGACCTGTCTTTAAAATACCAGGCCTTTTTTTACTGTTTGATGATACAAGATGCTTTGTCCATATTGCAGCTGCTTTAAGTTGCTGCTCATGCAAACTGAAGATTTTCTGTATCAGTTGACCTGCACAACAAGATATGGATGTATTCTGCACAATTTGGTCAGCAGAAGAGACTGAAATATTGCAGAAAAGAATAGCAGGAGCAAAGACAACCAAAGTGAGCTGTAGGATGAAGAGCTGCAGGTGACAGCCGACTGTGGTTTGTGTGATCAACACTTGCAACGTGACTTGAATAGCTGTGGTTGCTCACAACAACTCTGTCAAAAAATTACACATCAGACTGGGTATGATTGAATTAAATATCCCTGAAGTTAGCTTCGACCTGAAGCCTGATCCAAATCCAGGGCAGGGAAGAGGGGACATTTCATTTTCACGTCTGACCCTTAAACACTGCTTGGCAACATATATCACCGGATATATCAAAAATGAAATCAAAATTATAAATGCAAAGTTCCAAGACAAAGAAAATTTATATCCTGAGAAGACAGTGTGAAATTTACAAAAACAAGACAGGCAGCATCTTTTGGGAATATAAAGCGGTCCATAGTGTTCAGCTAACAAGAGCAAGTATACATGAAAAACATGTGAACACAGCTGGAGAACATGAGAACTTTAACTCTTAGCATAATTAATCCCTCTGGGTCGATCTGTGTGCTCCAAAAAGATCATTTACAACAGTTCGTCTGTGCCAATACATGTTTGCAGTGTGATTGAATGCAAGTGACCCTAGCATGCAAATGTGATTTTACACCATGGGATTACTACCCCTGGGTATTGAGCAACTCTGAATGTTCTTCCTCCAATCTGTTCAGATGTGATTAGGCCCGACGTGGTAGGACTCTCGCTGCCAGGGCACAAAATGACTTCCCTAGCTTGTTAAAGTCAGAATAGGTATGCTATGATGTAATGTTGGCAGGGGACACGGCCCGAGCTGATTGATGGCAACACAAACTGAACGGGACCCCTGATCTCGTGTCTGCTTCACATGTGGGTGGGATGCAGTTTCTCCCGAGCCTGGAAACAATTGTGGGTTAAATTTAGACGCTACATCCAGAATGAAAACTCAACCACTCAGCTCTGTCATTAGTTTTAGCTCTGCAGCCCATTTGTTTGTTGTTAGCTTGCAGTCACCTTAGCCAAGAAAAGTTTTACATCTCTATCCATGTTTATCCTCCTCTGTTCTGTTCCCTTCTCGTGCCTCCTTTCTTTTTTTCTGTCCTCTCTTCTTCTTCTTCTTCTTCTTCTTCTTCAGTTAATATGCCTTTAATTTCTCTGTGACTAACTTGGTGATGTTCATGCCACACGTTACTTGTTGTATTAATGACAAAGACACATGAGAAGCTGTCTGAAATAAAGCTTTGCTTTATGGGGCAGATAAAAAATTACTCTGGTATTAGAGGAACTAAGGGAAAAGGCATTAGATGATTTAAGTTACAACATTAATATTGTATATGAATGAGGTTATCATCAAATGTTGAGTTGAGTTGTTGAATCCCGTTGAGGGATTAATAAAGTATCTCTGAATTGGTTATTAGTAATTGCGTCACATGAAGAAGGTGCTTGGTTTGAATCTCTGTTAGGGTCTTTCTACTGTAGGTGGAGATTGCTCTGTTCTCCCCGTGTCTGCGTGGGTTTCCGGCTGCGCACATGCAGGGTGTACCCTGTGCCCTGTCTCTCACCCTAAGTCAGCTGAGATAGGCTCCAGCCCAAACGTGACACTGATGAGGATAAGCGGTTACAGAAAATCGATGGTGCTTCCGTCTGAATATATTTATATTTTGTTATAGTGTCCTATCTCTAGAAGTGCTATGATGCTGTGTTTTATGAGTGGGTCATCATTTTGTTTGCCTTGTGCATGAGGACACGCATATACATGCGTGCAGGTGACATAATGCACAGTCCTGCCACTGATTTCACACTATTTCAATGAGCTACAGGCAGTGGGCATGAGGCAGTGACAAAGACTGCAAGCCACTAAACATGCATGCAAACAATGGCAGACTAAAACTCGGCTTTGCAAAAGCTTTATGAGTTCACTTGTCTGCAGTTTGCAAGTAGACCTCTGCTCCAGTACACACCAAGAGTTTCTAACAGCTGGATCTAAAGAGTAATTAAAGGAGTACTCCAGAGATTTAGTGTTGTAGTTCATAATATTTGTGTACTTGTGCAGCAGAGGCTAAAATGTCTCTATAGTCTTTAGCATGAGTCAAGCTACAAAAAAAAAACACTGGATCCTATAGTTTCCATATTGTAACTCATAGTGTCTTTTATTAGACTCTCCCTGCCTGGTAAATGTCCACTTCTTTAAACCTCCAAACTCGCTGTGTGAAACGCAGGCGGTCTGTTAAAGGTTTGTAGTCTCCAAGTCCAATCTGAGATGAAAAAGTTGAATTCAAAGTGTTTGAAAAGAAGAAAAGAAACATAACACAACAAAAATAAAATAAAATAAAATAAAATAAAATACAAATTACAGTGGAGTTACAGTCCAATGAAAGATGAATAAATAGTCCCACATTTAATCTGATAAAAACCAGTGCCAAACAATGAATTCTTAAATGATCTGAGAGTTGGAGTAGACCTCAAGTTTTCTGTGAGTTTGTTCCAAATATATAAAAACTTAGAACTGTTTTTCTGTGTTTAGTTTGGGCTCTGAGGACAGTAAGCAGACCTGCCCTGGACCATCTGAGAGGTCTGGACGGTTCATAACGAAACAGCAGATCAGAAATATATTCTTGTCTTTAACCATTCAGTGCTTTATTTTAAAATAATTTGTTTGACAAGCAGGAATCCAGTGTGAAGATCTGAGAACTGGACTGATGTGGTCTTAACCTTGCTTTAGCGAGGATCCAAACAGCAGCGTTCTGAATCAGTTGCAGCTGTGTGATTGACTTTTTACGGACAGCTGTAAGCTTGAGCTTACTGAAGATAAACACATGGAGACATACAGTACTGTAAGTCCTTTTGATTCTTTATACATCCTTAAGATATATCAAGCCTGTACCCAACCGGCCACGTGCCTGTCACGTCGCATCCATGGTGTTGTTTTGATCCATTCTCCAAGCAGCTTCAAGTCCCAGCAGCAACGTTTCAGAAGCATTTTGCCCATTCTTTTTTGCCAGACCTGGTGAAATTTAGCAGTAAGCCTTAGCCCAGATGCCCGTTGAGAGTAACTCATTTTATATTTAGTTGTTTTCCATGATCTGAACTAATGGGAGCCTGTAGATGTTGAACAGACAAGGCCCCAGAATGGAGCCTTGGGGAACTCCACATGTCATTTTTGTCAACACAAAGTAGTTCCTGAGCTTTCCAGTCTGTGTAGTCATAGATTGTGATCAACCATGTCGAATGCAGGACTGAAACCTCTCTTTCGTTACTCCTTTTCTCCGTTCTCCTTCTACATGTACAGTGTGTTGCTATGTCGCTCTGGTTTAAATGTTTAATTGGCAAATGAGGCAAATGCCTTCTACTCAGGTTTCACAGCTATCTTTCAATTTGACAGCAGTATGTGTGTGTGTGTGTGTGTGTGTGAGAGAGAGAGAGAGAGAGAGAGAGAGAGAGAGAGGCAAATGGTGTGTTCACTTGCATTTGATTTCCCTCTTTTCATCCCTGTTGCTGACAGTTATGAATAGGCCCACACACTGTTATGTAAGGACACCACCAAGAAATACGTCTTTTGTCAAAGTCCTTCCAAAAATGACTCATGGCTTTTTGATCTGTTGCTCGTATGGCGAAAATGAAACTTGTATTTCCAAGTAACTAAGATCACACTGTTTGGATTACTACGTGTTTATCTAATGGTTTATAATTATTAACACCAAGAGTTGCAGGATGTCCTACTGAGAAAAGCAACAATAGCCACAAACAGCTGAACGTGTTTGTTACTGAAGTCTGTCTGTGTATGTTATTGACAGATAATTGACTGATGATTGGTAATGTCATGATCTGACAACATTTTTTAATATGCACATTAACTAGCACATATTAGACATGGACAGCACAGCATGAGGCCTTAAACGGATAGTTCAGGTATTATGAAGTGGAGTTACTGCTGTGGACAGGGTCAGCAGAAAATTCAACTAAGAAAAAAAACAAAACAATATTTGTATGTTAATATATATTTACCCAATAACATGCTGTCAGATGGCCTTTGTTGGCACTAAGCATGAGTGCATAAGTTAAACTATTTATGTATTTGAGTGCTTTTGTGTGTGTGTGTTGTATTTCTGTGCGTCAGTCATGATTTGGTAACATTTAAAGCAGAATTACACAACTGAGAGGTTAATCAAACCTTAACCTCTCAGTTGTGGTGAGAAAGAGAATTAAATCAGATTTTTTTGGCCACTTGCGGGCAGCAGAAACAAGTTATGAACATCATCACCGTTTCTGTTGATACGGTAAACAGCTGTTTATTTATCTAGCCAGAGCAACATTATCAGTCATTCTGAGTCGTGTTTGCGTCTACCTTGCAAACATTCACTCTTTTTTGACTTTGTTGATGGTCTGTGCCAACTCCTGAGCTAAATATCTGTCTTTAACTGCAGTTGTTCACCAGCTAGTGGCTCTGTGTGTGTGTCTGCTGTTTGGTGCTGAGCGGGTCATGTAGAGTGGCTTATAGGAGCTTTTGCTGCTGAAAACAGCTGCCCGCTGCACCCAGAAACAAAGCTATGAGAGCAGTGATGGTGAACAAAAACAGAGTCAGCTAAACAATCAGCTAAAACCCACGATTCACGGTTCATCGCAATGAGTGATCCCTTACGCAGTATCACATTATTTTCATGTTGTCATTTGATACAGTTATTATAAAAAAGGATATTTTACAAAACGTGAATTTTGATTGTTGCTCATCTAGATGTGGCTTTCAGCTCCTTTAAGTTCAGTGTTATAGTAACCTCCATTTGAGAATAAATCTTTCACATGAGACTTCTCAGTTTTCCATAATTGCTGGGTCGGTCTTACCTCAGGCAACAATATTTCTCATTTGCTCTCTAGTTAATTCGCAGTGTTTCTCCAGCTTTTGCCAGAAGATGACTTCATACACAAGTCTCAGTGAAATCCAAATCTTACAGTCATATCACCAAGACATGTTGTTCATGTGCAGGTTTGGATGGATGATCTGTTGTTGCTGAAAGCAGCTGAGCTGCTGAGTTAGTCATGTGTTACGCGTTGATCTGCACAGGGCTGAGGTCTGGAAACATTTAAAGCCTCTGTGACGTCTGATGACCATTAATGTATATTTTTAGTGGCATGTTTGCTTTACTAGTGAAGTGTCCCAAAGCTCAGTCAAGGCTGACACACACACACTCACGCCCAGACTCACAGGGGCGAATTTACGTGCACAAAGACAAAAAGAAACCGTGTGATTCTCAGAGCATTTACTCATATATATCACTGCCAATATCACTATATAACAGTATATAATAAGTGGATAGAGCTTCCAGGTCCAGTGAGGCCAACATACAAGTGTCTTTAACCTACATTCTTTCTCATGGCCAGCAGGGGGCAGCGCACATGACTGCAACAAAAAAATCAGATTGTATGTAAGCTAATGAGAAAATGACCCTACATTTCACTTGATTTATTACCTCACTAAACACTTTCCTCATGAGTTTATGGTCTCAATCTCTAGCTTCAGGTCTTCTTCCACACAGCATGATGATAGATGGTAAAACAGGGTGTGATTTAGAGCGTGCCAATCTTGTGATCGACAAGCCATTCTCGGTGAGTCCGTCCAGCACACGAAGCGGGCTCACGAAACCTTCATCAAACTGTCAAACTAGGCGGTGTTGACTAAATGTGTTGGAGTAGCAGGCGTGGAGATGCATGAGGCAGAGCACGCAGTTAAATTACCCCAAATAACAATCAGTCTGACAAAACAGTTGATTCAGAGTGAGTCATAGAAAAACAAGAAACATCCTGCAGATATGAATGAACAAAAAGAGCACAGAGAGTTAGTGAAGAGATCCTTGAAATAGTTAGAAGTGGCTCTGTCTAAAATCAAACATTTTAGGATCTGGGAGCAATATTGTTCAGAGCTGCATTTATTCTCTCTAACATAGTTTAACCATATCATGTGATATGCTATTTCAGTTCATCTTAACAATCAATATGACTGAACCACTACAGAAAAATTTAAAACAAGCATCAACAAAGAATGACAGACAAAATGGGGAACACTTTTCTTGGTCTGCTGACTTTGTGGATCCAGATATTGCGTCCTTGTATAGAGGATCGTCTATTTCTGCAATACAGATGATAAGTGATGTTTTTAACGCCTTTTTTAAAGTCTCACATAACGTGCAGCGCAACAAAACTTGTTACAAGAGCCTTCAGGATCTCCTGAAGTTTCAGTGCTATCTAAGTCACGATAAACAGACTGGGAGTCTAGCAACATAAAAGCTCCAAACAACCCATATTGCAACACTCTCTGTGCGAGACTATCCATTCAAAAGCAATGTCTGATCTTGTGAACAAATGTAAGATGACGCTGACCATTTCAAACATAATTTCCAGAACAAATATTGTCTCATATCTGGACTGATACAGTAAATATCTGTGTAACAGTATTACTCTGTTAAAGCAAGACACTTTGTAGAAAACCTTTGCTCTAAATCTTCCATCAGAATGAATCACTCTTCAACATAACCCTGCCCTCTTACATCAGGGACATACACTGAACATTTTAGCCTCCTTTTGACAGCAGTTTTGTCCATCTGTTCCTTGTTATAATGACTATAACCCCATGTAACATAAAACCTGATAATACCTTATGTCATTCATCATAGTACATTTAACATACATGTTGTCACACCACAGTGTTGTGATCTCTGCTGAGACTGTCTCTTAAAAAGACAAATACACATACTGGATGTTGGATGGAGGCACCTGAACTCATTCGTGTTGTCTTGTTGGAGTCAGATGTTCTCAGACTGATCCTGGAGGGGCCGCACAGCCTGTTTTTGTTGAAACACTGTCAGCTGAATGAACAAATGGGACTCTGAAAGACAGGGGATTCATAATGTGAAGCTTTGCTAAAACAAACTATTAATGGGCATGCAATTACTCCAAGACCACCAGGACGAACTGTCTTCTCAAAAACTGAGGCATGCAGACACCCATGTTTGAATTACAGTACTTGTGAGAACTACAACTTAAAAAGCTAAGACTTGGCAATGAAATATGAACTTGTCCAGACATTGTGTAAAGTGACGTCACTAAAGGTTTGAGTGAATCTGCTAAATGAGGTTCAAAGATGAAGAGGGCAAATGGCGCATTTTCAGCTGTTGAAGAGAAACCTTGGGGTTTATTAAAATATTTATTGATACCTGTGACCACAAATGATTTGGCACCAGTGTCCATGAAACAGGGGTGGCAGGAAAATGGAGCCTGAGATGGGCTCGGTGCAGCGTTTGCAGTAATGAGGATGTTGTAGAGGGAGCTGAGCTGCAGGGCAAAGCTCTCAATTTTCACGTCTATCTATGTGTCCAGCCCTCACCTATGATCATGAGCTTTGGGTAGTGACCAAAAGAATGAGATACCTTCCTCTGAAGGGTGGTTGGGCTCAACCTTGGAGATAGGATGAGGAGCTCAGAGTAGTTTCATGGATGGACGGACAGTGTGGACAAAGAGAAAACTATTGTGTCTCAATGTCTTTATTGGCCTCAAAATGTGTTCCCAACAAGACCTGACTAGATCTTATTGGAACTCTCAAAAACTATTAGATGGGTTGCTATGAACTTTTTTTTTTTTTTTTTTTACAAAAGATCATGGACAAGACAAATCTCACTGACTTCTGTCAACTGAGCTCTTCATCTGGCTCCCACATCAGGTCACAGAACATAATTGTCTGTTATATGGACAAAAGTTGGAACAAATTTTCACATTTCATCAGGATTAACTTAATCCTTTACCATTTCATCGAGTGCCATCATTCGGTCAATACTTTCCCATCAGCCTCAGCTGTACTTTTTACAGATTTGTGTATCTGACATGCTACACTAAGGCGGTGAACATGGTTAACATTATAGCTGCTTGAACATTAGCATGTAAGCACTGTCAGTGTGAGCATGTTAGCTCAAAAAAGCTCACTGTGCCTACAGTAAGTACAACCCTGCAGAGCTGCCAGTCTGGCTAGAGTCTTGTTTTTTTGTTTTGTTTCTTTAGAAACGGCTATATTTTTTCTGTTACTGCCCACACCCAATAAAACACGTAAATATTGTCTGTATAAAACAGCTTATAGTCAAATTTACAGGGTTTGAATAAACCAATGAAAAGAAAAACCCAAAAGCCAGAAAAAACTGTCTCCTGTCCAAAAAACACATGATGAACTTATTTGTTGTGTTTTGACTGAAGTTAACCGATTAAAACTGTAACCACCAGCTGTCCTTTCATGGGTCAATGTGGTCCAGTCAAAACTCTGCAGAAACCCAACCAGAACTGAGGTGGACGAGAAACTGTGAACGAAAGGCTAACACAGGTCAGATCAAGTGTTGCTGGTGGGTTCAGCTCTGCACAAAGGCCTTCAAAAGGGAGCCGCGCCTCACAAAATCTGCAGATTATTATAGTGATTATTCATTCTCTTCAATCAACTACCCTATAAAAGGTCAGAAAAACCCAAGGCGATTATATCTAACCAATACCAAAAAAAACAAAAACAAAATACAAAAGCAGAAACTCCTCACGGTTAAGAAGCTGGAACTGTTTGGCATTTTTTCTTTAAACAGAACAATAAATTGGTTCGGATTGTTGTTTTTCTATTGATTGACTAATCATTTCATCTCTAAACTTAGCCCTGAGCATAACCTCAACCTGAACTTCATAAGAGTCCTTAAGTTTTCTCATGAGAACACACACATAAACATAGATGGGGTCTCAGACTCTTTGCCTGCCTTCTTAACGTGACCTTTTCACAGTCTTTTGACCTGCGGCCACCAGTTAAGTGTGTGCAGTTGTTCAGCGGCTCGAGGCGGCAGCGCGCAGATCTATATCTCAAAACCGATCAACAGCTTCAGAAACTTGCAAATGAAGAACATTAGAGCTGTGGACATGTGCTGGACAATAACAAACCTCAAATTTCTAAGCATTCCCACAAGCTGTGTTGTGGTCCACCTTGTTAAACATGTGGTTCCCATTGTGGCCAGACCTCTCTCTCTCTCTCTCTCTTTTACTCTCTCTCTCCAAGCACAACAAACTTTTGGACTGACTCCTTAGACCTGTTGTAAGATCCAGTTTGGCCTACATTTTAGCCGCTATGTCACCGTGTCTAATAAATGCACATATGACTGATTTTTTGACATTGATAAAAATCATTTTCTGCAGGAATTAAAGGTTCACATGTTCATGCTCTACAACAAAATTTGGTCCCATGAGTTCTCTTTTCAAGTGATAATCTACATGATTCTTGCCTGCCTTGATTTTGCCAACACTTTTAAAATAAGTGATCCAGCATGCTGTAATAATAAAGACACTTGGTGAGGCAGTGTGGACTGAGTGTCTCTGATATTTCTACTTTTTTAAATTCCAAATAAACTTGTATTGTAGAAGAAGACTGTAAGAACTGCGTAAAGTTAGAAGACTCATTTTCGTGGACATGTTATGATAAAAAAACAAAACAAAAAAAAAACTAGCTAACACCATTGCTAATAGTCAAACATCTGTAAAGTTAATCTATCAATATTACTTACTAGTCCAACAGCAAGGAGCTCAGCTCATTTATTTCACCAAGCTCTCGCCAATGGAAGCTCCGGTTCTGGCACAACACCAGCCCCACTACCTGTCAGCATTCACCCACACCCTGGACCTGAAAACCTCCTCTTCCTTGATGGTCCAAAACACCTGTGGTCCAAACACTTACACTCCCCTGGTGCTCTGAGCTATCAGCCCAGCTAACAAACTGAGCTAACATTAGCTGACAGCAGCTACAGTAGGCAGCAGTTTACTTCACTGTCCATCAGGAAACTCTGTAAATCACAGAGAGTTGAGACGGAGCAGCTGGAGGACATCAGAGGGAAAATCAGAAAACATTTTTTCCATAAAACATGATCCAGTTTCACCAAAATCATTGAAATGGTGGTGTGTGACGTAGTGCTATAAAGCGTTACGTACTTCTCGTGGGTGATCGTACCCAGAGCACAAAGTCACACAGTGCAGAAGCTGGTGTACGAATGGCTTTAAGTCACTTGATGTTGTTTTTCACAATATATTTCCATCATCTTCAGTACATTTGATCATTTTATATGAATACACAATCATGTAATTAGGAAAGAACTTTTAATTTTGCATAAGCACTTCATTGTATCACCTTTGCTTTATGTTGTCAATTGTGACCATATTTGTGTTTTTTTTCTTCAGGTCCCCCGGGGCCAAAGGGAGACAAGGGTGATATGGGACCAATGGGTGCTGCCGGGCTTCCTGGGTTGGTAGGATTGAGAGGTGGGTTCAACCAGTCTGTTGTTCATCAGGTACTCAATTGCATAAGATAAACATTAGAAATGGTCAAAATGGAGATTTCGGGAAATACTCTTATTACTTTCTAGATGCTTTAGATGAGAAGATTGGTACCACTCTCATGTTTATCCACTATATGAAGGTGGAGGGGGCCTGAATGTTTAAGAAGCACGCCACATAACATCAGTGTCTTTGGTTTCATTCGAGGGGCGACCTTTGTTGCTTGTAATGGCCCCCTTTCTTTTCTCCCCTCCTTTCCTGTCTGCCTCTATACTCTGCTATCAGATAAAATCAAAAATATAAAAAAGAAACACATGTTTAAATAAACTAGAGCCACAAGACACCAAGCTTAACTTAGCATAAAGAAACGGCTAGCTTGACTCTATCTTGAAGAGTCCAGGAGGTCAACGGAACAAGAAGTACTCTGGCACTTGTAACCTCTCATTCAACCGCAAATTGTCAGTTTTATACTTTGTTTCTGTACAGATTAAACAAACAAGATTTAGCATATTAATTAGTGACTTTCTGTTATCTTTGGACAGAGCCAGGATAGCTGTCTCCATGTTAAGCAAACCATCTCCTGGCTTTAGCAACATATTTGATGGACAGATATTAGAGGGGTATCGATCCATCTTCTTGTATAATTCTGAGCCAGAAAGTGAATAAGCGTAGTTTCCAAGATGTTGAATTGTTCCACTAACATGTCTCAGTCGACTTTAGGTCAAAGGCACCCCATCGATAATATATGTGTTGCTTCTAATATTGTAATTGCTGACATGCAGCATCAAGTATAATTTCAGTGCAATCCATTTTGAGTGCTTCTCAAGCTCTTCAAAACAGGTTACCAAATTTCTTTAAGTCTCAAAGTGTGCGGCCTTAAAACGAAACCAACAACAGAAACTCTGGCCTAGCACAGTATTTACAATATGTAGAACCCAACGCAGGTTTTTAAACACTTTTTAATGTATTATTTCCTTTCAGAAGTAACCATAGAAATGCAGTTACAAACTGACTGAACATGAGCTCATTTGGACGAATTTAATTGACATTGTTTTAAATTTCTATGCCAACCACAGCAAATGAATCCTCAGCCTATTACAGCTTTGGAGGTTTCTTACTTGAATCTTTGTAATCAGTGTAAGAGAGGAAACAGGAATTTTGGCTCAATGAGACGTCAACTTTATTGCCAAAGTAAAAAATTCCCTGCAAGGAAGCACAACAGAATCTTTCACACATCTTCCATCACTAACAGGTGGCACTGTACTTTTCTATGTTTAGCCATGGAGGCTAGAATTGCTTAATTATCCATATCTTCCTTTATTTTTTTTTGAAAGAAACAGCTGTGTGTGCTAATCCAATCATTTCTCAGCTGTCTTAAATTAGTCAATACATCATTCAGCTGGAAAATGGTCTTAAGCATCATCAACACTTTGAAATAAATGAACATGTAAGAAAGGAAAGATCAGGAATTTCATAGAACTACTGGGTGTCAGATAAATCAAGTATTTCTGATTTAATGAGACAAGTGATGTCTGATTTTCTGATTTACTTCATTGTTTTTTGCACTGGCTTGATTTTTAGATGAGATTTAAATCTCAAAGGTCATAAAGTGTGCCGTAATGTCCAATGTAAACACCAAACTTTGAGTTACAGGCCTTTTTTATGCAAGAAGATTTAAATTTGAGTGGCATGAAAGGTGAAAATCTACCTTTTATGCAAAGCAGACATTGGCTGGTGTTATTACGTCTGCTTTTGTGATTACATTTGGTTGCATTAATAATGTAGTGAGCAGGGAGAGTTAAAAAAAGGACATATAAATCTGCTTAAGAAAACAAAGCTCCAGACCCTGGATGGCAATTTATTTTCAGACGGGGTGTGGACAGGCCCAGTGGGATGGGTCATCTATCTTTGCCTTGCAGGTAATTCCACCAAAAACCACAACATGAACCTTCATCCAGACAGAACTGGCACCACAGGAGCATAAAATGTGAATTTTTTGTAGGTACTGTAAGATACAAATAACAACAACAATATGAATCCAAATGTTTTGGGACTCTTTCCAGCCTCCCCTGTCATCATCCATCCCACATTCCCAAGCCGATGAACTGCAGCTCTCACATGACATTTCCAAGAAGCATTATCTTCCTGCTGAAAGGAAACCCCCCACCACTGCTACAGTTCCAGGAAAAACTGAATAAAAAGAATTTCTAACTGTAGGGATGGAGGAAAAAAAGGCTAGCTTAGCATGAAAATATAGCAAACTAAATGGAAATCCCCCATAACCAAAACAGAACTCCCCCCCAACATTCATGAAGCTGTGGTTTTCAGTGAGAGCTGTCATCTCTTAGGGAAAGGGGGCTTTTAATCAAATGTAACAGTCAATGTCTTCAGGGTTTAGTAATTATGGGCTGCAAGCAGTACATTTCCCAATGTTTGTTTGGTTGTATCTTTAAATTTGACATGAAACTAGTTGATGTAAGCCCACAAAAAACTCCAAAAACATCATGTGAGCAATGAGACACAAACCTTGTGTGGCTGAATATGATTTTGTTTATCAGAAAAGAAGAAGAAAAACATTATGTGATTAAAAAAAAACTGCTTATATTCATGCATATTTATAGGCAAGTTGAGTAAAGAGATTCCTAATAGAGGTCAAAACAAGTCCAGTCTTTGGACCTGATCTGAAACAGACTTGTGGAAAATCGAAATTCAACGTACGACCCAATTCAAAGTCAATTTTATTTATACAGTCCAATATCACGAATCACAGAGTCCCCGCAAAGGCCTTTACAATCTGTACGCCATATGACATTGTTAGACCTTTGAAGAACTCCCTCCAAAGCAAACCTTCAAACCTCAGAACAACAGAGGAGGGCTCCCTCTGCCAGGACACACTGACATGCAAAGAAACCTGAGGACAATCAGAGCCAGCCATGAAAATCTGACTCAATCAGAAATGGTGCCAACCTGAACAGACCCAAACAGAGAGCAAACATCAACACTGGCATGATGCTCCACCAATTAAAGGCGTCCTGTTGAGTTTTCATTTAAACAAACAAAAGTTCAGTTTTACATTCATTGGTTCTCAACAAAGTAGATTGTGTGTATCCTTGAGGTCCAACAAGCGTATTTAAACCATTTTCTGTCCGATTAAAATATGTATATGTAAATCCTACATTGTTTACATCATTCTTTGTTAGTCTTCTTCATTGCTTCTTTCCATTTACGGTCAATAAAATTGCTCTGTAGTCTGTCAAACACTCTACAAAGCACAGCAGTACATGTAAAGTTTCCTGACCTCACAGTTCATATGTTTTCCTTCTGTGATAAATGTGATGCACTAAGATCAGAGCTGATAGTGAGTCCTGTCAGATCACCTGATGTATTAGACTTATCGACACACAGACCAGTTGCAACACAGTAGGACCTGACCAGACGTTCTGTCAATAGTTCTCTTACTATTGTAATGAAAAACATCTAAAGCTCAACTCTGAGGCTGTAAATCATTTTCTAATAAATAGCTACTTCTGTCAACCCAAATTATTTTCAGGCTTAAATCAACAACTTCCTCCTCCAAGTACAGATAATGATGTGCTCACCACTGACAGTATAAAGAATGCACCGCGTATCCGTCACGTCACCCACAGGTTTCCAAAGACAGAGACATTTTGAAGTTGAAATTTGAACATAACATGTTATTCTCAGATTTGTCTTCCTGTTTTTTAAAATAAAAAGACACGTTAATCTTTCTGTAGCGGTGCACTTTTAGCCAGAGGAATTTATCATCGCGTTGAGGCTCTAAAAAACTTCTCCTGGACTCGCTGAGCGATCTTGTTGGACTGTCCTGCAGAACACAAAGAGCATTTATGCACTCTTTCCAACATATGATTAATTGTTTTTTTTCTTTGAGCAGTGAGTTATTGACCCTTTACAGCAGAGAGACAGAAAACATGGACGTCATCCATCATCGGTTTATATTGTGTCTCTGTCTCTAATGCGTTAAGTCTCATTATGTCATTCTTTTTGCAGAGGAGTCACAACAGTGTAATCAGAGCATATCAGGCCACACTTGAGATTGCACTTACTTAAACAATACAATCAATTATTTCATTACCTTTGAGACATTTGAGTGTGTTTACTGTAAACAAACATTCTCATTGTGTGCCGGAGCTTTCGGGATATGCGAGGGATTGTTCTATGCAACAAAACAAAGTATGGTGCTGCTCCTCCAGTGCCAGCAAGTGCTCAGAGATTGATGGTGGAAGAAGTGAAAAATGAATGTTAACGTCACTTCCAACATCTTTGTATAAATGATGTCAGGGTGAGGAGGGAGGACAGGAAGCAACAAGTCTTATTGAAAATTTTATAAAGCCCTCATACTATTTTTTTTAGAATTGCTGATAGACGTGCAATGATTTTGCAAGTAAAAGTCGACTTGAATCAGTTATTAGTGAATGTTCAGATCAATTTCTCATTGTAATGATTCTGATTGGCACCACGGCAGCTCCCCTAATTCATGGATTGGATTTTATTGGAGTTTTCCCGCTAATTAGAAGTAGTGTTTTATCTTCAACCTCTTAAAAGTCTCATTTGTTTAATCGAATAAACATAATTTACCCTTAAAGCAGAAACAACAGCCACAACTGTTAAGATTTTTACATTTTAGCAGAGCCAATGTGCAGATACTATTCTCAGACCACTGATTTTAGTTTTACAGTTGATTTGAAAAGTTTATTTGGCTGGTGGTGGCGTGACAAGGTCCAGAACAGAAACAAAGACAAGATGTGTATATGAAGTGAACATCATGGAAGTGAGGAATATCCTGGAGCACATGGAGAGCAAAAATTAGCAGAAATGAAGGTCACAAAACATCTCTGAGTTTGGCCGAAGCCTGTGCTGTGTTGCTGCGATGATTACTAAATGATCTGGATGAGTCTGCGTGGTACAGCCAGGTGGTAGGGGAACAGTCGGTGAGGCCACATCCAGAAATAAACTCACGAGAGAGACAAAGGACAGACAGATGAGGGAAAACACTGGGAACTAGAAGGCCGACAGCCTCAACATAACAACAAGGCACTGAATTGCACTGATATTGCAGCATATTTATTAAAGTCAAGCTTGTATGTGTTTGTTTTTTCAGGGCTTTCAGGGGAAAAAGGCATCCAGGGCCCTCGGGGGATCAAAGGGCCTGCTGGGGGCAACGGTGAACAGGGAGAAAAAGGAGACACTGGACCTACTGGTCCTAGA
This sequence comes from Protonibea diacanthus, assembly GCA_028641955.1. NCBI lineage: Eukaryota > Metazoa > Chordata > Actinopteri > Sciaenidae > Protonibea > Protonibea diacanthus. The sequence goes on from CM053992.1 coordinate 15,391,258, forward strand.
GGTATGTCTGTGTGTTTAAATGGTTACATTTGCTTGATGTCATGGCCAAAAATGTTCGTCGAGAAACCATATGGAAGCACAACAGGAACAAACAGCACAGGCTACTTATCATAAACAGAGGTGTGTACTTTGAGGTAACGGCAGTATTAACAATATAATACAGTAAGTGAGTCATTTAGTCACTCACCCAACAGCTCGTCATTCACAAGAAGAAAAATCCCAGCAGTCTTGTACAACTCACAGCTGAATCTCGTCAAGGGTTCACAGCTCAAATCATTTCAGACATTTCAAACTGAGAACCTCCGCTCTCAAACGGCTGAATGAGATGTTGACTTTATTGCCAGAGTAGAAAATTCCCTACAAGGAAGCACAACAGAATCTTTTAAACATCTTTCATGACTAACAGGTGGCACTGTATTTTTGTATGTTTAGCCATGGAGGCTAGAATTGCTTGATTATCCATATCTGCCTTTATTTGTTTGAAAGAAGCAGCTGCGTGTGCTAATCAAATCATCTCTCAGCTGTCTTAAATGAGTCAATGCGTCATTGCAAAATGGTCTTAAGCGTCATAAACACTTAAAAACAACAGGACCTCTATCACCTGTGTTATTATTCATGTGTGCAGGGAGATGCAGCCAGGTAAACTCCAATGACTGACTCCAATGTGTAAAAAAACAAAAACAGGGGGGCCAAAAGAAGTCTTAGAACATGGTATTCAGTGTCAGTACATCCATGATTTAGATTTGGATCAGTCAGTTTCTCCACTTTTTGCAGCATGTGAATCCATCCACTATTCATTGCATTAGCTCTTCTATACCTCCATGTAGATTTTCATTGGAGGACAGCGATCAAAAGGAGAGTTGATTATTATTGTCCTCACATTTTTAAGGTCTGCAGTGATCCTTAGCAAACCCATAGCCACCACTTGTCTAATTTTTAGGGCCCCTGCACCGACTGGTGTGAGGACCAATATTGCATATTGTAGTTGCTCGGATTATTATTATTTCAGCAAATGAATCGCTAAAGGTGCTCCAGTCTTACAACTGGCTGTGGACCCCCAAAGAGTCCCCTTACGAGTAGCTCCCACAGCATGTTTCACTGAAAATTAGTAGACAAGTATCATGTCCAGACTTATTGGGTCAATTGATTTAAAAAAAACCTTCAGGATAAAAAGCTATCAAAAGTTTGGTAGATGGTTGAACAGCATGTCCGTGTTTGATCTACACACGATTTTCCTGGTGTGGTTTACATTTGATATGCTGGATTATAAAGTAGAATCATTAGGCCTCGTCTAGCACCACATTGTGGACACAGGAAGTGACATTTAACTCTTCTTGTAGAGTCCGAAATGTATTGAATTCAGAACTGTGTCGACCAAACTTGACGCCACACCAAACCCGATCTGTGCAGCGTGTGAGGGCCCATTCATAGAGTACACCAGTAATTCTTATATATATGATACGAAATCCATAACGAGCGTTTAATAGTTCAAGACAGCTGAATATACCATCTTCCACTGTAAGAGAATATCAGGAAATTCTCCGCCATTCTGTATCCCCATTAGTTTTCCATTGCACACTATAAATATATATTTATTTGACATGGCTGTTCAAATTTTCCAAGCAGACATGAGAATAATCTGCTGCAGCAGCATTGGAATTTGATGCTAACTTTTGGAATAAAATGGATGTTGAACACAAGATACCTTGACCGTGACTTATTGCTGAGATTTCTTTCTTTTTTCATTCTTTCCCTCCATCTATTCATCCACTCATTTATCCAGATCAGTCTATATCTACATAAACCCCTGGGGTGTCGATCTTTCCACTCTGGCATCACTCGCAGTGATAGTGCCAGTGACAGTGCCAACGATAACAAAAAACACTCAGACACACAGAGTACTGTTGGGGAAACCACTGCCATGACAAATATGATAAGGCGCTGCAGTCTTTTTTGTGTCAGCATGTCATTGTGTGTTTATGTATGTATGTGTTTAGCCAACAGCTGTTGCCGATCAGAGTTGGGTTTGGCTGAAATGTCCAGTGTTGGAGTCTCACAGTCCCTATGTTGGCCAGTAGCTCTCAAAACGTTGGACCAGGCTGATCTGTTGTCTTCTGTGTGTGTGTCTGTGCATGCATTTAGTTGTTATGTCTCAACAGTCAGTCAATTCAATTATTGATTACAAATGATGAAACAATGAGACACCATTAATAGGAGTTAGACCAAAGGTATTGGAAGACTTCTAACCCATCATTTAATAAAGAGTTTTATTGAAGGGGTTTGACTCATCAGGTAGCACGCTTGTATTTGTACCATTTCTCCACATTCCCTCAAAGGTCACAACTCAGTTGAACTCAATGTGAAAAATTCTTGGAGTTTCATTTTTCTTCATTAGCAAATACACAAAATTACAGCGACTCCATTGAAATGAATTGTTTGACAACCTCATTTCAACAATTTCTCTAAACAACTAGGGGGGAAAAAAATCATCTGTTGAATGGCCATATTGTTTGTATAAGGTCCTGTTTCATCGCTCTGCACATAGAGGTCCTCAGTGGCGGAAGCGTCACATTGTGTAAATGAACAAATGATCGCGAGGAAATGTTGCAAATGATAGCCTTCATGTTGTAATTTGGTGTAACAGGCCTCTGATTTGTTTGGCGTAAACTGAAGAAAACGTCTAAAATTAGCTATAGCCAACAAAGCTCCAACAAACACGGAAAGAGCGTCACTCACAAGAAGCTCTCGCACTGACAACGCTGTTTGATTGACAAGTTAATTATATAACAAGCTGTTCAAAACACCACAGAAATAAATGTTTTGTTTTTTTTAAAAAAAAAAGAAAAATGGAGACACAAGGATCTTCGCGGATGTTTGGTCATCTACACTCTGGCAGTTTATAACAATGTCCATCTGTGCTTCCACCCATCTGAGGTCTGGTTGTGGGTTTAACAAACCAGTGAAGGGTGAAGAGTTTGTAGACTTACTGGTGTGAACGGGGGCCTCAGCGGAAGGCAGTTGCTCAGCTGCAGAGGGAGGAGGGATACTGAAAGCTGAAAGCTTGTTGAAACAGCACTGGGAAGCTTCAAGGTCTCTGAATAGTAGGTAGACTGAACAGCAGTGGATTGGGTGTTGGCTCTTTCTTTGGTTGTAGAACATCACAGATTTGCTGTGTTTGCTGAAAGTATTGTCTACTGTCATTTCCTGTTGTTTAGTGGACATGAAACTAGATGTAGTTAGCATAATTCAAAAGATGGATACATCCTTAGAGGTTTGACACCTAATCATGAGGTTAGTTGGCTCACATTAGCTAACGTTAGCTAACTAGTGACAGCTGTCAATCACAGACTCAATGGAAAATATGGAACCGAGCTAAAAAGCTATGCAAGGGTGGTCACTTTTGTATTGCCCCTGGATGCAGCAATGAGTTTTTGCTGTCCATAAAGCCATGGTGCTAATGTGGCTAAAACTGTTAATTAGTTAAGCTTTAAGTACTTAAATTTTACATCCATGCTGCCATTCAGGGCCAACAACATACGAAATTAATCATGCAGTTTCAAATCAAAAGCATCTGTTGTCCCTTGCGGCTCAGCGGTAGCTCACCAGTATGTTTGGGTTTTTCTTGCAGTGTTATGTAGTTGTTAAGGATGTGGTCAAGATGGAGGTGACACTGACAGCCGAGGGCGTCACAGGCAGGGTGTGGTGTGTTAGCTACACTATTCAGTCATGGACACACACATACATACAGTAACACACTCATGGACGATGGGACTGAGTGCCACCTCGGTTGGCAGCGAGCCCTGTGATCTTGGATGTGAAGAAAGAGTCAAATTAAAGGTGGGATAAATGCCGACTTGAAGTCGATCCTCTTATAGCTTCATGGCAAAAACAGACTTGCGGTTTCAAACCTCATGGCTGAAAAAATTAGCAACAAATCCCACTGAAACTCGCCTGCTTTGGAGTTTATTCTTGGGTGTTCAGAATAAAATCATATTTTGAAATGAAAACAAACGAGAAATAGCCGTATCCAAGCTGCTGAGTGGAGGGAGGTGCTGTCCGTAAATGTAACATAATTTCCAGAACCACAAATGAGAGGACTTCTACTTATACTGATTGAGCGGTGTGGCATTGTATTAACTTTTCCAATATGCAAACATCTACACGGTAAAGAAAGTCCAAGAAATGACCTTGACACTAGTACCTTTATTTTCTGTCTTCTCTTTCTGCTTCCCCTTGTTCAACCTCATTCACCTCCACAGCAGGAAAAAAAGATTTAACCACAACTTTTAGAGGTAAATTAAGCACCAGACACAGGGTGGGTATCCTCTAATTTTACATTTTATGCCTGTATCACTAGGCAAGATTACAGGGCCGACTATATATACAAAGAGTACAAAGGAGAGGAAATGGGTGTGAGTTGGAGGAGCAGTTTTCAAAATTTAAACCTGTCGATGGCCGAGCTACTCCTGTGTATTATTTTATCTGCACACTCACATTTCTGCCCCCATGTGTGCTATACTATGGTCGTCACTGTAGTATGCATACAGTAAATTCAGCCAATGAAAAGGCCTCTTATATTTGGTCAACGGGATATCATTGGATGTTATTAGTGTCATCTAAATATAAGTGATACTTCTGTGCCGTGTTATAGCGGACTTGATCCTCTTATAGCTTTATGGCAAAAACAGACATGTGGTTTCATGCCTGAAAATTAGCAACAAATGCCGCTGAAACGGATTCACATCTGCTTTGGAGGTTATTCGCGGTTGTTTGGAATTGAATCATATTTTGGAATGGGAAAAAATCATATCCAAGCTGCTGATTTGAGGGAGGTGTTGTGCATAAACGTACAGTAATTTTGCAGACAACACAAGCGAGTGTCTTATATTGTGGCTTATGTGCATTTTTACTGAATTCTGCAGTGATACCTGCGTGCCATGATGTTGTAGAGCAAAGAACAAGGACAAAATCTGTGTGAAAAATTGATTATAAACACGTTCTCCAGCCTAGACTAACTTCTGGTAAGAGTTATATTTTACGTTTCTGCTCCTATGACATCTGTTTTCAGTCCGTTTTTCTGTTTTGTCCTCAGGTGACAGAGGAGAAAGAGGGTTCAAGGGGGAGAAGGGGGATCGAGGGGACCGAGGAGAGAAAACAGGTAAGAGCTGACTTAAAAGTGTAAAGGCGCGATGAAATAAGTGACAGAGAACAACACTGAAATGGCAGTTTTTATTGCTTTCATGCATAAAAGTCCTTGTCAGGTGAGGTGAGGTTGTTTCAGACATTTTAAAGACTAGACTTAGACCTCCTCCGCTCTATATCAGAGACCAAAATTAGATTATCATATAGAGACCAAAATTGTTTTTTGTACCAGGTTGTAAACATGTTTATTTCTACTGTGAAGTTGGACATTTTAACATGGGGGCTTATGGAGACTGACTCGTTCTGTAGCCAGCCTCAAGTGGACGTTTGAGGAACTGCAGTTTTTGGCACTTCTGTGTTGGCTTCACTTCACAGCCACGGAGGTTGCCGCTTGGTTCGAACAGGTGAGGGGGCAAATAATAAAACAGGAGTGAAGTTATATAACTAAAAGTGATTTCAGTGACGGGTTATCAAGTAACAATTGAACAGTGATCTGGATTGGAGATTTTAAGGCGTCTCGAAGTAGAACAGTTTGATGGTATTACACCAGTTTCATTCTAATAGTACATTTTCACTCTCACTCTGTCAAATTCAAATACACTGTAAAGTTCTCTGAACAAGCTTAATAACAACAAAATTCCAAAGCTGGAAAGATTTTTCTATTAACCGTCAAATTTAATAATAACGTCCTGCAAGAAAGCCCAATTATCTCTTTTGGTTGAGCAACCTCGATCATGTTCTGCTGCCAGCAGCAGCTTAAAGCCTCGATTTTGTAAGATGACCACACATGCATGCAGACAGACTTGTACAGATGTTAGTTAATCTGCTATGGTTACAGCAGTAAAGTGAACAGGGTCTGCTAAAAGATTCAACACTGAAATTTAGTGTTTTATGGACTTCGCTGCAGAAAAGCGCTTTATGAACGTTAACTTATGTTACAATAACATGCCCTCTAATTAGTGTGGTAACAAACTGCTGTTTCAATTCCAGTGACAGTGTTTTTATATTTTTTCCATCATCTTCTTCTCCCACTAAACCTTTTTAGAGCAACAAAAATGTATTCCTTGGATTATTATTCTGTTTCATAAACTGTAATTCATCAATGCTCATAGACATAGGAATGTAATAAACACTTTTAGGATTAGTAGAAGTTTGAGGCCTTTGCTCTGCCTCCACTCTGAAAAATTTTCAGGCTGGATGAGCATTTAATGGATGAGCACTTATTTCCAAGATTTATTCACATTTATGCAGCTTTTAAACCCAAATTACGGTTTAATGATCTCTGTGGAGAAGGTGCATTTGTTGCAGCAGAACACTATGATAGGATACTGCAAAGAAACATGCGATTAAAGACATGTTTTTATCGCAAAACCTGTGGATTACTCCTTCTGAGTTGAGAGCAAGTGTGGGTTGGTGTAGAGTACAGTACCATGGACGTTACTGGACCTTTGTGGGGAAGAGAAAGCTGGGCCGGCAAAGCTCTTGATTTTCCAGTCCATGTACGTTTAAACCTTCACCTATGGTCATGAGCTTTAGGTAGTGACCGAAAGAACATCCAGACATCCGGAGGGAGCTCAGAGTAAAGCCGCTGATCCTTTGTGTTGAAAAGAGCAAGTTGAGGTGGGTTGGGCATCTGATTAGGATGCCTCTTGGGCACTGTTTTTGGGAAGAGACCGCAGGGCAGACCCAGAATACGCTGGAGGGACTACATAACCCATCTAGCCTTGGGATACCCCAGGAGGATCTTGAATGTGTTGCTGGGGGGATGGACTGGATCTGGAACGCCCTGCTAAACCTGCTGCCACCACAACCTGACCCCAGATAAACAGAAGGAAATGGATGGACTAATTTTATAAAAAATATCTGCATCAAATCAAAAATATTATATAATATAAACAAATGATATAAAAATGTGTTGTATTTTGGTAAAATGCAGTTCAGCTGCACGGTCACAGTGAAGAAAATCCTCCTTGGCACCATGGCAGTAATACGAGCGCGTATATCAGTGCATGTGATCCAAAACCAATAGTTGGCAAGACAAGAACAAAAATTTACGAGCTGATGACTTTATGGGACTCATGCATCTCCGCCCCACCTGATGTCCTGTGCAAAGTGCTGTGGGAAGTTTAAAGGATCAGCAGGTCTGCTTTTCTTTTCAGTGTAATCTCATGGTTTCCGACACACGATGAAGTACCACATGGGTTAGTTTACATCAAAAGGATTCGAAAACCATTATATGCATATGTCCCGAGGCGGAAAGCTGAAGCCTTGTACAGAAACCACCAAACTGGATTCAGGTAGAAAGTCATTAACGGCCCCAAACCTCATCTATTTAGTTCTTTTGCCCCAAATGTTATTCTTCCTTTGCTACATGACTGTGGTTGGTTCTCCATGTGATGAGCGATGGAGTGGTGTTCACATCAAATAGGGTTGAACGCTCGACCATCTGAATGCTGTTTCTGCCCATTACGCAGCCGTCGAAGATCGGCTCTTTCCTCACATCATTTACAAGACATGGATGTTTGAGGTTTCAGAGCAAGAAAGACAGGCTGAGACCACATGCTGCTGGCTGTCAAAAAAATATCAAATCTCCGTGTCGTGCACTTTTCGGTCACAAACCTTATGTGGCTGACTTATCGTTTGATGCATGACTCAGATCTTTTTACACTTCAAAGCATACAGTGCATACCTTTAAGATCGCTTACCAGAACGAGCACCAGAGTTACTAAAGACCACTGAAGTTTTTTTTTTCTGTGGGAAAAGTGCACACATGTTGGGTGTTAACACACAACCTGCCACACAGGAAGTTATATCACCGAAAGGATCACAATCTTTAGCTCTGTTGAAAGACTCGCCAGCACAAAAACGAGCAAATGGACCCCAGATTGTAGTCATATGTGAGGTTAAGAGAAAGCGAGGAAGATCTTTCATCTGTGTAAAACAGTTTGTATCTGGATTGATGTTCTGTTTAATCGACACTGAAGTCTCTTAACTCACTGGAAACAGAAAAAAAAATAAAAATAACCGATAAACACACTTGTATCATTTCACAATATTGTGAATCTTTGCACGGTTCGTTGGATTCAACAGAGACAGACCGACAGATGAACTGCACTGTATCATATAGTTTTGATTCAGGATAGAGACAGGAAATATCTCTATAAACCTTAGGTGAGTTGAGTCCAACAATTTGCCTATTATACGTCCTTAAAGACTTTCCCCCATGTGTTTGTAACTTGTAACAGAACCCTAATTTGTTTTTCATTTTAGGGAATTGCAAAATTTGTGTAATTTGCACTTGACAGTTGATATATTACAAGAGAGACTGGAAGTGAGGCATAGCACACACAAACATACACACACAGCTCAAGGCCAGCTGACAGTTTGATCTCCCGGGTCCAACTTTAAGTGTTGTGGGTTTAACGTCTGACAGGCTGTCTTTACAATGGACCTGTGCAGCTACAGGAATCCAAAAATAAATTGATTGCTTTCGGACTCTGGTGAGAAATTTATTTTCACCCTGGAACTCGAACATTTTTTTTTATGTGGAAGTTCACCTGAAGCCAAAACTTCAACATCAGTACTGAGGAACAGAATCAGAGATCAGGATACACGTTTACCTTCAACTCTTCAGCTCTCACTTGTGTTGAAATACCTCCTACGTACTCAGTTTTTATTATTTATGTTCAGTTTTTATTTGCTGAATCTAATAATCTGTTGCTGGAACAGAGTTTAGTTCAGAAAACATACATGTAGAAGAAGTGATGTAGGTCAGTATTTTGTTTTTATTTTATAGAATTAGACCCAGTTTGAGTCTTTTTATGGTCTTTAATGTGATTCATCGGTGAGCTTTGGAAAATTTTGTCACCATTAGACTGTTTACCTCTACTCCAAGCCTGTATGCTAAGCTAAGCGTACAAGTTGCTGGCTGAAGACGTATATTTACCAAACAGATATGAGAGAGGTATCGATCTTTTATTCTACGCTCATAAAAACTTATTTTGAAAATCAACCAGATTCCCTATGCCAGGTGTCAAACTCAACCACAGAGACACTATATCAAGGGCCAAACAGGGTCAACATTTATTGAACGTGATAAACAAGATTTTAGATCAATTCAAAACATACTTAGGTAGGCTACATTCTTATTTTATAAACATGTGCTAAAGCCAGATGTTTGGCACCTTTTCTAAGTGCCATTTCATCAAAGTTTGGGGTTCATTTCTGTGCTGTGGAAACCCTTAGGATAGGTGAGGGTGTGCAGCAGTGAGACGACTCCTTTCTGGGTTTTTGTCGTCATCATCACAGAGAAAAGCTGCTCACACAGGTATGCGCTTCCGACCGTGCAGAGCATTTGAGAAACATGTAGGCTGAATATAATTGTACCGTGGGCCGGATGTGGTCCATGAGCCATGAGTTTAACATATGCGCTCTATGCTGTTTGTGTGTCTGCCTTCTGGCCGGCTCAGTTTGCTCTGTGCTGATGCTGTCAAAAATACAACAGCCGGTTCTGCAACGCTCCTGGTGGAATCACAGTCATTGTATCGAATGGTCGCTGTGAACTCTGGTGGCGCACAGGAATCACATCCGTGCCCGGTAGGATCCAGCTGTAATATTTGCTGAACATGGACAAGTATGGTGTCTTTTCATCTAATGCTTATGAAAGCAAATAAGAGTAGGACTATTTCCAAGTAAGTTTAATATAAAAACAAAGATCGTATGAGAGGCACAAACTGATTTCAAAATATTCTCGTACGGTTGCCCAATTTTGTGCATTTGCTGGCCAAGAAAATGAACTTAAAAGCAAACAAATAACCAAACAAAAGAAGAGGAAAGAAAACAATGTGAAGACAATAACAAACTGAGTTTCAAGGAGAACATTTTCTGAACAGATGGAGCTATTTAACGGTTGTCCTGAAGCCATTCGGTCTTGTCCAGTCCAGACCCTTCCTGCCTTCCTGCCAGATAAACATTAGTAATCGTGATCACTCCATGATCTGGCCTTCTTCAGGTATTGACAGTCTGGTGCTCTAACTCCTCTGGCCTGTGAGGTTTGAACCACTTGGACGAACACCAGCAGTTGGAGTTCACATATCTAGTTTCCCCTGGACTAAAAACAGTCATTATATCTCATGCACAGCTTTCACAGAATATCTACAAGGCTTGTTATGAAACGTCAACTCTCCTTCAAACTAGAGAGTGTTTCTGCTTATTGGTGGACCACTTTGTTGGCTGTCCGACGTGAACATGAGGCTGTCAGACTGTGGAGAGACAGAATAAGTTAGAGACTAGGATCCTTGAGTTTTTGCATAATTACTTAAAGAAGTATTTATTTTGATCGCTGACGTTTCTCGCTGTGGCATGTGTGTTATTGTACACAAGCTTTCTGACTCAGGAAAAGTCATTAACTACATAAAGTTAAGGTTTAGTAGTTAGTTGAATTTGAGGCTCATTTTCCATCCCAGAAACAACTGATACATTTATTTTATTACAATATGGTCCAAAATGAACTTTGTGGTTGACATGTTGATATTTTATTATATTTAAACACAATTTGAAAATAAGAGTGAACGACACAAGAAAATGTTTTCACCAAACAATGTGCTGCCATCAGCTACTGTTGCTACAGCTGTAAAATTTTCTGTTCTCGTGTGACACATATGCAGTTAACGGTGACATATTTATCACTTAAAATCCTTATTAATTTTTGAAACATGTGTCCTTGAGGTTTTAAAAAAAAGCAAGCAATGCATTTCTAGCCTGCGACCATTAATTTTGCTGCCTGAAAGGACAGATGGCTGGCAGATTTACCAGCTGTAGCTACTCAGAAAATTAAGCTAACGCTAGCTTAAGTCTGGTCTCCCGTTGACCTTTTTAATGTTTCCAACTGACTCATTTAAAATGAGATTCGTGTGTTTGGGGTCTTTAAATATGAACTTGATGGCTTCATACATATGTTGTATGTTTGTCAGTGTAGATCATGAAGAAACAGCATTGTTCTTGTGCTGCAGTGTAGAGCTACTTAGCAATAAGGCACTAAGTCACACCACTGACTGTTTAACTGATTTTGTTGAAACTGGATCATATTTTATGGAGAAAATGTTTTCTGGGTTTTCCTCTGATGTCCTCCGGCTGCTCCGCCAAGTTTCCTGAAGGACTGTGAAGTAAATTGCTGCCAACTGTAGCTAATGTTAGCTCAGTTTGTTAGCCTGACTGCCCAGACTATGAGCTCAGAGCACTGTGGGGATGTTAGTGTTTGTACCACAGGAGTTTTGGACCACCTGGAAGAAGAAGAGGAGGTTTTCAGGCGTGCAAATGTTGAGAGGAAGCGGAACCAGTGTCGTGCCAGAACTGGAGCTGGGTAAGCGGGCAATGTAACCGGGCTTAGCAGGTGTTGGGATGTTGATGGAGGAAGTTAAGAAGGGAAAGAGTGACCGAGCAAGAAGCAGTCTGACCAGAGTAAATCTGGGACTGACTTTTTTAGTTGTTGGTGAGAGCTTGGTGAAATAAGCTCTCACATTACATTGGGGCACTAAATCGCAAAAATAATAATTTCTATGCAATGTTCCTTTAATATGTTTGGCTTATGCAACTCTAACTAATTTGGTCGGGGTTGTTTGAGTGGAAACTTCCCCAAATCCAATAAAGAACAGGGCAAAAGTGTTAATGTTAGCAAATAATGTGCTCCTTAGCCATGGAAATAACTGTATGTTAGCATTAGTTAGTACTGCTGGTACTTTTTTGAACTCTTTAGAGGCTATGTATCGCTCTTCAGCCTCATGTACATTGCTTCAACATCCAAAAGGAAACCAAAGGTTGACGGACGTGTTATGATTGCTAAGATACTGGAATGGGTTTAGTTGCTGTTGCCCAAAATGACGATTTTTGGAAGAACAAATAATTTTTGCTTGGAAACAATGCATTTATGGCATTATTCAGGGGGGTTTTAGAGGATTTTATGAGCCCAGGAAATTAAAAAATATCGACTTTAACCACAGAGAAGCGTGTCATTCTTAGATTTGAACATTAAAATTGAAAGCATGAATGATTTCCACCCAAGAGCAGGATAATTGTCTCTATTGTTGAGAGGTTGCGGTGTCATCCAACATATGCACTATATCTATTTACAATAAAATGACATTTTAAGATTCTCGTCATGCATTTGCCTGATTTCTACCAAAGTTTCTGGCAAAATAAATCACGAACCCGAATAACCGATTAACATAATTCATCGTTTCCAATATGTTGCAGTCCAGCTCTCCATGGCAGAGGCATGAATGTCTGTGAAGTTCGCTTGTATGGTTCTCATTATCTCTGAAGTCTACATGTGCTGCCTTTATCCAGAACCTTTCCTCCTCCTCTCCTCCCCAGAGTGTCTCATTTGCACAGCGGGGACCCTCAGGCGCTTCACAGGGAGGGGAGGGATGAAGGACTGAGAGAGAGGAAGATGAATAGTGTGAGAGAGATGTGAGAAAGTGTTGAGTCTCGTATTCAAACATGTGGGGATTAGAGTTATACATAGGGTTAGTAATGACCTTTTATTACATGTATGAGCGGTGGTATGATAGATATGATGATACAGTATGAAGTACTTTATAGGTTTTCAGAGTTTAAATATTTGTTTCTTATATTCGCAGGCTTTTAGTGTATACAATGGTAGAAAGTAAGTACATTTACTGTACACAGTATTGTACACTACTCCACTATATATCGAACATTTTTAGTCTCTAGTTACTTTGGAGATTCAGATTAATAAGACAAAATACAGTCATCAAATAAATAATGATGTATTATTATGAATAAAGATAAGACTTCACATTGAAACATTAAAGTGCATCAATAATTAAAATTTTCTTACAGTGGTTCACAATATAGAAGGTGGATAAGGAAATTACTCATGAATAAATAAATAAATAAATAAATTGGGGCGTCCTGGTGGCTCAACTGGTAGAGTCGACTCCCCGCATCCAAAAGTCTTCCTTCCTGTAGCGACCCGGTTCAGACTCCGGCCTGTGGTCCACGGACGTTTCCTTTGTCTTCAGCTGTTCGCTCTCACAAGTTGAAAGCTTAATTCAGTCACGCGATGTGACGAGAGCAAAATACTTGAACTCACAATGTCTTGCCTGCTCTGCACCCTGGGTCAGGATCTCAAACATCTTAGAGCTTCCACATGATTGTAAACCTGGGGACACTTTGTTGGTGGAGACTTTTAGATTTACAGTGGAAAATAAAACATGTACATCAACATAATGATGTATATTTCTGTTTTGATTATGCGTGACAGCTTCTACAAACTATCTACATTACAAAGCTGAGGAGTTTTTTTACACGTTTTGATTTACTGGGAATGATTTCTGGCGCTTCTGTGTGCTAGAGTGAAATATAGAACGTGTGCTCTGGAGGAGCTATGGGGACTAAAGGGTTAACAACAAGACTGTTTTAATCTGCTGTCCTTGGAGCTAGTTTTGGTCTGGTGGCCCGAGAGATTCCTTTTTAAAGGGCATTTAAAGTATCTTGTTAAAAAGTAGTTGACGGTTCTAAGAAGTATTAATGTGGCCCTTCTTTATCTTTGTGCCAGCAGCAGTTTTTACCCAGCTTCATAGCAATCAAAAGAAGAGGAACTGTTTTGTATTTGATGAGTGAACAAATAGTTTCAACATCTGTTTCAGGTAATTGAATATTCAATTACTCATCCCATGTTCAGAGCTAAGTATGTGCTTTTAGTCTTTCTTCTTTCAGTATCGTCTGAGAAAAGAACAACTGGAGAACATCTAATTTCTGTTTTTAATTTCCTGGTTCTTACATTTCTGTAAGAATATGATACAAACTTGTGCAGCAGATATGACAGTGTAATGTTATGGTAGATATTAAATTATGATGGGCTAGTGAGTGCAAAATACTTGACGGTATAATGAGAGTTAAATGGTACACAGTTAAAATTTATGATGGTCTGATGAGACTAATATCCTGTCTAGATAATGTGTCTGGTTTTACTCTCCAGCACTTTGTCAACAGTCTCAGTCGGGGCGCATGTCTTAAAAACAGTGTGTGTGCATGTGTGTGTGCGCGTGTGCATGTGTGCGTGTGTGTGTTTACCTTTCTTTCTTTCACTCTGTATTCTGAAAGGTGATAAATCAAGCCAATTACACAAGTTCAGCTGTAGATGTACCATGAATCCATGAAGCTCATGCTTGCATGTTTGCATTATGAATAGCTACAGCCAGCAGCTGTTAGCTTAGCTTAGCACAAAGACTGTGAACAGGGGTAAACAGAAAAATCTATCCCAACTTTTTATGAGGGGGTTCACATAGGTGGAAAAAAGTTCCCTCAACCAGAATAATTATATTTATTGTTCAATCAAAGACTAGTTCGGTGGTTTATGGAAAAAAAAAATCAGTTGCAGCATGTTGCAAACAACCTATTCATCTCCACTTGTGTTCGTATTGGTTTGATTTACAGAGCTTCGTTAAACTCGTAAACACTCACAATGAAAGTAATCTGCTCAGTTTGAGTTCAAAGCTGTGCCAGCAAACGCCGGATAAAAGGGAGTCATGTGTTCTGTCAGCGTAGTCATGTTGACATTCATAATAAAGATTTCAGTATTTCTGCACTCTGAGTAACCTGCTGTCTTATGATGCAGTTTCCTACAATCGTGATCCCCCGGAGGCTCCAATAAATGCACAAAAACGTATGTGTTATATCTGCCAACAAACTAAATGGTAGAAACAAACGTGTATAAATAAATGCCTCTGCCAATTCATGTGTATTTACATATATAGATCATTCTGTTAATGTACACTTGGATCTGTGTTTTAGTGGAGGAGACTTTGGTGCGTCTGGTGAACGGGTCCGGTCCTCATGAAGGTCGTGTGGAGGTTTTCCACGAACGCCGCTGGGGGACAGTGTGTGACGACGTCTGGGATAAAAAGGACGGAGACGTGGTGTGTAGGATGCTCGGATACCAAGGAGCCACTGAGATCCATAAGACTGGACGCTTCGGACAGGGTAAGAGATGATCAACATGCACGTATACCAAACAGTCTGCTGTGTGTTTGCATTTTCATGGTCTGCTTTCCCGCTCGCCATCCAGATTTTTGTTCCAGTTCATGTCTGTACAGTGTTCACTTTTTTGTCAAAGAAGATGACGGCGGGTTCAAGGAACTTCTGTGGGTCAGGAGGTAGAGCGGGTCGTCCATTTATTACACTGTTGTTTGTTTCTTCCGTCCACAAACCAGCGTATGCATGAGTGAATCAGAGGCATTTTGTAAAGCGCTTTGGTCTAAAGCGGCTTCATACAACACTGTTTCCAGAAATGTTGTTGCTGTGTAAAATGTAAATAGAAACAAAATGTGATGATGTGCAAACCCCCCATTGAAAATAGCACAAAGAAAACTTATAGAATATTCAAACTGAGAAATATCATTGTTTTTGGAAAATTATATGCACATTTTGAACGACACCAGCAACACGTTTCAATGTTTTAATGTTTCGGAAACAGGGTTCTACATTACATGCTGTATAATTAGGGGCAGCACTCACAGCAAGAAGTTCGAACCTTTTCTGCGTGGGTTGTTTTCCTCCCACAGTCCAAAAACATGCAGATTTGTAGGTTTATCTTTGTGTCAGCTGGGATGGGATCCAGCCCCTCTGTGACCCTGATGAAGACAAGCAGTTATCAAACATTAATATTTACCAGTTAGCCTCACCATCTAAGATTTTATTCATTCATGTTAAGTGGTTGGAAAAACAAACAGCATTCAAGCATCTAAAAACATTAATAAACTTTATTTAGCTATCACCTTCCGTGCACAAACACAGCTTAAAGTCTGTTGAGGGTAAAGAATGAAAGAAAAAATCATGTGAGTTTTGTTGATTCTTTCAGTTGTGGCAGTTAAATTTTCCACCACATGAGAGAACAGTTTTCAGAACTGCATGAAGGCAGATTTATTTTAGACGTCAACATAGTAGCAAAGGTCTGATAAAGTCCATGTGATATACATATTGACATACTGCTTATGTCTGCAAAGATGTCTGTGCTACGCCGCACAAACTTTATGACCGCACACGCCTACAAAGTCCGCCCACTGCACATGTGGCACGTCTCCATATGTAAGCAACTAATAATCAGAACTGTTTGGTGCCCATTTTGGAGCGTATCAGGGATTTTAATCCTGCAATAACAATAATAAACTGGACAGTTACAAAACAGGTACAAGGCGTTAACTACAATTATCTATCTCGGGGAAGCATCTGCTGATTTCTGTACAATGCAAACATCAGAAACCTGAAGAAGGCTCTCTTGATGGTAAGAAGTCTCCAATGTTTTAATCATTATAACACAGAGTTCCTCCTGCCCACAGCTCATGTCCATGGTGAAATTTACTGATGGAATTAGTCCTGAGTTTTACTAACTCTGCTGTTTTTTTGCTGTTGAGTGGTATTACTTGTGCCCTAAAATGCTGCAGGGATTAATATTAAAGATTTTATGGGGAAAGTCCTATGAGCCAGACGTCGTCAAGAAAGTCTCAGAGGTCATATCCATCTCTTTCTCTCTCTCCATTTTATTTCATTTCATTCACCAAGTCAGCCTTACATCATTCAGAGTTTCTGTCCAGGCAGGGTTGTTACCAAAAAGTCTGGAAATTTGGAGGAAAACATGCTTTTGTTCCAGGTGACGACCTCCAGACAACAGCAGTGACGTAACGACTGGATTCAATTTGAAACGATTTTAAATTTATCTTCTTAGATGAGTCATCTACCTTCTTTGATTTTTTTTAACTTTATAACATCTTTTAGCCTCATTCTTAGACCCAGATGTGACAGGAGAAAACACCAGCAACAAGTGTGCAGATCAGGAAATCAGGATTGCAGCCAAGTTGATGATAAAACCCAAATGAAATTATAAAAACAGCATCGCAGATCATTTTTATGCATATAAGGCCCTTCACCAGGCAGCCAGAGTGCCAGAGAAGCAAGCAAAAGTATCAAAAAGAGTATTTATGATCTCATCAGGACGGCTGTGGCTCAGGAGAGTCGTCCACAGATCTGATGATCGGTGGTTCGATCCAGTCTTAAAAATCCTAAACAAAGTCAAAAAGGAAAGAAAAGCCTCACCATCTAACCTTTATCCGATAACCAAAAAACACAGAAACAGCGTCCTAAACTCTCTGTGACTCTAAACCGAAATATCTCTACATCTGCCATCAGCAAAATCAACTATACCTAACCTGGTCTCCAGGTAGTGAACACAAGTACCCCTGCCAAAAACAAGTTAGTATAATTACTACCATTCACAATATAATTCATAACTATAATACGGAGAGGCACGTTGGCAAGCTCAAGACAAAACCCAGCCGCCACGACTGTCAGGCTGTTCAAACTTAAGTAACGTAGATCCACAAATTGGATCCTGTGAATTGTGTCCAGACTGGGTGCCGCTCCATTCATGACCCTCCAGCTCTCCAGGAAGGGCCACACCTCATCAGCTGGAGCCAATCAGGAGCTGGGGACTACACACCTAACATAGCACACACAATAAACACTACAGGCAGAGTAGATTGGAGTTTTGGTGCCAGCTGTCGGATGAAGGATGTTTATGACTACTGTTTCCAGAAGAATGAACCGTACATCCTAACTTTCAAGCCAATGTGGATGAGAAATCCTTGAAGTGCTCAGAAAAATGGAAATTTTAATATTTACAGTTCATGACAACAGAGGACCATCTTCTTGATGGATGAGACTGCTGTTTCAAAGGTCAATCAATCTTATTTGATGGGCCGCAAACAACAATGAAAAAAGCTTTAAAAAACATAAAAAATAAAGTTACGGTAATGTTTGCAGTCATCTGTGGCTGCACTCTTAAATTTGAACGTTAACCATGTAATCAGGATGTTTCATGACTTTCTTGGACCTTCCAACTCAGTCTGCTGAGGTCTAAAGTTACAGAGGAACTCCAGTAAATTAAATCATAGCTTTGTCCCATCTGTAGGTGAACAATGATTTGTCATCTCCCCATGACTAGAAATAAAAAGAACAGAGTTTGCCTGGCTTATAATCAGTGAGGAAACGCAGACTCTCATGGAGAATCAGTTGCAGGAGTTAGAAAAAGTGGATTTAAACAAAATCCAGGACTGTCTGATTTTCTGCAGATATGTTTGAGGGTTTTTTTTTTTGTCAGCATAATTATAAATTTTTCCTTTTCACATTTTAAAAACATCCTTTTTAATCCTTCAAATCTGAAATGGATTAACTGTTTTCTAAATTAGCTCTGGGTGTTCCCTTGAACTCCCCCACAGTGTTTTTGGTGGTTCACCACTCATTTGTGAGCAATGTCATAAATTTGGTGTGAGCGCATCAACCCCCAGCCTGCAGACGCTGCTGTAAAAGTGTGCTGAGATCCAGAGTAAACAGTTTAAAGGTCCGTGTCCGTTAAAGCAAACCCTGAGAAGGCACAGCAGCAGAACAGCTGGGGCTCATGTATTCCCGAGCGCATACCTCATTTCCATCCTGTGCACGCCTGCATGGAGACACGTGCGCTCGGTGTTTCATGCTGCTTTGAAGATGTCAAATCTGCAGCCAGTTTCTCTTTGTTATGTTACGTTGTGGAGCAAAGCAGGAATGTAGGAAGCATATGGTTCAACTGCGGTGTTGGTTTGCTGATTGTGTGCTGTTTTTGTTCAGATATCAGACTTTAAATGCAACACTTTGATCAGATTTTACAGAAATATGCTTTGTTTGTTGACAAAAGGAATAATTTACATTTATTTGTCCTGGAAAATGATCGTCCCTTCTAAAGTTTCTCCCTTTTATTCTCGATTCAAGTTTTCTTCTTCCATGTTATTTTAGTTTTTCTGATCTGAACTGAAAGTCTAAGGATGCATATTTGAAGCAGATTGTTGATTTGGGATTTTGTGCTATGTAAATAAAACTGATCTGAGTCAGGTTTCATTTTATTAGTCTGGATTTCAGTGGAGAGTTTACGTGTCCAAAGAAGGCTTCAATACTTTACTTTCTCTAATTGAGTCCTAATGCGGTAAAACGCAAACACAGGCCAAGTTGTAACTGGTAGGACTGGAAACATACCAGTTTCCAAACACGAGTCAGCATTTTTATGGAACATGTTTCATACAGTAAATCTTGCAAACACAAAAACACAGATAGAAATAATCAGCCCAGTGTTTCCGTTACTCACTGCGATTATAATTTCTGTACAATAAGCAAAGAACGTTTTCCTCTTTGATATCTAACAATGAGAGTCGAGGAAACATTTCTCCTTTTTATGATTCATAAAACATCTCTGATATGTCCGTATGGGGTCGATGTCACGTGTGCTGCAGCTTGGATGGCTTGTGAGGGGATGGATGGGTGGAAATACTCCACTACAAGGAGAAATCCAGCAGTGAAGCATTGATGATGTATTCTCTAGCTAATCCAAGAAGATTTCTAAAGAGTTTATTTATCTTAAGAAAGAGGAGAAGTTCCTCCACCCTTGAAGCAACACTTAATCCTGCAGTTTATCCATGTGGAAATATTTAGTTTGTTAGTGAAGTAGAAGTATAAAGCTGCATGAAATGAAAAATACAAGTACTTCAAATTTGTACTTGAGTAAATGTACTTCATTCAACCAGTGATAAAGGATCTCACATCAGTCACACAGTGAACTCTGCAGCTTCTTGTTCTGTGTTGTTTTCCTGGTTAGTTAAACTCTGACATAAATTAAGGACAATGAGCTCTCGAGAAACAATGCGCTCTTCTCATCATTTTTTAATTCACATGTACTGATAATTTGCTCTTCAGTTGTCATGATCTTGACAGCACCTTGAACTTTGTGCCAGATGTTAGAGAAAATAAAGACGGAGGGTCAGGAGTTTGGTTCAGATTATTTAAGTTTGTCCTCATGAGCCCGCTGGCGTGAATCTGAGCTAGTGTTTTTGATTATACTTTTGAATTTGAATTCACATTTTGTCCTTTTTATCTTCCTCATCCGTGACTTTAACATCATGTTTGTTTGTTTTTTATTATTAGCAAATGGTTTTTTCCCCTTCTTTCCCTCGTTTTTCTGAACACTGTTTGAATTGATGGCACCGTACACCTGAGTTTTTATGACGTAGAGCAAAGCAGCACAGATTAGACGACTCCAGATGCTGCTCTAAGGGCATCACTGATGAGTCAACCTCTCATCTCACCTACAGCACACAGACCCTTTAGCTATGTATCCCTAAACTGGATTATCAGCATGAGTACAACCAAATGTTTATCTCATTCGTATTCCCTCGCAGCTGAGTACCCATCTCCTCCGAGATCTCCGACCACCTAAAACTGTTGCAAAACTGGGACTTTCTGAGGCCTCCAGTGATTCCGGTTTTACAAACAGGAACCGAGGTTTATAGCGTGAACAACACTGCCAAAAGCTCTGCTTACCAGCTGGAGCTGTGTGTTTTATTACCGGATACAATATTATCTGATCAACAAATCTGCGAGGAAGCACTGGGAGTACTTACTGTCTCAATCAGGAGACTCATATACACATACTTGATGAGTGTTTCTTTGGAGCGGCATCAATTTTCTCATGGTTCTGCATCTAATAACACTCGCCTTGAAAAACATTCAACCTTCTTCTTCCAGTTTTTGGCAAAAAGCGGAGCAACAACTGTTCATACAGTGTAAGAAGATAAGAAGAACACAAGCTGCTTATAGACGCAGATGTTTCCTCCACATAATTTTCTTCTCGTATGACCACGACGCAGCCAAAAGCTTCGTTACTTCAGTTATGATGTGGGGAAAATTCTGCTTTCTATGAGGAATAAGACGTCAGGATCCTTCAGTGGGTTCAGGGTGTGTTTTTGTTGAGTTTATGGCCTATATATAGTGTGGCCCTCACATGCTTCGCTCATGAGCAGCTCGAGTTCATTCTCTTTGGCTTCAGTTGCATTATTTTGACTGCGGACATGAAGAAAAGGGAAAGTGATGCATGAATGAGTATCAGAGAGAAAGCTGAGCTCGGGCTGCTGGTGTTGAAATCCAGATGTGATTCTGACGTTAGGTTGGACCGTTGATCTTTATAATGATGAAGAAACCTAGGAAGTGACATTTTTTTGATTGCACTCCACATGTTTCACTGCACTGTACACGGGAGGCTTCACTTTGGGTATCTTTGGATAGGGACTCCGTCAAGGGCGTAATTTCCACCTCAAAAACCTGTTTTTGTTCCGTCCCTTTTATTGTTTCAGGTTGTTGCCGTCCAGACACCACAGCCTACATCAGAGTGTAAAAAAACACACTTATCGAGTCGCCTTCAGTTATTACCATGCCAGTGGTGACGTGTGTTTTACAGGCTGTTTTTTTGCCCTGGATTTCACCTCTCCGGCCCCATACAGGCTCCCTTGCCTTATTGAATCAGAAAGAATCAGAAATCAGTTTATTGGCACGTTGTTTTTTTTTTACATACAAGGAATGTGCCTCAGTATTTTGATGCATTTCCATCCATTTTTCATTACTGCTTATGCTATGCTATGATTCAGCATCATGCAAAGATAAAACACACTTTATAGTGCCTCAGTATAGTTCTGTAAACGATTAATTATTTTAAGTTGGGTTTTTTTGTGTTATACTACTATTATTTTGGAAAGCACAATAACAAATTCCGATGTTATGTTTTTTCTTCGTCTTCATTGGGTCCTCGCCACTTCTTAGACCAAAACTACACCCTTGGACTTGGTAAACTTTTAGGTATTCACTTAACAATATGCAGCTTATGAACAAAACAGGAACTATAAAAGCAGGACTGGAAAATGAAGCCAAAAACAAAAGAACACAGATGGGAAGAAAGGAAAAAAATAAAACAAAAATTGTGAAATGGAGAGAAAACCTGCATACTGGTTCAGGGTAGTAGCTGCAGTGCTTCATTTACACATAACGTCTCTATCTAGTGTCTTTCTGCACCATCTATCCAACACACACTTTTAATTAAGGTGCATCTGCATGCACCCCACGTATCAAGGCTGAAGTCCTTACTCCAGCGACCCAGGTTTGATTGCAGCCTGGGTCCTTTGCTGCATGTCATCCACCCTCTATCTCTCCAGCTATCACTATCAAATAGAGCAGAACTGCCACAAAAAACAAGATAAGGTAAAAGACATCAGTGTCTATACAGTTCTGACTATGATACACCTTTCCTTCTCTCTGTGCAGGTACTGGTCTGATCTGGATGGATGACGTGGCTTGTACAGGGACTGAAGACACCATCCATCAGTGCAAGTTTCCTGGTTGGGGCAAAACCAACTGCGGCCACGTGGAGGACGCTGGTGTGACCTGTGCCGTCTAAACCTTTATGATCCTGACACTGCTACAGCGGCCGAGCATCTCCTTTAACAGTGCCTTAAACCTTTGAGAAGCTACAAGGTGCACAACATCCTACCGTTGCCGGGGGGTGTCGCATTAGCAGTATGTCAGCTGACAAACCTCAGTGCTGTGCAATGAAGTAAATCTGCAGCTTTGTTTTTAGCACTTCATGATTAAACATTTAGCTACAAGACTGAATCATGGGAGCAAAGAAAATGCACACATTTTCCAAACTTTGAGCGACCATGTGAGCTTCTACACGGGGATGATCGCACAACAGGACTGTTCATCGGGAGTGCTTCATCAGACTGAATTACAGAGTCTTCAGTGAAGGCCAAAGGTCAGCTTTCTGCCATCAGAGGCTCGCCTGGTTTGTTGTTTTGACCTCCTGCACGGGGAGGAAGCTAATCCAACAACTTCACCACCGCAGAGCCTTCATTCATTTGTCAGCTGTCGTCTCCGAGTTGGAGCTGAAACGATGCATAAAGAAACTGACGAGACTGTCATTGACAAACTGATTTTTCATTTACCGGCAGCTGCTCTTCGCACTATTATGTAGGAATGGCTTTTGAGTGACGCTAAACATACAAACTGCCTTATATATATAAACATCTGTATAACATAGCATTACCCAGTAAGGGATGATTTGATGATTTGCAGGTGAAAAAGCAGCTGTTGAGTTAAAACTGGGAGTAAACTTCACCTTTTTCAACTTAATTTTAAAGATGCTTTGTGGGGTTTTGTGTAAACAAACAAGTTCTATATCTCAGCCACAAGAGAAAGCTACTTTCAGTCAAAAAACACACAGATGTGGGTATGCAAGGTAGATATGCTGCTCGGGACCAAAGACCCAAAAAGTTAGTGACAAGTTGGAACATTTTAAGGTATCGAGCGATGCCACTAAAACCTTTGAATGGATCTTCTACAGCCCTTAAATGCATAAAATGTGGACAGATCATTTCAGGAAAAACTGGGAATATGAGTAACACCATAAAACACCTCATCAAGCATGTAGAAAGGCCAGTGGCTTTTTCGACGCCAGACTTCAAATGAAATACTTTATTAGTATTGGCATCACTTAAAGGATTCTGGTGTTGTATATTTTTAAATCATACCCAGTGCTTCCTACAAGGAGGGTTAAATCTGGAGCACTTGGTTTGTTAGTGCTCGTAGCAATAAGTGGTGTCAGAGGCCTCCTCCTGTGTTGAGGGATAGTTTCTCTACTTTAACAACTCTGACAACAGTCGTCACATCAAGAACGTGCACTAACGAACTCTTGGATGAAAGGTGAAACATCTCAACGGTTTTACAACCATGTCCAGTTAACCCACATTTAACCCCTCTTTTAGAGAGATGACCTGGATGACTAAGAACCTTTATAAACTTTCATACCCAGCCCTACACATTAGCCACAACAGCTTTACAAGGAAATATTTTTCAGCTTGTGACAATAAAAACAATTGCAGCTTTTTTTTTTAGCTTAGTTTGATCCTCGACATCTAGACGCCCTTCAACCTGCAAATCACCAAATGCGTGTTTACTGCGTGCTTTATATTTATAAAAAAAAAATTTAATGGAAAAAAAAAACATACAACTAACAAAGATTTTGTAAAGGGCAATCAGTCACTGCGGTTGACAGATGAAGTGATTCTAAAGAAGAGAGAACAGATGAGTATAAACAGATGGATCCATGGACGCCTGCCCTGTACGATTTACAGCAGCGGGCCTGTCAGTGTTTATTGCCAAAAGTTGGGTTGTTTCAGCATTAATGCACATGTGTATGCACACACACACACACGCACACACACCAACCATAACAGACAAGCTTCTTCTTTTGAGGTTTATGCCTCTGTCTAAGTCAGGTTTAATCTTTATGGCTGCCTTCAGATCCAAAAAGGCTGGTACCTCCCAAGTGTCCTTGCTCACTTCTCCTTCTGAGCCAGCAGGAGACATCGAGGTTGGAATGAAATATGCATGAGTCTGTCTCTTTACCCAGTCAAGTTTTACATTTGAAGAGGGAAAACATTTTTAATGCACCTTTAAAATTTGGCTTTAAAAACTCACAAAGTTCAGATCCCCCCCCCCAAGGAGCTGTAGTTCAGCTCCCTCTGATCCCATACAGTGTATAGTCTGTGTAAGCTGTCCTACTTTAAGCAAATCAAAAATTGTCTGGCACACTTTATTTTTATGAAAATTAATCTGCACAGATGATGTCCATTTAAAAATTTGTGTTCATGTCAGTGAGGAAAAAAAAAAAAGTTGGATTTGAAATTGACTTTTCAAAGCGGTGCAGCCAGAAATGACTTTCTCTACCTCATGTTCGAGTGCCTTCAAGTGTGTGTTTGTCGAGGGTTTATGTTTTAAACCGCGACTCTGCCACAGAAGAAGACAAATTAAAGAAGGAAAAGGAGAAAAGGGATTTGGGGAAAAGGGAAAATGAGGTGAGAAACCAGACTCAATAGACTTCCCCCAAAAGGGGATTTGTGGGTGGGTAACATTTTTCCCTCTTACATTTTTTTCTTTGATTGGATACGTTTTCTGGTACAAAAACACATACCTTTCTTTTTTTTTTTTTTTTAACCTTTTGGCATTGCCGAATAACAACAAGCACAACTGAACTGAACCTTGCAAACAGCATTGACAACTCTTCGGCCTTCCAGGAAGCTAGTTCATTTTTTTTTTTTTTTTACTTTGGTTTGTAAACTGTTTTATAAAAGCTGTTCTTACTGTGACTATTCAGACTTAATGACTCCAACACTGGCTGCCTAATGTATCCCAGTTGTATCTTGCCTGTTATTGTTTTTATAATTCATATTAGAGCTGAAACGATCAATTGATTGATGGGTCAGTCAACAGTAATATCAACAACAGTCTTTCTTAAATGTGGGTATTTGCTGCCTTTCTGTGTTTTTTTAATCATTGTAATCTAATTTCTCTATATTTGCTATTGATTGAGAAAATAATTGGCAGTTAAGTTGCAGCCCTAAAACACAAACACATGTCACTGACAGTATAAAGAATGGACACTGTATGCGTGACGTTTCTGAAGAGACGTTTTGAAGCTCAAAATTTGTGGCGCTGACTGTCGCCATGTTGGCCACGTCACTTATGCATAACTTTAAAACTTAATATAATTTGAACAGGTCAGTTCTATAAAAAATCACCCTCAGTACAGTTGTCAAATTAGCTATAGAGACCAAAACAGTTTTTTGTACCAGGCTGTAAACATGTTTATTTCTGCTGTGAAGTTGGACATTTTAACATGGGGACTTATGGAGACTGACTCGTTCTGTAGCCAGCCTCAAGTGGCCGTTTGAGGAACTGCAGTTTTTGCCACTTCTGCATTGCCTTGACTTCACAGTCACAGAGGTTGCTACTTGTGTTTAACACAGAAGATATTGTCTTTATATGATACATTTAATATACAGTATCAGAAACTTGATCATGCTGTGGTTACACTTTGATGTCCAGTAGTTTATTTAGAAGTGAATGGGTCGAATTCAAAATTTACAAGGCTGTAGAGTCGTATACTTTCCAACTAATGCATGCATGATTGAGTGTGACTTCTTTTTTTTCTGTGCAGCACCAAAGTGTAGCTGACAGTCCGACTGAGTGGCAGCCAGGCCTTTATGTGTCTGATCCTGAAGTCTCACATTCATTTTGTTAGAGGCGTCACACTCTGTGGAGTTATTACTAAAAGCTCTGCCTTTCTAACACAGCAGCCAAAGATAACACCCACGGCTCCTTCAGTATATTTTCACTCCCCTTATTTGTCATCTCCTCGGTTGGAGAAGCAAACAAAATATTATCGATTGAAATTCCTGTGAGACATTTTCTCAGAAAATAGTTCTGTGTTTACGCAGGTTTGAGTATGTTTTATTTCACAGTATTGACACCATCGGGCCTTAAAATATTCTATATTAATAGAAGAAAGTGCAGCTATGAAGATGGCAGTGTTCCCAGCTTTTGTTTGTATGCTTGTCTGCCACTGAAGAGAGACAGTTTATCAACTTTTATGCCATTTTCTATTTTAGTTAAAGGTCCAGTGTGTCAGATTTAGGAGGCTCTATTTACACAATATGAAATATGATATCTATAAATGTGTTTTTATTAGTGTATAATCACCTGAAATGAAGAATTATTATGTTTTTGTTAACTTTGAATTAAACTTTTATATCTACAGACACAGCAGGTCCTCCTCTACAGTTTACCATATTTCTACAGTAGCCCAGAAGGGACAAATTACATGTTTTTTGCCACTGTAGTTTCTCATTTTGCTATCAGCAAATACACCAGTACATGTCAATAAATCTTACACACTAGTCCTGTAACACAAATGTTAAAAGGGATAAATGTTTTGACTAAGTTTTCAGTTCTGAGTGTTCACTAGAAAAATAACAAACGGTCGGTTTGTTCTGATCAGAATTTGCCAGATTGAACTGTCAAAATATAAATAAAACATATTTATGGCAGTGGCTTCTCTTAACCCTGACCATGAGATTTATGGTTTTAATATGGTAGGCTACAATAACTACAACAGTGTATCTACATCATCTCTGGCAACCTGTGAAGTGCCAAAAACTGCAGTTCCTCAAACGTCCACTTGAGGCTGGCTACAGAACAGTCTCCATAAGTCCCCATGTCCAACTTCACAGCAGGAATAAACATATTTACAGCCTGGTACAAAAAACAGTTTTGGTCTCTATAGCTAATTTCCCCGTTCATGACAACTGCACTGAGGATGAATTTGCATAGAACTCACCTGTTGAAATTATATTAAGGATTAAAGTTAAAGAAGACGGCCATATTTATACTGTCTGTGATCTACATATGTGTAGGCTACTACCGTTATTTTGAACACTTAAAGTCAGTTAAGCTTTTTAGTTACAGATAAATTATCAGGTTAGATTATTGGTTGGAAATTGGAGCCGTTACCATTTTAAGAAACTGACCAAGCAGCTGAAGTGATTTCATTCAAGTATTACACACTTTGTGTTCTACTAGTGCTCAAACAGGACTTGATATAGAAATGATGATATATTTTGAATCAATAAATCAAATGAATATATTTTGTGTCTCCATGCTACAAACCTCTGCTCCAACCAAATAAGTTTATTGTCCCTTTATCTCCAATTTGCTGGTAAATTTGGGATCTGCAACAGGTGAAATCCGTGTAAGCCAATCACAAATCAAATCCTCATGGGCTCAATTCATCCAGCAGAAATATGCGATAAGTGTTTCCTCCAGTCGTCCGTCTTCTAAATGTGTTTTGACTGATGTTCCTTCCTGGCGAAGTTGCAGCCTATCAGATATCAGAAGGATGAAAGTGTAGTGATGTGATTGGTCAGAGGCTCCTCTGACCTCAGATCAATGCTTCGGCCTCGTGGGGTCAAATAACTCTTCGAAATACTTTGAAAATGTAAAGCAGCCTAATGAAAGTGAGAACACATTGCAAAATAAGTGCACTTAACCACTTAAATGTCATTTTGTGTTTTTTAATGTGCACTTGGTTGTACAAAGACCTTACTATGCTACTTTGGCATCATGGCTCTAAGCACATATGCTTATACATGCATCTGTTTTTTATTACATTGTGCTGGTCATAACACATATAAGGGCTATGGAGTTAACGTACATACATACAAAAATAAAAAAAGCCTTAAATCAAACATGATTATATTAAGAAAATACTTGATAAAGTGCTTCACGTTTACTTAAAAAAAATACACTTGTTACTTCATGTTCTGTTGATTTGTACCACTAAAATGCTGTATATGCACTGCTGAAATAATAAAATGTAGATTTGTTTGAACAGGTGAGCTTTGTTATTCCTGATAACATTGAAGTGAACGAGAAACAGGCACTTTTTAAGACGTCAGCAGGTGAAGAGAGCAGGAGGAAGTTGACTTGGACGTGTGTGTGTGTGTGTGTGTGTAGGGGTGTGTGTGTGTGTGCGTGAGGACGTAAATGTGTACACTATGTACGTGCCTTGACTGACAGCTCTGAACAGTGATTACAGGTATGAATGTTTCCACATGTGAAGCGAATGTAGAAATGATTGGCTGAAAAATCACCTGATCTCTGACACACATGGCCGACAGTCAAGAACAAAGACGATGAAGCTGGTTTGATTCAGGTCAACGTGGTTTCACTTATCCTCCATGAGGGTAAGTACTTACTTACTTTTATTTGATACAGTAAAATGTAGTTTTATACAGATGGAGATCAGAAACACTCTGATTTGATAAGAACTAAGTCCTGAGACACATGTTTGTTTTGCTGTTAGTTTAGTGATGTGTTACAATCTTGTTCTGGAGCTTTCAGTCATATCACATGATCTCCACAAAAATGTGATTCAAAACATCATTTTAATCAGATTTTTTTGTTTTTTAATGGACATTATACGGGCTGTAAACATGTTTATTTCTGTTCTGAAGAAGAACATTTTAACATGGGGACTTATGGACATTGGCTCATTCTGTAGCCAGCCTCAAGTGGACGTTCGAAGAACTGCAGTTTTTAATCCGCCTTGGCTTCACTTCACAGCCACGGAAGTTGCCGCCATATGAAAAACATCTGGTTGTGTCAACAAGGCTGCATAATTTTAACAAAATTGTGCATCTGCATTAAGAAATAAAACTGGCAGTGTCTTGACACCGGTCTCGTCTCAGAATCAAACAAAGAGGACTTCATTTCAGAACCAGTGCAGACCACAAAACTGGGATATCATTAAACTGTCTGTGCCTTGTTTGTGACTTGATGTTCCTCAAAACTTCTAATTTGATATTTGTTTATGTGTTGTCGCCTGTCACTTCTCTTTCACACAGACAAGGTGAACGCAGGAAATGGAGAAGAAGCTGTGGCTGTGTGGAAAATGTCAGCCAAATGTTTGGTAATAAAATCTTAAACAGATCAGAATGCATCTTAAAATCCTAAACCACAAAGAGTTCATCTATAAATCAGCGTGCAAAAGAAACCACACAGCAGTATGTAAATCCTGCAATGCAATACTTACTGAGTTGGCCTCCCTTAAAGAGGTTTGACGAACATTGGTTATATATTAGCTGCATAAGTAGGTTATGTAGTATCTAGCCTTGGTCATGACTCAGTCTCAACCCCTCAAGGTTTTTAGTCTCTATAAGTCTGGTCTTGTTTTACAACACTGAAAACAAGACTTCATCTTCCATTTAATTGCTGATTTAATTATGAATTTTTCAGAGCTTTCATTTGATATGTTTTTTTTTTTTTTAATAAATTGGTCCTTTAATTGAAAGCATTTCTTAAACACTGAAGTTCAAAGGTCATTCTTGAACTTGGAAATAAACATTGAGAAAACAGTCTCACCAAAAGGTCAATTTAGCTGTTCTGGAGCTTTCAGTGAACCAGGGAGTGATTTTGGTCATCCGGCAGCGGCCCAACTCAAACACCTTCCAACCATTGCATTAAAATAGACCGACAGCACATGTGACGATGTGCAGATATACATTAAAACGTCCTATAAGAACCACATCCAGAGATCTGAGGCATAAATACTGTTGACCACTGACCACCATGAAGAAAGAAGAGAGAGATGGACTGCAGATGCTTTAACTTCTCCTGAGCATCAGCTCCTTACGAGGGCTCCTTATCCCATCATTTGGTATATATGATTGCTGGTTAGGTTTTGGATTATAGGACAGATCTAACAATAGAAAGGTTTTATTTTTGAGTGTTTTGTACTTGCAGGCGAGATGAAAGTGACAAATTGCTGCATCAGTGTTTCATGGGCTGCAGTTCTCTGTGATTGCACATGTAGAAAAGTGAAAACCTCAACCAGACAGAGGAGGAAAGTGTCTTTGAATCTTGGCACACGAATCCTGGGTGGTCCGGCACTTGTTGTGCAGTGTGTTGTTTTTTATCATAACTTTAAGAAGTCTGAAAAAAAAAGGAGGGGAAAACCTCAAACTAAATTTGCCGTGCTGGATGTCTTTTTTTCCTCTTTAGTAATTATCAATTTACTTATTAAAACTTTAAATAAGTGGATTGAAGTCTTCCCAGAAGAGAGGAGGCTGTCATAGCAGAATATTAATGCCTGTGACTTTGAAGAAAGATCTTCAACAATCACATATGGGTGTAATATTCACATACTTTTTGGTTTGTGGTGCGTGAAAATGCTGGAATCCTATCAGCTCTGTTTTTAAACACGTGAATGTGGTTCAAACTATTCTGAAAAATTTTAACATGTTTTTTTGTTGTTGGTCATCATAAACACGTGTTCTGACTCCTTATGTGAGAATAACATCAGCACAAAGTTAGTCAGGAACGCATGATGCATGATTTTAATTTTAACAATGTTTGATTTGATTCAAACCTCAGTTTACGTGTTCGGCATCCTCCCACAGTCCAAAAGCATACACTTACATGTAATAAGTTCATTTGTGACTCTAAATTGCCTTGCATTTAGGAATCAAACTGGACTTCTTGTCCCTTAACTGCTAATTTAAATATGTCTTTTTTCTTCCAATGTACATGCACAGTTTCAGAGCTTTCATTTGATATGTCAGTTGAGTCTACACAAGGTCGAATCAACTCTTCTGGGGCTTTCAATCATATCACATGATCTCCTCTGCAAATTTTGCTGTCTCCAAGGTCAAAAATGAACATTCAGCCTCAACAATTACTGCAGACACAGACAAGAAGTCCTCAAGCTGCTCAGAAAAATTGAAATTTGATCATCTATAGTTCCATCTTCATCATCAAAAGCTCCAGAATATTCTTAAAACTGACTTATAAAGAGAAATCACAGGATTAACAGGCTGCAGAGAGGAAGAAATGTTGTATTTATACAATGTAAGTATGTTATGTAACAACATGCAACCACACAGTGTACATGTAAACACTGAAGATCACACTACACACTACAGTTCTCTTATGTTTGTATAAATCAGTACATGAAATGATGCAATTGTTCCTTATTCGATCATGACATTTAACATCATCCTATCTTTCATTCAGGCTGTTTCTCTGTGGTCTGGACAGAGGGTAACCCATCCTTATTCTATAAAACACACCACAACATGTGGCAGCAGAGCCCACAAAACATGAGCTCATTTCCCTTCAGGGGGACAAGGAATGAGGAGAAAGAGAGAGACAAAGCAAAAGTCCCAGTCCTTCCCATCCACGTCTATTTGTCATAAAGACCACATTCCTACTCCTCTTCCTCATAATGAAACAGTTATCCCTTCACACAATGAATACAGAGGACTGCGAACATCTGCAGTATGTGAAGGAGACGAAGCAAAAATGGGATCACGAGAATCGAGGTCAGGGGTCAACTTCACCATCTGAGTGAGGAATTTCTTTCAGACAAGCCTGACATTAAAGAGGGAACAGACACATGCTGGAATGAAAATTAAATAATCGTATCTTCCCCTTATTGCCCCACATATACCCATGAATGTATCTGAGGCTTAAATTACTACACTTTATGACAAGGAAACATGTTTTAACACAGTGCTACAATAATGTTAAGACACTTTATTTGTGGGTTGCCAGAAGAGAACAAGTGCAAGTTGGTGTTGATGACAATCAAAGTATGATCAGGAGGACTGACACAAAGAAAACTGTCGAAGCAGCAACCTTTAAAAATGTGGCCTCAATCATGATCTCAATTTGTTTGCTGGCGTTATCATCATTGTTTGTAGAGTTAGTGTCAGAAACAGTTTACTGCCAAGTATTTTTTCAACGGACAAGGAAATTGTCTGATAAAAAGTTTGTAGTATGTAGAATATTGATAAATAAAAGGTAAATAAAAATGAAATAGAAACTTAATATACATGGACATAATAGAAATAGAACATAACAGAGTTATTCATACATACACGTTGAATCCAGTGTACATACTGTAGTTAATTTTTTGGTTTGTTTGTATGTTTTTTTCTTTATTATGTTATTTCACGTCATTTTATTGTTTGTTTTGTGACTCTTATATACCAACTCCAACTCCACCATAACAGACCATAATTTTATACCATGACTGTCACCAGCTGGTGAAAAGCTGCATTACAACAAATATAACATAGTTTTAAATTAGATTTAAACAGCTTTAGACTAACAGTGTACCGTCTTTATATCCACTGTATATCACTTACACTTCCTAATGCAGGGGTCTCCAGCCTTTTTCAGCCAAGAACTCCTTCGATGAGAGAAAAACAGAACAGGGACCCCCACGTGTAATTCATCATTTTTAAAATGTGTCACAGCTTGGCCTAAAATAACTTTTATATTTACTTTATTCACCTTTTATTTCACCTTATTGACCTATTTATATAGTGGGTTATTAGCAAGTTCATGCATAATGGAATTATTTATTTTGTAAGTTGTTTTTGTCAAAAAGAGCTCATCATCATTATTATTACTGTTTACTTAATATCATTTTTGTTATATTTTTTAATTCTCACAAATTATTTTTGTGAAAAAAATTGTCAAATATTATGACAAAAAATTTGGCAGACCCCCTACAGTTCTCCTGTGGACCACCTAGGGGTCACGGACCGCTGGTTTAAGACCCCTGTCCTACAGTATTTTCAAGGTAAACCTGCAGGTAGTGTTATTTCAAACCGCGAACGACGTCCGTCCAGTTTGTCCCTCTGCGGCTTCTGTACGTCCCGTGACGTCACGGGCAGCAGTTTGAATGTTGGGCGCGTTCTAACAGTTCAACAGTTTGTTGTGACAGTGAAAGAAAACTCAGGTAATGTCACATTTATTCATTAAATCACGAAGTTATCCGACTACAGACACATGAAACACATCTTAAATCGTACCGTCGACACGTTAGCGTCAGTAAAATGTTTTAATGTTTAACGCTAACTTTGCGGTTGACGTTGATTTTTCTTAGCTGCGTTCACGTGAAGTTTGTCCCTGCTGGCTAAATGTTCACTAGTTTAATCATTTTATATTGTTTACAAACAAGTTATCTAACATTTTTGTGTCGTTTTTAGTTTAAAGTGTAAGATAAGATACTTCAAATTATAATTCGGCTTGTGTTTCATACACCAAACATCACTTATTTATATAAAATACTTACTTTTTTAAAGCCTGCCATCGTGTTGCTCAGTAAGCTAAGTGCCTGTTGTGTGTTTGGGTCCTTAATTATGTGTTTTTCCATCTTAATTATATTGTTATTTGTCTTCTTAGGAAAGAATGGCTTCCTCCGATGAGGGCGCGTTCAAGACCCCTAAAACTGTCCGAGTCAGAAGCTCTGCAAGCAGCGGAGGGACCCCCATCACCATCCCGGCTTCACCTTTTATGAAGAAGCTGGGCTGTGGGACCGGAGTCAACGTTTACCTCATGGACAGGTTTGTATTGTTCTCTTACAGTGTTTTACAAGCAGACAGCAAACATCAACATACTGTATGTCAGTATGCTGGTACAGCAACAACACCGGCAGGAACACTGAACTAATCCATGAATATCTACTGATGTACCTGTCCATATGAGACACCTGTCACTGTTTGCTGTTAACAGAGTAACAGCTGTTAATGGAGAATCAAGGTGCGAGAGTACAGCACTTAGAGCAAGCTCTAGTTACTATATTTCAGTACTTAGATCTATAACCAAATCACACATCCTGTTGCATCAGTAGCCTGTATGTGTCTCTATACATGACTGAAATTGAAGTTATCTTATGTACTCACCATGTATCCTGATGTCTTTAGTCATTTAAACTCCCTCAAACACCTCCATGTGCTCATGTGTGAGAGGTCTGACCTGTCTTGTCTTAATCTGGGTTGGAAATCAGGTTGTTATAGTATATATAAAAAAATATAAAGTATATATAAAAAAAAAAGAGTTGCTTTGTGTTTGTGGATGCATGCTGAATGACAGAGGAGAGTCTAAACCTTTGTTAGGGATCATTAAATGATGAATGAGGCATGTGTTTTTCAGAAAGGCCATATTAACAAACGTGTCCACCGTCTTCGGTATAAACTCCTGACAATGTTGTTTAACAGTGATGTCTCCCAAAGCCACTGCAAAGGAAGGTTTTCATGTATGTGTATAAATATTATGTATGTTGTGTGTTGTTGATCTTATTCATCCTAGAATGGGAAAGTTGAATGCGTCTCCCTGGGCTGTGAAGAAGATCAACAGCAGGTGTGCAACCAAACAGATGGCAGTTTATCAGAAGCGCCTGAATGAGGAGGCGAAGGTCCTGAAGGGGATCAATCATCCAAACATCGTTGGTAAGACATGATGGCAGAACGTTCACCGTGATCCAGACACACTGTGATGTTCAGAAAATAACATCGTTATCTCAACATCCAGGGTTTCGTGCGTTTACAACGGCCAAAGATGGATCAAAGTGTCTGGCCATGGAGTATGGAGGAGAGCAGTCCCTCAATGACCTGATAGAGAAGAGGAGAGAGGACGGCCTGAAAGCTTTCCCTGCTGCAAACATAGAAAAAGTAGCGCTGCACGTGGCTCGTGGCCTTCAGGTAAATCATGAACTCTTTTCTAGTTGGTGTTATTAATTATTATGGATTCACTTCAGCTTGGACACATCTGCAAACATTTGTGTACTGTAGTTACCTGAAGTTTCAGCACTGACTTTGAATTCATATATAAATTTAGTATTTTTTATTTCCAGTCTTTCATTTCTGTCCTGCTGTTCATTTCTTGAGTTAAAAATCAAGAAGAGTAAGTGAGTGATTCATGTTCATAATATGATTTAAAATAAAAATCTGTGGGAAATCCCAGAAAAACCCACTCGCAACATCCGTGTTTCATTCTTTCCCAAATCATATTTGTCTTTTCTCAACATCGGCCATCTTTTTAATTTAATTTTAGAAATGAGGATTGTGTAACAAAACAAAGTAAACACAGAAGGATGCCGTTAAGCCATGAAAATCAGGAATGCTTTGTTTCTCTTTGTGCAGTATCTCCACAATGAGAAGAAGCTGCTGCACGGCGACATGAAGTCATGTAATGTTGTCATCAAGGGCGACTTTGAGACCGTCAAGATCTGCGATGTTGGCGTGTCTCTGCAGCTGGATGAGAACATGAAAGGTAGACATTGTGTTCAGAGTATTCGAGATAACAATCAACCACAGTTCGCTGAGGATTGTGGGAGCAAAACAGTGTCTCCCACTGTGCTCACTATTTGTGCACAAGTTTATCTTAAAAACAACAAACTGTATGCACCAAAACGACTGTGGTACAAACACTAACAAACACTCCCCCCGGTGCTCTGAGCTCACAATACAGGCAGCCCGGCTAACAAACTGAGCTAACGTTAGCTGACAGCAGCTACAGTCCGCAGCAGTTTACTTCACTGTCCATCAGAAAACTCTGTAAATCACAGAGAGTTAAGGTGGAGCAGCCAGAGGACATCAGAGGGAAAACCAGAAAACATTTTCTCCATATGATTTTTATATGAAGACATGATCTTATCAACATCATGTCTGGTTCGCACATAGATGTAGGTCTGTATGTATCAACAAACTGATGTTAGTGTGTTCATTCAGACCATGCGAGTGTAGAAGTGAATTAATTGTGCACAGAACAGTCAAAAAAAGTTTGGGTGGAAACGTCTGTTTCAACAGTTGATTCGCTTTGTTTCTGTGCCAAGATGGAAAGCTTCGACTCTGCTCGTACATACTTGTCATCAGCCAGTGGAGGTCTCAGAAATTACTTTAATTTAAAGTAATTGCAAACTTCTGGCAGTGCTGTGATTGTATCAAGGCTCAAAGAACACAAGCTTTGTGTTAACATAAATTAGAACAACATAATTTTGTAAATTACTATCCAGTCTAATTTGAGTTTAATTAAAACAGTTTTTCTTCTCTTTGTCATCAGTGTCCGACCCAAAGGCCGAGTACATCGGCACCGAGCCGTGGAAACCAAAGGAAGCTCTGGATGACGGAGGAGAGATCACAGACAAGGCCGACATTTTCGCCTTCGGTCTGACTCTGTGGGAGATGATGACGCTAGCGATGCCTCACCTGGAGATGCTGGAGGATGACGACGATGAAGATGATGAAGGTGAGGCACGCTCATTTGCTCATAAATGCTTACTGATTAGTTGCAGTAATATTCTTTGAATGAGCTCTGACATAGCAAACATTTAACTCGCACGACTAATCAGCCGACAGTCTCCTCATCTAATTCCATCCTGTTTTCTTTGTTTTTCACTGGTTGAGGTTCGGCTAATCACACCTCTTCTTTTTTTCTTATAAACCTGCTCCTAATGTTCACATAATGGTCAGGAGATAATTGCATTTTCTTTTGCAGAGTTCAGTACATTTGAGTGCAAACATGGCTATTGAGGACAGATATAAAAATTTTCATTCATCAGACTGTTTCTGGATATTTGGACTGTAGGTCTGTTAGCAGATGAAGGATTTGGAGCAGTTATACCTCTGGATAAGATTCGTCTGAGTGGACATAATAATCCTTTTTGTGTAAAACAAAATTATTGTTGTTCATTTCTCTTAATTTTGACCTGTTTTGTGTGAAATACTCGATACTTTCCCTTCTGCTGTCTCATTGTCTCACAAGCTAAAAAGTTTGGGAACAGCTGCAACTCAAAAACAAAAAGCTACATTCTCACCAGTGTTTAAAATCTTGTGTTTGTATTTCAGAGGACTTGGAGGAAAGTTTCGATGAGGACGCCTACTACGAGAAGTTGGGGACGAGGCCGGCGTTGGATGCCGAGGCTCTTGGCAGCTCGTACCGGAGGATGGTGGAGCTCTTCTATCTCTGCACAGAGGAAGACCCCAAGAAGAGACCATCAGCCGGTCAGATCGTCCAGGCTTTAGAGAGCAACGCCCCTCTGGATAAAACACCCAGTGAGGTGATCGTCATCGACTGATTTACACAACTCAGTCTGCATTTTGATCTTTGAACCACAAGCTAAAAATGTTGTAGGGTGTTTAGGAACCAGAACATTCTGTCTTACGGGTCAAAAGATTTTTTGTCAGGGATTTATGAGAGATTACAGACTGCATGAACCCCAACTTCAGTCCTCGCCAGCTATTTACTTGTTTATTTGGGGGGTTTGTATTCATTTAAAAGCTCTGGGAAACATAAATCATGAGACGATCCAGCCTAGACGTCAGACACTGGTAAAACTATCAGCTGACATGAATGAGTTAAATTCTAATCTCTATACTGTACATCTTTATGTCACTGTCACTCTTTTATTTCTGTTCTTTGCAGTGTTTTCTTTTTCCGTGTACGTCGACTTTTATAGTGTTAATGTTTTTACTTTCTTTACCTCATTTCTTCTTGTTCCTCGTGTATGTATGTTTGTGTCTCTGCACTTCTTTAAACTTTATTTCTTGATCAAACTCTTGAGATATCCTGAGTTTTTATTTTATATTTCAACATCTTACATTTACTCTACTGATGTGTCAGTCACTGTGGCAGATTGTACTGCAGCTTTGGTTAACAGAAATCTCCAAACACACATACCAGTGGATTTTAAATCTAAAATTTATAAGTTTTTATGCTAAGCTAACCAGCTGCTGGCTCCATTTTAATCAATAATACACAAGCGAGAGACATCAATCCCCTCATCTAAACACAGGTAATATTTTGTCCCCTTAGCAACAATCTCAGTGAACTGTTAGTAAATGGTCAAGAAACACAATGAGGTTAATAAAACAAAGGAAACGTCTTTATTAAATGTATTTACAAAGTAGAATGCACCAAAGCAATGATGACCTCCACATTTCAACATATTTCCTTCAAAAACTTTGAGCTTGCAGTCTGAAAAATAAAATCTGAACAGGAACGAATCAAAACATTTTTCTCTGCAAAAGACAAAAATGATCTGAACACATCCTCCAATTCAAGAAGAATCAAAGCAAACTGTGGGTGTATTCAGAAATGTGGAATATTTTCAGTCAAGCTCTTTATTAAGCAGAATATAAACATCTGAAGAGAACGCACTGCCAATATACACACAACATTCAACAGTAAATTAAGCAGTACCACGTATAAATACTGAGTGAGAACAGGTGTAAACTCTAGACCTAATTATTCCCGAACACAGAATGTCTTATACACTAACAGACTAAAGCCTCGTTAACATAAAAACCTGAACAGTTATTGCTTTGCATATGAAAGACTGAACATCTGGTAATCTGTGATACTCAGCACATCGGTTAAAACAGTCATGCGTCTTTAAAGTACAATTCTTTACAAACGTCACGCAACGAAGTTGTAAACGAGGAAGGTCGGCGTGTTGCAGTACTTGGTGGCGAACAGCTTGCCGTCAGGTGTCGGGTCAGAGAAGGCGATTTCTTCCTTAGTGAGATGACTGCCGTACATGAAGGTGCTCCTAAAACACGCAAACAAGAACGTGTAAGAGGAGTAATACTACCTGTAACCTTTTTATATTAGGTAGGTACTGTAGTGTTTGTGGTGTAAGACAATAAGATTTTTGTTGCGTGTGACATCATACCTGACGGTGTCCAGCATGCGGGTTGCGATGCTCTGTCGTCTGGCCAGACTGAAGACCCAGATCCGACTGATCCCGCACAGAGCTTGTTCTGGGACGGTGGAGCAGCACCACGCTCTGTGTCGCTCCATGAAGTCGTCCTTCGTCATGTCTTTGTGTCGATCCGGCTGCTCGAGGACTCTGTAGGCCTGAGAGGGACAAAAAAAGTAAAACAGTCTGTCAGCGCCAACACAGCACAGAACTGTTTGATTCATCATTGCAAAGCGAATAAATGTGATCGAGCTAAACTGAATCTTGAAATCTCGTCATGATTCATTTAGTTACTAGATGATGGTCTAAAAAACTGGCTCCCACCTCACATATGTGGCATTTGCAGTGAGAACTGGTGCCTATGTTTGCCCTGAAGCTTAATGCATTTCATAAAAGTAAAAGTGTGAACATCTTCATGGACAAACAGCAACATCACGGGACTCCCATACATCTCCAGCTTTACCTGACGTATTGGTTCAGCGACGAGACACCCCACCACCATGCGCTCTGTGTTGATGAAGAGGTAAGTCTTGGCCTGCGTGGGCCTGCTCAGAGTCACCTGCTGGAAACCCAACTCATTGTCCGCTACACGCCGCACGTCCTCGGCCTGAAACCAAACACATCGTGAAGAAGACGGTATGAAAAGATGGAAAGTTTGTACACTAATCAAAGCTCCCAGCGTCTCTCTAACCACATCAAATACGACACTTTGAAGGTGGTACATGTCACTCTTCATGAATTTGTGTTGGCGACTAAAATGGCGATGTACTTTATAACACACACTCAAGAAGTTCAAGTGCAAACACACACACACACGCACACCTTTTTGGTGGCGTATTTGGGATCATCTGGCATGACCAGGAGAATTTTTCCATCCCAGAACCCGGCCACCACCCGCTCCTTCTTCCAGCCCTGGAAACACAACAGAGAGAAGACGCTGCAGTTACGAGCCAACAAACTCAGAACAAACTCACCTCCCCGTGAAACACACTCGTGCCAGCGGCCTTGGCAGAAGACCTCGGCAAAATACCAAAACTACTTCAAATAAAAGAAAGTTGTTTAATCACTTTAGAGGCAGAAAGAAAGACTGAAGAGTACAAATTAGACATGGTGGTAGCTACAAATTGTCTATTACAACACTTGATATGGTTTCATAAATTGATTATCTGTACACTTGTAGATGTCTCCATACTCTTTGACTGAAGAAGGTTTTACCACAAATTTGATGGAGTCGAGGAAGCGCTGGTGGAACTGGTTGTGTTGGAAATTGTCCTCTGGGTTGTCTGCGCTGTACACCATCCCACATGAGCTGCAGGTCGTCGCTCCAAACTGCTTCTGGCCGGCGTCCTGGTGTGGAAAATACAGAGAATACAGTGAACACATGGGATGAACTAGTTTTCCAATATGATATAAGTACAAAAGAATATAAACATTAACGTACGATGATGAGCTGGTCGTCATCCTGTTTCTCTTTCCTCCTGCGAACAGTTCGTTCTTTAGCCGAAGAAGTAGTCTGAAGTGACGTTATCGGGCCAGAGGGGGTGCTGCAGGACACCGGTGACTTCAGAGCATTCCTTAACCTGAAGGGTGACAAATAATAGAATATGCTGACACCGGTCGCTCTTTGCCATCTGTGCAAGGAGGATCCCATAAAAATGGTGATTCTACAATCACACAAACACAAGTTCAGGCGAGTAATTGTTGGCACTACTGCTCACAGAAATCAGTTTGCTGGATTGTAGTCTGTTTGACAGGTCAACCTCCCACACGTATTTGGAATCGGTTGAGGCTGAGACTTCACCAAGTTCAACATTGTAGCAGATCTGCTTTTATTCCCCCCCCCTGCTCACATAAAATGGGAGTGAACCAAGGTGGACCGCAGGGGAGGTGATCAGCATTAACATGCTAATGTTTCTAAAATGTAAAACTTTCCGTGTCTCGCCCTCTCGCCACTCAAAGAGGGAAAATAAACACGTTGACTAAACACGCCTGAATCTCAAAGCTTTGCCAGCTTCCCAGAAATCTCTCGTTGATGACTAAAACAGAACGTCTCACCTCTTTGTGGCAGAGCCAAAGATGGGATACACCGCTGTGGATCCTGTGAAGAAAACAAAATATTTTAAATGAAGCTTTCATGGAACAAGAGTGAGAGACATCAAAACAAAGACAAGTGAACTGGATAAAGCTGGAGTAGAATCAGTTACAGATCCCTGGTTGATCTGGGATACTTGTTAAAAACAGTGTGTGTACCTTTAGGGGGGCTGGTGGCAGCAGCACTGGTGGGACTGATGTCACTCAGTTCAAAAACAGACTCAGAGCCGCCGTCTGCCAGAGAAACATCCTGGAAGAAGTAAAGTTCACTAATATAAATTAAAATCCACAAAAGTCTAGTAATGATTAAGAGCTGCAGCTCAAGTCAGGCTTCATGTGATAAACACATGAAGGATCAGTGAACGTGTGTAGACTTTTTCTGTACCAGAGTGCTGAGGGACGAGGCTTTGGATGCAGTTTTTGTTGTTGGGGTCCTCGTCAACACGACCGTCAGCTCCTTGGTAATTCCATATTTCCGTGTCAGCATTTTAGGAGAGCTGCA
This sequence comes from Protonibea diacanthus, assembly GCA_028641955.1. NCBI lineage: Eukaryota > Metazoa > Chordata > Actinopteri > Sciaenidae > Protonibea > Protonibea diacanthus. The sequence continues at coordinate 15,432,804 of CM053992.1, forward strand.
GGAAGAAGATGAAGATTACTGACTAATGCTGCTCTCCTGACACCAACGTTTAAATAAAATAAAGAAAAAGTTCTACGCAGGAGACACAATCACTTAAATCTGGTTTGTTTTCTTGTGTTTTTAAGATTTAAGATGTTTGTTTTGTCTGAAGTTCTTCAGCCAAAGTTTTACAGTAAATCACCTCAATGGTTGAGTTTCAGGCTGCTCGCTAACAGAATCCATCCAGTCTGTCGGGTCAAACTTCACTCTCTGTTTGGTGCTCGGATGGGTCTCTTTTGTCTCCACCGGCTGGACGTCAGTCTGCAGGCAACAACCAGGTCAAAATGATGAAAACTGTTAACATGACAATATTTGCTCCTAAAAAAGAAATACCACCGTGAGAGCTCTTGGAGATGAAACAACATTTAAACCAATTTGCTCAGCTTTTAAAATAAAAATCGTTTCTACTTGCTGTGCCTGAAGATCTTTTTTGTAAACAACAAATCAGGAATTGGAGGGTTGGTGGGCACGGTAACCCACAAATAAGAGCTCTGCCTAACGCCACAACTCAAAGTTAATCTTACCAAAAGTTAACTCACCTCTGCTGGACGTTTCTGCTGGTTCATCACCGGAGCAGGAGGCAGCTGTTTTGGTGTCTCAGTCTTTGTCGGTGGGAGGACAGCTTTGCTTTTCACTGGGCCTGAAGCCGGCCTGCTGGAGGATTTCGGAGCAGCTTTCTTGTACATGGACGTGGGTTTCTTCCCTGTGCCGAAGAAAGCAGCTCCTACGAAGATCTTCGGTTTGGGCTTCAGGCTGCTGAAAGAGATGGTGATCGCTTTCTTGGCCTCTGCTGGCTTAGTGCTGCTGGTGGCGGGAGCTGTGGTCGTGGTGGGTGCCGGCTTAGCAGAGACACTGTTGAGTTAAATGATTGGGAAAAACTGATTTAAGACAAATTATAACTAAAACTGTGCTTAACAAAATGCCAGAAAGCTGCAGAAGCACCAAAGCAGCTATGTGGTTTGAGAGTATGAAAACAAACCTGCTGTTAACTTTGGGCAGCTTGATCGCCCTTGAAGATGTCGTATAGCTTTGGAAACCCATCTTTCCTGCATTCTTAGATCCTGCAGGTACCTTTCTCGGCTTGCTGCCCCCTTTAACGTTCTTCTTATTCTTCTTTTTCTCCTGTGAAGGAAGGGAAGGAAGAGCAGGCGCAGGAGGGGGAGAAGGCAGAGACTCCTTTATCGCCTTCCTCTCTAGTGGAGTGAGATAGATGGGCTTCTTCTTGCCATAGAAGGAGCTTGTAACCACTGAAGGTTTGACCGGAGATTTCCGGGATGATTTAGTTGGAGAGTCTAGAAGAAAAATGATGATAAAGATGATCAACCCCCACCCAAAAAACCCCATCTTTTTTTAGACCAAAGAGGCAAAACTACTGAGCTAAAATTACTAACTTAACCACGACTCTCACTAATCCGCCTTACCTGCTGGTTTGCGTGGGGATTTCTGTGGCGAGGGGCAGTTCTCCTTGTTAAGACACCTGACTGACTTCTTCTGGGGGGACCTCCTCTTCACAGGGGACATCTCCTCCCTTACTCCCTTCTTGGCTGGACTGGAGTTAAAAGTAACAGAAGATCAGACACAGTGAGAGATAACAAGCACATCCAATGCAGAATTCATCAGATGAAAAAATATCTTTAGAATAAATGACCATGTTGAAACTGAGTCTATGCAGCAGGGCACAGAGGCAGGGGAATAAAAATTCATATACAGTACAGTTATACTTGCAGCTGTTATCAGGGTTTTGGTATAAAGACCAAAGAAATACACACAAGAACACACAGCTCTAGGAACTTTTCTGTACCAGAAAAACGTCATGAGCTCAGTTTGTTTTGTCTGACGGCATCAGTGCTCCACGTGTACAGATGATTTTGTGTCCTGTGTGTTCACAGCTCACCTGTCAGAGTCCAGAGAGGGGAGCTTTCTCTTCCTGGTAGTCGGCATCATTTTCGCAAACCTCTCCTAAACAAACACAGTAACGTTATACTAACATTACAATACCTGATCTCAACTTTAAAAAGCTGAGACAAAAGCTCAGTTTCATATTGATGTTGTGCTGCTGTTCTTTTATTTCTTTGACTGTAATTAATAAACTTTACATCATGATTATTGTTTTGATTTCAGGTGGTTAAGTGTGGCATATTTACAGTAACTATCAGCACTATCCCAGAGAAATAAATAATAATTAACCTTTGATACATTTGTAGTTTCATACTATTGGATGTACAACAAAACGAAGCAATATTTACTGAGTCTTAAAGACTGAACACGCAGAATATACTGTTAGTTAGCTGAAAATAATCAGGACTACATAAAGATTAATAACTGACTGCAATGATCTTTAAATCTGTTGCCAAGATGTCTAAAATAAATAAATGTTTCATATTTCTGAAAGTATTGCTACTAAGATAATAAATTTTTACCACAGTTAATGTTTTTGTGACACTTACAGGTGCCACAGACATGATCAAACCTTCATATTTGTAGTTTTAAGATGTCACACACTGCAAAGAGTGTCATGTTCATTATTAGAGTGTTTAAAGATGAACTACACAGAGGTTTGGTGACTGTCTCCATAGCATGCACAGAGCATGTAAACTTCACCATGACATGGATGGATGTCGATAAGCAGGGTCAGTTTAACATAATGACACTTGATGACGGATGAATTTCATCTCATCCTGCAGAAATGTTCAATAGCTGGACGTGAGTTTAGCTAGCTTGTGTTAGCTTAGCCTTATTGAACAGCCGAAATGGAGGTGAATGGATTATTGGCGGGATGATTAGCTCGTACAAAAGTGACTCCCTCGACACAAATCAAACTAACGCGTCGGTATCGATCAGCAGTTTCATCTATTAAACAGAAGCCTGATGTTTGTTTCCGTGTTTTATCGCTAAAAATGAATCTGAATGTCAGTTTATTTACGTTGAACTAACGGTTAACCGTAATCAGTTACGTCATTTCAAAGGAAACTATCTAACACTATAGAACAATGCGCATTAATCTGTCTTACCGAGCGGCTCTGTCGTCCTTCATAAAATAATAACTGTTGGAGTAAAGTTTGCTGGCGGGTCTCGTGTCTACCCGCGCGCGTTTCTTCTCTGTGTTTTGAACAGCGCGCGCCAGTCTCTTAAAAAAAATGGATAAGCAGACAGAACCGGAAGCGGAAACACAATTTCCAGTCATCGAGTTACCGCCGTAAAATCGTCAAACGACTTCCGGTCCATGCCGTCAAAATAAAAGGTCAATGTAGACATAACCAGACAAATCTATAAGACATATTTGTTTTGAACTATTTTTAATTTAAAAAAAAGAACTCAGCAGAGAGTAAAACACTGTTACTTTTCTTTTCAAAGCCAAAGCTAGCCAAGCAAAGCAGCCAAAGCTTTATTTATTTTTATTTTACTTTTTATTTACTTCTTTTGCTGTTTTTACATTTTTTGATGAAATTGTTAAATTCAAATTCAAGCTACTCTCTGTAGCTTGCTGCAGCTGAGCAACAACTTCTCGGGTCAACTCGTACACGCGAAAAGTGACAGCAGCGGCGCTCAGTCGGCACACAGATCATCATATTTGGGACAGTTGTCGATTTGAGCACAAGACTGAGTGAAAATGCAGTCAATTCTGACAAGACTGAGACCTTCAAGTGGTGTTGTGACTGGTCTCAAGACAGTACTGGTGCATATCATTAACAAACACAATTCCAGAATTCAGGAGCTATGTAGAAGAGCATAAAAGTTCATATGAACCTATTAGACATTAAGTTTCTTTCCATACTTCGAGATAATAATATTAAACTCGGGGAAAGAAAGCAATAATTTGGAGGATGCGGGCATCGATCCCGCTACCTCTCGCATGCTAAGCGAGCGCTCTACCATTTGAGCTAATCCCCCATGTTGCAATGGCTTTTATGACGTAATTACATATACATGCTCATAGTTTAACTAGTCACGGGAATAAAATACGAGACGAACGTCTAATATGTACATAAACTATACTCAAACTAACATAAAAACTTACGCTTAACGAAGCATTTTATTGCTAATGTTCTCCCAACGCTTACTGTTGACTAGAGAGGCTATGATATTGGCGTGATGGCGTCTTGTTAAGCACAAACGATGTCAGGTGAGCGAACAAAATTACAGATATATTGATATACTTCCGAAAAGGAGTTATTGGAGGATGCGGGCATCGATCCCGCTGCTCTCGCGATCATTGAGTGTGCATGAAAGAGCACACTATATGTTACTCCTCGCGATTATTAGTATGGAGCACACTAATAAGTGTAACTACGCCCACAAATTTGGTCCTGCAAACATAAAAATTATACCACCAGATGCCACTCATTCAGGACAATGGAGCTATTACTTTATTACAAATCTCTACTATTAATACCGTACAAATTATTCAACATTTTCTACAAATTTTCCCCCATAAGAATGTATTGGAAATCCTCAAATCTCTCTACAGACCACTACACTTTAAACAAAAACTACTACTGCATACTGTGTACTACAGACTTCAGTCAAATTATTACTTGTACACAAGATCTTAAACTAATTAACCTTGTACTCAACTTTACAAAATATTTTTAAAGGAGGATAAATAAAGTATAAATATGGCAAATATATCAGTATAAACAGAGTGAATCATATACATATTGCAAATATAGAAAGATTACTTTTTCCAGGTAATCTCACTTGTTGTTACAATATTGTTGGGACCACGGGGAGTCCACATATGAATTTAGGCCATTGTGTGAATAGAAAGGACTTTTATTGTGAAACACGATAGGTCACAGGTCACGCCCCGGGTCAACAAAACCCCAGGTCGCCCGTTGTTCTCTCTCTTTTAAGTCTCTGCTTCAAGCGCTCTCCTCCGCTCTAAACGGACCTCGATTCGGTCCAGACGACACCGACCATCGACAAAAAGACAAAGGCTCAGGCCGCAACAGACGCGCCTACCTGTCCTTGGGCCTCTCTGGTTAACACGCCGCTAACCGAGAGCGACCGGCTTCCTCCGACGACGAACACTACACAAACGGACACTTACGGTACGGTACGCTTTCCGGTACTCACCGGACCAGAACTTTTCCCGCCCTGCTCAGAGGACCGCCGGACCCAAACGGCAAATTAACGCAACTCTTTTCTTTATGGACCGGTAACGTACTGGGCATTTAGCTTTACATAGCTTAACACGGCTAAGCACGAAACTGTTAACTTTGTTGGTGTTTGTTTAGTTTCATACGTATAAAAAGATAAATAGTCACTGTGCTCAGGTGTGGTTGTTCAAATCTCCCGCTTCACATCCTCCTTTATCTCTGGTTAGACACGTGTTTCATGCGCGTGCACGTGTAGATAAGAGGGACACACACGCGCACACACTTTATTCTCTGATGTAGATAAGCACATATTGTTTATCCATGCTGGTCTCTATGTTGTACAGAGTGAATGAAGCTAACCTCTTCTGTGTCAGTGCTCGGATTCACTCCTTCACTGTTCACTTTGTGAACTCATTTCAGACTGTAGCATATTTTGGTTATTAGTCCCTGAATTCTGGGTGGTGCCCTGTAATTATTAACTTGAATGAATAACTTATTTATTCACTTTAATAATATCTTCTTTTTGCTAATAACCAAATTTGCCTTTTACCCATTTGAGAATTCCCAACAATATTCTACAAATTCATACAATAATTCAAAACATCCTAAAACTCTCTTTTCATACAAATTTCCACAAATTTCAGCTAATCTCACACTTTGCTTTAATATCCTACAAATTCATACAATACTTCACAACCTTCTACAATTCTCACTTGTTAAGTCAATTTTATTGTCAATGCTGCTATGTGTACAGTACATACAGAGAATTGAAATAGCATTTCCATTATGTTCCTGGTGCAAACAGCAATGTACATGACATGTGATACATAACAAAAATATATACAAGTTAAAAGTATAAATAAATTATAAATTTGGCAAATATAGCAGTATAAACAGAATGAACAGTATAAATATTTGAAATATAGAAAGATTACTTTTTTTTTTTTTGGTAACCTCACACTTTGTTACAATATTGTACAAATTCATACAATATTTCAAAATATCCTACAATTCTATCTTTTCATACAAATTTCCACAAATGCATCTTTGACCCATATACAGGTATCTTTCAGATAACTAGAGCTAACAGTCTTTTCTTTTTTCATTCAGGATAACGTATGCGTACCCAGCTTTTTGTCGCAGTCAGCCAGTTCAACTAGACTGCTGATGGTGCCCTTGGAGGAGGCAAAGACCGTCACAAACACCGGGGCTGGAGGGGCCAAACCCAAACAGGACGTGCTGGCAGAGGCCACTACTCTGTCTGTGAATAGACAGCTGTTCCAGGACTATACCTCTCAGTTCAGAGAGATGACAGTAGAACTGGAGAAGTTTCCTCCAGCCTGCGGCGAGCACAGACTAATGGCTGCAGGAATGTACAGAACAGTGCGGAAGGTGCTAGACATTGATGGGTGGTATAACCTTGCTACTGAGTACCTGGAGTGCAAACACTGCTCCAAAAAGTATCCTGCATGGTCAGAAGACATCTGAAGGCCATGTTTGCAGGGTGGGATGAGCTTCATGTGCGCCTTGACATCTGGCATTTCATGCGCCGTTTTGCTGCAGGTGTCACTGCTGAGGCTCACGTCCTGAATGGCATCTCCATGGCACGCCTGTCCACATGCGTTTTCGAGTGGAATCCAGAAGATGTTGCAGCTCTTCGCTGTGCCAAGGAAGGTGAGCTGGCAGCAAGAGGTGTTGGCCACATCTTGGAGGAGGCGGTGAACACTCACATCACCCAGAATTGAATGGTGGGACCCAGAATGCTAGGAATGGAGTACTTGTACAGCCAGGACCGGCAAGGAACTGATTCCAGTGCTCCAGAACCCAGAAGAGGAGGACAGGCTGGTGGAGGAAGTCAATGATGAGGACTTCCAAGATGAGGGCTTCTCCACCTCAGGCCCCTGCATCACCTGCTGATGTGCCGTCCAGCAGTATGCCTGACGAGGCTCAGGTCTCTCAATCACATTTTATTTCACATATTAATCAATTAATTTATTAGGGAGCAGTGATTGGACCGGACGGGATCACTGAGTGGGACAAGGTCCAGGATTTTGCCATTTACCTGGTAGATTTCCGTGAGGCTTCTTACCTCACTGACCTGCAGATGACCCAGATCATCCAGCTCTAGACAGCTCTCCCTGAGGTTGAAAAGCAGCGCGTCAACTACCAGCCCCGCCATCAGGAGCGCCTGACAAGTGGGCGCTTTAAGGCTCCGAAGCGTTCTGGAGTCACACCGGGTGTGGAGAGTGTCAAGCACTGCTTGATAGGACATCCTGGGGGTCCAGCACAGTGGCCTAGCACCAGCCGCTTGGTTGAGGCACCAAGCTGTGCAGTTTGCACAAGTCACCCACCAAGAAGTGTGGAGTCTCCACCCCTAGATAGTCAAAAATCCTCGACAGCTACCACCACATCCTGGAACTGGTGCTCAACACTCCAAGGCTTATGGCAGAGACCATGCTCCAGCTAAATCAGAGGACACTCAGTCAATGGTGGGTCAGACATATTATTTAGCAGCACTCATGTACCCCAAAATACCCCCAGGGTACTAGTATGCCCATTTGAGAACCACTGGTCTAACAAAATTGATCTTCTATCAGGTTTCAACTGAGGCAGAAGACTCAGGAGATGAGTGTTCTTTCACAGGGAATGGCTCCAACCCACAAGATTCCTGTGGCACCTAACCAGCTTCCGGCCCCGGAGGAGAAACTGGAGTTCCTTCCCTCATCATCTGGCCCGTGGCACCAGTTTGTCCTCCCATCCTGCGGCCAGCCAGACGGCCCGCTACTGCCACCAGGGAGCAAAGCATTACCCCCATCCCACCCCTTTGGAAACTGGGCTCCAAACACACCTCCAAGGTGACAACTGCCTTGCTGAGGAAGCTGAAGGTGATTCTCCAGACCTAGACCAAGTGGAGCACCTGTGAGGCATCCTGCAGCAGACGGTGAAGGAGACCAAGGTGTCCAACGTCCACCTGCTCTATGAGGAGAGGGGGAGACAGAGAGAGGACTCCAGCAGCAACCTGTGCAGCCCTGGTGAAATCCATGTCCTGGAGGGTGAAAGCAGTGCTAGTTAATAATGGTGGTCACACTCAACATTGATGCTTTGGGCACAATTTAGACATGTTCATTGTGAGGTGTACTCACTTTTGTTGCCAACTGGTAAGACAACAATGGCTGTGTCTAGAGTTATTTTCAAAGGACAGTAAATCTATACAGTTACATAAGCGGTACATTGACTACTTTGTTATATAAAAATCTCATTTCTATAGTGTTGTCCCCTGAAAAGATGTAACAAGTTTTTCAAAAATGTTAGGGATGCACCCTCTTTTGTGAGATAATATGTATAGTTATATATTATGTGTGTTCTTTTCAATATTTATTTATTTTAAATCTTGTGTTCATTAAATCTTATTATACCAACATTTATGACTCAGTGTGTCCATTTAAAAAAAAACTATCCATATTGTCCCATAGGAGCACATTTTAATGTTATCATTATATTAATAGAAACAGGAATAAACATTACTAGTCATTGGAGGGTATATCTTAAAGCAAAAGCAATGGTCTTCATAATAAGACCATTGCTTTGTCGTAGGTTCGAATCCAGCTCACGGCGAGGTGACTCGGTTAAAATACGTCAGAAATATCTATATGGAGATACAGAGGACATTGTCTATGATATTTCACTATTCAATAATTCCTCCGTGCTTTTCGCGCGTCTTTTCCTTTGCGTGAGGTAGCGTAAAAAATGGCCCCCTGCCTTGAGTTTAGCTAGCTTGTGTTAGCTTAGCCTTATTGAACAGCCAAAATGGAGGTGAATGGATTATTGGCGGGATGATTAGCTCGTACAAAAGTGACTCCCTCGACACAAAACAAACTAACGCGTCGGTATCGATCGGTAGTTTCATCTATTAAACAGAATCCTGATGTTTGTTTCCGTGTTTTATCGCTAAAAATTAATCTGAACGTCAGTTTATTAACGGTTAGCCGTAAACGGTTACGTCATTTCAAAGGAAACTATCTAACACTATAGAACAATGCGCATTAATCTGTCTTACCGAGCGGCTCTGTCGTCCTTCATAAAATAATAACTGATGGAGTAAAGTTTGCTGGCGGGTCTCGTGTCTGCCCGCGCGCGTTTCTTCTCTGTGTTTTCAACAGCGCGCGCCAGTCTCTAAAAAAAAATGGATACGCAGACAGGACCGGAAGCGGAAACACAATTTTCTGTCATCGAGTTACCGCCGTACTCAGCAGAGAGTAAAACACTGTCTTTTCTTTTCAAAGCATCCGAGCAGTCCTAAACAGCCAAAGCTTTTATTTTACTTTTTATTTACTTCTGTTGCTGTTTTTACATTTTTTTGATGAAATTGTTAAATTCAATTGGATGTTTTTATACAAAATGTGAAACATTTCCAACCACCCCTATTTTCCTTTTTTCTTTTCACTCTCTTTGTTTATTTATTTATTTATTCATTCATTCTTTTTTGCACAATTATTTTATCATTGTTGTCACAGTAAAAAAATACTGCATGATCCTGGAAGTCAATCTGTACAGGTAGTGTAATCTGATATATTGTTGTTGTTGATGTTATCATGCAGCATTAAAGATGAATTCGAATTCTTTTTATAATATATTAGGAACGATGTGTGTGTGTGTGTGTGTGTGTGTGTGTGTGTGTGTGTGTGAAATCCCCTTCCAAACAAGTCAATGGCAAATTTATAGACTGTCAAGTTTTTATTTTGTAAAACAAGTTTGGGTACTTCCGGTCTACTACATGCTAACTCTCTGTAGCTTGCTGCAGCTGAGCAACAACTTCCCGGGTCAGCTCGTACACGCGAAAAGTGACAGCAGCGGTGCTCAGTCGGCACACAGCTCATCATATTTGATTTTGTTCATAATAATAACCTTTCAGCTCTCAAACAATAAACTCTTCATCTTTTATTGGCGAGTTTCAATTCAGTTAAAATGGTGTTTTACTTCACAAGTGCCGGTGAGTAAAGCTCGCACAGATGTTAGCCATTAGCCTGTTTAGCCTGTACTCTTTAAAGCTGCTGTATATGTTTGTGCCACATTAATGTCTGTGTCTGTAACTGTGTGTCTGTGCTTCGTCTCTCAGCGGTGAACCCCCCCTACACGATCTACATGGGGAAAGACAAATATGAGAGTAAGTGAATTATCGTTAGGAAGCACACACACACTTTAGTACTTGATGATGATGTTTTTATATAAAGCCTGTGTGTTGTCATAAATTAAGCCGCATCACCTTTAATTTACTGATTGTTTTTCTTACAGATGAGGATCTGATAAAGTACGGCTGGCCTGAAGACATCTGGTGAGACTTTAAAAAGCTTATAATAAAAACATCTGTTAGCATTATTACCAAGAAAAATCAGTACAATGAACAGCTGTTTTTTCATGTCCAGGTTTCATGTGGACAAACTGTCTTCAGCTCACGTTTATCTGAGACTGCCAAAGGTAAGAGGCGAGGTACACCCACCCTGGACAAGTCGTCAGATCATTGCGTTGCACACAGAGATAAACTCACACTCATATTCACACCTACGGGCAATTTAGAGTCACAAATTAACAGGATAAGCTGCATGTCTTTGGACTGTGGGAGGGAAGCCCGGAGAGGACCTACGCACACACTGGGAGAACATGAACTCCACACAGAAAGGACTACCTTGAAAGCACACACAGGTTAACACTGCAGCCTGAAGCTGACACATTCCTCTGTCTGACAACCTCCATACCACTCACCATGGTCACACATCTCATGTGCAAACACAGATACACAGATTTCACTTGCTTGTCTGAATTAAAACATGAATCTGTCAATAATTATGAATATTTTCAGAGTCTGTTGTCGTATGCATCAGGCAACAGGCTGCCCTACAGGTTATTGTTAAGATTTTACACAATACAGAGGACCCTCTGCTTCATCTCTCGATCAGCTAAGGGGACCTCGACCTGAAAAGATGAAGTGTTTTGAGCCCCGAGAACACAGCAGGCGTTTCCCAGAATAACTTCACCAGATCATGTTGATTCAGGAGTTTTTTTTACTTTGAATGTGAGCACTTAAACACTTCAATTTTTCGGAGACACCAAAATTTACAATGGAATGCAATGGAAATCTGTAATGCTCATACGATATGTCGATGGACTAGTCTAGAGGCAAAAGTGTGCATCATGAAGGTGGGGCTAAGCCTGCTAGCTCAGAGAACATGGAGAAGGGTTTCAGACAAAAGATCCACCGACCACTTAGTTTAAAGGATACCAATGCCTTTAGTTGAATAGGCAGTGCTGATTCCTCTGTGTCTTTTCTAGGGTCATACGATAAATGATATCCCCCCGGAGGTGCTGATAGACTGTGCACAGCTGGTGAAAAACAACAGCATCCAAGGTAAAAAGATCTCAGGTTTCAAGTTTCACAATGAACTTTCATCAACACAGCTGATCAACGTGCATGAGTGACTCATGCAGTATTACCTTATCTTCAGTGCATATTAAAGCAAACTATGTTGTGTGCTGTCAGGCTGCAAGATGAACAACATCAACGTGGTTTACACACCGTGGGCCAACCTGAAGAAAACCGGCGACATGGACGTGGGACAGATCGGCTTCCATCGACAGAAAGAGGTCTGTCCACTCTTAACTGTGATGGATTACACCAGTGAGCATTGCCTCTGAGCGTCATCATGAGTCTGTTCTCGTCACTGTCAGTTCAGTTCAGGTGTTTCATGCTCGCGGTGTGTTTCCCAGGTGAAAATCGTGGCCGTGGAGAAGAAGGTCAACGAGATCGTAAACCGTCTGGAGAAGACGAAAGACGAACGCTTCCCTGACCTGGCGGCGGAGAAAGAGTCGAGAGACAGAGAGGAGAGGAACGAGAAGAAGGCTCAGCTCCAAGAACAGAAGAGGAGAGAGAAGGAGGAGCAGAAGAGAAAAAAAGAGATGGAGGAACTCAAGTAGGTCCTTAAACTCTGAACAAAGTGCCTGTTTTTAGTTGTTTTGGGTTTTTTTTATATAGTTTTCCTTGTGACATTAGTAAAGTTAGACTGAAGAAAATCTTCTTTATTTACACTTATGGATTTGTTATGTTTTGGTTTCCCTCTTCAGGAACTATACTTCACTGATGAAGAGTGAAAACATGACGACTAATGAGGTGAGGACAGATCTTCACATCTATATTTTGTTTTTCATGAATGGGTCATCAGATGTGTTTTCTTACTTATCGGTATCAAATGGTGTCAGTATCAAATAAACATTAAATAGACTATTATTTAAATTGATCGCTTGAAGCAGAAGATTTGAACAGTGATGAGATTATACAGAGACACAGGGTCACTGACTTTGATACCAGCTCTGGTAATTCTCTCACATTAATTAGTGCTTCGCTTCATGTCGTTTGCAGGACGGTTACGACTCAGACGACTTCATGTGAGTGGTGAACACCAGGCAGCAAGCAGACGGACTCCTCCTGCACTCAGACCCGCTGTCAGGATGCTCGGCTGCTTGCTCTCCGCTTGCTGCAACTCTGCACTGACACTGAGAAAAACAAAAACAAATGGATACCTTTTGCTTTTGGACACTTGGAGCAGCAGAAAGCGAGCCAATGAGGGGACAGCGCCGGGACTTATTCCACATGCTGATTGGTTCGAGACGCTGCTTCCAAACCAAACCAAGCTGGCTGGCCTCTTCATCAGTGACACTGTCGAAGAAACACAAACGCTGAGGACTCATATTTTTTTTTTTTTTTTTTTTTTTTTTTTGGGGGGGGGGTGTTTGATTGAGTCTGCTAACCTGAAAGCTTTCTGTTTCTTTATGTTCCCACTTCTCTGCATGTCTGATTTTATTGAATACGATTAAATGTATAAAATTAAACACTTACTTATGTTGACAGGCCCTTATCTTTTTGCAAAGATCCATAAAACAGTCCCGGCTACTTTCATCCAACTACAGAAACTGAAGCCCAAGGTGACCTCTAAATAACTTATTCTGTGTCAAAAACCCACAGAAATTACAATAAGTTTACAACAACTACTAAACATAATACTAATACTTAATAATACTAAAGCATACTAAATCAATTCAAGTAAAAAATGACTTGAAAGATGAATAGATCTAGCACATACAAGTGATATAGCACATACAAGATAGTAATTTTGGTGCACATCAGTGTTGTAGTCAAGACCAAGACCAGAGTGTATCAAGACCATTTTTTAAATGAGCTGCTTTATAAAATTCTGAGTTCGATTTCTTTGGATGAACTTTGCAGCTGTCGGCTCGTGGTCCTATTGTGGTTAAACCTCTGTTCTCCTGTCCTCTTTAGTTTTTTCTGACCCCCACAGGTCTTTGCTCTGTAACTACAGACTGTAGTACAGACTTTTTGAACAGTTTCTCAGCCGCTTTCACTGTTTCATTAGTTTGCCTCTTACTTCCACCTGAAGTGTAAAAATATATTCAGTTCATTATGAGACTGTCAGGACAAATTAGATATGCGGCAATATAGATATATAACATTGGTGATATCCCCGCAGTTGTCGATTTGAGTGGTCTTGAAGTAAAATCCAGAGTCCTCTTTGTTCGAGACAAGACTGAGACCTTCAAAAAGTGGTGTTGTGACTGGTCTCAAGACAGTACTGGTGCATATCATTAACAAACACAAATCCAGAATTCAGGAACTCTGTAGAACAGCATAATAGTTCATATAAACGTATTAGACATTAAGTTTCTTTCCATACTGAGATAGGTAGATAATATTAAACTCGGGAAAGCGTATCGCTTTGGAGGTAAAGAAAGCAATAATTTGGAGGATGCGGGCATCGATCCCGCTACCTCTCGCATGCTAAGCGAGCGCTCTACCATTTGAGCTAATCCCCCGTGCTGCCTTAACGTTTGTGACGTTACATATACATACTCATAGTTTATGGTCTCTTAATGGCTGTTAGTGCCTGGATTTGAGTTATTTCAGTCATTCACGAAACTGGTTACGAGAATAAAATACGAGACAAACGTCTTACATTTACACAAACTCCAGTCAAACTAACATAAAACCTACGCTGCCTCTTAACAGATCATTTTATTGTTAATGTTCTCCCAACACTTACCGTTGACTTTAGGCTATAATGGCGTGATGGCGTCTTGTTAAGTACAAACGATGTCAGGTGAGCGAAAAAAAAAAAATACAGATATTGATATACTTCTCAAAAGGAGCATTGGAGGATGCGGGGATCGATCCTGCTACCTCTCGCGGTCCTGCATCCTGGCTTCTTCGCCAAAGTAAACCCAAAGTAACTCCAAAGTAAGCCCACATCAGCCAATCACGTTCGTCCTGTGGGCTTACTTTTGACCAATCACGTCCCTCCCTGTGGGCTTACTTTTGACCAACGATGCAGGACCGAGCGAGCGCTCTACCATTTGAGCTTAATCCCCCGTGTTGCCTTAGCTTTTATGACGTGTTTACATATACATACTCATAGTTTATGGCCTCTTAATGGCTGTTAGTGCCTGGATTTGAGTTATTTCAGTCATTCACGAAACTGGTTACGAGAATAAAATACGAGACAAACGTCTTACATTTACACAAACTCCAGCCAAACTAACATAAAACCTACGCTGCCTCTTAACGGATCATTTTATTGTTAATGTTCTCCCAACACTTACCGTTGACTTGAGGCTATGATGTCAGGTGAGCAAAAAAAAAAAAAAAAACAGATATTGATATACTTCTCAAAAGGAGCATTGGAGGATGCGGGCATCGATCCCGCTGCCTCTCTCGCGGTCCTGCATCCTGCCTTCTTCGCCAAAGTAAGCCCAAAGTAAGCCCACATCAGCCAATCACGTTCGTCCTGTGGGCTTACTTTTGACCAATCACGGCCCTCCCTGTGGGCTTACTTTTGACCAAGGATGCAGGACCGCGAGAGGTAGCGGGATCGATGCCCGCATCCTCCAATCCTTTTGAGAAGTATATCAATATCTGTATTTTTTTCGCTCACCTGACATCGTTTGTGCTTAACAAGACGCCATCACACCAATATTATATCCTGTAGTCAACGGTAAGTGTTGGGAGAACATTAACAATAAAATTATCCGTTAAGAAACAGTGTAGGTTTTATGTTAGTTTGACTGGACTTTGTGTAAATTTAAGACGTTTGTCTCGTATTTTATTCCCATAACCAGTTTCGTGAATGACTGAAATAACTCAACAACATGGAAGGATTAGCTCAAATGGTAGAGCGCTCGCTCTGCAGTCCTGTATCCTGCCTTCTTCGCCAAAACCCAAAGTAAGCCCAAAGTAAGCCCACATCAGCCAATCACGTTCGTCCTATGGGCTTACTTTTGACCAATCACGTTCCTCCCGCGCTCCCTCACGCAAAGGAAAAGACACGCAAAAAGCACGGGGGAATGATTGAATAGTGAAATATCATAGACAATGTCCCCTGTATCTCTATATCCTCCTGAGAACCAAGGGAAAAAAGTGTCTTACAATTTCTGTTTTTGTGTGATTTCCTATCTATTTGGGCCTAAAAAAAACACCTTACAATTTGAATTTTTTTAAATATATTTTTTATTTTAATTTCACAACATGTCCATTGTAGAGGACAACAGGACGATATCTGCATGAAAATAGCAACAGCGTGAAAATAGAACAGAATTTAGAATTTAGACATAGAACATAAGTAGTTCTGCTTTTCTTCTTCCTCTGGATATTTTAGCTGTGATAATCCTGGAAGCAAGATTTCTTTTTGGTTATGCAGAGGAACATCTTGCATTTGGTGCACCTGATGTATGTCTTGCCATTGCATCCCTTGTTCCTGCATCTTTCTGCATGTTTGATGTCCATCATCTCTGGCATGTGCCTGGCTCCTAGCCTGCGTACAGATGGCTCTGGTTGTGGGATCCTTGTTTTGGTTGGTGGCTGATACTCTTCCTCACTGTCTTCACTGCTGTCATCAAATGCAAGGCTATCCAGCAGCTCTTCAGCCAGGTGCAATTTGAAGTCCAGGTACTGCTGTGTGTTCTTAGCTGGTCGATTCAGCGCTTTACTGTCAGACTTGTACTGGATCCAAGCGTTTGTGATGGCAACATCAAAGAAATGTGTCATCACACGTGACGTCCACTTCTTGGTCCTGGTTGACATACGGTAGAAGCTCAGCATTCGGTCACATAGGTCTACGCCACCCATGTTGTCATTATATTCCCTGATTACTGCTGGCCGTCTCACCTGGACATGACCTTTGTCTTTGTTGGACCATCTCCTACAGATATCCTCTGGATCTTTCCCATAATCCAGTACATAAAAGTACTGGATTGGACTCCAGTGTTCACGGATTTTAGGGTCATCTTGATAGGCAGGAAGCCCAGGTAGCACAGGTGTGAATCTGTTATGATGGATGATAAAAAGTAACAGTTAATTTTCATATCAATTTGGATTAATGCAGTAATTTCAGTGTTATGGATGTGATATGACTCCCCATTGACCAACTTTATAAGCATATTTTTAGGCAACTTGCATATATTTAATAGCATTTACACATAGTACAAATACTACAATAATCTAACATGATCATAAAATGTGATAAATTAGCCTACAAGTTAGTCTTGGCCCACAGAGCACGACGACTTTGCTGCTCCCTCTCTGCCTCTAACTCTGTCTCATCAGATTCTCCTGCATCTTCTTCCTCTCCTTCTTCATCATCTTCACCTATCACAGGCTGATACTCATCCTCCTCATCCTTTTCCTCATCTGAAAGCTCCAAATCTGAATCTCCCTCTACTATCCTGTATAGAATCCTCTCTGCTTCACTTCTTTCTCCTACAAGAATGTGCAGTCAATAAATACATTAAAATGGTCCCAGTGTCCACTACAGTTGACATTCATTAAATGCCTATTATTTCAAAACAGAAATAATAAAACTGTTTTCAGATGTAAAAATATTGTGCTTAACATGTTTATGAAAAAGAATATATACAATTTTCATGGGAAAAATAGCAATAGATAAAGAATATTTGACTTACCTCTCCTCTTTCCATAAAATGTGGTCGCTGGTATGGCAGCCATCTTGATAGAGGAAAAAAGTAAAGTTCCCAGCATGCAAACCCATCACATGACACATCACTGGAAAGGCCAGGATGTCCTCTACAGAATACTATAGGGCTTGATACGGTAACTCAAAATACTTAAGAAAGGTGGAGATGAACAAAATGTCCATTATGAAGGACATAAATGAATAGGCCGGGTCTCGGGAGGATATAGATATTTCTGACGCATTTTAACTGAGTCACCCGCCGTGCACCTCGCCGTGAGCTGGATTTGAACTTGCAACCTGCCCGGCCGAGGCAAAGCCTGGGTCACACACTCACACAACAGGATAATATTAAGATTATTGCGCCCGTGGAGCAGCGCATTAACGTTAAAACCATTTTATTTGAGCTGTGTTTGTTATTAATCATAAGCAAATGAAACATCGTGAATCAAAGAGTGGTATTTACAGTGGAGCCGAGTAGAAGGGGTTACAGTCATATATATATATGTGTATATATCTATGGGTTACAGTCACGTGATCTCAC
This sequence comes from Protonibea diacanthus, assembly GCA_028641955.1. Taxonomy (NCBI): domain Eukaryota; kingdom Metazoa; phylum Chordata; class Actinopteri; family Sciaenidae; genus Protonibea; species Protonibea diacanthus. The sequence goes on from CM053992.1 coordinate 15,450,512, forward strand.
GAGAAAGCAGTAGCCAGTGTAAATAGCAGATCCCATTAAATCGTGTTCTGAATGACACAGGTACTCGTGTTGTTGTTGCCGTTAAGTTTCTCCCTCTCTGAGATTGTTTGTCCGTTGCCATGAGAACGTCTTCCCCTAGTGGTCTCGCGAATTAATGCTTCTTAATTTGTATTTATTATGAAGGCCATTGCTTTGGCTTTACGATATACCCCCCAATGACTACTAATGTTTATTTCTGTTTCTATTAATATAATGATAACATTAAAATGTGCTACTATGGGACAACATGGACAGTTTTTTTTTAAATGATGGACACATTGAGTCATAAATGTTGGTACAATAAGATTTAATGAACACAAGATCTAAAATAAATAAATATTGAAAAGAACACACACACACACACACAATATATGCATAACTATACATATTATTTCATAAAAGAGGGTGCATCCCTCACCTTGCTCATCTCCTGGAGCACTGCTTTCAGCCTCCCAATTCTCCCAGTTCTCCAAACACTTACCGTTGACTTGAGGCTATAATGGCGTGATGGGGTCTTGTTAAGCACAAACGATGTCAGGTGAGCGAAAAAAATACAGAGATTGATATACTTCTCAAAAGGAGCATTGGAAGATGCGGGCATCGATCCCGCTACCCCTCGCGGTCCTGCATCCTGCCTTCTTCGCCAAAGTAAGCCCAAAGTAAGCCCACATCAGCCAATCACGTTCGTCCTGTGGGCTTACTTTTGACCAATCACGTCCCTCCCTGTGGGCTTACTTTTGACCAAGGATGCAGGACCGCGAGAGGTAGCGGGATCGATGCCTGGACTTTGTGTAAATTTAAGACGTTTGTCTCGTATTTTATTCCCGTAACCAGTTTCGTGAATGACTGAAATAACTCAACAACACGGAGGGATTAGCTCAAATGGTAGAGCGCTCGCTCTCGCGGTCCTGCCTTCTTCGCCAAAGTAAGCCCAAAGTAACTCCAAAGTAAGCGCACATCAGCCAATCACGTTCGTCCTGTGGGCTTACTTTTGACCAAGGACGCAGGACCGCAAGAGGTAGCGGGATCGATGCCCGCATCCTCCAATCCTTTTGAGAAGTATATCAATATCTGTATTTTTTTCGCTCACCTGACATCGTTTGTGCTCCCTCTCCTCCATGACGACGACACAGAGCAGGTGGACATTGGACACCTTGCTCTTCTCCTAGAGGTGTGTTTGTTATTGTGCCCTGCGGCCGAGAGAGAGAGAGAGAGAGTGCAGCTCTGAGTGTGACCACCATTACTAACTAGCACTGCTTTCAGCCTCCCAGTTCTCCCAGTTCTCCCAACACTTACCATTGACGTGATGGCGTGATGGGGTCCTGTTAAGCACAAACGATGTCGGGTGAGCGAAAAAAAAATAATAGGGAGATAGATATACTTCTCAAAAGGAATAATTTGGAGGATGCGGGCATCGATCCCGCTACCTCTCGCATGCTAAGCGAGCGCTCTACCATTTGAGCTAATCCCCCGTCATACACTGTAGATCACCGCATCATATTATACAGTGTCCTGTTGTTGATGCACTGGTTTAGTTCAGTGGTTCTTTATTCAGACATAAAACACATTTACAATGCTGTAAAATAGTTTTTTCTATTCTCTTCAATTTCCCTCTCGGGTATTCACCTTCGTGTACAGTCCAATGTTTTACTTCCGGCGCTGAACCACTTGGTAAACAGTATGTTCATTCGTATTAAACATGAACAGAAAAGTTACCTCCTTCGAGCCGGATTTGAACCAGCGACCTAAGGATGTCTTATGTATGAACTCTACAGTCCTCCGCTCTACCAACTGAGCTATCGAAGGGGCTGAAAGGTGACCACTCACCCGAATTGACTATAATGGAACTGTATGATAGTTACAGTACGGTATACAAAATGTGATTCAAAGGTTCAAAATAAAAGCGAATTGTATTTTTATCTATTACCTATAGTGGGTTGTAGGTCAGCCCAGGAAGTAGAAAACACTGGACTGTACACGAAGGCTGATACCCGAGAGGGAAAGATCCGCGAAATTAAAGAGATTTAAGCAGATCTGTCGTGGGCAAACTACTTTACAGGATTGTAAAAGTGTTTTCATGTCTGAAAAAAGAGAGAAGACAAAAGCACTGGACAGCGCCCGTGGTTCGATCCCGCGGAGGGAAGGAGAGCAGTATTCAACTAGAATTGTTCGAAGTAACCACTGAGCTAAACCAGCGCCATGTATGAGTGGACAGACTGGCTTTATAAAGGTGACACTCGGAGTGTCTGTCAGGTACATAGAGAGAAGTGACGCTGGCTCTGCTAAGCTATGTTACCTTTACGCCGCCTTTGTGACGTGTTAACGCATTAAAATCACACTAATACTAAGACAAAGCCTAACCATTTGGTAAAATGTGTGTTTATTCGTATTAAGGATAAACAGAAAAGTTACCTCCTTCGAGCCGGATTTGAACCAGCGACCTAAGGATCTCTTATGATTGAACTCTACAGTCCTCCGCTCTACCAACTGAGCTATCGAAGGGACTGGAACACAACCACTCACCTGAATTGACTATAATGGACCTGTATGACAGTTGAACTACATAATAATGTGTCTCAAAACTTCAAAATAAAAGCCAAATGTAGTTTTACCTATTACCTTTTCTGTGTGCAGTAGTTTGAAGTAACTATATTCAAAACTGGATATAGGAATATGCACTTTGTGGGCACACAATAAAGAAACAATGAAGGTCTTTTATCCAGTCGTACATTTTAAAAAGTTGATAATAAACAGTAGTTTTGTAGTAACGTACAAATGCCACAAGATGGCCTAGGCTAACGCAAGTTTCGATATAAATTGAATATATATATATATATATATATCACAAGAGAGCCCGCCACATTCTGGATGTTGACAGGTATTACCTGATGATTATAGAGGCTCTCTGGTGAGTGGTGGTTCTATGATGCGTATTTAACACCGAGCAAGATAGATATTTGACAGAATACAATTATATTAGCGATACATTTACCTTTCGTAGGGAAAGGACTTTGGAAAAGGACCACTGCGATTGCCTGACGGCAAAGATGGCAATGATGGGCCGTGATTGGTCCGTCCCAGCAATTTTGGAGAAGGACCACTGTGATTGGCTGTGGGTAGTGAGGGAGAGAGGGATCAGCCTTGTGTTTTCATGTTTGGAAAAAGAGAGAAGACAAAAGCACTGGACAGCGCCCGCGGTTCGATCCCGCGGAGGGAAGGAGAGCAGTATTCAGCGAGAATTCTTCGAAGTAACCACTGAGCTAAACCAGCGCCACGGGTGAGTGAACAAACTGGCTTTATAAAGGTGACACTGGGGGAGTGTCTGTCAGGTACATAGAGAGAAGCGACGCTGGCGCTGCTAAGCTACGTTACCTCCACGCCGCCTTTGTGGCGTGTTATCGCGCCTAACCATTTGGTAAACTGTATGTTCATTGGTATTAAACATGAAGAGAAAAGTTACCTCCTTCGAGCCGGATTTGAACCAGCGACCTAAGGATGTCTCATGTTTTGAACTCTACAGTCCTCCGCTCTACCAACTGAGCTATCGAAGGGGCTGAAAGGCAATCATTCACCTGAATTGACTATAATGGACCTGTATGACAGTTGAACTACACAATAATGTGTTTTAAAACTTCAAAATAGAAGGGGAAAATGTAGTTTTACCTCTTACCTTTTCTGTGTGCAGTAGTTTGAAGTAACTATATTAAAAACCGGATACAGGAATATGCACTTTGTGAACACACAGTAAAGAAACAATGAAGGTCTTTTATCCAGTCGTACACTTAAAAAAAAAGTTGGCACTAAACAATATTTTGTAGTAACGTACAAGTGCCACAAGATGGCCTAGCCTAACGCACGTTTCACCTACAAATGTAATATCAAATTTCTTAATATTATCTTATTATGAAGAGAAAAGTTACCTCCTTCGAGCCGGATTTGAACCAGCGACCTAAGGATATCTCATGTTCTGAACTCTACAGTCCTCCGCTCTACCAACTGAGCTATCGAAGGGGCTGAAATACAATAAACTTCATCAAATGGTAATAAACTGTATGCAGAGTGGGTACACAATCAAGACAACTAGGTTTTGACACAAGACCAAGGAATCACCCAGTACTAACGAACCTGCATATGTTATTACTCATGCTAAGCTCACGTGATTTCTTAGGTTTTTCATTTAAACACATCAGAAAAGTTACCTCCTTCGAGCCGGATTTGAACCAGCGACCTAAGGATGTCTCATGTTTGAACTCTACAGTCCTCCGCTCTACCAACTGAGCTATCGAAGGGGCTGAAAACCGGCCGCTCACCTGAGATGACTATAATGGAACTGTATGATAGTTACACAACAAACCAACGCATCAGGTTCACGTCAGGTGGTTCAACTGTACACTGTGCATACACCCGCACTATACAATTACTGTTAATACTGCACGTATTACACATCTATAATTACTGTTGCAAGCTGTATATATTTGAGTGTATTCATTTCACTCTGCTCATATTGTTAATACTATATCTCCACTGTTATTGCTATATTCCTATACATATTTACATTACATTTTTAAATTTGGGCGTTTCATTGTCTCCATACTTGCACTTTGTGCAGTGACAATGAAGTTTAATGTTATCTAATCATGTATCAGGATAATTTGCTTATAGTTTTTACTGGTTTTGTCCCAGTTTTAACACTGGCATGATGAAATTTACATGCTGTATTCTTGTAAGTTTCAACAATACATAATTAATCCTTTGTCAATAAAATGTTAAGGAAAGGTGATGAAGCGAACATAAAAATAAAGATGCAAAACAAGACGATTAGTGTCATTTCAGGAAAAACAATAAGCACACAGTGCATTTAGGGGCTGTTCTGATCATACCACATGTTCTTCATCAACATTTAAGAGTTTAAGGAGTTGTCATGGACCTATTCACATGAGAGAAACACAAAATACAAACAGTTAAAAGCAGTGACTGGGGTTGAAGTCTTTATTATAAATCATTTACATTACAAAGTAAGACATAGTCGTTGCCATATCCACCCAAACATCGTGTTTACATGGAGGGGTTCATAAATCAGCTGGTCAGAAGTGTTTGGCTTGCCCGGAGGGTTTACTCTTTGTCATGTTTCGGCCTACAGGAGGATGTTGGCACAGGGGTGGGGGTTGATCATGATCCCATTATTGAGAATATGCTTGTTGATCCACGTGCACACACACATACACACACACAAACACACAAACACACAAAAACATAATCAGCCTTCAAGTATGAGCACACGACCGCTCAGGTGTTGAGCAATGAACGAAAAAAAACACGAGGAACAGCAGTCAGACAATGAAGCATCCAAGACGAGACGAGGAGATGTGCAGGACAGACGAGACGGGCAGGTAGGTTTCTTCTTTTTTCTGGACTGCTTGGACTTGTGAGACTTCATTGTGTGTCGATTTAGGGGTATGCAGTCCATTTTAAATGCTCTGAAGGAGTCAATCTACCGGCAGATGTGACCCCTTACACACTGAAGGCTTCTCACTGGATGACACGAACATACTGCATCTGATTGGACCAGGTGTGGGAGATGAAAAGTGGCGTGAAGAAGTCTGGAATATCTTTTTTCCGTTTCGTCTGGTCTTTCCCTGGCCTTTACCAAGTTTTCACATAACACTTTTTTTTATATCTTTAAATAAAAACGGTTTATAAATCATCTACAAACCAACATTTTTTTTATAAATTACACAATCTGTTTAACCCAACAGTTGAAATTTGCAGTAGAAAACTCAGGGATAGAGAGAGAGATGCGACCTCTGCATCTAGCAAGTGACAAAAGGTTTAAGGTTGGTAGAAAAAAAACATCTATACAACAGCAAACTGATTTAAAAATTTAGCCAAAACAAGAGATCGAAGGGTCCGTTTTTTTTTTTTTGTGAGTGAGAGTTTGTTTGTCTGACCCCACAGTGTCCAATCACAGCTCTGAAAGGCAGCCACAGATTGGGTCAGTGTGCGCGTGTGTTTATATAACTTCATGTGTGTATACTGTGTGTGTAAATTAGTCAGCATCTGTGATGTTTATCACGCTCGTGTCAGCAGCTCCTGAGCCCACGTCTTGATGGCCGAGGTCGTGTGCTGGAGCAGCTGCCACGTCGAGTTGGTGAAGGACAAAGCGTGGCCCTGCAGACACGATACTGACACCTCGCCACTGCAGGAAAAACAGAGGAAAGGATTTTTTTAAGGGTTCGTCTTAAAAAACGGTCCAACAACTGGTCCTATACACTTAGTAACCACTACCTAGTTTCAAACTTTTGAAACTACACCTAAGTTTTAAAATTAAAACTTGAAAAATGACTTCAGTAATCTGTAAACTGGGAAACAAGAAGTCACTGTAGCCTCACAAGCTGTGACAAAAACAACAGTTTTAGGGGACAAACATCTACCTAAAAAACCAGTATGTAGGATTTAGTTTCAGCTGATGGTGTAGTTGCTGATTACCACCCAGCTGCTGACACAAAGGAAATATTAAAGCCAGGTGAAAGGTACTGACTTGCAGGATTCCTGTAGGTTGGTCCATGCTCGTTGTAGCAGTTCAGATATGTACACCAGAGCTGGCAGGATGTAGTTGTGATGGAGGGAGAGGAGGAGCTCCTTTGAATATGCCAACACCTGGAACACACTGTCTGGAGTGTTGGTGTTCACCTGGGCAAACATACACAGAGGTGAGACACGAGTCGACAATATACTAACTCATGATTGTTAGATCACTTTTATTCAAGAGAAAGCGCTGATTCATTCACAGCCTTACCCATTCTATGGCCTGTGGTGTCTTTTCTTTGACCCAGAGGATAAACTGCGTGGTGTTTTCAGAGATGAAGACGGCTGCTGTTTTTGCCTTTTCCAGACCTTGTTCCATCAGTGGCCCCACGACACGAACACACTCAGAGTAATAATGAGGAGTGTTTGTCTCCAACCAACTACACACAATACAAAAACACACAAAAGACAAAAGTTACATTTGCACAAACAGTAAAGAAACATCTGGTGAGTTTAACACAAGTTAGATTTTTTTAGCTATATTATACACACACATGTACAATGTCATGCAAATGAATATAACTTCAATCTTTAAGAAGCTAGTACAAATCCTGACAGTATCTGGCACACAGTGGATGATAATTTGCTTCATTTGTCCACAGTGGGAGACAGCAACATACCGTATGGTGTATTAGTCAAAGGCTTTCTTCACACACACACGTTAGGAGTTAATCATGGATGTTTGAGGGTGATATTTCGTACCTGAAGCCCTGTTTGGTGTAGACTGTTATTTTGCCCCAGGCCTGCTGAGATGCGGCTGTGACTCCTGAGTTGCGCAGATGCCTGGCTGTGGTCGAATCTGAAACACAAAAACACACACACACACACACACCGTAAACAACCCCTCCCAAAAAGAGTTATTGGAAACAGCCTTGTAAAGTCCTGCCATAAAAAGATAAGGATTAGTGATTGTGGTGAGTAAAACAGGACTCGGACTGACCTGCGAAGGAGCCGTGGGATCTGATGTCGTGAGTGATGAAGCCGGCGGCAAAGACGAGCAGAACCATGAGCAGTTTGGACCAGGGGAACCCACGACCACGCATCTTTACCTGCAGGTTCTAGAGACAGGAGAGGAAATCCTGAGCAAAAATCCAAGCATTAAAAATACCATTAACTTAATTCAGGTTTTACAGCGACTGTCTGTCTCACCTGGCACAGGTTATTGCACTCCTGAAGGTCCTGAGATTCAACAGAGTCTCTCATCTCCTCATTGGTCACTTTAAAAGACTGGATTGTTTCTTCAAGGTTCTTTCGGAGCTGAAAATGGAAAATAAAGTAAACAACACAGGGTAATTAAAGACATCTAAAAGGAGAGGTGGGTGAGTTTGGTTTAAACCTCATATCAGGAGTTGTACCTTTGGTGGCAGGATATTCCAGGACTTCAGTAGGTGGTTCAACAGCAGACTGGAGAAGAAAAGAGAGACAGTCAGCTCTATTTTAAAGACATATCACTCGATATGTTTTTGTCGCAGAGCGTCACATGTATAACTCACCTGGACTGGGGTAAGTGTTTGGTGTAGAGCTGCCTCCACACTCCTAGACTCTGCACATCTACACACAAACACTCCGTCATACTGCTGAGCAGCTGCAAAACACACGAGACGAAGAAACAGAGACACAAAGACCCAATTTAAACATTTTAAACTGTAGATTTGTCCAGCGATCAACTCAAGACCACATCCTACTCAAAAATACTTGTCCTGTAGCTGTATTACATAAATACTGGGACTACTGTTGATGAAGACAATGGTGTCTGATTGGTTTATAACTGTCAAACATCAGTGCAAAATGGCCTCGACAGAGGAATCTGTTGTTTAAATCCAGAGGGGCATTTTCTGTTGACATTTTTTAGAATTAAATTGCATTAAAGCAGACGAGGAAATTGAATTAGGTTGCTGTCTGGTGGTTATAAACACTGATAGTATCTGAGAGAGCACTTTCCTTTTAAGCTTAGCCAGAGATGCTTTGTTGATTGTTTAAGACGCCAGTCACCATAATGAGGCTATAATCACATACTATATGATGGGTCACTTATCTATGATTTATGCTAAACTACACTCAGACTTCTGTTGCAGCAGTATTTTGTAAAAAAAAGATCAGTTTATAAAATGTGTGTGTGGGTCTTACCTCTCTCTTCATGTCATCTGGACAGTGTGGTGTGGCTCTGGACAGAAATGATGGCAGGTATGTGTGTAATGTGCTCTCAGGTTTGGCTCCAAATGCGAGGGTCTTCAGTCGAGGGTACAGACGCCTCAGCTGCTCCTGCAGACTGAACACAAACAAAAATGTCTTTAGTACTATTAACAGAGGCTTTTGTAGTATTTTCTAATATTTAATTAAAAAATATATTTCAGAGGTTCCTGCGTGTAACACTCAAGGAAGCTTGTATACCACCAGTGGTGTTTGTACCACAGTATCAGAATCATTTATTGTTTGCTCTAAAATGTCAGAAAAATGTCCATCCCAGTTTCTCAGACTTCAAAGTCTTGTTTTGTCAGTCCAAAACCAAAAGTTCAGTTCAGTTTTATATGACAGAGAAAAGCAACAAATCCCCAGATTTGAGAGGAGAAGAGCCATTTTTGTATGAAAATGACAAAATCAGCTATAGATGTAACATTAATATATCTTCTACAAAATCAAAAGATGTGAATGATAATGCCGGCTGTTTTATAGAAGACTGCTGCTATGCAAGTGACCAGAGGATGAAAAACCAATTCCTTCACATTCAAAATGTTCCATACAACATAAGCCAAGGGCTTTGGTGCACACAGAGACTCTGCTCTTCTCTCCTCAAAGTCACATCTTGTGGTTGTTTGATTACGTATAATTTAGGGTTAAGCATCTGGGCTAAATTCTCAATTCTCTATACCCACTTACTCCAACAATGTTTGGTCATGCTGTGCACATGGGCTTATTCAACTGACATGACTGTGTAGCAGTGTTAGCGTTGGGTTAAATGTACCTTGATGACAGGGCGTTCTTGGGCATGAAGGCGAAATCCAGTAAAGGAAAGAACTCTTTAGGACCCATGATGCCAAATCCCTTTGTCAGGTTCGCATGAACTCTGGAAAAAGAAGAACATTAAGCACAAATGTTAGAGTCCAGGTATAGTTTGATTGTGAAAAAAATAAGTCACTTATTTCTCAGAGGGACTTACAAGAGAAGTCTCTCCAGATAGGCAATGGCATAAGAAGACAAGGACTTCACTCCCAGCACAGGAAGCATGATACCGAGCCACACTGAAACACAAATAAAGAACTTGATTCATCATACGGCGACTTTCAGTGCTGGCTTTAAATGTGTCAACAGTTGGCCCACAGCAGTTGGAGCAAAATATGGCTTTTGTTGCAAGCTTAATTATATAAATAGCACAGAAACAGAACGTTAAGTCAGCTAATATGATAAAATAAATCAGCATAAAGGATGAATTAGCTCCTGAGTGCTGGCAAAGGAAAACAAACTCATCTCTCAAATACTTCACTGGTCAAGCCTTGTATATTTGCCACATCGTATCAAAGTCTGAGGCTCAGACTCAGACCATCAAGATGGAAACATTGCATTCATAGCTTCATAAACTGTAAACAGTATCTTCCCTCGCCTTGGGTGAGCCGGATGGTTGTTATGTAACTTCCCAAGAATATTCGTCTTCCTACGGCCACATACTGACACCCACCTCAAAGCCTCACCAAATACCAGGCAGAGACCTGGAGCGGCAGCTGAGTTTTTGAAGTTACCGTGTGTTTAGCTCACAGACGGCTGTCAGTGGATGTGTTACTGCTCTAATGTGCCCTGTTGCTTCATTAACCCCCCACCCAGAATGTCTGCCAGCACATATTGTTGAGAAAGTGGAAGAAAGGGAAGACTAACAGTGAACAGAGGATGATAAAATACTGTGTCTACATACTAAAAAGAGTGTATGGGTTTGTAGTTATGTGAGAGTGTATAAGTTTGATTGTGTATTACCTCTTAGTCCCTGGCCGAGGTCATAAAATCCAGCTTGTCCAAGAGCCCACATGATGGTCAGACACTTCACTGGACGATTCTGGACCGATCGCAGTAACTCCAAATACTAGAAAGGAAGAGAAATTATACATTCAGAGCATAAAAGGCAGTGAAGCAGTAACCCGCCTCCAGTTATCTGGAGGACACAAGGACACACGCTCACTCACCTCAGGCAGGTTTTGGGTGGCTATTCTGGGTTTGTCCTGTAGGATTGCCTGAATGCAAACTCTGTAGCCATGCAGAGGTTCTCCTGGAAACAGAGAGAGTTGCAAAGTTTGTTTTTTGTCTGTCCTTTAGTCTGGTGACCATATTAAATCAAGATCAAATATAGATTTGATGTGGTGTTGGGGACCCAAACAATGTATCCTGGTTCAAGTCCGGCTGGACCTTTGTTGCATGTTATACCCCCTTTTTCCTACCCTCACTAGGGAGAGGAATTGGCCTACACAGGTTTTTAAGGATCAGTGAAAATGTTTTACTGTCTGAGTGTTGAAACAGAGTAGGCAAAAAGGGCAAATTATTATGACATTGGATATTTAACCTTGGAAACAGACATGCTGCTCAGTTGGGAAGCAGTAGCACTCAAGTGTCAAATATACAACATTCCTGGAAATTCAATCCTTGTTGTGGACAAAGATGTTTCAGCAATAAATCAGACATTTTTTTAGCACTGTTTCCACCTCTCTTAGTAACTTCAAACTCGTGTCTACGCTGCTGGAAACTTTCAACAAAAAGGAGTCACGGAGGAGAGGAAGAAACAGCCCAAAGTGTGGCTTCATTTCAGTTTCACAATGTGCAACTGCAGAAAGAATGCAGGCATTGATAAAAGAAACGGATGAGCTCTGAGGCATGCGATTCGAATAGATCAGACCATTTGGAACTGGTTTTCAACTGGAACCAGTTAAAATACTTATTCTTTTTCTTAGTGTTTATCTCAAGGTCACTTAAGGTCATTACTGCATCACTTGTGTCGACCAGCACAAACCACTTCCAACCCTCCATGTGAGCTCTGACACATACCTGACTGTCTGTCCAGCTCCCTGAGCATAGTATAAACACAGTGGTCGAAGAAATCTGGCAGAACATCACTGCAGCGTCCGATGAGGCCTTTGATCACGCCCTTCAGCTCTTTTCCTGTAAGGCAGTACGGGTAGTCTGGGGACAAGAGACAGGAGAATCAGACGTAATAATCAAAATACAGCGTCCGTGTCCTGTAGAGACTTTAATATCATAATAAAGTCAGAGTTTGACTGACCGTGAGTATAGCTGCTGAGTGTGGGCTCATTTTCTGGCGCAGTCAGATTGAGGTTGAGGTATCCTGCCAGGTCTTTGACCCACACTGATGGGTTTTCTGGAAACAGGGTCTGACTGCGAGCCAACTGCTGCTTCAGGTCAGCAATGTCCAACTAAAAAGAGAAAGAGGCGTTAAGGCTGTATACTCAGAAACAACACGTCCATTATGCAAAGATGAGACGGCAGTTCAGCATGTGATGGCTTGCTTTGAATATGCCACAACGCGGCATTGTTTCTGTGCATTTGTATGAAGATGTTAATGACTTTTAAAGTTTTACATTTATTTTAAGATCAGACAAATTCTTACACCACTACCGAGGGCGTTTCAAATTAACATTTTAGCAACAAACGAGGCCTTTTGAAGAAACAGATGGAAAGCACACACAGGATCTTCAAAATAATCCAATAATTCTCGCCTTTTTAAAAGCCTTTAGACTGTAAAATAAATAGAGAGGTATGTGCACTACTCACAGCTTTGAAGGCCTCCTCGAGGGACTTATGAGTTGCATGGGTGACTGTATTGGTGGAGTGTGATTTCTTGGATTGTTTACTCGATGAGGGTTTCTTGTTTTCTGGCTCTGCTGGTGGTGGGACCTGCTCCTTGTTCTGTTTCTTTCCCATTTTCTCAAAGCCATCGTACAGAGTCTCTGACATCTTCAGGGGTGCTGAAGGAAAGAAAGAAGGCAGCAGTGTTCAGACTCTCAGACACGCCTCTGTCCAACAGTTTCTTGCAAATCGCCCCGTGTCCTGAAAATGAAGTTAATCCCCCAAACTGTGACATTCCCCTCCCCTCACTCTGAGTGCTCCCACCCTCCCTTGATGGCTTGCGTAATGGGCTGTTACGACAGACAATATTCATGTAACCCTCATTACAACTCACAAAGGAACAGAGTTAAGCACCAGCAGCATGCAGAGTTTTCTCCTGTATGGTACTCAGGACCCCATTTGTAAACAAACTTGACCAGAGCTTGACCAGTTTTAAGGTTCAAAGACCAACATCAAGATACCAAGACCTTTATTTTAGACCTGTATTTAATATCTAAACAAGCCTCTTTTTTTGTTTTAAGTGTTCAGTATTCCCAATAACATTTTTTTAATCCCAGGATGTAAAAACCATCTGAAAAAGATAAGGCTGACATCATTCTACATTTTATTTATTACCAACAAATCCATTCCCTGTCAGCGGCTCTCAATCTTTCCTCAGAAGACATAAATAAAAAAAAGGAAGGAAAAAAAAGGTTACAATAAAACCTAGTTTCTTCACAGCTAGGACAATGTGTGAAGCAAGCCATCAAACAGTTGAAACACTCTGTGAACACCAACTTCATGTTGGCGCTGGAGTCATCAGGTTTCATCCCTCTGGTTTATTTGTCCATAAGAGTTTTTAAGATAACGTAGTCTGGACTAAAGCTGTCAGATGCCAACACTGTCATCCATAAAGCCATGGCTTAAAGTACGAATAAAGTCATTTAAATAATCTTAAAGTGGATTATAAAACAAAAACATTGTTCGATTACAGGACTAGGGGTCGGCACAAACTAATATTTTGTATTAAAAATGAGACACACTGCAGAAGCGTTGATTCCTGTGCGTAAAATTATTCATTCACATACATGAGGTATTCGTAGTCACTAGTCAACTTGCCTCACTTGTTGTTGCTCTTACTGTATTTCACTGCAGCAGATGTCTTGTCATGTCAGGCTGCTGGAAGTTACCGACTTCCTGATACTTATGGATGTTTGTTTAGTATTAATATACTGTACATGAACACCTGGTCATGTTACTGCATTCATCTTTAAGTACTTTCCTCACTATTCAGGTACAAAGCTGAGATATTCAGCAGGTGACAAATGGTTTCAGTAGGAGGAAGAAAGATTCAGAAATGTTACTTATGCGTCCAGTCGGCCTGTTGTGGACTTATTTAAGTTTAAGGAAATGAGGAATGAGCCTGACTCATCAACATTTGAATAGGGAAGTTACACTGCGATGAAACAAATCCGTTCTTTGCATCACGGCCCTGTGTTGTGCCGACACATACGCGCAGACCCGATATAGATTTAGGTTTGTCAGCTGAATGATCGCCGAACAACTGGTGACCTCTGTCAACGAAGACTCAAACCTGTGGGTGGGTCTGACTAAACTTGCATTCCCATGAAAATATATCTAAGAGCCCTACATAAAATTAGGAACTGTACCAACCATCCATCACCACCTCGTACAGTTTCATTTGTTTACTATGGTACTTGTTCTGTCATGAAGTATTACTCTTGTAGTAATTAAATAGGATATAGAGCAACTTTCAGTATATCTGCCAAGGCAGAGTTTCCAAGAATCACAAGCCCACGTTGGTAAATTAAAGAGAAGAATCATGTCACTCCAACAAAACACTTGGAGATTTGCCACCAGTCAGTTAATGTTAAACACCCCAAGACAAAAAGAGGAGAGTTTTCTCATGGGAGCGTGTTGGAGTCTGTTCAAGAAGGTAAACAAGCAGAGGAGGAGTATGCAAATGAAAAACATAAACTGGAGGACCAACTCTCACCTATAGAACGGTTCATAGAAGATTGGCCTAATTATTCTGACTGGATTATGACCCAGCTTTCAAACTAAACATGTTTAAACTAAACATTTAACATGTAAACTTTGCTACTGTTTCAGTGACTGCTGACATCAAAATGTGTGAATATTAAACCTAAGAATGTTAGTCTGCATATGGAGCGTGCAGTTCATTATTTTTCCAACCCAGCTGTCTCAGTTGATAACCCTGAAGCACAGGCAAGTCATGGAAACCTACAAGTCGTGGCACTGCTGTCTAACACTGTACAATGTTTTCCTGTCTTGTTATGTCTTGTTAGTGTTTTGATAAAGCTCTATTGATGAACAACTATTGATCACGTTTCTTTCTCTGTGTATAGTAGTCACTTGGTTAAGTGCTAAAGTCAGTGGGATTTTCATCTTTAAGCTACCTTCAAATGTGGCATGTAAATCAACCAATTAACATGTTGGACTTGACATAGTCACTTACTGTATGTTATAAGATAACTTAATTAAAATAAAAATGGACACAGTCTCTGTGCTGTCACAGATTTCATAAACACAGACATCAGAAACTAGATTCAAGGCTCCTTTTTATCCGATTAAGTGATTTGAGAAGATGTTGGCTCGCTTATAAAGATAAAGTCTAGTCACCGCTTTTAAAAACTGTTCAAGCTAAAATCAGACATTACATAAGAAACATTTTTTCTTTCTGGTGTTGCCTTGTGAAGGCACTCAACCCACAAAGCCTGCACAAACAGATACAAAAGCCTCAAGCTGAACTCAAAGCTGGAGGATTCTTTTGACATAAAACCACAAGATCAACAGTAACTGTCTCATGATTTATAAAAGTATAAGAGCCAGAGGAAACCATGATCCTGGTTCTGGTGTCTAAATCACAGTTTAGGTGAAATACTTCACATATTTCGGTGGTTAGAGAGTTTATATACAAAAGATAAAACCGCTTCATCACTGACAGTCACTGTGACCAGGCAGACTTTGGACGAGCTGGTTCGCTGATAAAACCGGAGCATAAACAAACAGCAGTGGCAGAGCAAGATCTAATCTTCTCTGTCACAGCTGTACCTGTGGAGAGGGTGTGGTAGCTGCTGCCATGGGTACTGAATGTAAAGTATACTGAAAATAGTATACTGAAGCCAAACAATACATCACAGGTCTGTAATTTTGTTCTACTAGGTTGGGCTTGTAAAGAGTCCTCACAGAGTAAACTGTCAGACTGGTTACTGCGATGTTTTGCATGTGCAGATTAACCTGCTGCAGTTTGATGAAGAAAATACACATTTAGTGTAGTGGAAACTTCATAAATAAGTGATGTCTATGTCCAGCCTTTAAGCCCTACTGGTTTGGTCCCTTGATCAACGAAATACATGTAGCACAGAGTCGCTAATCAAGCAATCAAGTGATAGAAACAACTCCCTCCCCCTTACTGTTTATGCCTTGATCTTATGACATGCCGTGTGTCCTGACTTTTGTTTGTTAGACTTCAGGTCGTAATGCAAAGGCCCCTTTGTTACCAACCTGCAGTACCTTCCCTCGCCTTTGTTACCTACCTATTTACATATTGTTTGATCACGATCTGGGTCAACTAAACTCAGATTAATTGATTTCTTTGACAGGTTCTTGGGGCAAAAATGAGCTAGCGGTACGCTAACTTTCTAAGGGTGGTACGTGGAGGAATCTCTGAAATACATTTTTAAAATTAAATAAATGAATGTAAAAACATATACTACCAAAATACTATGCAGTTAACATGAGTTTTGCACGTCTTATATAATAGCTGGTTTCAAGATCAGTGGTCATACATGTAGCAGGCATACATTCATGATTAATTATGAGCTAAAATGGGAAATATTAGAAGTGCAGATCAGGAGAACTCCTTCAAAAATAAGTCAAACACATACTTTAATATTTTTTAAAAAACAGCTGGGGGTTGGTGTTACTCGAATAAGAAAATAGTTTGAGCAGTACTAATCTTTTTTGAATCTTTTATGAGCCTAGTAAATGTCTCATGTTGAGCGTAGTGAAGCAAAACATCATCCAGTGCCACAGTATGTTTTTTATTAGTGTTTGGACAACAGCGGAGGAATAAATTATATCAGGCTGTCTTTACACAGACAATAAGTTATTTGTTAGTATGAATAATTAAATTTCGGTCTGTTCTTTTCATTAGAAAATGCTAAATATTGTCAGCCTTGTCCTTTGATAAATAACACAAAGGGGGGAAACATGGATTTAAGTAGCCAAACTGATAAGTCAGAACAGTGACAGCTGTCTGTGTAGAGTGGAAATAAGCACATGGCTAATTAATTAGCCTTACATTAGCATTATACGGCTCAGCTACAGTGTAATAACACTCCGAAGATGCATTTTTAAAAAATATATGACAGCGGAACAAAGACAAAGGTCATGAAAGCTACTAGCACATGCTTCAGAGATGCAGCTCCTCAGTGATGACGTTGACTGTGTTGACACACTGCTAAGCATGCTAACCGACTAGAAATTGCCCAGAAAAGCTAGTTATCAGTTAAAGCTATTGTTTTAAATAGCACGCATCAGCAGATAAGGTGGAGTATGGCAAGTGTAGCTGTGAACTCAGAACAACAACAAAATAATACAACATATGTAGAAGGAAGTAGCGTAGCTGCGCGATGCTAACGTATGCTACAGCAGCTAGCTTGTCAAATCAGATGACAGTTAGGAGCCGTCGTCATTTCCAGTTTCATCGTTAAGACGCCAAAACGTTAAATAAGATAAGTTTAGTTCGTAAAATCAGCTGGTGGTATCTCCATCCCCTTTTCTTTCATTTGAACTTTAGCACTGAGGCAAATGGGTCACAGAGCAGTTTAAACAGGGCCATGTTCACTCACGTCTGGACGGTTGGTTAGATTCACCCAGGGCTTTCCGTCCCCCGCTGCCGGGTTTCTTGTCCGCCGGGTTCTTCCCTGCTCCGGAGCTATTATTATTATTTTTCTTCCCTTTTTTCACTACCTCCCACTTGCCGACTGATCCGTTATTCGAAGCCATGTCTCTCTAGTCCAGATGGGTATGTGTTATCAGTTCGGAGGGGGGTGCCGCGACTTCCTGCCTACGTCCTCCCAGCTGAATGAATCTGAACGACGGGACGCTCACTCAACGGCTCCCGAGCATTTAACCGTCCGCGTGCCACGTCTCTTTGCCGGCATGACGTCAGCGTGATGCGTTTAGACCGTTAGTTGGTTTGATTTCTGTGCGCGAGCTGCGACAGGTCCGGACAAGTCTATGTTTTTAATTTAAAATATCTCACTTAAAGTAACCCAGAGTTGTTTTATAATGAATGTAAGCTTCACCTGCGTTAATATTTAACACGTATATGCTTATACTGAGCACAGTGACGTGAAATATGAACCAGTTTTGTCCAAACGTGCATTTAAAAATGGCGGTTGCCTTGATTTTATTTGAACTGCTGACAGTTTAACCGACATTTATCTGTAAAGTCAAAACGCAACGCATCTTCACAGCCAAATCTATAAGGCTGAAAACTTTGGTTGATTAATTAATTATCATATTGACCAAAAAAAGTCATAATTATCATCATTGTTAAGTAATTAAAAAAAATCCCCAAATATATTACTGCAAAGTCCTATTGGCACCCACTACTTGCTAGTGTGAAAGGAGAAACTACAATGGCCACTAAATCTGGAGATGGATTTTAACCTCCTTGGCTGTGAAGTGAAGTTACTTTAAAACACTTGCACTACAAATCCTCTCATCCCTGTAAGCTCTCGGCTGCAGGCTCCATCACTGACAAGTGCCAGGTCCGGTTAAACCTCGGGCCTGCTGCAGTTTTGTGTCTGGCCGCCGTCGGTGGAACAGACGGTGAGTTTTGGCTGCAGTGTCTCCCGAAAGAGACACTTAGTGTCGCTCAAATGAGTCACTTAGTGTTTGGCACAAACCTCCTGGATCTCTCTCAAGACCTTGTTCATTTGATCTAAGTGGAAGCTTAACCACAGTGGACGTCCTACTGGGTCAGTATGTGTGTGTGTGATCTTTTCAAGTCTATTGTAATTGTGTTTCTTGACTAACAGACCTCTCTCTTTGTCTCAAAATAGTTTTTCAAATGATTTCTTGCCAACATGATGGCTGGACTTAACATCAGACAGTTTGCCTGGGGAATAACAACACACAAGACAAGGTTTGTTACTTTTCTTGAACCTCAGAGCTTTATTTCATTCCAGCAGTAACTCCAAAATGATGCAAGTTTATCACACGGCCGCCGTGATAACAAATGGGGAGAGAGGGTTTAATGTTTCTGTTCTCTCGGACTGATCTAACTACTGGCAATCACACTCAGCCTGGCTGTCAATCTCAATAAACCACATCCATAGTGCCTTGGCAGCCACTGTGGCGTTTTAACGCTTTGCAACAAAACTCAGTTAAATAGCAACAGAAAAGTAACGATAGCAGCTACAATGTTTAACTCAATTAACACAGTCAAACATTAGTATTTAGTAGTGCCTGCCTGTTTTTGTTTTTAAACATTTGTTCATTCATAGAATTCTGACATCTGTCTGATAAATAGCTTTTACACTGACGCCTCTGACTTGGCCATTGAGGAATTCAATGCAAATTTAAAAAAAACAAACCTCTTTAAAATAAATCTACAAAATATAAAATAGCATCTTCCTGTATCTCTCTGGCTACAGCCAGTCACTGCATGTTGGCATTTTGGATCATTACAGTCCGTTTTGTTTCGCTACATTTAGTGCAAAGACCTTCAATTTTCTCAAATCCAAAACACATTTTGTTTTTTTCAGAAACTGTATAGAGCAGATTAAAAAAAGATAAATCAATAAATAAAAACATAAATATATTGCTGTCTCATAAAGAAGCGGGTTAAACAGTTTCATGAGCAAACCCTCTCTGGTGGGACAACTTGACGAATAAGAGCGTACTCTTGGAATGATGACTTCTTTATGCATGTACAAGTCTGTGATATGTCTGCGGGCTGAATGTACGTTCACATGTGTCATCATATGTTCAAAATATATGTGCAGGCCTCTCTCCAAAGGAGCTTAAAGACATTTATAATCTCACCTTGTAAAATTTACAGCTGATATAAGCTAAAACTGGTCACATTGTGTGGAAAACACTGCATGTTTTTTTTTGTTTTTTTTATATAAAGTATGAAAGCATGAACCCTGACGCAAGTGTTTGTGTTCACCAATCAAAGTGCATGGTGAGAGAAAAAAGACCTGCCTCTGAAGACAGATAGATTGATAGCAGTGTTGGCTCTGGGCTGTCAGTGCTGGATCCCTATAATCTCAATGCTATTAACCTTAAACCTTCGACAGACTAGCTCTGCGGTGCAGCTGTCCTCTCTGGTAACAGGTTAGAATAAGTCGAGTAAGCCAAGTCAGGCTGCCAGGCCCTCGGCCCAGACAGGTCTGGATTAAGTGTCCTTTACTAGTACAAGTTTGGGAAGCTAGCCTGTGCAACAAAGTCGTCATGAATATGAACAGACACAGACAGGTTGGGAGAAGTGAAGAGGGGGGTTGTAGAAAATAAATTAAAAGGGGGAAAAAGAAGGGGATTATGACGATGATCAGGTAGGTTAAAGAGTGCGAGTTGGGGGTTAGGGGTTGAAGAGGGAGTTCAGAACTCATCCTGGTCTCCCCGTGCCCCTTCATCAATCTCGTCATCATCTGGTGGTGCAAATCCCTCCTGCAAAAAGAGGCTGAGGTCAGAAACGCTGCAAAATGCTGTGACAGATCACGAATAAAAGTCATGTAAACAGTATGATGATTAGAGAGGCTGCTTTACGGCATTTGAAACGTTTCTGACCTGCTCTATATGGAAAGTATTATGAGAGAACTTCTGTTATGATTTGACTGGAGGAATTATTGGACGTAATATAAAATTTATTCAATTCAATTCAATTTTATTTATTATATAGGGCCAAATCAAAACAAAAGTTATCTCATGACACTTTCCAGGCCTTACTCTTTATAATATTATTTACCGAGACCCAACAATTTCACCATGATCAAGCACTCGGTGACGGTGGTGAGGAAACACTTCCTTTTCCGATATATATTTCACAACACACACTTAAGAGTAGGTGATGTCATTAATTAGACTAAGTGTGAAGTTTACAGACACACACTCACATATGTGTGCTGCTATTAAAGGCATGTAAGTAAACACTGTTAACTGCATTTACCTCTGTGGCGTACAGTGTATCCATAATTCTGCTGAGGGCTGGGTTGTTATCATTTTCATGTTCCTGGCAGATGAGCTCGATGTCTCTCAGCTTTCCGAAGTAGAAGTCCCTCTCCTTCTCCAGTCCCTCTACAGTCAGCTTCAGATCCAGCAGCTACGAGCAAACACAGTAAAAAAGTAAATTAATATACCTACAATAGAAACTATGCAGAGTACGGTATGAATAAATATGGGAACATCTGAAAAAAGCCCTTTTTGCATTATGAGAGAGCAGTGTAGGGCTGACCAGGATTCATTTGATATTCTCAACATGACACTACTTGTGCCAAAACGCAGGGCCACTGCAATTTTGAGAAACTTCCAAACCACCAACCATTTAATGTGAGACCTGCACAGGGACGGAGGTACCCTGCTGGGTTTGGGCTCTAAGACACAACAGGATCACTGCAGTGGTACCTGCTGGTTGAGCTCGATGAGCTCAGCGTCTCCTCCATTGCGGGTCATCTGAGCGCTCCTGCGGGTTGCTGTCGTGATCTGCCTCTGGGGAGTGGGAACAGTCTTCGGTACTGTGGGAGAAGTTCTCATGGGGCCTGGAAGACAGAAACACACGTTTATACATCTACATACAGTTGGGTGGATACAGCGTTGTTTTCATCATTTGTTTTTTACCTGTGTGAGACCAAATCAGCTGTCTACACTGGGCTTGTAATAACTCATGCTTTTCTCTCTTTTTATTCCTTTAGTGTGTAAATACATGTCCTGTCAGAAGTATGGTGGCTGAACAGATACAATGTAGACACAGATGAAGGAGCTATTGCTGTATGCTGTTTGGGCATAGAGCCTGTAGGTGGGGCATGGATGACCATGAGGAAAATATGGGTGATACTGAGTCAAATGAATATGACTTATGCGTTTGTAAAATAAACAAACTAAAGTTTTAAATCATATGTTCAAAAATTCTACTCCTTTTTTAATAAATTGCTTCAACAATTGTTGTTAATGCTCAATAAAAATTGTAGGGTGGTGAACTTTTTTCAGCTTTTGAAGTTGGTCAAAAAAAAGAGAACAACTTCTCCGAGCTAAACTGACTTCTAGCCTAACCATCAATGAGGACCTTCAAGAGACGACTGCCTCTCTTGTGTTTCCTCATCTGTTTTTGAAAGATAGAAGTAAAAAGGAAAACACACACATGCACAAACACACTCACAGATTCATCCTCGGTAGGATGTCTTTGCAGTGTGCTTTCATTTAATAAAAAGTTTTTGCAGGTTTTAGCTCATTTACTGCAAAACATGTATACTTCCCATCACTGCTAGCAGCGTTTGTGTAGTGTACTGTTACAAACACCACAGCTTGAAACCAAAACCTCGACAGTGACACTGCACTTCTGCTTGAGAGAGCTGATGATAGTTTTTGCTGCCCATTTTCTTTTTTTTGCCACACTTAGATACAGCAGATCCACATTTTTATCGACTGACTCTGACCAGCAACAAATAAAAAAAGCAGGATATCTTATGAAGTGTGCCAGAACGCTTTGAATAGTCAAAGATAAAATGAGAGCCCCTGACACCACCCACAATCAGCAGGAATAGACCAATCCATAAACCAAGCAGCTCACAGTTTAATGAAGGTGAGACACCCTGAAAGCACTGACAAGCACACACACATGCTAGATGCTGAGGATGTTACCTGGGCGAGGGGGTCTTTTAGGTTTGTGGAGAATGGGTTCACCTGAGTTAGAGGCGGGGATGTGGTTGCATGAAGAGGTGAGAGCAATGAAATGAAGCTTCTGAGTTCACACACAGCTGATTGTGTCAGAAACACACACACACACAAGTGTAAGTGAGTACTGTACCTGGGGTGGGTGGAGGCGGCGTTGCATCCTGGCCCTGCCGTATCAGTACAGGGTCGTATTCTTTGCCGTCGTAGTTGGCGTCAAAAAACTTCTTAAACCACTGGAGGAACTCAAAGTTGTCCTGGAATTTCCCCTTCACCAGCCTCTCCACAGGGATGATCTGAGAGAGAAGAGACAGAGAGAGAGAAAAAAAGAGGTGAAGGATTTCACAGAACCGCTGTGGTCTGTATAACCGGCAGAGACAACCCCTGTGTAGGGATCTAAAACAATTTCTAATTCCTGAAATGCCAGAAAAAACAGTTCAACATGGCGTGAGATCAAAGGATCTCTGTATGAAATGTAGGAATAACATGATTATTACAAACTTTATTTTGGGACGACCATGTCAACCATGTAATTACAACATGTCCTGATATATGACATATATAAAATGACAAAACTATATATAACATATACATTAAAAAACACACAAGAGGAGATGCTTATGCAGTTATACTGATTATAGCATGCAATCAAGTCCTCTCTGAACACTGTCATGAAACTGAACTGTTTTAATCTGTAATCTCCATGATAAAGATATTTTTACCCCATCTCTCCATCCTGTTGTGCTTTGGGGCTGTGGCTTCAACCAGGAAGCTGTCATTGTTTTCTTTGCTATTAAAAGCAGAATCTCAGTAAAGAAATCAGATTCTTTCAACTGTAGTTCTGTTAGATCTGTTAGAGGTGTCTCTGAGCAGAGAGCATGTTTTTCTATGTATTTGGATCATGATAATGAGGATGCCTTTGGGTAGTGATTCTAGTCTTCTAGTGAAGAGTTTTGTATTAAATCTAGTCAGAACGTGTGTGTGTGTGTGTGTGTTCTCACCTTGTCCACATTCATCCTCTTGAATGCAGCCTGTAAGACCTTGAAATTGTGTATGTATTCGTGCTCCAGTTTAGCATTAAACTTCACTTTCTTCAACAATATGCACCCTGGAAACAGCATGTCCATGAACTGACAGTAAGCAGCACCTAAGGAAACATTCACATATTTATATTGTCTTTTCCAGCTTCAGAAACATTTTGAATTAATTTTTTTTTAAATGTGTGTGTGTGTGTGTGTGTGTGTGTGTGTTTACCTGAGCCGAGCTGCTCAATCTTTGTGTAGGTGAGCTGTAGAGAGTCGTTTACCCATGCCAACATGTCATGACGACTCAGGTTCTCTATGGTCATAGAGGTGGAGTAGACATTCACCGCCATCCTCCTGCTTCACAAACACACACACACAGATGCAGCAGTTGAACAACATACCTACAAGAAATAGTATAACAACACAGACACTTTACTCACCTGTGCTGGGTGTGAGTTGGGTGTGAACTGTTCAAATGTGGTTGTGGTGGACCACCTTACAGAAAGACCTGGAGACAGAGACCAGAATCACACATCTGAGTTACTTTGCTGGTCATTAATGACATCTGTATCAAGCAAAACTCCCTCCAAACCTGTGTTTCTATTGGATGGTTACAGAATGGTTCGATGTCCTGCTCAAGAGCGCCTCCACGAGGTTACAAAGAGAAACACCATAGATAAACTAGCAGCCAGTCACTAGTAAACCTGCTAGGCCATTAATCTCTCCTCCAGTTAATCCTTTTAGCCCAAGTCTGACATGCTGCAACCCATCACGGTCCACAAAGGCAGCTGAGATCACCAGCAGGTGTATATAACAGCTGTGATTCATCACAATGACCGATAAGGAAACATCCAACATTAACAAGAGGTAACACTGTCCACCAGGCAAATGCTGCTCATTTGGTTATGGCTGATAAAGGTACCGGTCCTGCCGGTCTTCTGGTGGCTGAATAACACACAGTGTTCTTTAAGTTCACAAATCTAGTCTGAGTAATCTGTACGTTAGAAACTGAAAAATCAAAGTCACTGAAGGACTGTTGGACTTCCACTTATGAAACAAACTGCACACACAGACTTTGAAAGACTTTAAGGCATTGCAGCACATCTGACTCCTTATTATAGTACAAGTCTGTTGTAATAATAAAATGTAAAAATAAAAAATAAAATGTAACGTTTTTTATCCTTCCTCCTGTTCCTGCTACCTAATTAAGATACACAAATCAAAACACATTCACAAATACAGTGCAAAATTTCTTTTTGTTTCTCAATACCTCACAAAAATACTCATATAATACATGTAAATGTGAGTTTTTTTACTTTGTTTTAGACAGTTTAGGAAACTCATACCTGCTTTTGCATCATGACTGGACTGTTTATTCTCCTTTATAGTATGCGACAGTTGTTTTAGATTGTTTGTTTTTTGTTACTGAAAATTAAACTTACTGGAAATTGTCATAAGACTACTTATGATAATACTTTCAAATCAATTCATTGAACTTATTTTTTATCTGAGCTTGTCAACATTCTGATGGGCATCATTTCATTTATTTTTTGACATCTTATGGACCAAACAATTAATCATGGAAATAATAAGAATAGTTGTTTGTTGTAACTCTAAATGTGTTTTAACATTTAGAGTTTTAACAACAGTTGCTATCAAAAGAAAGTATGTGATAAAACATCAGCGACAGCAAAACACTTTCTCTTCTTTGCACTATAACCTTCATCTTAAACTGATAATGCTTTTATTCTGCGGTGCTGTACTGTATGATGACAATAAAGCTAAACCTTGTACCTTGTTAAGGCCACACTGCTGCTGGACTACAGTACTAACAGATGGCAGAAACATCTGCGCACATAAAGAACAGCTCCACAATTTAAGAAGAGACATTATAACATATATGTTAAATTACTCAGAATTTTAGAGTTGACAAAACATTTATTGTGTTTTTCAAAAACGACAACATCACATTACACTGATTTTAGCTTGTCTCCTCTGGCTTCCTGTTCGTTTTTTAATTGATTTTAAGATCCTACTAATCACCTTTAAAGCACACCTGGGTCTATCTCCATGTGTCATCTAAAGGTGACCCTGCTTTTGCCATCAGGACCCCTCGACTTTGAAAACAACCTGAATCAGTGATTTTTTTTTAAATCACTATTTTTATAGACCTACATAAAAATGTGATGTTGTCTTGTTATCAAAAAGTGGTGTGTGGGTGTATGTACTGTACTGTATGTTTATCTTATTTATTCAGTTATACTGCTTTATATTGTTATGTTTTTTTTAAAGGGCTATTACCATTACCATGTTCTTAAATCTTATTTTTATCTTGCTTTTGTTTGGTCGTCTATCATAACACTTTGTAAACTGTTTTAAAATATATTATAAATAAAGCTAATGTTATTATAATTATTGTAATAACTGGTGAAAGTTGTGCAGTAGTTTTAAGTGAGCCTCCTTTACTTTATGGGTTATAGAGAGTCTTTCCAAACGTGTTTTTACTGTCACTCATTTGACCACCAGTTAACTGTTTTATGTCGACAGTTAGAGAAAACAACACTCTCTGTCAGCAGATATAATAACATCAGAGGTCTGCTCGTTGTAAAGTACGTTATAGGACACATAAAAACCTGCTGTGTGTTTTTATGCATCTAAACTTCACAGGCTGGTGGTGCCAGTCAGTTTCGCGGGTCATCCTCGGTGTTTTGACAGTTGACGTTACAGCCGCGGCCGGTCCGTAGGTTGGTGGTGCGACAGGCACCGCTGCCTCTGCTAGCTCCAGGCTAACTACTTACACCGCAAACATTGGGTTAAAAACGGCTCTTGTCGTTGAATTTAAACACTTTCCACCCGGTTTTATCTCACCTCAGCCATCTCAGCGAGCTCAAAAACAGCCCAGAGAGTGACTGAAAACGAGACTTTCCTTTATAGCCTGACGTTAACGTTACGTTACCCCCCTCTGAAGGCCTGCTCGATAATACACACGCACATTACCGCTGACTGAATAACTGCCACCAACGGCAGGATACAAGTATTTATATGAGGCGTAAATTAAACAAGCCGTTAAATAAACTGATTTCACGCGTAGAGAAACACATTTTAAGTTAAGTTGAGTTATTAATACTCACTGAAGTGCGCAGCGTCCCTCTAACAGCCGTCCCGTTGTGTCTAATGACGGGCTTTCCCGTTGCTATAACCCCGACTGTTGCCTCAGCAAGCTGCGCGAGACTGCTCTTCGACTCTAAGCTCCTGGAAGCGCGCATGCGCATTCAGTTGCAGCATTTTTATATTAGTTTTGGTGAAACTGGTGTCCCGGGAGCAGCCATGACGGAGCACGGGGTGTGAATGCGGCCACTGTTTGGTGATTATAATGACCCGTGATTCTTCTCCCTCCTTCTCGGTTTCACTCATTTTGATAAATACTATACTATACTATACTATACTATACTATACTATACAGGAGGAGAAGAACCCTATAACTCTTTATTGCAAGGAGTGATATTGACCAAATTCACTGCACATGCACCTGGTTTCCTCTACTGATCATGCTGAAAAGACAGAGATTGTAACCCCTTCTAATCCAGTTATAGGCTACAGTCACTTTTCAGTAGGGCCTCTCCTGCGGAAAAGTGACTGCACCCTGTATTCTATATATAAGAAATTATATTAATCTATGATTTATATTATTTATCAATAATATAACATTTTGTATTAGTCATATTCATCTGCAAAGTAAGTAGTAACCAAAACTGTCAATTAAATGTACATTTCCCTCTGAAATCTAGGAGGAGTAGAAGTATGAAGTAGCTTAAAATAAAATATATATAAATATTACTCTTAATATGAATCTATCTATCTTTATGTAAATGTACACAGCTGGTTGTCAGTTGGTGTACATTTAATCTTTGCTTGACATTAAGGTCAAGAAATCACTTATTTATTTATTTAAATATATATATATACATATAAATGGAGATACCATGCAGCTAGCCTTGAGCCACATACATTCTTTCACATGGTTTTTCCCCTGGATTAAGAATTTTATATTTTCTTTCTATCATATCTGTTAATTAATCAATTACTTCATTAATCCTTAGATAAAGGTTAATTGGTTAATGTTGCCATATTAGAAATATCACATGACACACAAAAAGAATTGAGATATTATTTTTCTCACTTTATTCTTTGCCGTTACTCTTGTGGTAAGAAACAAGCAGCCACTTACAGGTTCAACAGGTTCACTGTCCAACACAACAAAGATCTACAAACACACACAGCCACTGAGCAGTCACAGTGCCTTCAAAACGACGAACCCAGCCAACAATAAAATAACGCCGTTGTAGGTAATTGTAAAAAAACAGCACCAGTTGTCGTTGCGAGCCTGCGGCGTTCAGGAGACGTTTCAATCCTCTGTCTCCACGTGGTGCTCTTCATGCATGGGTGTAGGTGTGGCACGGGGTGATTCACATTGGCACATTTATTCTTTCAACTAAAAAAACAAAACAAAAACATCCTAAATATATAGTTCACAGACAAGAAGACGTGGTCGTGTATAAATATATAATACTGCTAGGCAGGAATGAGATCGTCAGGAGGTGAGAGGGTGAGTGGTTTTCTTTAGCCTGTGCAGCTCAATCTTCCTGCTCTGTGGAGACAAACCTCTCTAACAACAATCCCACTTTATTTTCCTACAAACAGGAAGTCTGCTTTCAAAATGTGCTCCATGAGAGGCTACTGAAACTCAACAACTATTTATTTTGTTGGACAACCTGGGGTCTCATTTATCAACTGTGTGTATGAACAGTTTTGTAGTTTTGTATCTGTGCGTGTGTTTAGATTTCTTCGTGGGTTCGCTGGTGTGCAAACTTTTAAAACTAGTAATTCTGAATCTTATTTACACGTGTCTCAACCTCACTGTATCTGATTTTTGTCCTTTTCTTTCTACATTTTTGGCCATGTTTTGGGGCAGAACTACAGCCTGTCTACAAGTTAATGCATTAACTTTTACTTCAATATTCTCTCCCTCTAACACTGTTTTGGTCTCCACCAACTCCGGTGTTAAAAGTATCTTTAGCTGTTAAGAGCAGTGAAAACCAAAACAATAAAGTTATGGGTTGTGGAACCAAAACAACGAGCTAAAAGATGCTAAAAAGCTTCATAGAGCATTGATTTATAACACTAATACACTCTGTTTTAATTGCATAATTGTAGCATGTTTTCATGGTCATTTCTGAATTAAATCTTTCTTTTCCTTTGGGCAGCTCTTTTCGCACACATTTCAAGCTTGTTTAACACGTACTTTGATAAATGAGACCCTCTGGTGTTTTCAGCGGTCCAACAACAGCTCATGTTTTTACTCAGAAGGCTCTCAGTGATCTCTCTGGTGAATGAGAAGGCACAGCATTCAACTTTATAGATGGAAATTACACCAAGCATTACTCTTATGTTGTGTATTATCAGTAGCAAAGTCGCAGAAAGCTTTTCCTTCGATATCCACACTGTGATGTTTAAGTCTTCCCTTTAATTAGAAACTTTCACAAGGTCTATGGCTACTACGTTTCCATGGCAGACAAGCCTACATTTAGGTGTTGTGGGATCAGTACTTAGCCCACAGGTTGTATACTTCCATCTATAGACCCTGCTACGTTGCAGGTGAGGCAGGAATGTTTCTGGGATATGTGAGTGTTGTTTAAGTCAGAGGCAGTGAAAATAGGAGGATGGATAAGGTCGAGTCTGACTCTGTTTAGAGAGTTTAGCTGTAAGATCACACGGTGTTTGAAGCAGTTGGATGTCACCACTACACAGCACTGTTCATCCAGTGGAAACAAAAACAGTTAGAGGAACCCACGGTGCTGCAGGAAGCCGAGCACAGCGGGCGTTTGATCACAAACAGAATCCACACACATCTTCGTATGAGTCTAAAGCTATGGAGTCTACAGTGTACTGTTTGTTTGTGTGTGGGTGTGTGAGTGACGGGGGTATAATAGATAATTCACTGAATCCAGTTCTACTTTTTTTTTTTAAATAATTCAGTCGACATCACTTTAGTTCAAACCATCAAAAACTGTACTGGTTTTGATCTCTCACAGTTTAGTTTAGTTTAGCGGGACACAAGCAGGGTGGTGATGAGCAGACTTTGTCAATGTTAGTGTGATCAGCTTGAATTTGGCAAAACGTTTTAAATTCATAGATAGCCCTTCACTCTCATCGCAATTAATCAGGTCAGTCGCTCCAATTAAGACACAAATTAGAAGTAGTAAAAGTCACTTTGGCAGATCACCGATCACAGACACATGCTTGAATTTATTTTTCCCTTCTTGACTGTGATTGAAAATCAGTGCAGTTTTCCTGGTTGCTCAGATTTATACAAAACAAGGAGGGTCGGACGGTTGAAGCTCCACTCTGCACCAGTGATTACCAAATACCACTGGAGCGACCGCCGGGAGGGGCCAGGATCCGAGCCGAGGACCTCTTCGGGATGTGGTCGTCGACCTGAGACCCTGAGAGAAAAACAGGGTGTTTAGTTCGAGCACATAGAAATCACCAAAACTACAGCCACATTTTGTTCCAGCCTACCTGAGAGGCTAAAGGACGACTCATGGAGGTCTCGGACTCCCTGGTGCACCCGAGAACCATGGGGCCCTTTGTCGACATTGTCTCCATCAATGGGGCCCAAACCGAGCTCCTTCTTCATGGCGTTTGCCACCTTGGCCACGTCACCAGAGTACGGATCCCTGGCAACCCCTTTATAAGCCTGACTCTGAAACAGGTGACAGGCAGAGAATAAATACAGAGCACACACAGAGCTCATAGAGTCATTAACTCTGCTCTTCTTTATTTGTCTCCTTCATGAAGAGCATACATTTTATGATCTGGTCTTCTTGGCTTGAGGGTGTATTAAATAACAGATAAGATAATAATAGCTCTGTCGATAACACTCATCATAAATTGCAAATGAGGATGACGGTGATTTATTTGAGTTGACAGTTATGGTTCTTAACTTAAGGAACATCCTCAACAGTAGACTAAAGCTCAGTACAGATTCAGACTAAAATTAACCGTACGACCCAGATATTCTGTCTGTGCGCGCCCCAAATATTTTTACATTTCTGCTGTGAAATATCAAGCACATTTGCATTAAACAAAGTATTTAAAACATTTGAATGTCACTTTTATAAACAGCGATAAAGTCTTTATAAAGGATAAACTCTAAGTATAAAGACATAGGCCAAATCCTGTACAACCCTTTCACATTTATACAGTGTATAGTGCACTTTAACACTCTTTAACACCAGCAGGACTTCATGACTTTATCTATATATTTATAGTGACAAGTGTCACCCTGCTGTGGGATCATTAAAGTCTATCAATCGTATCTTATCCTATTCTATTTTGTTATTTTTAGCACTGCTAGTACTCTCAATGCTGAGCTGACCTGTTTTTCTCTCATTCAACATATTTCCTTGTATTGTTGACCCTGCGTTAACCTAAATACAATAAATAAAAAATAAGAGTATTTCCCACAAGTTAGCAGTCTAAACCATCCAGTGTGTCTAAAACAGAGCAGAACAAACTGTGCAGACGCTGCACGAAGGAGGTTTTTGCAGACAGCAGCAGCAGAAAAACATTGTCAGCGCACAGAGAGAGAGCAGAGTATTAAATCCTTTATATAAACTGTCAAATCGGTGCAGTTAGACTCAGTATGATGGCTGTGTTTCCAGGAGGTTCACTGTCGGCTGACACTGCACAGCCCAGCGTGAGCTCCACTGTTCTGACTCAACTTTAATGAATGAAAGTGAACACACCTTTTCTCTCTGCACCATCTTCTTGTAGAGGTAGTCAGGGAAGGTGCGCTGTGGGTAGAACTTTCCGGAGCCCTCGGCACACATGAACACACCGTTCTCACACACCAGACGTCCTCGGCTGATGGTGACCAGGGGAACGCCGTGGCAGCGCATCCCCTCGTACAGGTTGAAGTCTCCGCCCTGCACCTGGGTGCTCACAGAGATCGTCCTGTGCAGACACAACAGCCATTTAACACCAGAGTGTTTGTTCAGGCGGTAATGACGAGTGATCTGCGTTTGTGAGCCACGTCTTCATGTCGGAAATGTAACCGCGTACCTTGTTGCATCTGGATCCCAGACCACCACGTCAGCGTCAGCCCCTGGGATGATGCGACCCTTGCGTGGGTACAGGTTGTAGATCTTTGCAGCGTTGGAGCTCGTCACTGCCACAAAACGATTCTCATCCATCTTTCCTGTAACCTGCAAATATTAATGCATTTAATTTAGTTATTTTAATTAATTATAGAGCAGGGGGGTCAAACTCATTTGAGATTTGACCTCGTGTTCATAAAGGTAAAAGGTGTTTGTGTGTGTGTGTGTGTGTGTGTAATGAATGTGTGTACATACCACTCCCCTCTCCCAGATGACGCTCATCCTGTCCTGGACTCCAGCCACTCCATGAGGGATCTTTGTGAAGTCCTCTTTGCCCAAAGCTCTCTGCTTGACGCCGAATGGACGGTGCTCCGATGCCACAACGCTCAGAGTGTCGCTAAAAACAGGATATACATGCTTTACCGACACAGATCTACAGATCTAATTCACCACTAATTAATGACCTGTGTGATAAAAAATAACGTCAGGACTATTTTTAGGGGTACATACTTTCCGAGCAGGCCCATGAGGAAGCTGGGAGTGTTGGGGTCGAGGCGGAGGGGAGGGACGATGACGTGGGCAGCGGCGTGAGCCCAGTCCTGGTGGTAATACTGCATCCCGTTCAGCACGGCGTGAGCTACTGTGGTCTCTGCGTGAACCACCTTACCTGCACAGACAGAACAGACAGAAAACAGGAGAGGAAGGTGGCTGTTAGAAGAAGATCGTCTCCATCTACTTTATATCATCGTCATCAGGGTCAAATCTCTCACCTTGCATCTTAGCAGCAGCAATCATGTCTCCAGCAGACATACTGGATACATTCACCAGGTAGATTGGGCAGCGAGCCTGCAATCAAGAGCATCCATTCATTTATCAATAATATACAGACAGCTGCACACAGACAGGATATTAACATCTGTATTTTTGTGTCTGTTTACCCTGTTGGCGATGGTGACAGCTCTGTGAGTAGCCTCAGACTCCAGCTGTAGAAAATACAATGAAGAATTTTAATGTTTTAAAGTTGTACATTTATATATAAGGTCTTTATCATGAACTGTGTGGACATGGTCAGCTTGTTGTAGGGCTAAATATAACTGAGTGATAAGAAATAACATACCTCTTCTGGTCGACTGATCTCGATACCCTCTGGTCCAGTGATGCCCAAATCCAGAGCCTCTTTGGCACTCTAACAACACACACACACACGTAAAAAAAAAACCTGCACACATATAGATGGTCAAAGCATCTTAAATGTTTCTAGATAAGTGAAAATAATTAATAATTGTGCTCAACATCTTTATTAAAAGGTAAAATGGCAGGAGGTGAATATTTGTGTGTTTTGTTGGACGAGCACCTCTGCCACCAGCTCTCCGTTCTCGGCATGAACACGTGCGATGGCGCCAATGTCTTTACAGGTCTGCAGCGTCTGGTAGAGCTCAGAGTCCCTCAGCATCATCATGTCTTTGTAGGCCATGAACATCTGGAATGAGTTCACTCCGTGCTCCCTCACCAGGGTCTCCATCTCATTACGCACCTGAGCGCAGGACACAAAGGTCAGAGGTCAGGGATCAGAAGTGATGCTGGTAGCCAATCAGCTCTGAGGACTGAGAAAGTTTTGGCTTGAATTGGCAAAGGCTGGCAGCGAAGAGCGATGGAGAGTGTAAATGTGGGCATAGAGAGAGAGAGTGTGTGTGTGTGTGTTATATGGGGCATGAAATGAGCTTGGAGAGCAGCCAGAATGAGATCACATTACATTCACATTGGTGGATATCACAGTCCCACAAAAACATTCACCGCTCAGAAAAATCTATTTAATTCACTCAAAACGCAGCAAACAGAAACTCTCTGATGTTTACTGAGGAAATATTCTACTAATACTGCAGTAAGAGGGTCATCAAACATCAAATGAAGGATAATACTTTGTCCATATGAAATAAGAACTGTGTATGCAGTCTCTTCCTCTATTTAAACGGCCATTGTACTTTGACTAACTGAAGAAGCGTCAGGCGTAGATTTCAGGTTTCTGTTTATTGTACATTTGTATAAAACATAAATTAGGTATACGCAGGCAGAATCTGGTGTTGCAGTGAAAACACACGTTTTTCCATGAATTAGAGTGGGGGTAGTGTGTTTTGGCTGTGGCGGTGTGGGCAGCCGGGGTGTCCACCTCGATAAAGCCGGAAAATCAGTGGGGGAAAAAAAACCCTGTTATTTCCTATGTACTAGCCCCTCTGACCCTCCTCACACATACACACCACCACACAACCCTACGGCAACTCACGGCAGCACCTGATCCTGTACGTATGCTAACACAGGCTTAATATACTGTATAATAACATTAAATTACAATAAAAATTAATAATGATGATGATGATTATGATGGCTTCAAGGAGAAAATGAGAATCATAAAACTGTTGGATTTGGTTGGTACTTGGGTTCTGACATTTTAAAGTATTTTAACAGACTAAATGATTGATCAATTAATCAATAATAACTGCCAGATTAATTGATAATCCTTAGTTGCAGCCTATTATATCATGATATCACAAGGATGTTAATAACTACTATATAATAATACGATGTGGCAGACGCACAGAGTCAGCAGATGATGCAGCGCAGACATTAAAGCCAAAGGCTGAATGAGGCATGTTGACTCATAAACTCTGCCTAATGTGCTCAGTGAGCATGTGTGTTAACCCAGTTCATATAAGGTTTAATGTAGGTCATGACACATTTCACACATATATGAATGTGTGCTGCTTCATTACTCAGTCAGGGAGGACAAAAGCTTGAAGAGCCAAACAACAAATAATAATGTAATAATGTAATGTTTAAGTGTAAGTGTGTCCGTGTCCTCTCCGGCTCTCACCTTCGCTCCCCACCAAGTCACCCCGACGTGTAGAGCATAGTCGCAGCACGCCTTGGCGTCGGCCAGAGCTCGGCACTTCTCGTAGGCGTCCAGCAGGGAGCAGTGTTGTTCAGGCAGGACCAGAGCCATCACCATGGTGGTGCCACCCATCAGCGCCGCCTGGGTGAGGAGAGGGGGGTGAGGAGAGGTGAATTAGGGAGGAAGTAAGGAGGGACATCGTAAACGGGAGACGGAGGAAGAGAAAAGAGAGACGAGAACAATGATTTCACTGTAAAGCACATAGAGTCTGTTTGTCCTGGTGACAATGAGCAATAGTGTTTCTTTATGAACTGTTCCCTCATCATCGTATCGCTGACTTGTTACCAGTTGTACAAACACTAAATTTATCCATTTACATTCAGAACAAGTTAGCTCCCTATCAGTTTATAGCTATAAAGCTTGAAGCATTTCTTTTCTTCCTACTGTTATTCTGTGTACAACTTATCTGTTTGTCTTGCATGTTACCAGGAGATGTCCGGTTATGTCAATGTTCATGATTGATGTATAACAGTTTGTTGTAATAGAGGAGGATGTGAGAGGAAATGACTGGTGAAGAAAGGGAGAACATGGAGAAAGTTAGAGAGGAGAACGAGAAGATGATGGGCTGGAAAACTGATGATGTGAAGGTAGTGGTTTGCAGTGACTTCGTCTCAGCTGGCTGAATGGTAAATGCACTTTTGTGTAGCCATGACAACAGATACTGCTCAGCCATGCCTGTCGCATGTCCACACCCTCCTCCAACTCATCCTCCTCCTCATCCTCCTCCTCCTCTCTTCATCAAAAATTGCACTGACAGTCACAGATTCAGTATCCTCTAACAGAGTCGTACAGAGATATTGCACTGATTGGAAAACAGGCAATAATCATTTATAAAACAGGAAATGAACAGAGAGAAATGAAAACATGTAACATGACGCTTCTGCACATTCTTGATCATTTCTACATTCTAGCCTGAATAAAATGTGACAAAAACAGCTCTGATTTGTGGGTCAGCGTGGAGTCCTTCCTCCAGACTCCAGATATGTTGCAGACAGAGGCGGGGTCACCTGCTTTTAAGTGACAACTCCACCATCCAACAAGCTACCAGTTTTTCCCATTACCATAGTAACCAGTGTGAATCATCTGCAGCGTCAGCATGTAACGTCCCTGCATACGTGTGTGCATGAAGAGTGTCGTGTCATTGATCACTGTCAGAGGACGTGAACTCAGCTGGGGGATTGCACTGTCTGTCTGCACGGTCTTAATTAAAATTTACTGCCAGTACACGTCTCCAGAGCGAGGGATTGTGCGAGCAGAGAAAGAAACTGAATGAAAGAGCTAAAGGGAGAGATGTGTCTGTTTACTGAACGTTATAATTTTCTTCAGTGTGAGGGATTCAGAGGCCGGTCGCTGACTTTTCTCTGCCAAGGATCTTTCATCCTGCCTTGTTTCCTCTTTTTAGTCAAGTCAAGCCAAACTTTATTGTCAATTGCTGCTATATGTCCAGGACATACACACTTTCTCTCAATCCCTGGTGCAAACAACAATAAACATGAATTATAAAATATGAAATATAAAATCTAAAAAATATATACAAGTTAAAAAGATATAAGGAAAATATGCAAAAAATATGGCAATCTAAGATATAAACGTTAACATGTTTTTAGGCTCCATGTGTAACTACAATCACCAAACGAGCATCTAATTTTAGATCACTGACAGGCAGCTATTGTTCATAACACATCCTCAGTCTGCTGTGCTGCTGTGATGAAACAGTTTGTAATTGCTGTTGCTGAGCAGACTGAAGCCGTCGGTGTAGAGATCAGACAAACCAGGCAGTTTTTAGACATTTCACTTCTAAAAACAGTTTTGCAGTCAAATCCATCATTACACATGCGAGCAGACAAGTTTCGTTCATGCCCAGCTGAAAAAAACAACCATGAAGACATCCAGGGACTGGATTGTTATCAAAGCATCAAAGCAACATCCATCATGAACAGCTCCTCTCACCTCCTGCATGAGACTGTGGAGGCCTTAAACAGCTCCTTCAACAACAGACTGCTACTCCCACCATGTAAGAAGGAGCACTACCACAGGTCCTTCATTCCAAGAGCCGTCAGACTCTTTAACACCAGCATGACTTTTTCTATATATTTAGTATTTATGAGTCATTTCTTATCATCCTTGTGTATATGAGCTGCGGTGATAAATGACTGTGGGATCATTACAGTTATTTTATATGACATCTCTTAAATGATTTTTACAAGTTTTCTAAGGTGCCTACAATCTACTTTCCAGGTTTATTTAATGTCGTCTTACGGCTCTGCTGATTGGACGTATGTGCGTCTTCCTGGGTGACATACTGTAAACAATGCAAGTCATTTGACGCTTTGCTGTCTTTGCTGTTAGAAAGTATTCCCTTATGTTGTAACTGGTGTGTTATCTAACAGCTCTCTTGACGGGTCTCAGTACAGTCGACATTCTGTATCCCCCCTCTGGTTCCTTAAACATATTACTGCCCCTTGACGGCACGGCTGAAGTGGCTGGTGATTTGTAAACCCCAAACAGTGTTTGACATGAATACCCCGCTCTATTTAAGACCCCCAACCCCTGCTGTGACGATAATCCAATGACAAGAAAGTGAAACTGACAGAGAGGGGGAGAGGAAATGTGCATCTCTCAGTGTGTGTTGTTAGTCCATCGAAAGGAAATTAACAGCTACTGCTGGCAGCTATCCTGATAATCGATTTAGCACTGGTTCCAACCTTTTAAATGTGAGTATTTGCTGGGCTAAAATAAAAAAAACGACATTTTTTTTATGTGTCAGAGGAGGAGACTCTGAGAGTGAGTCTGACATGACTGATCTGAGAGGATGAGAGGATCTCTGTATGCTGGACTCTGGGAGAAGCTATCAGTGTCAGACAGATTACCACTGCAGCTCTGATCAGCCTCTATCAGAACCTCTCAATACATCACATTACAGCTCAACACCTCACCTTCTTTCATCCTCCTCCTCCTCCTCATCTCCCTCTCCTGCCTGCAGAGACATTAAAAAGATCTCTGCAGTGCCTGCCGGGAGAGATAAAGAGCTGAACTGCTAATATTCTAGCTGAGTATTTGGAAAACATCTGATGTGATCCAGTTCAGTCAATCTGAAATTCTAATTTTATGGATATGGTTGATCAATACTCCAGTAGACAGTGAGAGGGGATCAAACTTCAGTACAGTGAGTGTATTTGGTTTGTAGCTAATAGTACAATTGTTGTAGAGTATATTTGGGTTTAGGTTTAGATGATTTCACACTTGTAATGCAAGATAAGAGTTCCTCAAACGTACTCTTGAGGCTGGCTACAGAAGTGAGTCAGACTCCATAGGTCCCCATGTTGAAATGTCAATATCTGGACACAGAACCTCACTACCAGACACACAAATGTATAAACACATCTACGCTGTGTGTTTCACATTTCTACTGTTGACCGTGTTATATAAAACTCTATCCTGCTGTCAGTCATGTTGAGTTTGTCCCAGAGGGCAGCAGTGGGTGAGACAGAAGGGGGTGAGCCAGAGGAAAGAGTGGGGAGGAAAGAGAGGAAGGAAGGAACGAAGGAAGAGAGAGAGGGAGCAGCAGACTGTTACAAAACGATGGGAGGGAGGGAAGAGGATGCACTGGGAGGGAAACAGTTTTGGGGGGTTTATCACAATTGCACATGAGCCGTTGCCGCGGCAACGCAGTCACCATGGAGACCACACAATACTACCACGGTCAGGCGTGCGCGCACGTTTGCTCCCTCTCATTTCCACACCGAGAGCTGGGCTCGGTTGCCATAGCAGCGAGGTCAGTGGGTAAGGGTTGGCAATTGGGGAGGTTGCCGGGTAAAGCTGGCATATGGACAATTCAATCCTCCCTCAAATTCCTCTCACCGCTCTTCAGTTGGCATTCCTTCAGACTCACACCACTGAGATACAGCGCCGCAAAGTCCTGCAGTTCATACCATTCACCAGAAAATCCTCCAAACACACATAGCAACGTTCAGAAGAAGACGTGCATATAGAGACATATACATACTGTATGTAACCCTGTTACATAAATTAATATCTAATGTTTATTAAGGAACACCCCAGAAATGTCCAATAATATTTCAACAGTCGCTTTTAATGGTTACAATGAGACTTAAAAATATAAAGATAAATATGTCAAATACAGCACATGCATAATATTTTACACAGCATGAGCAAAATCTATTTTTATATAGAAATCTTTTAATATTAGAGACCTCACCATATTAGAAAAGGACATGAAGCACCTTCATATTTTATCTGATTATCTGTGTAATTTATTTGATCTTTGTCCCACATTATGTACAGTATAATGACTGCCACACCCTCATACACCCAGTTACTGACTTGAACTCCCCAGTGATAAAAATCGGGCGGCAACAACAACAAAATCAACCAACAACATCCTCCAACACAAACCACTGCAGGCAACAATTACACTCCTTGTTTTGAATTTTTAAGTCTCCTAATTATTAATTCATCCTCTCTGCTCGGAGACTCAAGGGATCAACAGAAAACATGCAGAGCATCCGAAGGAATTTAACTAATAAACCAAGTATGAAGGCAGAGCGAACAGCTGTATGCAAAGAGAAGTCTTTGCTTTCAACCAGAAACTTTCTGACAGCTGTTTGAGTTTACTTCCTACACGACCAGTGTGAGAACACATGTGGTCATTTTTTCTTGATGAACACATGAAGCTGAAAGCAGGCTGAAGATTTGAGTATAGAAAAAGACAGAGAGAGAGCGAGAGAGAGAAAGTATGTCTGTGTATGACAGCTGTCTCTGCTTTCTAAATGTGTTTAATCACAGGCATGCTGACGAGCCTAGTCATAACACAGTCCTGTGTGTGTGTGTGTGTGTACCTTGGTCCCGCTGTAGAAGTCATCCTGAATGCTGCCGTTCATGAAAGTCTCCTGCAGATGCACGCTGGTGTCTATTCCGCCCGGTAACACCAGCTTCCCAGAAGCGTCAATCACCTTGGCGCCACCTGGTATCATCAGTTCCTTTCCAACCTGCCACGGAGAACACAAACACACAAATTACACACTTCATTAATATGCAGTTTGTCCCGATAACATGCATCTTAACCAATGAATATATAAAGACGATAAAGGGCTGCAAAGGACACTGGTCTTTGGGTCAATGTAGCTTTAATGTAGTCCATTAAATTGAGCGGCCATATTAAAGAGAGTCAATCAAAGGTTCTTTGGATAAGAGAGACGTTTGGCGCATTGTACCACAATGAACCTGCTTCAGATTTTGGTCTGAAATAGCTCAGCAACTATTGCATGAATTGATCAAATACCTGCAAAACTAAAGATTCCCATCAGGTTCAGCTGTACTTTGTGTCTGCTGCTACATAACAAATGTTAGCAGTCTCATCTATGCCGCAGGATTGTCGTCAATCAATTTAAATGCCACTTTGGGCTGCAGACAACACCTTTCTCATGACCTTGGACCCAGCCTTCACCCTCATCTATCACTGCGCCTTTGCAATATGGTCTAGTCTCAGTATTAACAAACTTAGCGACAATAATTTTGCCACATTTGATCAATTACGAGCTTCCCAACAGAAACACAGTTTGACACTTCCCACCAAAATGTATATTTCTGCTTTTTATTTCTGTATTTATTTGTTTACTATTTGTTTAAATTATTGTGTTCATCATCATACCTGCTAAACATCAGCATATTAGCAATGTAACTGTGTGCGTGTTAGCATGCTGACAGTGCCAACACTTTGCAGCTGAATGGGAGTATGATGGAGCCAGAAGAGAAATACCACTCCGCTTTGCATTACAGTGTTCGTAGCCTTCACCTCAGCCATTATTCTTTTACATCTGCACACCTTGTTGTGCATTATCACCTACATGATGCACTGGAAGATTAAAAGAAATACCGGTAAAGACAAACTGTTTAAGCTCGTGTGCTGCCATGGCTGTGGAGAGATTTAGCAGGCGTACAGCTTTCCAGGTTTCTGAGTCAAACGCATCCTCTTCACATAAACCGACGCTTATTTCCATGACGACGCTCTGCAAGCTAATTATAGTGTTCACTATCATCTTGGAGAGTTCACAGGGTTCACTGTGTGGTTCGTGCTCTCTCGTACTGTGTTATTGTGAAATGAGTCACGCTTAACAGCTGGACAGTGTGTGTGTGGCGTGTGTGCATGACCGAGTAATAAGTCAGGATGCAGCATATGTTTTAATGTGTGTACGCATGTGTGCAGTATGTGCATGTAAATGTGGTCTACCTGCTGAATGATGCCGTTCTCAATGTAGACATCCGCTTCCTGGGTGAAGTCATCATTGACCACCTTCCCTCCCTTGATGAGGATACGCATCGACCCCATGTTGGCAGACATAATCCTGCCAGAGGAACAAAAAAGACATTTAGCATCAAGGTCACATTAACACAGAGCTCGAGTTCGGTACAAGCGGCTTCTTGTGGGGAAAAAACTGGGAAATGACCAGGAAAATGCTGCTGCGTCACTCATTTGGCACC
This sequence comes from Protonibea diacanthus, assembly GCA_028641955.1. Taxonomy (NCBI): domain Eukaryota; kingdom Metazoa; phylum Chordata; class Actinopteri; family Sciaenidae; genus Protonibea; species Protonibea diacanthus. The sequence goes on from CM053992.1 coordinate 15,491,536, forward strand.
CAGCAGAAAACACTTGTTCCACTCGACTGTCCAATGTATCTGTGCACAGATGCATTTCACCACAAAGCAAATGAAGTTTATGCATGCAGATTGTAAAAGAAAGGTGTTTGAATGGAGACAGAGAGGTGGACAGGATCAAGAAAGGTTAACAAAAAATAGTCCAGACAGAGAGGAAGCACATCAACTCAAAACCCTGGAGAAATAGTTTCAATTCAGTATTTAATGTGTTCAATATTTCAAAAGAATACTACAATCAAACCTGGCCTTGCACCTGTCTAGTCAGTTGTAGGAAGCTGGACAATCAAAAGGTCGTCCCACAGCTAATCTAAAACCATCGGCAACATGAATTTTGCCAAATAACATCCTGTAGTACCACGTACTCACATGTGGCTTGTGGCAGCGAATGTGTTTCACAGCCTTTGTTACAGAAGTTATGTAGACATGTTATCTCAGTAAAAAAACAGACTGGTACAATGCTGCATCCGTTTTCCAAAACATGAGCGGACAATCGTCCATAATTACATCAGCTCTGCTCATATTCTGTCTTTTTGTCTCAGGAGGCAGAAAACTTCCTCTGAGCTGTTAGTGTGTCAGCTCAGCCTATGAAATATTAAGAGGCGAGCAGAGGATCTATAATTTACAAATCTATTATAGTTTCTGTGGGAATGTTACATATTCTCAGAGTACACCCAGAAAGAAGAAAGAACTGCTTTTAAATGACAAATATTCACTGATTTGAAATTTCCTGACTCAAGGATTGATGATGAGTAATCAAATATAAAATCAAATATAATTTCTGTTTTTAGCTTGTATAAATGCAGCTGTCATTGATGAGCAAACTGGGGTTTCCACACCTTCTTCAACATCAAATTCAAGGACTTTCCAGGCCAAATTCAAGGACCCTAACACAGCATAGTTTGGTACATACAGATTGTGTTTTTTTTACCCTCAAATTCACAAACTTTCAAGGATTTCAATGACCCATGATGAAAATAATTGTTGTTTACAGCTGTACTTATAAACATATAAAACATATAAAGTAAGGTAAATGATTTTATAGGAAACATGGATCTAATTAACCTAATTTCAGGCATTTCTGTTGCATGTTGCACACTGTGCATTTTTAAAAAATGAACGCCTGGTGGTATTCGTGCCCCCTCCTTTAGAAAAGATAATTATAACTTCTAGCGATGGTAATTTCAGGTTAGTTACAGTGCATGTCGCACTCTGTTTATGTGCTGGTGAATTTTTCATGAACTCGATGCAGGTTTAAAAGGTTTGCATTTTATAATTACAGCCTTAAAAGGATTTTGATTTTACAGTACTGTCAGCTTGTTTAGAGCACCTTGACCTAATAAGAGAGAATTTGTCTTTTAATTTTACTTGCAAAGGCTAAGAATGATGCACAGTACAGTACACCAAATAAAATATATTCTGAATGAATGTGACGTATAGTAAATGTATGGATTAGTATGATTTTTGCTGTGAATATCTAAGTATTTCAAAGTATCCTGTAGATGAAAATTGTATTTTGCCATGTGTTTTTTTAATCCAATATGTGATACTTTCAGTTCGAGCAAGCATCTAATGGGATCAACAAACTGAGAGCAAACATCCCTCTGTGTGTGTGATTGTGTGTGTGTGTGTGTGTATTCTGCATGGATGGCTGTATGCAATGTGTTTGATGGCGGGACACAATGGCCTCCCAGTCACACAGAATCAGCTCAAAAGAGAGGAAGAAGAATAGAGCGAGGAAGGAGAGCAGTGTGGAGGGCAGCGACGGGAGAAGAAAGAGAATAGTGAACTGAATAATGAGGAGAGAAAACATCCAGAGCCTCAAATTTAAACCCAGTACTGATGACACTTAAAATGGGTCCAATGAGGTGGAGAAAGAAAGGCAGAAAGTCTCACTCAGAGGAATACATTAGGTTTATGTTTTCATGTTGGTCAAGACACTTTTACGTGACAAAAAACATACAGGAGATACCAAAATATTCCACATATGTCTGGTAGATCTACCAGGCTGATGATATTTACTGGTCTGAATATGAATGTGTGGGTCAGAGTGACTTCTAAAATATATGATTACTAAAGATGAGAATAATAAAGTGTGTAAAATCTGTCTCTGCTCTGAGGCGATTGCTTCAGATCTAACCTGAAATCATTCAGCACCGGGTCAGACCCAGAGAAAATTGGGGAAAGGCACGATGGCGAACAAGGCAGAGGAATAAGAATCCAGTGATGAAGAGTAGAAGGGGGTAATTGTGTCGAGATGAACAATAAAGTGATGCTGGTAAACATCGTGGTGATGGGGGGTGGTGCACTATGGAAAGCCCTAAAGGCCTGGCAGCCCGGATAAAAGACTCTGGTTTCCCAGGGGATGAGAACTGGAGTGCTTTCAGTGGAAAAGCCTGCAAAGACACACACACACACACATACAATTGGCATGTCATGGTATGGTGCTGCATACTAAAACATTGAGGCGGATTTACCAGCTGACTTGTTAAATTAATATGTGAATATGACAAAACTATTTTCCTTCTGTAGTCTGTCCGATCGAAGCTCAACCTGTTTGACCTTCAGGCCTTTAACTGTAGCGCCCCCACCAGGTCAGTCACTGTAATATAAATATGTTCTTTGTTGTTGTTTCGGCCCATTGTCATGGATTGCTTGATGTTCAATCAACCCTCTAAATAAATGTTATTTTATTCCAATGTGCAATGTGTTTAAAATCAGAGCTGCCACACAGATGACCACAGAGACGAGACCCAAGGCATCATGGGATTGCTAACAACAACAACTATGCTTTAAAACACTGAAAATTATCTTCAATAATCTGATCCAACACTGTCTGTTTTGATGTCTGATTATATAAAAGAATATATTACTGTATTTAAATGCTGCATTCATTCAAAGTTTGCCATGTCCACAAAAAAGTAAGTTTGTTTTTCTACAAGCAGATCTTTGAAAATGAATCATATACTTTATGTCACTTCTGTATGTAGGTGATACTGATGCAACTAGACCTCTACCACTTACACAGAGAGTGACCTGCCGCTGTCCAGCAAATCCAATAGAAACTGATACCATACTGGGACAGTTGGCCTGATGCCAAATCAAAGGACTGATTGAGTTCTGCTGGCTTTATGGCTTCTGATATTAAATTGTGCTAACACACAGCAAAAACAGAGCGTTGTTGGCATTAAATCATGATGTTATGGCCTGATAAAAAACAGAAAATAACAGACTCAAATCTGCAAAATGCTTTGGATGATACAGATGAATCATTTATTGGACATGTGACATGCAGTGTTTGTTCTGTTCTTTCTGTTTTGTCCTGGATGTCGTCCCGTTCAAACGGGTCAGTGTTTCATCTTGTGCGGGATTAAAGAGACGAGGGCAGATGAGTGAAGTGAGTGTGTGTGAAACAGTGAAGTTGACAGAGTGATGTCCACATGCCTCTATTACTGATGTTTAAAGGCTGAAGCTGCTGCTGTCACTATTTTCCAGTCAGCTCCGTCCAAACCCACACAGCTGACTGACTGTGTGGGTGGGACTGTGAACGCTGACTAAACAGACCTCGACCAGACACTGGGAGCTTTGTGTGTCGGTCAAGACTGTAAGCCAAAGGAAATTAAAGTCAACTTATATTTGACATTTTGGACAGTGACACTTTTAATACTCCTGCTTAATTACTGCCCTCTGTGTGCTCACAAGAAGGGAGCACAACAATCAGAGTGCTCACTGTATGACTCCTAAGCTATTGTGGTGTCTGTTGTTTTAGTAGTTTTGGTCCCATTATGTAACTTCTCTCTCATAAACTAACAGAGTTTAAATCATGTTGACGATAAGCTGACTTGTAATCAGGCGAATGGTGTCTCTGTCATTTGTACGTCTGTTCTCACACTACGTAACTTTGTGCTCCGAGTCATTAGAGGGAAGTACGTAACGCTTTACGGCACTGTGTTTACAGAAATTCCTGATGGACAGTAAACTGTAGCTGCTGATAGCTAATGTTAACTCAGTTTGTTAGCCGGGCTTCCCGGACTGTGAGCTCAGAGCACTGGGAGGGTGTTTGTACCACGGCCGTTTTTGGACCACCGGAAAGTGGAGGTTATAAGCATCAGGGAATGCTGACAGGGAGCAGAGCAGTGTCATGCCAGACCCGGAGCTGGACAAGTGGATAATATAACCGGTGTCGCTGCAAAGTTTAACGAGTGAACTGAGATTTACAATTAATAAATGAATAAAGTTTTCAAACTGGCTTCATTCATTATATCGCCCACCGTATTGATAATCTACCACTGATTTTTCTTCTACGAAAACACATTTTGTTCGTCCTTACATAACATTTTTTGGATTAGAAACACAGACTGAGCTGAAGAACCGGGCCAACTTGAAGTGATATGAGTCGACGTGAGATGAGATGTGACTTGAGGTGACTGAGGAGACGTTTTAGGACGTGAGGCAACATGAGGTGTTGCGACGGGACGTTACGTGAGGCGACATGAGGCGCTGTGAGGAGCGGACTGCTAGACTTTATCAGGGCTACTTCTTGGGGTCAGGCTGGTGTCTCATAATGTGAGCCAACTCCAAAGACCAACATGCAGATCTATCTTAGACTTGTGCAGGTCTACAATGTGTGTGTGTTCACTTTCTGCTGTGTCATAGCAGGTCTTACAGACAGACAGACAGACTGGGACACACCAGGCAGCGTTTCTCACTTGCCCTGTGACCAGCTGCTTCAGCATACACACACACATATGTACTATAGATGTACACACACAACACACATGTAACTCTCCCTGACTCCTGTCCTCTCTGTGCAGACAGATTGTTTTAACGGGGGTGTTAATTAATAATGAATGAGGAGCAGCAGGCAGATTTAGTCCAGACTCAGACACACATTTTTTCATATCAACATGGTCATACCAGACACACAGCCATCTCACAGCTTCCTGTCAGTCTTTCAGTTATGATCTGTTTCTGTGTCAGAGACAACACTGTGCAAGAAAAGACACTCTGATTCTTTCATTGAGGATTCAAACTATTTCTGTCGTGTAACTGTCATAAAACATGTGAGCTCCATCCATCCATTATCTGTAACCGCTTATCCTCATCAGGGTTGTGGGGTGCTGGACCCTGTCCCAGCTGACTTTGGGGGAGAGGCGTGGTACACCCTGAACAAGTCACCAGCTTATTATTATTTGGTGATGTTTACCATTAATTGGTCAAGTTTTCTAACCCTAACCTTCAATTCTATGGTTGTTTCAATACTGACACCAGTATCAGAAATGGCTCCAATAATAACACATCCATTCTTTTAACAGCCAGTGATCGTGACCCACCCTACTGGCTTACCTGATATTCTCATCCTAACCTCATGGCTAAGCCAAACCAACCCAAACAGAGCCAATCAGAGGCGGGTCATGTGCCCTGTGCTCCCATTGGGAACAGGCAACTAACTGTTTCACAGCAGAGCTGTTTATGCTAGTGACTGACCATCGAACTAGATAATAAGTAATAATAATAAGAAAGTGAGGTGACAATCATTCTCTGTATGTATTTGTTTATGTTTTAATGTGGTTTGCTGGTATCATCTGATAAAGTTGATGGTATCTGAAATTTCTATTCAATTAAATGCTTTCTTAAAAATCCATTAAATTGCTTAAACTAACGTAACCTAAAAGTCATTATTTCCGTAATATAGTAAAAACTCAGAGAGGTCAAAGCACCTTGGGAAGTATGTAAACTAAAATAAACAAGCAAAAACATGTTATTATTAATAAAGGAATTAATTATCAGCATGTGATCAGAAACAAATAAAAAAAAGCAGCATAAAGATTACAACCTCCAGTTTGTGATGCAGAAAAGTGAAATCTATTTTCAGACAACAAAGCGTGCACGTTTAGAAACAGTTTAAATGTGACTTAAGAGCTGCTGACGTCCTCAGATGTCGGTGTCTGGGCAAGTGCAGGCTACATGTGTGGTATGGAAATATATGTGTGTGTCGCTGTAAGTGAGAAGAACAGAGTGGACAGCTGCTGTCCGACTCCTGCTTGATCTGGAGACTAATCGCCACAGGGAGGGACGGTGTACAGTGTGTGCGTGTGTGTGTGTGTGTGTGTGTGTGAACAGTAGGGCTATTTAAAAAGGCAGAACAAACGTGCATCAGGCAACTTTACAACCAATCGGAGATAAAAATAGAGCTCGCACAGACACACAGGATGAGGTTTGAAGAGCTGTGGGTGCTGCTGGAGGTTCATGGATGAATGAGCCATTAGTGAATCACACACAGATAAACAGACAATCACAGCCGTCACATAACTAACTAGGACATCACTCAGAGGATTACTCTGTCTGTCTCTACATGCACACTCTGTATTTTATATTTTTGTGATAAACATCCATCCATTGTTGTGTCTTATTACTCTTCGCTCCCCACTGTCTCAGGTTAGTAAAAAAATCTCATGCAGCACGTTTATGCTACTCAGAGGACGACCCGACAATATCCAGCATCAAAAGAGTCAGTATGCTTCTGATCTCTACAAACACATATCTGAATATGAATGCAGGATCTGCAGGCAATGGACCAAGATGTTGCCATGGGAAGTGTTCTGGCATTTCTGTTTTAGCAATATCAACAAATCAAGCTTCAGTGGCCTTTGGTTGCAACAGTTGAGAGCAAGAGAAGTGCCGATTTAGTAAAGTTCTTTGCATTTATATGCAAATATCTGTCTGTCTCTCTAGTTATTCTTGCATGTCAAGTTGCTATTCAGACTGCAGAGGACGTCGTGTCTGTTTTCCAGGCTACACTGAAGCCCCCAAATATTGGCTGTTGGCCCCAGAGGTTAAATCGTTGCCAACAGCTGATGGATTCCCAGATCGGGTGGTCAAACAGCGTCTGAAACACCTTCTCCTGCCTCTCCAGAATCGGGGGCCTGACATCTGACAGTTATTGTAATGTCAACAAAAAATCTAACAATCATGCACACTCCACACAGTGACTGACCACATGTGTGTGTTTGTTTTATTGACAGGTCAGTAGAGAGTGAACGGCTTGCAGCAAATGGCCTCTGGCTGGACTTGAACCCATGCTGCTGCAGTAAGGACTCGACACGTGGTATGTGCACTACCGGCTGTGTTACCGGGCGTCCTAATCAATCACTTTTCACGAGTGCAGCGCCACAAGTGCCTCTGAAGAAAGGCTGTGTGAAAGTGTGCACCCTTAATAACCATTTCCATGATTCACTGGGTCTCGCCCTCGTCTATGACGGCAGGCTTCTCCCACCGTCTTTGAGAGCTCGTCGTTCAGACCAGCTAATAACACTTCTGCCTGCAGACGTGGACAATCGACATGTAATGCAATGTTAGGAGCACACCCAGGCCTTAAGACTTAAGACACTTCCTTAAAAGGGTTCATGAATTTGACCACATAGAGACACACACAAAACATGGCACTCTTTTTTCTCATCTATATGTTCTGTCTATAACATAAGGCTTTACAGGAGTGCTCACAGTAACACATATATGACGGAATATTGCTAAAACAATTACTTGACTCAATGATTAGGCAGAAGGCATATATTATTATTCAAATATCTGTTCATATTTTATCTAAATCACTCATCCTTTTCATGGTCACAGGTACAAACTGCCCATTTATCTTCATCTAATAACAACCTCTCCAACGTGACATTTCATTGAAATCTGTGAATATTTACAGACTAAACGATAACGCAAAAAACAGTCATTATACATGATAATAACAGAATAGATCCAGCCATGATGTACCATGTGATGGCAAACAGGTTACATCATCTAATCAGGCTGCTTTCTAATGTATTGAATCCACTGTGCTGCACAGAGGACCCCCTGAAGCACCAACGAGTATCCCTAAGCCAAATGATGAAGGCCTCAGCACCAACTGATCCAGGTCTGCATGCAAATCCCTCCATACAGAGTCCAACAAAGGTAAGAGAGGAGATCACCTGTTCAGCTCACATTATATATACACACACACACACCTAACAGACATTAGCAGGCTCGTTTGTATGCATGACGACTCCGGACCTTCCTCTTCATCATCACTGTGACTCGATATATTTGGCAGAATAACCTATAAATGAGTAAGAGACTTACATAACACCAACACACACTGATGGCACGCCAAACACACGCACACACACACACACACACACACACACACACATTTCGTCGCCTAAAGGCAGACGATGCTTGGCTGCAACATACGACCAATCTTCCGTTTTTTTCTTCCAGGTTTATGTGAAATGAACACAATTTCATTCAGCATTTAATTCAGGCTGACGTAAATTAACGTGTAAACGCAGAATCACATCATTTCGTGACTGGAAATTTAAAAACAGACACAGAAAACACAGAAAAAAATCAGTGATATTAACCGTTAACGTACCAAAGTGGAAAATTAACCTTTGAACGCTGCGGTTATTAACGTCAGACGACACGTAACAACGATTTTTAACGATCTAAATAAGAATATTGACCATTAATTATTGTCAAACAGCAAAATTAACGTTAAATTCTTCGTTTTTTACACATTTTTAGCTTACCCGTTAATTTTCTCCAGATTCACAGAGCCTCCTTCTAGCACGCGCCTCTTTCTCTCTCGCTCTCTCTTTCTCCGTTGCCCAGCACCAGCCGAGTGCGCGAGGACAGCTGGCACAGCGCGAGCCGCAGATGCTTCAATGCCGACGGTCCGGCAGCAGCCAATCAGAAGGCGTTCGAACCTGAGCAACGGAAAAACGGACCAATAGGAGACGAGATGTGTCCGGCGATGGGGTCTCCTTTTCTCAGTAGACAGGGGCGTGTCTCCTGACTCCAGAGACGTTTGCTGCCTTCATGTGCTGTCGGAAATATGGCGGTTAGTAGCTCAAGAACTGACAGGTAAACTATTTTAATGACATTCTTAATGATTGAATCTAATCAGTGAGGCACATATAAGAACATAAAAACATTTATATGAATATAAATGTAAATCCAAGCCATCATAAATAATTAATAACATAGTCCTAACTACAGAAAAACTATATATAATCGAGACAAATATATTGGGATTGAATGTATAGTCTTAATTTTGGCTGTTCTGGAGCATTTGATCCTCTAAAACAGACATGGGTGCTCAGTATAAAATTATTAATATACTATCATTCAGAACAGCCACTTATAAAGCTTGTGTTGACACTGTTTTAAGTGTATATATATATTGTTGTTATGTATATAGCTTTTTAATTTGATGCCATGTTTCTTACTTTCTTTTCATATATTTTATTTTACTCACTTCCTTCAAATAGTTCAATGTCATTAAAATGTAATTTAAATGTTTTTCTTACTTCTTAGTTTGTCTTCTTATAATTAACTGAATAGTATTTTGTATTCTGACAATACATGTCAGTACACATCAGTACTGCTACCGAAAAAAAAACTCTCACCAGAATAAATCTTTATAATTTTGAGAGGATTTACAACAATTTATACCATAAGGTACATGAAATAAATATGAAACTCTCTCACTCAGTGGTTAAAAATGATTTCACGCCAACTTAGATTAATGCACCCTTCACTAAGCTTGCATAAAACAGATTTTATGCATGCTTGAATTTCCCCCCTCATATTTCATTATCAAAGCTGTAAACCGATGAAAACATCATTCAGCCTGCAGCCCTGATAAGAAAAAAGCTACATTTTCTCTGTTTTGTTCTGCCCTGATTGAACTCTAAGAAATCCTCTTAAGCCACCGGCTCCAGTTTGGTATTAATTTCTGACCCGCAGCACTTGAATGCCACTCTTCCACTCAAAAGCGCTTACAAGGAGCACTTGAAGGCAGCAATATGGGGCTGAAGGGCTGCAGTGTGGAGACCAGGGGCTCCTCTTTGGCAGCATGACTGACTGGTGCTGTGGTGGGAATTAAGGAGGTGGGAGCACTGTAAACAGAGGATGGTTACAGGTGTGAACTGATGATTTATTTACTACCTGTCTGTGTGCAGATGTAGAGTCAAAGCATTTCTGGAGAGACATTAGAGCAAAGCATCATGAGTTATTGAATATTATCTGAGTATGATGAATAATTTGTGGGGAAGGGAACATTGGAGGGCATTCAATTCACAATTTAGGACCAAAGCAACTATCAGACGTCAGCATGACTTTTTTTTCTATATATCTCTTATTTATGAATAAACAACAAACTTGAATATATAAGCAGAGAACTGGAGTTTATAAACATCATAATTTCCTGCTCCACAAAGCTCCAAAAATGTCAACGAAAGGACCCTGCACTTATTAACAACACTGTTCTGAATATTATCCGAGTATAATAAATAATTTGTCTAGATTAGCAAACAGCTCACAGGGAACATTGGAGGGCATTTAATTCACATTTTAAGACCAATTTGAGGCATTAATATCATGACTTAATCTATTATAGCCCTAACAGACTTAATCTGTTAGGGCTCTTTGATACTTAGGAGCACAACATTTCAGTCTTCAGCACCCAGGTAGCTCAGTAAAATATGGTGTTTATGGTTGTTTTGTGACAGCTGGAGCTGTCACTAATATCCTTTAACAGACAAACTTATTGTCAGTAAAAGAGCCCCACAGTAATTATCAACACTTTTAAATATTATCTGAGTAGATTAGTAAACATCTTGGAGGGAACATTGCAGGGCATTTAATTAAAAATCTAAGGCCAATTTGGAGCATTTATACCATGATTTAATCTATCATAAGGCCTCACTGAGACCTACCAGCCTAGCTTAGTAAAATATGGTGTGAGTATAGTTGCATGGTGAGACAAACAAAAAGAAAAAAGAGGTTAAACAATGTTCTGAATATTATCTGAGAACATCAGTTTAGAGAGAGCATTTAACTCACATTTTAAGGCCAATTTGGAGTGTTTATACGATGACTTCATCTATTATGAGGCTGGTAGAAGACACAACTTCTGTCTTCAGCACCTTGGTAGCTCAGTTCAACTTCATAATTTCCTGCTAAACAAGGCCCCGAAAAAGCTCCAAAAAGAAGTTAGACAGACAGACTTTTCGTCAGTGGGATTGGGGTATTTCTATCGTCTATAAAGGCTGCTTAAAATCACCCTGTCTTCTAGGGTGTGATGTAAATTATAACATTTCTAAGTCATTTGGTACATTTACCTTCTCCGAACATGCATCATAACCTTAAAACACATACTTAAGACACACACTGACATTAGGGGTGTAACAATTTTGACTTCTTAATCAATGTTTTATTTGGCTAATTAAGTTTTTTGCTGTCCTCTGAAAAACTCTCAGAAGTCGACAAACTGCCACTTGCAAGAGTTTTGATCTGTTCTGCACACGCGCCGAATAACAGATGAGGAACTGATGAGCGTTACTGTGTCAGCAAACTTTCAACGCAGAGGGAACTGACGGTTAAATAAGCTGAAACTCAAATTGAATTTTGAATTGGAGCCGTTACACCCATAACTGACATAAAGGTAGATAAAACCGAGCCTTCAGGCTAAATCACAAGAAACAGTCTTTTTTTTTATTCACGTTTCATTTCTTACATTGTTCAAGTACAAAGTTAAAATGCCTTTTTAATTAGTTCATATTCATACAAGAGTAAAATAATAATAGTGCCTTTTCATTACTACGACAAACTTAAATACAGTCATTGTAAAGACAAACTTGATTTATACTCCTAACAATATATTTTTCTTATTTTCAGATAAAATTTTAGCACCTTTTGAAACACCACTAGGTCCTCTTTTTTCCTAAAAGCTCATCTTTCATTAAGTCCATGAGATGAGTGTCTGAATGCGCCACAGCATTGTATTTGTAGGTGTTGTGCATGTATCTCTGCGTCTGAGCGTCGTTCGCTCTGTGTGTTAATAACAGTGTTTTGTGTGTATGTGTTAATAAGTGTATCAGTGTTGAAAAACAACGCGTCACTCAGCCTGAAAGCTGTCAATAGGCGAACAGAAACATCATCACCGTGTCACCCATCATTTATAGATATCAACGCCGTTCCTCTCGCTTTAGTCCGACTGCACTCTAAAACAGACACAGGTTGAAATAACACCAAATGAGATGAACATCTGCCCACGAGAATGTCACAGGTTGTATATGTTAACGAACTATGAGCCATTTCCGACACACTCATAGCTGCTATGTGAGGAAACTCTTCTTAAAATGCACGATAGTAATGTTTTCAGCCATCCTCCCAAACATCTTTTAAGTCCTAAATCTCTCTTAGCTTACGCCTTGATTTGTTTATTATCTCTCGACAGTGGTTCCTAAGCTTTTGGCCTTGACATGGCTGTGACATCTTAAAATGAAGCAGTGCCTTTGTGTAAATGCAGTGCAACCAGAGTGATTTTTAGCTGGTTGAGGCCATGATGAGGTCAGAGTATTTCACCAAACAAAACAAAGCAACTAAACAGCTTATTAGTGACAGATTTGTTACTTTCTTAAATCATCTGGTGACCCCCTCAGAGTTGTGTTAGGACCCCATGAGGAGGTTTTGAGCCACTGAACTTGTAACTTTAGTTTTGTACTTAGTTTGATTTTAAAGGTCCAGTGTGTAGCATTTAGGGGGCTCTATTTACAAAGTATAACATGAATAACTATGTTACGAGTCCACCATGTTGAACCACCATGTTTCTACAGTATTACAGAACGGACAAACTAGGCACACACTAGGTCTAAATACAGTCTTTTGAGCTTTTCACACCTTGCGTCATCACCGTGGTTTCTCCTTCATACTAGGAAGAAGAGGACGAGGCTTGCAATCAGCAACTACACCACTAGATGCCACTAAATCCTACACACTGCTCCTTTAACACGTAGATAAACAAAACCAAGAAGTCTGTGAAGTCTGTCTCAGTCATCCAGGTTATCTTTCTTGGAAAAGGATTACATCTGGACCAACTGGACTTGGTTGTAGATCCATGAACTTGTCGCAGATATTCACATTTGCAATCAAGATTTTCTCAATTTGTGTCATTTGTGTGGAGGGGTAACTAAAGCTCAAACAATCAGTTGATTAATTGGTTTGTCGACCTGACAGAAAATTAATCTGCAACAACAACTTAGAAAAACATCCTTCCCATACACTGTATTCGGTGTTATTTCAACTGGCTCTGGTTTGGGAGCGTCCTTTACCTCTTAACAATTTTTTCTGGCATCCTTGGGTACAATAGAACAAGTCACTATACTAACTGTAATATATGCTTTCTCTAGCCTCTCTCTCTCCCCTCTAGGCTGAGAGTGAACTGAACTGAGCACCAACCTTGAACAGTACACACACACAATAACAGATTATTATTGTAATTATTATTACCATTATTATTATGATCATTACTCCCTAATCTAACATGGAATCGGAGATTACACTGACTGACTGACATGCAGCACCTTGGGGTTGGGGGAGTGGGTGCGTTGGGTTGGGTGAGGAAGGGAGCACCAAGCGACGCAGGGTGATGATGATGACACCCAACAGCGCCGTGGGAAGCCTGATGTCAACAGGCGGCCGGCAAAAACACAGTGTGTATGCGTGTGTGTGTGTGCGTGTGTGTATGTTGATGCTAAAGGAGAAGCACTGTGTTTCCAGCAAATGTATGTGTGTTGTCTGTGACCTGCTAGAGCACTGTAAAAAAGAGTTTAAAAAGCACCTGAAGGTTGGTTGGTTGTATAAACGGAGAGTAAACATGATGGAAAAAACTTTGAACCTGCTGGTTTATTGTTGGTTTTTGTTGCAGTTTATGTGTGTGTCTCTGTGTGTCTGTGTCTGTGTGTATGTGTGTGTGTGTGTGTGTGTGTGTGTGTGTGTGTGTGTGTGTGTGTGTGTGTGTGTGAGCATAGACTGCACGTGTCCAGTTTTAAGCTGGTTTCTGAGGAAGGTCAGAGGATCGGAAGGCTTCCCGGAAAAAAGATGGTCGCCTGAGGACCAAAAGCACCAGACTGAAGAGATGTTTTCTCAAAAAGACAGCCCTGTCTAAATAAAAACATCAGTATATATTTTACACATAACTTCTATGTGTGTAAGAGTCTTGGAAACATTTTATTTGATTACAAGCCATTTTTTCTTTTACTTGCTTATTCCTATTGAAGTCACAGAGTGGTTAGGTTTATCCCAGCATGCATTGGGCAAAAGGCAGAAGAAAACACCCAAGATAGGTGGCACAGGTGTATCTATGTGATATAAGGGAGTACCTGTTATTTATACAGGGCTATCTGTTTCAGTCGTAGGAAGTATAAAACCAGCATAGTGTCTATAGATTAAAGGTCTGGTTTCACTGGATATCACTGTGATTATTGGAGGACATTTTGGATCCCTATGAAGCAAAGTAGGAGAATAAAACTGCAAGGAATGGTGGACGGTGACTACCAATCCCTTTATCTCCAGACAAAAGATGGCAACACTGAGACAGAGACACAAGAGAAGCTGTGTAGGAAGCGTTCAGATTAAATCCCCTCTTGACTGTCCTTTCAATGTCACTGTAAGTCCATTTGTGTTTTAATTCATGGTTTTTCAGAGGCAGCGCTGCTCTGGAAGCAGAAATAATCTCACTGAATGAAGTAGTTACTGTAGTTACAGACGTGGATGTGCATGGGTGTTCCACAGGGCTCTATGCTCGGCCCACTTCTTTTTACTATTTTTACTAAATTTAACTAATTTGGGTCAAAGGATGAAAGATGCTGATTTTCATTTGTATGCTGATGATACAGTTATTTGTTGACCACTGCGGAGTGCTTTTAAACCTTGTCTCAACTGAAACTTCTTCTTAATGCTGACCAAACTAAGTGCATGTTGTTTTCTAATGTCAAGAGTAGACCATCCCTTTATTGGTTGCATTTGAAGGAAAAGTTATTGAAACAAAAAAATTAAATTTTCTTCTATTTCAGATTGCTGCTACGTCTTTACCTATTGGATTATGGGGATCTTTAGTACACGTATGTCCCTGTTCAGGAATTGCATATTGTCTTCACAGCTTCCTTACCCAGAAACAGTGCTGTAGTCATGACCACCTAAATCAAGATCAAGGCATGACCAAGACCAGAATGTATCGACACTGAGACAAGAACAAGGATTTAAGGGGTTGAGACCAAGTCAAGACAAGACAGTATATAGCCTACAAAGGCAGGTAATATGCAGCTAAAAGACCGAGATGAGACAGAGACCAGTCTCGAATATTACAAGACTGCCCATATATCTATAGAGACTGTGCATAATGTGTCACACATGAAAAAAGCCACTCTCATGATGGGTAAAAACAAACTGGGCCACACTGAAGTTAACCAGGCTACATAGAAAGACTACTGTATATTGTCATTTCACAGTGTAACTGCTTTTCTGGACTTTTTCTTTAAGGATTATTTGAACATTAAGCACATCAACATAATGACCACTGTAGGCTTAATATAGTGTCCTTTTTCACTGCCAACATAATGAAATTATCCCATTAAAGATGGCCAAGGTCGTTACAGTATTATGACATTTATCAGGCAAGTGGCTTAATTAATAAAGTGCAATTTTTTTTGCACCAATAATGATGAACATCACAGTCATTTGAGCAACAGCAATCAATGCAATACAAGAGCACTTTTTACGAATGCTGCATGAGGAAATAAAGCCATTTCTAAAATGCTACGAGTGTACAGTATATCACAGCATATTCACCAAAGCATTAATGTACAATCACTGTCTGAAATATTGCAAAAACCACCAAAAAATAATAAAACAGCATATATGTTTTTAAAGAGCACACAAGTGCTTGTTGTACGGAAACCTAATAGTGGACAGACATGCAGCTATATTCTATATTTTTATACATGAAGTTCCAGTATGAAGTATAAACACTTCATTCTGTCTTTTTCTAATCCAGTGACTGCTAACATGAACTCAGTGGAACACAGAGGTTTGTTTTGACCTAGCATGAGTGTTTCCATGTTATGCTCTCTCTCTACAGAGATCTGTCTGGCCACCAGAGGCCGCTCTAAACTCAGGAGACAGTTAGGAGACTTTGCATAAGGATCTTGAAGGCACAAATCAGTTATTTGTTCTTAGATTACGCACCAAATTAATCTTGTTTTACAGGCCCAGCGTGTCAGATTTAGGCAGCTCTATTTATAGGAAATGGCAGAAATGAAATATACTGTGAATAACTATATTTTGATTAGTGCATAGTCACAGGGGGAAACAGGGGTTGTTTGTCTGTTTTTGTGACCCTAGAATGAACCTTTTATATCTACAGATGTTGTAGGACCTCTTGCAGTCCGCCATGTTGAACCAACATGAACCAACACACTGTAGTTTTTCCCGGCGGATACCACTAAATCTTACAAACCTTTTTTAACCAACTTATTTTCCTGTTATTCATTTTTCTTCTCTGTCAATGTCTAGATTTTGTCTCTGACCCCAGGAGCACTAGCTGTTTTATTAGTGGAAGTTAATTTGGATTTTTTTTAAGCAATTCAAGCAGATACATGGTTACAAACATCAAGGAAAAGATCCCCAGAAAGTGTTTTTTATTTCAGTTTTTCATATAGCAGACATCACTGACGACATTTCAGCCCAACATGGTCCTTATCAAGAGAAGATAAAGACCTTTTTTTTTTGGTGTTAAAGTGTTTTTTGGCTCGGCCCACTGAACTGCTAAAATCATTTTTACCTCCAGAGCAGCTTTTACCACCTGATTTAGTTGTAGTCACGTTAAAAAAAAGGGCTTCACATGATTCTATCTGAACACAGTTGCCTTGTTTTCTCTCCTTTTACACACTCTCAAATAAATAGATGTTAAAAGTCACCTCTTTTGCCTTATGTTGCCTCCACCTACGTTTGTTTTAACTCAATTAAGGGACACAAAACTGTAGCGAATGGAACAACCAGAGACAGTTCAGTCTCCTCAAGAGCACCAAAAACGTTTTGTATTAAAGTGGCACCATTTGGACTCTATCACTGCCTGACCAGCACCACGAGCATTAACTGGTGTTTGTTTGTGTGTGTGTGTGTGTCTGTGTGTGTGTGTGTATATTTGTGTTCATTGCACTGTAATACACCAGCAGCACTGTCACTACGCATGAATACAGTAAGATAAGTGTTAGAGGGATTCATTGGTGTTTTGATGTTGTTAGAAACAGAAAAATCGGGGCATCTTTGTCCCACCTGGAGGTTTTTAACTCCAACTCTGAGGACACAGTAAAGCCAGAAGACACCATTTTCAAGGTTGGACAGGAAGTTGCGTGTGAACAAATACAGTACAGAGATCCTGCACCAGTGTGTGTGTGTGTGTGTGTGTGTGTGTGTGTGTGTGTGTGTGTGTGTGTGGGTGTGTGTGTGTGTGTGTATCAGCAAGGTAGCACCAGGGGACTAAGGTCAGCCAGTGGTCTACATGGGATCTACGGAAGCAGTCCTTTACAGTGTGTGTATGTATATGTGTGTATGTCCGGTCATCTGTGTCATCCCGCGTCAGCCAACCTTCATGTACTAGCTGTATACTGTGTGTAGTTATCTGTGCGTGTCTGTCATTACATACTGTTTATGTATGTGTGTGTGTGTGTGTGTGTGTGTGTGTGTGTGTGTGTGTGTGTGTGTGTATGCGACAGAGAGAGAGTTGTTGGTGTGTGGCTAGTTGCAGGCGAAATACTCCTTGAGCGGGGCGAAGAGGTGCCTGATGACGGGGACGCTCCAGGAACGTCCCAGCAGCCTTTGCCTGGCCAGACGACTCATGTTGGACACGTCGGTGTAGTGGACGGGGAAACCGAACACCCTGAGAACACACACAACGTTTAGTTATTTATTTTTAGTTTGAACAGCTGAGAGAATTAGTCAGTCAACAGGTGATTGACCGGAGAGTTTTTCCAGCAAAAATGACAAACGTTTTCACAAATCTGAGGAGTGAATCTTTTTCTGTCACATTGTTGTGAATTTTAATATTTTTGGGTTTTGAACTGCTGGACTGGCAGCTTTGGGCTGCAGGGAACATCTGTCACTATTCAGTAAAACACCTGTAAACCTGGATTATGAATTATTTATAGCCTCTGATAGATGATTATTTTTCTGAAACTTTGACAGAAACTCTCCAAATCGTGCACAAAAAGAAAAGACTATGATTTGTAGGACTGAATTTGGCCACCATGAAGATTTGAAAGTTATGAAAACTGTATCAGTTGGTTGATAAAGGTTTACAGAGAGGTAACAGACAGAGTTAAAACACACGGAAAAAAATGACATTTAATAAACTAGTTAATAACGTACTACAATCCCATGCAAACACAGTAGCTGTGGTAGATTAGAAATACAAACATAATCCACATGAACGTCACAACATCATCCAGAAATACACTCAATAATTAAATTAGAGAAACACACACACACACGACAAACAAACACCACTGTACCTTTCCATCTCGGTACACCAGAGGATGTCCTCCTTGTTGTCCATGAAGACGGGGAAATGCTCGTCTTTCCCCTGCTTCACAGAGTTGGAGCGTGTCGTTATCGTACGCAACTTCTCAAACTGGAATTAACATCCAGAACCAAACACACACAAACACACAAACACACACAAACAGACAGACAGACACACACACGCAAATCCTTATTTAATCCTACGGCTATCCTCCTTTTGTACAGAAGTATGTATTAAGACTAAAATCATCATTATTTGATAAAGAGCTAACTGTTCCTCAACAGGAGCAGCAGTAAAAATGAACATTTTTGTCTTATTTTTCAATTTCCATACATCCCAGACATTAACCTTTGGATGCTGCAGACTCAGAAAGCAACATTAAAAACTTTCCACATTCGAAACTTTTATCAAACCCTCAATCCTGCTCACTGCCAGTCAGAAAGTTATACATACAATAAGCACAGACACACACACGTACATACACTCACAGACGGGGATACCTTGGCTGTACGTCCGTGCTCAAGGCACTCCTGTAGGTCCAGCTTGTCATTCGTCATGGGTGTCAGAGGTCTGAGGGTGGAGAACAAAGTATTAAAACTTGAGTCGGGACTTTTAAATCGGCTTCGATGAGAGTGATCTGATCATAACAGTGAAGAGTGTTTGTATCACCTGGACATGCCTGGCAGGTTTCCCCAGAAGTAGCGAGCGCGATGGGCAGCAGAGACCTCCTTGGCATCGATCATCACTGGGTTACACTGCAGAGGAACAGAAAGGTTACTTCCCGTTTCACTCAAGACTCTTACTAAACTGTAGATCAGTGTATGTTATCATACTGATAAAAACAAAACACCACAAGTTTGCCAACCATTTAAAGTTTTGTAAGCCAGCACGTTGATGATACACTGACTTGTAATCAGGTGAATGGTGTCTCGGTCATTCATACGTCTGTTCTCACACTATGTAACTTTGTGCTCTGTAAGATCACCCACAAGAAGTACGTAACACTTCACAGCACTAAGTCGCACACCACAAATGATTTCACTGATTTTGCTGAAACTAGATCATATTTTATGGAGAAAACGTTTTCTGGATTTCCCTCTCATGTCTTCCGGCTGCTCCAAAGGACAGTTAAATAAACTGCTGCCAACTGTAGTCGCTCTTAGCTAACGTTAGCTCAGTTTGTTAGCCGGGCTGTCCAGACTGTGAGCTCAGAGCACCAGGGGAGTGTTAGTGTTTGTATGATACATGTTTTGGACCATCGGTAAGAGGAGGTTTTCAGGCCAGCGGTGCCAGTGTCATGAAAGAACAGAGCTGGGCAAGTGGACAATGCAACCTGGCTCAACATGTACATAATGGCAGAGGAGAAGAGAGAGAAGAGAACGATGACGGAGGAAGCTAAGAAGAGAAAAGGAGAGAGTGAGCAAGAGTAGATCTGGGACTGAAAGGCTGAAAGACAGACGCCGAGCTGGGCCGACTGCTGTTGGACTAGTAAGTAATATTAGCTGGCTGCTATGTCTTGTGTTGTTGACCTTGCTTAATGATTGGCTGTAATCATAACAAATACACGAGTACAGCTGTCTATAATTACGTGATATCATACTCTGAACTGGGGGTGCTACATACCAATTTCTACGTAACGTTGCTTTCAGCTGGTGTGAAACAAACCTAAAAATCATGCTTAAGTTCTCTTGCGTTATCTGTGTATTTTGCTGGCTGCAGTTACTTTCTGGACTGCTATAAAAAGCATCTTGAAGTATCTAAAAATAACCTTGTATAGTCTTCCCTGACAGGACAATATAAATCTTTACATTCTTCTCTCTCCTGCTTCGGTCACCGCTCACTGAAATCTGTATTTCTATGCATGTTTTTCATAACCGTGTTTAGCTGCCGTGTTCATGCTACCTCTAAAAAGCGGGAGATGTCCCGTTTGTCGCTAACTCCCATAGCGACCACGTTCTCAAAGAGCCAAAAGAAAGGCCGCTCGTCGCCCGGCTTTGGTCGAGCCTCGTGCAGCAGACGGTAAAACTCGAAAAACAACCGTCCGGTTCCCTCTGCAGGTGGAGAGAGAAAGTTCAGCCTCCAAATTATGACATTAGACAATCGTCAGCGCCTCTGAGCAATTGTACTTCAAGTTATTTATTTTATTTATTCATAGTTTTGAAGGCAGCAGATTAAATCAACAGCTTCTTACCGTAAAGGCCTTTTCTTGCAGGGTTGACTATAGAGAGGTCGTTGCAGGGGCTTCCTCCGATCACCAAGTCGAATGGTCCCCACTCTTCGATCTAGTAATAACAACAGCACGTCAGAAGAGGTAAGAGTTTCTCTATCATGCTGTATTTACACTTAAATACTTAAACTCTTTTGTAGTCTGCTGAAAATTCAGGCGTGAATCTTTCACTTACATGTTTGTGTGTTACGTTGCGTACGTCACCCACGTACATGATGCGACCGTGATGTCGAACCATGCCGACAGTGATGGAGTCTTCACACACCTCAGACGCCACGTACTTGTCAACTTGGATGCCCAAATCCTTCAGCACCAACAGACCTGAGTTCACACACACACACACACACACACACACACACACACACACACACACACACACATTTTCATTTGTCATTACAGTAGTGACCTGAAGGTTAGAGAAGCGATCAAAGCAATCAAACATGATTGGTCAATACGACTCGGGCTACAAACAGAAATCATCTAAAAGTTGTAGAATTTTACTCAGATCTATAAATTTGAACCTCATGGTGGCGCTAGAGGAAAAGTCAAGGCCCAAGTTATCAGCAAAGTCAAGATCTGTGCAGACCTTCACACCCATCTATTGTCCATCAATCAATAATAATAATAATAACAAGGAAAATATACATTATGTACCTGTTGCAATGCCGTCAAACAGCGAGAGAACTCTGATCGGTTTCCTCTTCTCCGCTGCGACTGGAGGATACAACTTGGCTGGCTCCTAAAAAAAACAATTGATGAGAACAAGATGAGATAGACACTAAAGTTTACAGTCCGTGGAGAGAGCTGCACACAACAACAACAACAACAACAACAACAACAACAACAACAGCAGCAGCTTTATTTACGACCATCATCTGCTTCTTCAGCAGGAGTCTGTCTGAAAAGCATCAATAATTGAACGTGAACACGGTTTGTTTTGATGTGTATTAGACTTCATGGATAATTTAAATGAGACAAGCCCTAGAGCAGAAGACTCGCTGATCTCTGGATATTAATGTTTCCCGCTTAACGGTGATGAATGCTGCCTGATTTTTCTGGGAATTTATGTTTGGGGATGAGCGTTATTGTAATGGGTAGTCGTAGAAGGAATAGGGGTGTGATATAGTACAGAAGTAAAGGTAATTATAGTCGCATGTTTCTCTTTTTGCAGTAATCAGGAATATAATGAATTGGTCCTTCTGAATCATGAGTACTTTTAATTTTGGTACTCAAATAAAACCGTCAAATAAAAAATACAAATTTACTTCAGAGTTATTCTACGGACACACTACATACTGCATATTTAATTCAGTTTTATCCATACTTATGTAGTTCAGCTATAAACACGATCTTTGAGATGGCTATCATCATCGTCATTTCATATGTTATGATGAAGGTCAGAAGTGGAAGTTGTCACACTTACGAATTCCTGTTCATGGTTGTTGGCAAAGAAGTGCTGTAGTCTGCAGGGCCAGTCGTCCCGTCGTCGCAGTAACCCGTAGGTGCTCCGGGGGCCACACATGTAGCAGTTCCACGGGTCTTCTTTGATGGCCGCTGCCGCAGAGCCGGTTCCTACCAACAAATCCACACACTCCACGCAGAAACACCTGCACACATACACACACACAACATGATTTGTGGGTTTAATATGGTCAAATTAATTTGTGTGTATGGTGTATATCAGGTGGACTTGGACCGGGTTTACGCCGATTCTAGTGGTGGAAGTACATTTACTCAAGTACAAAATACAAACTTCTACTTGAGTATTTCCATTTTATACTTCCCCACTACATTTATAAAGTGCTCCCACATCTATCAGCTGCAACATTAATGATGCTTACACATTAATGTGTCAGTCCACGTTCAAATCAGTCATCCTGCAGAATAAGTACTTCTAGTTTTGGTACTTTTAAATATATTTTGATGCTTTTGTACTTTTTGAATGCCTGTTAGCAACTTCTCCAGTCTCTTGTGTTGCTGCTGTCCCAACATTTTTCAAACATGTTACTCATTCCAAATTCAAAATGGGCATATCATTTTCAAAATTCAGTTGTTGTGTTATTTTTAATTCAATGTGGAGTTTTGGTGTTTTGCACATCATCACAATTTTACATTTTACACAGTGTGATATACTACATGTATACGTCCTTAAAAATAAAGGCTGAAGTTAGAACCTAAAGTGGTTCTTCATGGTGATGCTGTAGGAGAACCTTTAACCGACTGACTCCCTCAAAGAAGCATTTATTATTATAAAGTCGAATTATGAGCTCTCTGACAGTGCCAACAAAAACTGAAACATTATGAGCTTCATAAAAGTTGAATTTATGTCAGAGTTGTTGCGTTGGATCACACTGGCTTGTACAAGTGTACTTAATAAAGTGGTTGGTCGGTTTTTATACAGTATGTCAAATAAGTATATTTAGATGCTTTTGTACTTTTACTTATGTACGAGTTTGAACTGAATATATTTGGGTAAAAATCTGAAGATGTCACTTCAGGCTTGTTGTGTTGAACATTTTTCACATTTCATAGACAAAACAAATAATCCATGAATTAAAAAAAAATAACAATAATAAAATGCTCATTAGTTCCAGTAAGAAAAAAAAATCTGATATTGATGTATTATATATGTATTAAGTATATTTTGATGCATTTGTACTTGAACATAAGTACGACTTTTAATGTTTTACTTGTAGCTGAGTATATTTACACTGTGGTGTTGTGGTACTTCTTCCACCACTACAGTATCTGAGCTGGAGTATGTTTGCAGTGATGAGGTCAGATTTGAGATGCCAAAATAAACTGTATATACATAGAAATAAATCTGGTTGGCTGACTCAGTCACCAATAAAGGGAATCATAAATCACTTATGACATTTATGGGTAAATTGTTTCTGTTGATGTGAAATCTAAGACCTTGTTCCCGGCCACAAAAAGAAGCAACTGCTGCTTGCCAGTCACCAAATCTCGACAGTGTATATACAGTATTGTACTGACCTACAGCAGTTGTTGTTGCCACACATGAGCACTTCCCTGCCTCCACAGCAGATGGTGCAGTAGGACTGGTAGCCGTCGTCGTCGTACTGGTAGGCACACTCCAGGAACGAGTTCTGCCAGAATAAGGAGGGCAAAGAGGGTCTTTGTTGTGTTTTCCATGTGTGTCCCAGACATAAGCAACATTCAACCAATGTTCAAGCTCAATATTTTCAGAGTGAAATGGAGGATTTGGCCCACCGAGGAAATGTAACTTCCACAGATATTTGTTGGTATAAGTAATTCATCAAAACAAACGGAAAATAATCATTGAAATGATCATTAGTTGTTGTATGCAGACATGTTCTTACATTCAGTCACATGCTGCCTGAGTCTATCAGTATATCTATTCATTCACAATATTCATGTATTATATACAGTATGCACTCACTTTATTAGGTACACCTGTTCAACTGTTCAACTCGATTTCTGCTACGACATTCAGTTGGTCGGATCCAAATTAGCTGTGAACAACATGAAAGCATGGATCCATACTGCCTTGTATCAACAGTTCAGGCTGGTGGTGGTGGTGGTGTAAAGGTGTGGGGGATATTTTCTTGGCACACTTTGGGCCCTTTAGTACCAACTGACCATCGTTTAAACGCCGCAGCCTACATGAGTACTGTTGTGGGCCATGTCTGTCCCTTTATGAAAGTGAACACATCTTCTGATGGCTACTTCCAGCAGGATAATGTGCCATATCACAACGCTCCAGTCATCTCACACTGGACTCTTAAACATCACAATGAGTTCATGTGCAACCGACAAATCTGCAGCAACAACCAACATTTCTGAGCCACGTCTCCAGAACCTTGTTGAATCTATGCCACAAAGAATTAAGCCAGTCCTGAAGGCAGAACGGGGTACAACCTGGCACTAGTGAGGTGTACCTAACAAAGTGGCCGCTGAGTGTATATATCACTATATAAAGGCTGATGTTTGATGCAATTAACTGTGTTTTCCTTGTGATCCATTACACACCAGACTTCTCAAATGCATTGAAGAAATACTTCAGAATTTTGTCAAATGGTCACAATATGATCGCATCATCATTACACGATTACATAATAAAAATATTAAATTAGCGCTCGACCCAAAGTGACCCTCTCTGGAAGGTTTCTTACTTTGCAGCCCTGGCACATCGCTCCTCCGAAGAGAGGATGCTCCAGAGAGACGTTGAGGCTTCCGCAGGAGATGCAGATATCTGAACAAACACACACGATATTATATTTAATACTTTGTTTAGCATTTTGATTAAATGAATGCGAGACTTTAACTGCCACAAACAAACCACAATGTGCTCACGATCAATAACAAAGACTGAATAATTACTCAGCAAGGTGATTTATAACTTTAAATTAACTTCCCAGCTCATAAGCTCATAGTGAATTATTACTGTATCGTAGGTCTTACTGCATAAATAAATCAGATGAACGCCAAAAATTTAAACAGGGACAAGAACTGCATTTTCGCTCAGAGCTACAGAAACACTGTACACAGACTGAACCTTTAATTTAATTTAAGATTCAAGTAATTTAATTTAGGCGTATCATTTACCCTGATTGACCTTACTGACCTTGTTTCAGTATTAAACAGGAATGAAACCACTGATAATGTAATAACAGCCTATTAAACAGTGTAATGACATTTCAGGTTACCCCCCTGTGTTGGTTGAGAATGGAAAAAAAAACGTCTGATAATATAATAATTTAATTTTACGTCAGAGGCTTCATACTTCCTTAAACAATGATGCAGGTCTTATATTTAATAGCTTGTGACCTTTCCAACTCATTTAGAGCGATATTTTGGATAAATTGTGATTGTTAACGCTGTTCAGCAGCGACTACACTCTCACTACAAGGGCAGGCGATAAAAATGAGCTTTTATTCATCTCTATAACCGGGGCTGAGCAAACTGTATAAACCATTTCTGTAAGCCGAAGGCATTGTACGGTCCATCCCCTTAAAGACGCTGTAAGTAATACATCACTTCTTTATTTCAAGTCTACATTTAAATGTGAAACTTTTACCTTCAATGTTCCTGGTCTTCTTTTTGATCTCATGTATGAGTCTCTCTGAAACACAAAATACAAACATAGCACACCAACGCAACATTTTTCACATGGATACACAAATACATCGACCACAAACAGCTACAAAAATAAACATTCATAGAGCACATTTTCCACCCATATAGCTCTCAGCACTTGACGGTGTTTTGTTAAGGGATGCTATAGTAGAAGGGACAAAACGCTCACTGCCATAGCGCGCACGCTTACAAGGCAAAGACCTGTATCTGTGACCAGATGGGAGCAGTGTGAAGGATGAGTTGAGGGGGTGGCTGGAGTCATGCGCTCCACTGTGTGCTCTGGGTGTAAATGGCTTTACGGTTACAGGTCTGAGAGGTTGGAGGTGGAGAGACCAGTGATTCTGGAGGCGAGGTGTGTGATGTGTGTGAGTTTGTTCATGTTAAATGCAGTTATTCATAAATTTGTTTTTCTTGTAAAAAATTGTTTATTTCTGACATGATATTCTGGGTGTTACTCTGTATGAAAACTGTACAAAAACATGTATAATTGACCTGAATATAAGCAGCCAGTACAATATTCAGGCGCTGGTCAAGCACAGAAGAAACAATGAGCAAAAAACTCTTATTAAATTTAAAAGTTCTTGGTATTTATTCCAACATTTCTCTCTGAGTGAAACAGCTCAGTCACTCACTGAACATTTTTCAATAAACATCCAGAGAAGTCGTAGGTTTGTTTGTTTTTAAAAAAATAAGTAGCTCCAGCTGAAATTGAATGTTTGCATGTTTACCTCTGGTCCCTTCGTCGATCACCTCTCTGATCTTTGCTTTCTCAGCTGCGTTCTTGCGCGGTTTCTTGGCAGGTGGAGGCGTGTACGCCGCCTCGGGCTCTGCCCACATCTCCGGGTACACTTCCTTGTATGGATTCTGCTCGCCTGAGGGAACAATTAACGCCGAGGTTTTTAGTATCATGTCACATCCAGAGTGAGCTCATGTTTCAAAGACTTTGGAGGAATAATACACTGAAAGTGGTTTAAAGCTTTTGTAGACTTTCAAACGAAGCAGAACAAACACAAATGAACACATCTCACGCTCTCTCTTTATCATGTTTGACCATTTTAAACAGCTATAAACACTTCTGCCTTTGGATTATATGTATGAACTAGTTAGTGTCAAGGATACACCAGCCTGTACTGTTGATACACCAGAGTGCTTTATATGTAGGAAATGTGTCCTGTCATTATAATATCTGAGCTGTCATCTCAAGGTGATGAACGGGAAAATTCGACAGGTGCTTCTGTCCAAAGTGACTTATAATAAATGCATTTATTTGAAAATATTATGACACCAGGGCTTCTTATACTTCTCAAATGTAACATGAATGTAGCAACTTCAGTACAATACAACAAGTAGGTCCTACCTAATCTGATTGGTCTGCTAGACATTTACCATGTGCTGTCGACCACCTCGTTAACTCAGGTGTGTACCATATTTGTTTAAAACACATTGGAGATCAAACAGTTTAGTGAACGCAGAGAAAATGTTTTTGAAGAACTAAAGGTTGTTAAATTTGGAAATGATTACATCAACGTTTTTTCAATACATCTTGACTTTTGGACTGGAAATAATGATCCTTTTCAGTAGATATCTTAGTCACTACAAGACTGAACTAGCAAAGCAGTTCAGTGTTTATATGTGTGCTATTTATTCAGTATACTTACTGGAGTAGCAAACTGGGTTCCATTACAAATAAGAGTTATGACTGATTACAGGTATTAGTCAGACCCCGTGTATTTCAGTGGAAACGGAGATTGGAACAGAAGCGGCGAGCAAAAATATTTTTATTTTGAGAGCAACTTTTGTTTATTTATCTTATTTAAGTTGGTAACTGTTGTATAATCACAATATTACAGTCAAAGGCAAACTTATTACTGACACTGATGCTTACAGACATCATCACGATGTGATCAAAACATGATGTGTAGTATGTTTTTAATAACTCTTGTAAATTATATATATATATTTAATATGTGTGTGTTTACCCTCTGGAGGGTCCAGTGATTGTGGGCCGCTGGGTAGGAAGCCGGTCATGGCCCACTCGATCATCTCTCTGGTTTGAATCTCTACCCCGTCTGCATCATCGCTCGGATCACAGGAAGGAACTGGCCTCCCCGCCCGTACACTGGCCACCTACACACAATAAACACACACACACAGTTAGCATAAAGTCATGGTACACAAGCACTAAAAATATATTGAATAAGAAAGATATTTGCAGTGTACAAATCTTTTGCTGCTTGTTTATAATTTTCTGGAAGTTTGAATGAATGAGCGTGACTCCGCAGACACATTACAGGACCATGTGTTCTGTATTACTTAAAAGAAAAAAACAAAGTATAGCTGGATTGAAAATAACCCGCAAAAATATGACAATGAAACAAATGTACCCACATGTTGCCACTTATAAATTGTGGGCAGAGCTAGATGGGAACAACACCTCCACAAATGCAAAATAACAGCCAGTGCAAATGCAAATGTGCAGATCTTGTTACGTAAGAAAGGAATGAGTAACATTTGACCTTTAGTCTTGTACATTTATATTTTAGATGTTGGATTTCATCCAGAGAGAAACACAACAGAAATACAATCAGCCATCAAACATGACGCATTTCTTTTTAATCGTTTTTTGAAAATTTGAAATAATGTTTGAGCTCTATTTTAAAATAAGTTTAAAATAAGATAAGACAGACTTTATTGATCCCACACCGGGGAAATTAATCACTGGTTACATTACTTTTTATATAAAGTTTAATAACTAGGTTCAGGAACAAAGACCACACATCCCATTTAGCACACCTCACCTGTTCACTCCCCCTGGTTTCTATAGCTAATTTCCCCGTTCATGACAAATGTACTGAGGGTGAATTTTTATAGAACTCACCTGTTCAAATTATATCAAGGCTTAAAGTTATGAAGAATTAACAGTGTGGCTGCTTGACTGACAGGTAGGTGTCATTACAGATGGCTTGTGTGAGCAACTGCGTGTCAACACTGATTTCTCCTCTCATACCTTTAAATCTAAATTTACTTATATAAGAATGTATTCATTGTTTTTCATTTTTTTCTTTTTGCTCTTTGTCTGTATTGTTTCATTGTTGCCATGTGGAGCGCTTCGGGCGGCATGTTTGTCAGAAAGGTGCTATATAAATAAAGTTGTTACCTGCAGAGCCTCGAAGATGGCTTTCCGGTACATGGACTGTTTGTTGTAGGTGGGCTGGTGGAAGGCAGCTGAGAAAGAGCTCAGAGGCATCAGCTTCTCCACACAAACCTGCAGAACAAAGGAATTATAATGAATGTCATCAGGATTAATAGGAAAACCAGGTGAACATCAAAAAGGGCCTTGAAATCCTTAATTATAGTGATATTGTGTGCCAGAGTGAGTACAGTACATACTGATTATTTTTAGGAAAGATGGCTCAAAAGGCAATGGGGGCTTTGGTGCAGGAAGTCAAGGTCATCTTACAACAAACCAAAGTAAATTCACCATATCCAGTTATTATAGTTTCTGCTGAACACAAATTAAGTGCTGAATTATAGTGACAAACCTGTGGAGCTGATATTTTATGTGAAAAGGTTATGAATGCCATCACTGGTATTCTGTATTCTTTTCTGTCTATAAAAGCATTAAATATGAATACGGGAACGTTAAATACTTATGGTGTTAAAGACATTAAGCTACTGCCTTCAAGCCAAATCACTTCCCTAAAAATTGCAGCTATAACATCAGACATTCTCTCTTTCTCTCTTACTCTTTGTAGAAGGACTTTGGGTCCCCTTTCTGAGCCTCTGATGTGACTCTGCAGGGCATTAAACACACATTATACCCTTATTTGATCCACTTATTTCGGAGGATTCTTCAATAAAACTACTCACCACGGAGAATTTGCCGTCTCCAAACCACATCACCCAGCGAGTCCCATCTGCGGCTCGACTCCGGCCACTCATCCACCAGGAAACAATCCGTCCGGGCCACCAAGAGAAACCTCGGAGCTTTCCAAACACCAGCGTGCCGATGCCAAAACCCCTGCCATCCTGTTGGTATACAGAAAAACAAGTCCACGCAAATGTCAAGACAAGTAAGGTAAATACTAATTAAACACATCTTCAAACTAAAACATTTTAAACTGAATATTAATGTCTAAAACGTTTAGTGTAGTGGAGGAAAATCACATTCTCAAGGCCACAAATGGAAAAGTCACAATAGTACAAAGGCGTGACATTTCAGTCAGCGTTTCAGCCTTGCAACCTTCATCAAGGTTCATGAAGGTCACCAGACTGAAAGTTCCTGCGTTTGTACTTTGAAAAATGAGAAAGTGTTGTACTTTTAATTTATTGCATCAGCCATTTGTCTTTGGACCTCTACCAAACGTCACTTTAAGCACAAGATTTATTGGTTCAGCCTCTGAAAATTCATTAATATTTGAGTTTGCAGAAAGTAAAGCAATCAGTAAAAGAAGATTTCTCCCATTATTCCCATTACATGTGCTACTTTTATTGTTTTATTAGTTACTTTAAACAATACAGATGACTTTCAGAGACCCATTTTTCATCCTCAATGGAGGTCACTAATTCATAAAAAGTCTTATAAAGACTCATTAGTAAATTTACCTGGTACTCTACCTCGCTGGGTGTGGCTTGTTCTCCCCTGACGACCGGCTCCGGTGTCACGGCGACCGTTGGAGAGGCGGGGTCTGTGTGTTGTTGTGAAGGGGGAGGAGCTGGGCTGGCTGGTTCCTCATCTTTGTGAAAGTCGCCCTCTGATAGGTCGTCCATCATGTTCATCTCTGCCTCTCTGTAGGCCCGTCGCTCTGCCTGTGAAGAGAAGTTTTCTGTGTCATGTACATGTCTAAAACAGCTGCACTGTCCTGTGGTGTGCCTCAGGGTTCTGTCTTGGGTCCTTCATAACTATAACAACTTTTATATACTTCCATTAGGTCTTATCGTTAACTAATTTAAAGGATTCTCCTATCACTGTATGCTGATGATATTCAACTGTATGTGTCTGAAAAGCTGTTTTGATAAGTTGTCTGCCATCAAGGCCTGGTTGGAAAACAACTTTTTACAGTTAAACACAGACAACACTGAGGTCCTCATCAATGTATCCGATGGCTCCAAAGGTTGCTCAGTGCATTGGATCTCTTTCTCCAGCTGAAAAGTCTTCTCTTAGAAATCTTGGTGTTATTTTCAATAAGTCTATGCACTTCAGAAAACCACTCAACCGTTCTTATTTCTTCCACCTGAGAAACTTTGCCAAACTTAGGACTGTTAAATCACAACCTGAACTTCAGATAATAATTCACACTTTTATATCTCTTCCCCAAGATTCCTGTAACTCCCTTGTCAGCTGCATCAGTAAGGCGTCTCTGGCTCCAACACTCTGGAAAGCTCTTTCTGTGTCTGCTGTAGCCTTTAAAAAGCTGCTCAAAACCCATTTATTCAAAGTCTGCTGTATGTCTTCATGTTCTGTTATTGCTCATGTTTTGTTGGGTTTTTTTTTATTAATTTGATTTTATTTGCATTGCTCCTGTGAAGCACTTTGTGACCTTGCTCTGTGAAATGTCCTATACTAAATAAACCTATGAAATATATTAAAGAACATTTTAAAATGTGTCTATTGTCTGTTTATTATGAAAGTGTTCTCTGAACTCTTTGACTTCATGTGAAGTTCAAGTTAACAGGCTAGACAAGCAGGGCTACCATGGGACTAGCACTTAAGTTTAATAAGCAATAATTCTTCATGAATTCATGATAAGCTAATTGAAAATTTACACACACAAAAAGGCCCTGAATAAATGAAGCACACTAAGTAGACTTTAAATACTGTTGTGCTGCAATATGAAGTAATAAATATTTATTCCGTACAGTGGAAATGATTTCTTAAATAAACTCTTGATGTGAGAACAGTCCTTTTGCATTCTTGACCTCCTCTGTGGATATAATACATGGCAAACATATTTTACCAACAGCACTAGCACCAAGTCTACAGATTTCACCATTTATGGCTGACTTTTTGGCTGTCAGATTTTCCTTTAGGGGGGAAAAAGCCTCCACATACTCTCTGTAGCCTCCTCCACTACTGCTCATACGATTAGATAACAGATTACTCATTCAAGTCTTTCATCAAGTAAAAATACAACAGCTTCTCACGAGTATCACAAATACCATTCTAGTTAGAGGAAAACGCAATTGGAATACGTTAAATTATACTTTTGACGAGTACATAACATTTAAGTCTGTTAACTTAAAAAGAAAAATAGATTATTAACTGCAGGGATAAATCACCAGTGCTACTCAAATAGATGTACACTGTGGTTCTTTATGGTGATTACTTTGGGGAACCTTTTACCTATCGGTTCTTTAAAGAACCATTAATCATCAAGTTCTTCCCTGATTTCAGTCAAGGAGCAATATAAAATAATTTGAATTAATATATGTAATTTTGAAAGGAACATTTGGTACTTATTACTTAAAAAAATAATTCAGTTAAGTTTTTATTACTATATAAAATTCCAACAATATATTATTATTATTATTATTATTATTATTATTATTATTATTATTATTATCACATTACTAATTGCTCTCGCTAAAAAGTCATAGAATATCAACCTTTACCATTCGAAATGTCACCGTAACAATGACTTCTACACAGATCTGCAAGTTAGTCAATAGGTTTGGCTTATAACAGTCATTAGTAAAAGCCATGTGTACTTCAAAGAGGCTGTTCAAAGGTTTTTCATCAAAACCAGGTCACATGCTGCAATTTAAAGAACTTTAAAGAGCCTTTAAAAGTAAAAACAGATAATTGAACATAATTCTGTAAAGGTTCTCAGTCATCCGGGTCATCTTTCATCAAAAAAGTTAAGTCTGGGGCAACTGGACTGTTTGTAGATCCGTGAAGACGTTTCACCTCTCATCTAAGAAGCTTCTTCGGTTCTGACTGTCTGGTGGGAAGTCTGTGTATTTATACTAAGCTAGTAGATCTACCCATTGTTTCACCTAGTTCGTCAGTGCTCATTGTTGTGTGACGACTGTCGTCAGAGTCGTTGATGGTCACCTGAGGACTGGTGTGAACGGCAGCCTCCTCTGTTGAGTGACGGTTTCTCTACTTTTTACTCCTCTTTAAAACCACCTGTCTTCTCTGTCCAAGATGCGAACATCATTGTCATTAAAGAAAATTAATTATACTTCTGTGCTTCTATTGAGACTGAGAGAACTCTTAAACAACAAATAAAGGTTCTTTAGGATAAAAAGGTTCGCTGTAGCACTTAGGAAGTACCAGTTTTTCTCAGAGTTTACTGTAACTACTACTACATCACACATCATTCATTTGTTCTGCAAACTATATCGCCTTTTGTAGAGGATAGTGTAGTCAAAGTGCTTTACAGACGGTAATAAAACAATGCAAATGTCGACAGTGCTGGGACGAAAGCACAGGAAAAATAAACCAATAAAACCAATATGAGTGATAACAAAT
Organism: Protonibea diacanthus; assembly: GCA_028641955.1. Lineage (NCBI taxonomy): Eukaryota > Metazoa > Chordata > Actinopteri > Sciaenidae > Protonibea > Protonibea diacanthus. The sequence goes on from CM053992.1 coordinate 15,524,785, forward strand.
AAAAATATAGATAAGAGCGGGTAAAATATTTTAAAATGTAAATACCATAAAATAAATGACTGAATAAAATATTGTAACCAAACACCAGGATAAAGAGATGGATGGCATTCTTCTATGTTTGAAATTCACTTAATAAAAAAAAAAAAACCCCAACAATGAAGTTTAATCCAATTGAATCAAATTTATGTGAACAATAAAACTGCATCATAACCATCATTTTCTAAGCAGGATGAGAAAGAGTCGCATGCAACACTGAGCGGCTCTTCTGTCAGCGTTCATATCAGCTACAATCTTTCCTCACACTGCACATTATTGTCATTGATCATCACTGATCCTGTGCGTTTCATCAAAAGCTGCTCATCTGCCATAACCATTATGTTTTTTTGTTGGTCAGCATGCAAACTCTGTCCTTCAAGGAGGTCCTATAATTGATGTTTTATATGTGGGTCTTTCTTCTTTTTTTTTTTTTTTTTTTTTGCTGATGTACTAGATCAAGGCCTTAGTGCCCCGGGCCGTAGGAACAATCCTTTAATTGTTCCTCTAAACAGGAAGTGAGTGGGGAGAAAGGGTGCGGTGGGGAGGCAGTTCAACGGGTTCAGCTCAGCAAGGAGAGAGAGAGAGAGAGAGACAAAGAGATGTAGAGAGAGTAAATAGGATTATATTATAAAACTGAGGAATATAATACAGACAGAGAGAAAGTGGAGCATGGTGAACAGAAGACAGAGAGATGATACAGTACAGACGGTTTTCAAGTTAAAGCTCTCTATTAAAGTTAAAGGTCCGGTGTGTAGCCATCAAGAAACACACTGTCTCTTAAGAGGAGCTGGTTAGCTTAGCATAAAGACTGGAAATAGGTGGAAACAACTTGCCTGCATCTGTCAAATGATACCAGCACGTCTACAGTTGGCTAATTAATAAGTTATATTGATATCTTGTTTGTTTGATGTAAAGGGGAAGTGTAAAGTACTCATCTGAGGTGTTTACCACAGGGACTATTTCTTGGCAGGGAACAGTGACTTCAACTCAACAACCCAGCATGAAACCACAACCTGACTTTTCACACTGGTTTTTGTATAGATTAAACAAACAAGACATAACGTGTTAATGCCGTCATAGTTTTGACAGCTTTGAGTGTCAACAAAGTGGTATCGATTTTATCTTATCTAACACTCAGTAAGAAAGTGAAAATCTGCAGCAAGAAAAATGCTCGGACACGCCGGATAAGTTTTATGTTGGTCATGACAAACAACTTAACTTGGCATAACGTGATGAAACTACATCTGATGAGACTATGCGATACTTTACGAGACGATACAGAAAATGTTTATGCCTAGCTCACCCTCTTTGTCTGAATCTTGCCACCAAGTAACAAATAAAGTAAGGTGAAACCATACAACCTGTGCCAATTATGGGAATTATAGCGATCCAGAGAACGTGTGCGATCAAAGCAAATAAACTATCTATATACACATTATATATGTACGGCTCCTACAAGTCCAGTATGTAGTGCAATACTTCAGTAAACTCTGATAGCCACCAGACAAAACAAAATCAACACCGAAGCTAAAAGTCAGAGCTCTACTGACATTATTTCACTGACTTATCTTGGAAGTCTGGCGAAGAAACAATGCAGCTTTAAAAGAGACAAATTTATTTAAAAATAATCACAACCTCACTGGTTACTAAACTGCAAGACTCTCACTGGCCCAGATGTAAAATCCCACGACTCCTCCGGAGCATTTCCATGACCTAAAAACATTTTCCCTCTTTGGTTTTCAGCGCTGGAGAGAGCAATTTGGTTTCCAGTGTAGTAAATGTGTGAAACAATTTGGTGGGAACACGTCTGGCTAAATTCCACATGGGAAGAAGGGGAGGGACGATGGCATAAATTCAAGTGGAAGAGACAGTAAAAGTGAGAGTGTTAGGTCATGACAGATCTCTCCTCCGTTTGCCCCCCGAGGTCACTCTTCCCCGCTCCTGTTGACCTTTGACCTCATAAAATCCTAATCAGCCTGTTACACGGATCATAGACAGACCACACATACAAACACAGTGATCCAAAACACACACACACACACACACACACACACACACACACACACACATATACGTGCACTGTAAGGGAAACTCCACATGTCGTTACATTTCTAAAACATCTGGACTTTTAAGTATTTGTACATCCTAAATGAGTACATGCAAACTGTAAGCAGGTTTTGATGCACTGCAAAAGAGACAACATTAAGTCTACTCAAACTCCACACTTCACACATTAGATATAAGCTGTCGATGGACGGACGCAGAGCAATTCACAAAGGAAATGAAGAAGCTGCGTACAGCTGGAACAAATTTAAATTGGTGGTGAGAAACATCTTGGAAAACTCAAACTAAGTATTAAATCCTGAAGGAGTCATTTGTCATCAGTTTGTTTAGTTTAACTGGCAGTGACATCCGAAAGACTGATTGATGTTTGATGTCACACCAAGCAGCAGCTCTGTGGCTTTGAAGGGAGCCTATGTAGTGCCAAAAACTGCAGTTCCTCAAACGTCCACTTGAGGTTGGCCACAGAACGAGTCAGTCTCCATAAGTCCCCATGTTAAAATAAACATGGGGAAAGGAATAAACATGTTTACAGCCTGGTACAAAAAACAGTTTTGATCTCTATAGCTAATTTCCCCGTTCATGACAACTGTACCAAGGGTGAGTTTATATAGAAATCACCTGTTCAAATTATATTAAGGCTTAAAGTTATGCATAACTAACAGTGTGGCTGCTTTGACTGACAGGTTGGTGTTGTTACAGGCGCCTTGTCTGAGCACCCACTTGTTACTCAGCTCGACTCATTGCCAGTTTTTAGATTAGCCAGGAGGCGGAAGACGAAGGACTGCCAAGATGCCGACAGTCAGAGCCACAGATTTCGTTCAGAAACCTATGGGTGACATGACGCATACGCTGTCCACTCTTTATAAGTCAGTGTGTCACACGTACTGTATCATTGCCCACTGTGACAGATCGTCGTATATACAGTATTAAATCAGTATACTTGCGTACATTATGCTTTGAAATGTATGCGCTGTTACAAACATATCACAGTGAAAATTAAACCACAATTAACCTGATGTGTTTAAATAGGAATAAAAAGAGGAATGTGCCTGAAAACAAAATCTCCAAAAAATTATTCCAACTTTAACAGTGTAGATACTTTTATGATCATTTCTATGCATGTGTTGTTGGAGCTCTCTGAAGTTGCCAGTTTTTGATTAATACTGAGTTTATAATTAATTTTAACACTATAGAAATCAGCATTTGTCATTTTATACTAATAGTGTATGATTTTTTTAATCTTTACCTTTCTTTCTTTCATAGTAACTATTGAAAATGTTGCTGGCTTGTGTTCATTCAAGAGCTGCTTTTGTACAGGTTCCTTATGTTGCATGTTTTTCACATATTCATATATATTTATTAATGTATTTATTACTACTTCTTTCATTTGTTATTTGCGTTTTTGTTTGACCTTGGTGGTAAGCTGTTGCTTAAATTGCGTTTGAATGAATAAAGCTGTATTACATTCAACAGAATTTCCTTCAGGATTAATTAATCTCATACTTTAATGGATGTTTTAGTAAATATATACATCATGCACCTGCTTAAATCATTTCTACACTTTGCTGTTGTTGCTATGAAAGAAACTCGATAATTTCTCTCAGCATCTGGGCCGAATTATCTCATTAGAAGACTTGGACTCGACTCGTTTTTGCTACGAGGTTATCAGCCAAAATCCTACTTACTGGATGAATCTGAGTTTGTTGCCTGGCAACATTAGCTGATTGAGCACCCCGTCAGGAAGCATCACTGCTTTCGAGGATGCAGATGACTCACTGATGACAGACGAATCTGTATTCATCTGCTCAGGTTTGAGAGCAGCGTTGCGTTGGAAATAAACTAAAGAATCCGCTCCATGAGACTGAAGAGGGGTCTTAAACAACAATACAAAACAAAAGCACGCTGCTCTGCTTGATTATTTCTGTCTGAAGTGGTTTATACCGTGTTAAAGTAAAACTGGACTAAAATCCAGACAAAAAAGAAGGTGGCTATGATGTACTGTAACTCATTTTTTTTAACGTTTGATATAAGACTAAAAACCTGAGAGTCTGTTTCCCTGAACATTCTACACACTGAGCTGGAGAATGGAGCAAAAGCACTGCAACATGTGAGATTTTAAATTACCTACTAACCCATAAAAAGTACAGTAATTAGGCCAAGTTGACAGCATTGTAACTGGGAGGCTTCCACTCCGCAGGGCCTCATTCGAAGCTTCAATGGTGCAGAACATTTTCTGGACTGGAACATTACGTCTGCTCCCAAAGATCACACACTACCGAAGGCTAAATTCGAGTTACTGTTTGGTAACCAGCCGCAGGTGGTCTTGATACTTGACATACTGTAACATGAAGGTCAGAGGTATTAGCATAAACTTAACCTCAAGTGTTTTTATAAGAAAGACAATGATTTGACTGGGCAGCCAGTCAGAGCGCTCGCTTTTACACCCTGCGAATGGCTGTTTGATGAAGACTGACTGGTGCAAAATCAAAAGGGCACAGTGCCAAAACGACGGGCAACCACGCTCATCCAGTGTGCCAAATGTCTGAACATCTAATTGTGTGTCATGGCCACAACACAGAAACGGTACATATATTTTAGTACTAAGCTGCAAACACATCCCCTACCTGCATTTTAGATATTACAACCACTTTGTGTATGTTTAATGGTGCTTTGGTCTCACATCAGTGTTTATTTTAGTAGCTATGTTAGATTTAGTGAAAATGTTTATCCATTTCAGTTATTTTTCTAGGTTTTTTTTAAAGATATTTTATGCTTTAATAGATTGTGACAGCTGGAGAGATAGACCGCAGCAAAGCACCTAAGGTGGACTTGGACACCACTTCCTTTATAGTTTTAGTCAATGAAAAGTCAGTACATTACATTTTAGTCAACTTTCTCTCAACAGAAAGAGAGATATGTCTTTCATGAAGGGTTACTTGTTTTGCTGCTATCAAACAATAAAGATAAATAAAAAATAAAAAGTTGGAGATTGGTTCAGGTTGGGTTCGGGTCTGAATAAACCCTGACTCGTGCATCACTATACCTCAATATTCTCTTACTTATTAGCCCACCACAAATATTTCAGTCTCAAAACATTCAGTTTGTCATAGTTTTTGTTACCAAACATCTATTTCTATCCGATCACCATCTTGACATTTTTTATCATAGTTTTTGTGGTGCACTTCAGAAGCTTCTGTATTTCAGAATTTCAAACTCACCTAATAAATACATAAATACAATAAATACATCTTTAATTAAACATTATTAAGAAAACATCAGACTTAATAGCAAGAAAACTTGAGCATTAGTTTCAAAATCATGACTGATTTTTGCTTTTTAACTTGCAAGATAACATAAACAGTGCGTTAAAATTATAACATATGTGTAAGATTTGTCCCGTTAGGAACACTGTACAGTTTAAAACACACTTTCACTGTACCTCAACATACTATAACATATCCTTTTCATTGCTGTACGAGAATATTTTGTTTCTTGTTGGCCAACATATGCGAAAATATGCAAGCATCTCAAATCAGCGGGTATTATCAGTCGTGCTTCAACTCGTATTCCACCACTAAAATGCACGTCTTGCACATGAAACATACATTGTGCAACAGTTACGTAATGACTGTTGGTGCCATGCTGGAATAAAAATGACCTTCTTGGTATTGTCACAGAAAATCGAAGCGTGCACAAAAAAGCAGCATGCATGTGTGCTGCTCATGTGAGGGGGGCATAAAGGCAGCGAGAGGTTGTAACTTTGTGAGTTACGACTTTGAACTCTGACGAACCCCGTGGCCTGGTCAGTGTTTTCACTCTTAGCGCCGCCCCCCCTTGACCTCCGACCCGTCACCCCATGACCTCGCCAATGAGCCGTTTCTTAAACCACGCCCCCTTTATGAGCGTGACTGACCCTGACCTCGAGATGAACCCGACATTGCTCAACAAACACACAGAGCACAATTAAGAGAGCAGTTAAGACCCTCTCTCGCATTGTCAATAGGCAGCACACCAAGCGACGGCTCTTTCATTAGCATCGATCGCGGCCGTGGGACATGTTGAAGGAAACAATCAGAGGTTTTCCATGAAGCTCTCCTCAGACCTCTTATAATAGAAACAACCAAACGACATCTGTACTGCAATGTGTGACCTCATTGTAGAGTAATCATTTGGTGGCTTTGTGTTTTTCATCTGCTAATGCAGCGAAATGTTGTGATAAAATTGATCAAACTGCGTGTCTGAATCCTGAACGTTGGGGATTTCTTGTCGTTTTCCAATCATTAACACGTTACACAACAACTTTTACAGTGAGTGGAAAAAGCTTTTACTTCAGGAAAACCAACAAAAATGACCTCCTGTAGTGAAACAGACAAAACAATGAGCGTCTGTTTAAGGGCAACACCAACTCTGATGAGCATAAAAAATTTGGTGTATTGGTGATGTTATTTAACATGTTGGATGACCGCTCCTCTGGTGAGTAATAGAGTGAAAAATCCTTCAAAATAGCTGTTTTCTTTGGCAGCACCACCAGTATACCACACCTAACGTTAACCCTGCAGCATAATACTTAAATGTTTGGCACAGTTTTCCATTGGACAGTATCAGTAGCACTAGAAGAGAGAAGTTTGGTATTTTTTCTTTTGTTTTTATATAAACGGTTCCAAATGGGGTCACAAGAAAAACGTGAAGGTTTTAAGATGATTAATGGGAGAGAAACAGAGATATATTTTGTTGAATGCTGATTTTTTCTTTTTTCTTGCAAATAACTGACTGTTTTTTTTTTCTTTGTGACTCTAAACTATGGAAAAAAAAAACTCTTTGATTATAGAGGTCACAATTGGCAGGCAACCAATGATGACAGGTCACAAGTAGAGGTCGGAAAAGCCAAAAAGATTGGGAACCACTGTCCAGATGGACCATGCTACATCCAGAGAAAGTTCAAATGAACCAACTTCTTTTATTAGCTGATATATTTGAGTGTCAGGTGTGAGACTGTTAACATATTAAGGATTCGTTTGCATGTCTTTGTTACCAGTGGAAACGTGGGAAATACTCTGAGCTCCCATTTTTCCCCTCCAAACAAACAAACAAACTCTGTTCAGTCTAATCAAACCCACTTTCAGATGTTTACTTGCTCAGATCCTCCTTCCATATGTTCAAACACTTGGCATAAAGCCACCCTGAAAAAACTGAAAACACAGTTTTACTTCAGCTAACAAAAAGGAAACCCTGCCAGCAAACATAAAAACAAACCTGCCATGAAATAACTTCTCGTAACAGCTTGTAACACTTTTTTGTTTTAAAAGAAAACCCTTAACAGACTTCACACACTTGCATACTCTGCAACACGTGCACACGTGGAAAAGACTAGAAAAAAAAAAAATTAAATCACTTACAGACTGGACATGGCAGCTTTGTAACTGCAACCCTTCCTCCCTCGCTCTCTTTCGCTCTGTCATTTTCTGCATCTGTCTCTCTCACCTCCTCCTCTTTCTCCTACACTTTCCCCTCTGTGAGTCTCCTCGGACACCCTCAAGTTGTCTTTACCCTCGTCCCTCTCTGCTGATTGGCCAGTTGTGAAGTGTGTGATTTACTGGCTCCTTCACCTAACAGATGTTTAGGTGAACTTCAACAACACACACACACACACACATGCACAGTGAGCGGTGGTGTAGAGTTATGTCTGGTATCCCCGGGGCTTTAAAGGTGATGACGACACACACAAAGCCAAGCTAGTGTTTACATATGTGTGTGTATACGAGATGTGTGCGTGTACCGAGGTCAAAGGTTAGGTAAGCCTCAGAGTTGACAAGGCAGTAGGATGTGTTAGGGTCGAGACCTCACATATATACACACACATGCGTACGCACAAAAAAAAGCACACACGACTGTGAAATGCAGTTACACAGCGAGTCACATGAGACAGTTTAGAGTTACAGAAAGGAAAATAAAGTGAAGCTGATGTCTTTATACTGAATGTACGACATGGGAGGACACTTTTGAGTTACTACTTTGATACATTAAGTCTAGTAAAAATAATTTACAGGTGCATTATTATTTTGTCCACTAGAGGGCAGAAAACCAAGATGACAAACAAAATGTTGACATATAAAAGTCGTGCTAGCAAATCAAGTGGTCACACGGCATCATTACCATTGATTAAAGACTTGTATTTCTGTCCATGTGAGGCCTGAAACAACTCCTGAGAAAAATATGTGTCTCTGTAGCTGCTAAATGCTTGACTTTCTTCAGCATCTAGTTGCTAACTTTGCCTGTTTTCTGTCTGGAGCTGGGTTAGTGACGTACAATGAGCTTATCAGAGTTTTTTTTGCCAAGAGCATTGTGTCAGAAACATGGAATAAAACCAAAACCATCGATTAATCAATCAACACATTAATCAGCAATGAAAATAACAGAAGAGGCAAAAAACTGCAGTTCCTCAAACGTTCACTTGAGGTTGGCTACAGGACCAGTCAGTCTCCATAAGTCCCCATGTTAAAATGTCCAACTTCACAGCAGAAATAAACATGTTTACAGCCTGGTACAAAAAACAGTTTTGGTCTCTATACAGTCCATAAGCAAGCCATAAAACGCTCAATAGGTGGTGGCAGTAACAAGCACCCACAGAAGGTTGAAAAGAAGAGGACTGCTAAACAAAGTAAGCTTTAAAATATTTAAAACAATCAGCTTCACATTTGTTAGGCGAGCAACACTGAACAACTGTTTTTGTCTTTTAATTTGCCGGTTTGTAATTATTTCATTCATAAATTTATTATGACATATATCAATCCTCATCAGATCTTGTTTTTATGTGTCTGACAGCACAAAGTGAGGTTAAGGCAGTGTTATATATCGTGCACCCTCTAACACATACAGTACATTATATATTACACTCCCCTCACTCACTATTTATTTTCTTGGCTGTAACTTTAGACATGAAGTGAAAAGATGCCAGATTTTTTTTTTCTTCAGCTCAAAATGGAAAGACTTACAGGTTTCCTTCAGACAGCAGTGTGGTGGGATATTGATAGGGGTGTTAACAGCTGGCTGCAGTTCAACTGACTGACAGAGCAAACACACACACACACACACACACACACACACACACAGAGGCAGAAATCTGGAACTGGTTAACCTCTGTCTCTGTCACTGATTTCACCCTCAAACACACAGACACACACACACACACACACACACTCACGTACACACACTTTCTCTCAGGTTTTTCTTTCACTCCCTCACTTTGTCAATACTTGTCTCTTTCATGGCTTTACATCTCAGTTAAGCCTCTTACCTTACCTACCCTACCATCTTTGTCTTCTAGCCTGTATGTCTTCATTCTTTTCTTTCTCTATACACCTTTCTTCCTTCCATTCTTTGTTTCTCCCCTCTGTGCTGCAGTATTTCTGCTCTCCTTTTCAGTCCTTCTTTATTTATTCATCTTCCTTTATTTTGCTTGTCCAGTTTCCCTCCCCTGTTTATGGAAAATAGATAAGCTCAATTACACAAGTATTACTGGGAATTTCTATGTTATGGTACTTCCACTCCACTACATTTCAGAGGGAAATATTCTACCTCACTACATTTACTTGACAGCTGCTGATTCTTTTGAGGATTAAGATTGAAGATTAGCGCATTTTGGCCTTCCATGCCAACAGTGTCTTGTTCAGGCTCCTTTCTGATGTTTATTTGACTTGTTAGCGTCTGTACCAAAGCATGATTTCCACCCTATTAACTTCTCAGATGATTTAATCTAAATGCTGGAGGCCAATAGAGGTGGAAAAAAGAAGCAAAGATTAGAGAAAGGTCCAAAAAATTAAAAAAAAAACACAAAAAACTTGCACTTTGCTGTCCCACTTATCATCTCATAACCCCTCAGACTTATCTTAAGACCCTTTGCTGGGGCCAGATCTTAGGTTAGGCGCTCCCAGCTGTCAGAACTCCTGCACTACAGATACAGATGCCGCTACAAGTTAAGCTAAAGTAGCTGACCGCTAGCAACAAGTCAAACAAACAAAGCAACAAAGCCATCAGGAAACAGCAGAGCAGCCAGGGGACTTCAGAGAGGAGACCAGTAAATCTTTTCTACTTAAAATATGATCCACTTTTACCAGAATCAGTTCAAACGCAAAAAGCAAATTCATCAAATTCACTGCTGCTATTGTCCAAGCTAAGTTACCGAAGCCGCCTTGCTGTCAAGCATCAAGAAGATAGCTCACAAATTGATGCGATTTTAAGGAGAGGACTTTATTTCAGACCAAGAATGAACTGGAGAGGACACATTAAGGGCCAGTATGAGATAAATCAGGATGTTTTTGAAGAGTGAATCATGCAAAGATACTTGATAAGTGGAGTTTCAGAATGAGAGCATAGAGCTGGAAGGAGTTATCAGAAGAGCCTACCTATTAGTTCTACTTTCTTTCATCAGTCATGGCTTGAGATCAGTGAATGAGTCAGTAAGTGACATGATATTGCTTACAGGAAATAACACATGCTCTACCTCCTTCCGCAGTACGTCTTTCTTTTTGTTCAGCTGTCACATGCACACAGTCTGAAGACAATCTGGTATCAGTTTGACCAATGAAACTTTGGTTGTGTTTACATGTGGTTCCATTATGAATGAAAGACTTGTGTGCTTTAAAACCATCGATGTCTTCACTGTCGGCCTCTCTCCCTCTTCCTCTCTCACACACACTTGCACATCCTTGAATGTTTCTGTGAATAAACCTGAATGGCTTTCGATCTGCTTCTCATTACCACATCCTGTCTGTCTTTGAATTTTTTACGTTTTCATGCATAAACACACATCTACAGACATGAACTCACACACACTCACTCTCTGAGTTACAGCACAGCAGCACATTTTCTTCTCGAGTATCTTGTCTATACAGTCGTGCCAGATATTGATGATTTTACACTTCAGATCAGACACCAATATAATTATAAATAGCTGATTATTTTAACTCTGCCACTGTGTGCTGGTTGTTGCTTGCAGGTAGCACAGAGTGGGTTTTTAGACATTTTCACTTGCAAGCAATGTCAATGAGAGCGGTGAGAGTGAACAAAAACAGTTAAGTTGCGGGTAAAACAAAACAATGGGTTAATAAATATTCGAAATATTTGTGGAGCTGAATGGGACTGCAGAGTTGGCAGTTAACTCTGTTAACTGAGGGTTTATGACTACAAGTGACCCCTTTCTCATAAAAGATGGCACATTAAGTTAAAAATCTTGATTATAGCTCCTTTAAATACTAGGTGCCGTGGTGCTGTGGTTAACCTACTTTGGTTAGCACGGTGTTTGAAACAATGTGTTTGTTTAGGAGGAAAATAAAGACCCTTGCTGACTTGGTGTGAGTCTCTGCTATATTCAGTGTCACAAGCACAACATGCCATAGTTTCCACTGACCCAAGTCAACGAGAGCACATGTTGCAATACAGAGTGTAGGCCAGGATTTTAGAAATACTGTAGTCATGAGTCCAAATTCCTTCAGCAGAGCCCCACGCACAAAAGACATTTTTGTCCATCCAGCAAACCGTAAATCATCTGAGTATTTAGAAATATATCACAGAGGGGTGTCGATTAGCTCAGTTGGTAGAGCATCCGCCCCATCTCTCTCTCTCTCCACATTCCTGTCACTCTTCAGCTGTCTCTGTCAAAAATAAAGCTTGAAAAAGGCCAAAAAAAATCATTAAAAAAATATATCACAGTTGTTTTTTGTCACTTATCTAAATGTTGTTTCAAATCTTTCTAATCTAATTCACTAAATAATTACTAAATTTGGCCTAATTCTTAGTCAGAGTCACACAAACATCAGAATCAGTCTTTTAAAATATGTAGTATATAATTCATTCACTCCATTGGCTTCCGCTGGCCTCAATGCTAGCTATGGCCTTAGTTAGCAAACACGCGATAAAGTCGAAATAGAATAAGGCAATTGGCGTCCAAGCCTGCACAGTGAAACCCTTTCAGATGATCCAGAACATGCTGGCATGCCTGGTCTTCAACCACCTACTTGAATGTCCTCATACAGACATGTTACCTCCTCCAATGGAGGCCTGGCTCTGCCACCCGTACGCTCAGGGCAATCCAAACTTTTCTCGCCTGTTGTTCCCCGTTGGTGGAACATCCTACCAGTATCAGATCAGGCCGTCCATCTCTACTTTCAAAGACCTCCTGAAGACCTTCAGCTCTTCAGTGAGGACCTCCTCTCAGTACCAACAACTGGACATGATAAATCTATCCCCCTCTACAACTGGACCTTGATTCTGTGTGAGTACTGTCACACTGTACATTGATTGTTTCTTCTTTTTGTAAGTCGCTTTGGATAAAAGCGTCAGCTAAATGACTAAATGTAAATCCAATCTTATGCCACTTCATGTGGGAGTAACACAAAAGCAAAGTTGACCACCTAAATGAAAACAGAACATAGAGACCGAGACTAAACATCAACAATTTCTGGACCACTTTGAATCATTCTGACAGGCCCGTTTTATATCAGCGTTAAAGTGATAAAGTGTACCACTTCTGCACTTCAGGGCACAATATGTCAAAACCAACCAAAGTTCCTCAAAAACGACAAATGGTACATGACAGCCAAGGTCTATTTTCACTTTGAATGGTTCATCACTTTGTTAAGTGTTGAGTAAATGTCACATAAAAGAAAAAAAAAGTGAATGAAAATGGAAAACCACAGTTCCTCTTTCACCAGCTCACTGTGGGTCTGTCACAAGGGAAGTCCACTCCCTTCCAGTGTAAACAAATACACAGCACAGCGTCTTAATGAAGGGTGGGAAGACTGCAAGACAAGAGTGTGTGATGAAGGCTGGAAAAAATGTCAACGCAACGAGTGTAAGTTCAACTAAAGCTGATGATAAAAATATCCGTGAAAATGTGTGTGTGTGTGTGTTTTCAGTGGTTTGTTTTTGTTTTGTCAAAGTACGTACAGGTTGACTGGTTAAATACTTTTAAGGACAGTAAAGTGTCGCTGTTATGTTAGCAGTTACATGTAACGATGTAGTTATTGTTTAACAATGAATATTTTACTGTGCGAGGTTTCTTCAGGCTTGAGTTCAGACTTTTTAAGACCTTGTTGAAACCATATAATGCAATTTAATAATATAATTAACTTAATTATCATGACTTGGACCAAGATAAATGGTGTAACATTGATGGGTGGATTAAGAAATTAAAAATGATTCAGTTATTGTAAGTTTTTGCTAAAACAGACACACTTGTCTAATTATTAGTTGATGAGCTTTGAAATACTATTTGAGCAGCGGTGGTGGCAGCAGTAGCAACAAATGACAGCAGAGCTCTAAGGCTGCATTCAGACAGGATCAGGATCAGTGTGGCGCCGTGTGGAGGTGAGGGGGTTGTGTCTGTGTCTGTGGTTGTGAAACAATCAGAAAATAACTTTTTATTTTGTTGTTTAAGCAACTTTATTGCCGCCAGCGCTTGCTCACTGTCATTCACTGCCTGTGTCTCTCAACCAGCCTTGCTCAAACCAAACTTCTTTTTGCCTCAACTAATGTAAATTGGGAGCCAGACTCAGATTTAGAAGCTGGTACATGAAATAAACAAAGCCCGAACACAACAGGTAGAGTATCAGAGTAGTCTCAGTTTCATTCAGGCATTTCAGGCTGACTGTGGAGGTTTGACCGCTTTGATCGTATTCGGGCACCAAAATATACGACCGTCACTCAAATGAATGAACAACCAGCCGGATCCTGTCTGAATGCGGCCTAAGGTGAGCGGCGCAGCATGCAGCAAAAGAGTGAACATAAACACATGGCCATGTTTAAATGTGTGCATTGGATATATGTCACATGAGCGTAACTGAACTAACTTCTTTTAATAGTACAAATAATGTTCAATAGCTTTATGACTGCTCTCTCATTTTATTAGAGTTAAAAGAACATTTAACAAAAGAACAGCAGGTTAATATCCCTAACACATGAAACTGTTAATCATGTTAACATTTCAGCATTACCGCCACACTGAGCAAAGTGTTGTGTAGGTTGATTTCATTTCACAAGGGGACTTCCCTTTTAAATGACAACTCATTACTACACAGAGCAAAACCAATCTGCACATATGTCAGCCACGTAAACTTTTACAGCAGCGTTTACGTGAAAAATGGCTCCAAACAAAAAGAATAAATAAATAAGCCTCCACGTTACTGTAGCTATAATTTCACACAGACAGAGACCTGTTTCTCTCCCACCTCCATCTTCCAGCGGCTGAGCCATTCTTCTCTCTGTCTCCTGCTGATGTAGTACGGATCTCCAGCCTGGAAAGTCACTCTGGGTACCGGCCTCCTCCGCAGCCTCCCAGTCTCACCCTGAATTAAAAAAAAAAAAGCTGTTACATGCTTACTCTTAACTCTGCTTGTACTATGAGATTTTTTTTTTCTTGGATGTTAAAAAAAGAAAACACCAGAAGCTGGGTAGCAACTGGGTTTCTCACCTCTCTGGGGGAGTCGCAGTTTCTGTCGTCTGGCTCGTCTGCAGGAGAAGAAAAGGTACAGGAAATGGCCCATTTGTACAGATTTAACAAGAGCTTTAATGAGGAGGTAAAGTCATGGTTTTCATCACTTTGCCCTGGCATCCATATTTAAAGCTGAAATGCCTTCTGCAATCTGGAAGTTATTTGACTATTAAAATTTCAGGTAAACTGACAAGACGTTTCAGACTTGAAGCATCTAAAATGTATAAAAAGTTAGCTGTTGTTTACAGATCTTAATTACTTTATATACAAGCAATAATTATACGACTTTGAATTAAATCTATACCCTTATTCTTCTCTTCTCTTTGCTCTAGTTTCCGCCGCCCACGCTTCTTGCGAGGGGAGGGGGAGGGCTCCGGCTCCTCAGGCGGGGTTGGCGGGGCGTTTGCACAGGGGTCAGAGGTCGCCATCTCCTGGGAAACAGACGGAGAACAGTCTAGGTCTGAGAAAACTGCTGCTGGCCCTTGTCTAGACTCATCAAAGGACTCCACAGACATTATAACGATACACACACACCCGTACATGCCTTATACACAAACACACACACACACAATCAAAGAGCTACTGCAATACACACACATACCTATTAGTCTGCCCTTGTTAGTACAATGCAGAGCAGGTAGTGTGTCTGCGTAGGATCAGTATAATAAACACCCACAGCTCCCATTAACACACAAACACACACACACACACACTTATGGATGAGAAGGGGAGCTGATGTCGTTAACAGTGCTAATGATTAATGAGCACGTGTGTTAAATGATGCTAATCCATTAAATTGGGTTAAAATTACATATAATCTACCTAAAAAAAATATTGTTATGATGACAGCACGTTGTTTGTTTACTCCCGTGTCTATAATCCAGGCTCTAATTCAATGGCTTATCCGTTAGCTCAGCAGAATTAATGCTAAACTCTGATCATGTGTCCCCTCTAAAACGCCAGCAGGGTTTTTTATGTGTGTGTCGCTAACAGCTGAGCAGATTTTATGGATTGGTAGTTGGAAAGATGAGAGCAGGGGTGAATGTCAAGCTCAAAGGCTAGCTACCGTTAGCTCGGGCTAACAAGCCCACAAAGGCTGTAATGAGCAGGTGAGAAGGTCTGTAAAAAACCTGAGAACACAAAAGGTGACTAAAAAGGCCGCAGGGGCAAACTTAACTATACACCAGCACACACTTTTAACACTTGGTACTTAAACAGGAACAGGGTTTTTGAAACATAGGTGGTGTTGGGTGTCTCAAAGGCTTTTAGTGCCCAAAACTTTCCCACCTACACACAAACATTTATATTTCGTGTTAATGTGCGCTTGGTGAGAGTGTGCATGTACAATTTGAGGCCATTTATTTACCACTGCATCAACCTAGTTAAAGTCAAGCTCTAAAGGAAGTAGGATTTTTATGTCTCCAGTCTGCATTGCGGTAAAACCCACCCGGGCACGTCTCTGTCATTGGACAGCACATTTTTGCCAACCAGACTTTTTAACTTGCTAAAATTTGGTAATTTTTCTGGTTTATGTGCTTCAAAATATACTACAGACATTAAATAATGTCTCTTTTGGCTGTTTTTACGATCATAAGTTTGCAGGGGGTGCTTTATTTTGAAATTAGACTGGATTCTCGATAGCGTTTATGTGTCTGACTTCTCGCCAGCTCAAACTGCTCTGTGCAGATTGATGTGGAGACCACTGACAGTATAAAGCATGGACAGACACCAAGCTCAGAGCATGGTAGCTTCACTGCTTCTTCCACCTCCGGGCTAATCTAGAAATCAGCAACGACGTGAATCATCAGTGGAGCTGAAGCAGGCTGAACGACGACTGGGTGCTCAAACAAGCCACCTGTTACAGCACCTACCTGTCAATCAAAGCGGCCATGCTGTTAATTTTGTATAACCTTAAGCCTTCATATAATTTGAAGAGGTGAGTTCTATAGAAATTCACCCTCAGTACAGTTGCTATTTTTTGTACCAGGCTGTAAACATGTTTATTTCTGCTGTGAAGTTGGACATTTTAACATGGGGACTTATGGAGACTGACTCGTTCTGTAGCCAGCCTCAAGTAGATGTTTAAGGAACTGCAGTTTTTGGCACTTCTACATAGGCTTCACTTCACAGACACGGAGGCTGGCGCTTGGTCGAGACTCACTTAAGGGACGCTTCTGAAAAAGACCCCGGCGTTACTGGTGGAGTTTGAAACAATGACTAGAACGGCCGCGACTAGCTCCGGCAGAACGCGTCACATCCGTGCTCGGAGGAATTTAAATGGCCTTTAGATGACGGTACATCCCTTCAGCTCTAAATTTAATTTCTGTTATTGTCACTGCACTATGATACAGTTGGTAACCGATTACATCTCATCAACTCTCACTAAAAGTGTGTAGAAATGTAGAAATTATTAGCAGAGAAGCTGCGTGTGTGTGAAAAGCAACAGGTTGAGACAAAACAGTGGGAAATGAACTGCTGAAACAAAAAGCGACTTGACTGTAAAAATAACATATTTGTGTTTATAGCATTTCATAGACTCCATAAATTGCAGGAAGCGCAAAAAAAGGCACAACACATTCAAACTAAATAACTCAAAGCAGTCAACTAAATTCAACCACTTAAGTCAAGTGGTTGAAATCAGTGTAAAACTTGCTACATAAAAAATAAACCAGGGTTGCTTTGTTATAAATTAGCTGTGCGCACAAAAAACAATCAAAATCATGAAAAGCATGAATTAACCGAGATGAAAGTTTCTTTAAAATTAAATTAAAATGAGTGCACCAGCGTCTATCGTGTGCACATGCAATGCCCTCACGTGCCCTCGATGCGAACACGTGGCCTTAGCTTTTCTTGTTTTTAACCCCAAACTGAACTTTCAAGCTGCATTAAGCAATCTTTTAACATTAGAAAAGACTACAGCTAACTTTTAAGCAAACAACTGACTACTTACACATTCAGCAGAAACAGAGGAATCTGGACTTGCAGTCATCTTTTTGGTCACATGTCGAATGTAAATCAGCCCTGGTTTGGTCCACCAACTCCTGAGAAAAATATCTGGATGTCTTTGGATTGCTATATGATTCGACGTTTCTTCAGCCACAACGCCTCTCCGCCATTTTGCGCTAAAACAGGAAGTGTACAATCGGCTTGTGTGTGAGCTGACTGTACACTTCCTTTTATGAGAGCAGGTGCATTTGTTGGGTTTCATTTAGGCCGGTGAACCAAAACTATGACCTCAATGCGGCGGCTGCAGACTACAGCGTTGATTCACAGAGATTCACTGGATTCAGTATGACTGTCAAAGAATTACTTAATGCAGCTTTAAAGTTGTACTGAGAGAGTTTATCTTGTTTATTAAGACATCTTCAGGCACAGACTGCCTTTAACAGCAGCCATGATCAAGTTTAAACTCACCTTCTACCTCCTGCATGTAAACTGGTGCTTTACGTTGTCTGTCACCTTTTTCAAACAACTCCTCGCTGACCTGCACTTCCTCTTCTAACCTTGATCTTGAATGACAGAGAGTGTGGAAAGTACCTGACTTCACTGACTCTAACCTAAGCTGTGCAGCACAATATAGTGATCCAGCGATGGGCTGTTTTTAAGGTTTGGATGAAACGTTGATGATGCCCAGGGGAAGGTTGAAGAGAGAACAGGATGTAGCAAACAATAAAACAATAGTGCACCAAAAATAATAAAAATAAGCAGTCACACCAAGCTAATGGAGCAAATACATATAGATCAGCCAGTATGTATTGTAGGTGTTTCCAATATCAGACGGAGGTAACACAAATGTGCACAGCAGGCACTTTTTTTATTTCACTTATTACTCGCGGTTCACGTCGCTGTAGTCGTGAATCTCCTCCAGATTATGCCTCGAAGAGTATGTCTCTGCTTTGCATCATAGCCCGTCTGAAAAAAAATAAATAAATAACACCCTCTAGAGGAAGAGCTACTTTATTATCTGTCCTTTGTTTGCCTCAGGTTTGCGAGCTAACTACATATAGCTACTGTGGCCATGTGGTCAAAGTGGCTATCTGTAGTTGCTTTGCTCTAACGACAAAGACAAAAGTAACCTGACAGTGGTAAAAAATCACAAACAAGATGAAAAAAATAATCTCTAATGATTATTCTGTAGTCTACTGAGGTGTGATTATCCTCAAAGATAGCAACTCTACAACTACACTGCAGTTTATTAGGTTTATTGCAACAGTTCTGCATTAAATCACCACAAAGGTTATAATGTTGAAACTGTTTTATAGAGGTGTTCATTGAACTGTATAGTCATTTTGGAGGCTGAAGTTTGTGATAAAGTTGAATTGTATGGTATTATACTGAACAGTGTATCTATAAAGGCTGCAGCTAATTATTTTCACTACCAAATAACCTTGATCAATCATTTCAACGTTCAAGGGCCCTTTATAACATCCTACAAGCCCAAGGTACAGTCTTCAAAAGCAATTTTTTGTCCCATCACCTTCCCAAAACATGATGATATTCAGTTTAATATCATGTATCACAAAGAAAAGGAAAGAACTCTCACATTTAATAAGGTGGAACCATTAAATATTTGTCCTTTTTAGCCAAGGAAACCTCTGTTATGTCCAATGAAAACATGAAAAACACTTCTTTGTATAACCTCAATAAAGTCCAGTAACACTAAACTACACAAGTGGATTTTACATGAAAATCTATGCTGACACACTGACACACAGAAAAACAGTTGGGCAGATTTTCTTTAGCTTAAAAACCACTAAGATTAAATCTTATTTAACTACTTTAATAGTAGATTTCTCAGTTAAGTGACTCTGAATAGCCAGATTAAGGAAATTATTCAACTTAAGATACACTAATCTGACTTCCTCCATGACCTGAGGTTAGAAAGCTCTGTGTGGTTTGCAGAGAATGTTTAAGTTAATTAATACAGGACCTCAACACAACACAAGCTCGGTTACTCGCAGCGTTTAGGTTTAACTTAAAGGTTGATTCTTTTTTGGCTCAAAAGAAGCTAGCTTTTTATCTTTCAGCCGCAAGTCGAGACACTTCTTGTCAAACACTGCAAACACAACCGCAGTTGTTCCACACAATGTTTCTGTGACCTTTTGGGGTTTGGGCACAAAACACCAAAAGAAACCAAACGAAGCTGCATACATGCCGAGATCAAACGGTTATCAAGTCAAGCTTAGTCCAAGTTAAGATCTTTTTCCAGTTCCAGTAAGTATAGTTTAGTTATTAGTGTGCATGAAAAGTTTCATTATTTAGATCACATTTTACTGTGGTTGTGAGGGGACTTTCATGCAAAAGTATTGTATAAATGTCAGGGGAAGGTGCCAATAATAAAAATCATTATTCCGACTGTACTTCAAACTACTTCGAAATCTTCAAGCAAAAAAATCACAAGTGCAACACGCATGCATAAAAAACCACCAGCTGCTCCGCACATGGGAGTGAAACGAGGGAGAGAGGAAAGAAAGAGGGAGAGACCGACACCTATCCGACAACGCACAGCCTTGTGAACGCACGGAAATAAATAAACAGCAGCTAGAATAAATAAGAAACCAAGAGACGGAGGATTGAAATAGTTAAGCTATTTGAGCTATCCATGAAACTGTCACCGTTACTGTTATAATGTGTGTGTGCGTGCGTGCGTGTGTGTGTGTGTATTCAGAGCAGTGTGTTTGTGTAGAGTGAGTGAAGGAGACCGTCCCGCTCTGCTCTCTACAGTTGGTGTCTGCTCCACCCTGAGCTCCACACAATGCCTCTATTCCTGGATGCACTGTGCTGTGTGCGTGTGTGTGTCTGTGTGTGTGTGTGTGTGTGTGTGTGTTAATGGATAACATACGGTTGGCTGGGCAAAATGCTTCTGGCTATACTAGTACTATCATCGATTACTACGACTTCTCAGACAATTACTGCTGCTGCCACTAACTACTTTTACTGACACTCGTGCTGCTGTGTACTTCTTTAACCTCTGTACTAGTACGATACTTTGACTATTATTCAACAACCACTATCGATACTAATGCTTATATTTTCATGTATTTCCTTTTATTTTTTATTACCTCTGTGGCTATGAACTGCAGTTCCTCAAACGTCCACTTGAGGCTGGCTACAGAACGAGTCAGTCCCCATAAGTCCCCATATTAACTTCACAGCAGAAATAAACATGTTTACAGCCTGGTACAAAAAATAGTTTTGGTCTCTATAGCTAATCTCCCCGTTTATGACAGCTGTACTGAGGGTGAATTTTTATACAACTCACCTGTTCAAATTATATTAAGGCTTAAAGTTACGCAGAATTAACAGTGTGGCCACTTTGATTCACAGGCTGGCGCACAGAGCCACCACACACTGAGCTATGTGGGCAACGTCACAGATACACTGTCCATTCTTTATACTGTCAGTGCTCAAGACCTATGTTTATCATTATTATTATTATTAATGCCATTATCACTACTATCACTACTGCAATGATTCCAACTGATGTTAAGAAACTATTACACTGTTACCATTGCTTACGAGTACAATTACTCCTACTATTACTACCTACTTCTAAATACTTTACAGTGTGATACACAACATTAATTATAGTTACCACAGACAGTATATCATTGCGGTCTGTTAAGTGTCCTGTATTATTTCTAATGGCTAGAAGAGGGCAGCTCCACTGGCTGCAACAAAAAAGTCTTGTATTGTCTTGTATTATAAAAGATTGTATTGAGTCTCAGGGAGAAACAAGCCTACTTCTCTGTTGATTCATGACCTCAGTAAACAGTTTCTTCATGAGTTTATGGTCTCAAGCTCTAGTTTCAAGTCTTCTCACATACAGCATGATGTTTAAATTTGTAAATTATGGTCCCATTTGGAGTAAAACAGACAATAAAGAAGGATCTTGTGATTGACAGCTCAACAAAACTCAGATCAAATATGAACCAAGATTATTGCACTGCCTCATTTTTTTAGTTGTTTGGCTGTAATATGAGAATGTTTATGACCAGGCAGGACGTCATTTTTTCCTGCCTGAAAAACAGAGTCAAAACCAGCCGCAACTCACCCACCAGTGGCACACTCCCATCCAAATATTACCACTACAGGTAGCTACTGCAACTACAATAGCACCAATACTACTGCTACTCCAACAACTACAATAAATATTACTATCTTTACAACTACTGCTCTCATTTTATCTTCTAATAACAGCGTTACAAATACTACTTCTACTACTAGTGCTACTATTTCTACTACTGCCATTACCAGTGCCTAAATAAGTCTCATACTAATACTACTGTTACTACTGCAGAACTGTGATTGATGGTGTTGTAACAGCTACTACCAGCAGTGCAGAACAAACAACCTTCACTGACACGCAGACCTTTTGTTTCATGTCACACGTATGTTTTGGCTCCAGACGTGTGTTTGTTATAGGTGCACATTTGCGTGTGTGTGTGTGTGCATGACAGGACTCACATTAATCCTGCCTACCTTGTCAGAGCTCAGACATCAAAGCATGATCAGACCTGCTATACTGCACACATGAATGCACACACACACACACACACACACACACACTCTCTCTCTCTCACAGTAGTTCAGTCAGTACTTCTCTCTGTCTGGGGTTGTTTGATCAGCTATATTGACTTGCTGATTTGACCACAGAGTTCAGTGAGCACAAAGACACACACACACACACACACACACACACACACACACACACACACACAGGTGAGCGATAAGAGGATGAATGAAGGGAGAATTATGGAGGAGAGGAGCTGCCAGAGACCTCAAGTCAGAGAGGGAAGAAATATACAGTATGGTGTCCTTACAGTAATAACACAGCTCTGTAACACCACTCACATCTTATTACTGCTGGATTAAAGGTGATTGGAAGGTTGCCAGTTCAAACCTCCAGTCGAGCTCACGCAGAGGGAGTAAAGTAACACGTTCACCTTGTGTAAAATTAACAGTTTCCGACTCACTCAGCACAAGTGGGCACTGACTACGTTAGAAAAAAACACAGCTGAAAACTACTAACGTATACTCATGAACATGCACAAAGTAAAATCCAGCAACCTGTGCAGGTATGAATTTCAACTTCTGCCCATCGGACCAACTTCATCTACGTAATCAACCTTTCTTTCCGATAGTCAGTTCTAGCTGAGTTTCTTCTGTGTTTTTATTCTTTCTGTGTCAATGTAAAGGTTCCGATGATAAACAGCTATATAGATACAGAGCTGTGTGTCTGTGGTGATAGTGAAGGTGTAGTTTATGTGTCATTTGTTCTGAAGCCTGGCTCACGTAGCAGTTCTTGACACATGATGATGAAGCTCAGCTAATTAAACTTGTGGCAACAAGATCAAAATAAACTCTAGACAGAACAAAAAAAAAATGTGCTTAAAAAACTACTTGAGTTTTGTTTTCATAGCTCCTGGCCATCATTTCCATCAGTTATGATAACATTACTCACCGGCACTCACCAGAGTAATTGCAAAGAGATCTAAGGACACGTCAACATCACTAAAAATAAGTCTGAAGGTTGAAATCGAGCCAGTAGTTCTGTCAGATTAGCCACCGCATTGCTAATTATCCCTCATTGTACAGGAAAACCACAGGGGTGAAAAGCTATAGCACGTATGGTCGGTCAAACGTAGGAGCCAAAATGTGATTATTACTTGTGTTGTTTATTTGTTTAGATCGCACACGTTCTCTGGATCACTATCATTTCTGGTAATTGGCACAGGAGGGGAGACAAAGAGAGTGAGTTAGACTTCTTCTGTTGCCGTCTCGTCTAGTTTCGTCTCTTTGTGCTACGTTAAGTTGTTTGTTATTCCTTTGTTAAATAACCGCTACAAAACTGATGAGACTGTGGATCTTTGATTTGAACGAGACAGTTAAAAGCCTCCCAGACTTTGATCCTTTATAACTTACTTTTAACTTTCTGAAATTCTGACAACTTTCAGCCTTTACTTTGGTGAGTACAATTTTAGAAGAACGAGTTTTATTAAACTTGCTCCAATTAATCAGAGATTTTCTTCTCTAAAAAGAAAATGATGCCATAAATTAAGCTAAAAATAAGTCGTGCCAGTCAGTTAGCTAATTATTCCACATTGTACAGGAAAACCACAAGGGTGCAAAACTATAGCATGCATTCTAGGTCAAAGTTGAATCAGGAAGTACAGTTCAGTTGTTTATCACTTTCTATTTAACTTGACTGACAGACTTTGGTACTTTCTAACTTACTTTTAATGTCATTGCCATTAACTTAGACGTTACTTTGGAGCAATTTGCTATCTGGACTTTTATTAAATTTGCTCTAATAAATCACAAATCTTCTCCTCTAAGAATGTTGTGGATGGAGCCAAACTGCAATAATTTATGAAGAAATGAAGCGCTAGCATTTCAGAGCTGAGGGATATGCACTGACTGTCAATGTGTCGGGGAATCCCTGCTCTCAGACAAAAAATAAGAAGTCTCAATGTAACACATAAAAGCAGAAGAAAGGCAACCACCAAAGGAAGCTGCTGTGAGAAGCTTTGCCACATCTATCAAACACATTCAAATGTGACAATTATTAATTAATGCAATAAGTGTGTCTGCTTTAGCAGCAGCAGCAGCAGCAGCAGCAGCTAACACGTGTGAATGCATAAATGTGAAGCAGTTCCTGGAAGCAGTGCACGCATGTTTAACATATCTTATCAGGCTTACAGGGGAATGCTGCATAGGTGGAAAAGATAATCAATCACCCCGCTGCAGTTTCCAGTATAAAAGGCAGACGACAGCCTGTAATTACAGTACTCACAGGAAGCAGCTGTTTGCGTTTCCTGCCAGGACGACCCACTCTGCGCTTGTTGCGGGGACTCGCTGGCGTCCCCTCCTCTGGACTGTCCTGGTCTGCTCCATCTTCACTCTGTCCAATTATAGAGAGAGGCCACATTAAACACTGAGTCAATCGAATGGCCGTATGAAGTTATAATTGATGACAGCAGTGAGGCCGCATTAAACCATCAGCGATTCCAGAGGATGTAGTTAAGAAACACTCAGTGACTGGGAAACGGCATGAAATGAATAAAGGGTGTCACACTCTGAAGAAAAAAAGCCAAATTTAAAATTTAAAACTTTAAAAGCAAATATCTCAAACCAGCCAAGTTCTTATTGAACAAAGCCAAACTATAAATAGAGGAAATATGAAAGACAAAACCAGAAAATTATACGCTTGCAGACATAAAAACCAGCTGTCTTTAGTAAAGCAAACATGTTGTAGTACTTCTAGACCTGCTGTGGCTTGATCAAAGCACAAAAAAACGTCTTTAAACGTAAAAATGTCTTTTAGAAACCAGCGGCGACCTTGGTGAGACTTGTACATGGATCCCTTCAGTGAAGATTTGAACCTAAATCAATTCACCTCAGCAGTTTGTTCCTCTGCTCAGCTCACAGCACAGACAAAGTGGTACAGCAGAGTTGTAGAATAGCAGCAGTGTAATTTTAGAGTGATATACTGTATAAAATAAAAATAGCACGCTGCACCTGTGCGTCTCGGCCAGATAGAGAGCGTGTTGGGTCAAAAGCAAAGCTAAAGAACAGCTTTGAAACCAGATGGATGAGATCATGATGAGATCTCTCTTTCCATCTTCACTTTTAATTTGTTAGAAAATCAAATATGTAAAACTACAGTTTTTAGATGCTTTATGATGTTCTTAATGTTGAGGTAGCTCACTGGTTTACAGGAAATCCTGCATCCAAAGTCCCACTACACTAAAAGTACATGAATTAATAACAATAATATACTTTAATATGTATAATTTACTGGATAATTTTACCTCTGTGGACTAAAAACTGCAGTGGAGTTTAGGGTGGAAATCTCCCTTTGGTAGATCTGTTAACACGACATAAACATCTCAACATTTCTTCTTCACTTCTTACTTCTTTATAAGAGGGTTGAACCTGAAGAGCGAGAACCAGTGATTTTTCTTTGATTAATTTATGATATTTTATAAACTTATCTTAATCTGAAAAGAAACTATATCCATCAAATAATTAAATACATTTTCTGCTTTTGCTCTTTCTCATGGTGGGAATTGTTGGGTTTCTGTGAATTATAAGATTTATATCATTAATTATGAAAAATGTCATGAGATAACTTCTGTTATGATTTGGTGGTATATGAATAAAATCATAGAGGTAGCAATGTAAAGTTGTGTTGTGCTTTCTATGACATGGACTGTAGTCTGGGCCACGAACATGAGAGCTCAATTTGACTTCAACAACAACCTGTAACTTTAGAGTGACCTCATATTATTCCTAAACCCACAGATTAAATGAAAGCCCTGAGATTATATGAAAAGCATGAAGCAGACTGACCCTTTAGATAAACTCTGCAGCCAATCATGTTAACTGTGCTGGGGGGGAAATGTTCACATTGCAACCACCAAAGAAAAGATTAAACTTCAGGTTAAGATCCACACATGCTCTGATCAATCACGAAACATGGCAAACGTGTGTCACAGAAACATACTGACGCACATCTCACCAATCAGCATTTAAATGTTGTAAACTGTATGTTTACTTTAAAGCACCTCTCTGACCTTTTCTCTCCACATACTAACTGAGTTTAGCGACACAAAACTGAGTGGCTAAACTCTGAGTATCTGATCCCAAACACAGATCCAGTATCTGGAATATATTGATGAATAATTAAATATGAGGGACTGCTGTGGTGCTGTAACTCCATTTGGCTGCCCGCTATGGCTGAATGAATGTAGTTGGTGGCACAAAGATGAATCTTATGATGACACTAATGAAGAAACTGTAATTAATGAGGAACAATTCATTTTAAAGGGACTTACTTTGTCCCACATCTGCCTTTTTTTATTTGCCCACTCCTCTATCATATTATAAAGTACTAAAATATACACTCATTCACAACCAGAGCATTCTGTGGATTCGCTCTCTCCCACACAGTAGTGATCTTTATAAATGCACGGCATATGTATATATAGATTCATGCAGCCCTCCCCACAGCAATAATTTCAGGGTCTAACCAAACGTGAGTCAGGTCCTCACTTTCTATTTTTACATCGGCTCTGGGCCAGATTTGAGTTGCGGAGAGTCTCGGGTCTATGCGATATATTTATTGGGCCCTAGAGGATATGTGAAAGAGAAATAAAATAAGCAACACCTGCTGCATCTTTAGTTAATCAGTCCACGCCTAAATGTGGCTTCATTGTGTGAGAAACGTCTCTTACTTTAAGAGTATCATGTTTTATCCAGAAGGCAGGAATTTGCCACCAGCAGCGTTTTTTTATTATAGGTGTTTTATGTTCATATTTGAGCTCTCTCTATGTGCATCGCTGCCTCGGGCGGAAATTAAATAAATGTCACTATTACAAGGCAGAACCATTAGACACTTGTAGTGCTGAAGCGAACACGGCGGCTCTGAATGTATCAGTTATGAGGAATAGTGTTTTTAATGAGAGGTTTGCCCGACTTGTTCAAAGCCTGGTTAAGGCTAAAAGATTTATGTAGCAGAGTGTCAGATGTATTTAAATACAGGGTTACAGGCCACAGGGTTAAAGAGTTTTCTTTATGTCCACCTCAGACTACAGCTACAGAGTGTAGTTGAAAACATTATTGCAATATAATTTAAGATATAACATGAAATATATGTGAAAAATAAGGATCATCACTTCAGACAAGAGGTAGACCATATAGATAAAACCCTTTCTGCCTGAGATATGTGTAATTTCTCTATATCCGCATATCGATACAGTTTATATGGTGATATATGATAAAAAAATAACCAGACAGGAATGTTTCTTTTTGGAAAGAGAGATCTTTTCATCATGTAAAAAGACAATAAGTCCTTCATATTGATATTATTGCACACAATGGTCTGCTTTATCCAGAGATACTTAAAGGAGCAGTGTGGAGGATTTGCTGGCATTACAACCCCACTCATTTCACCCGTTCCTCCTTTGTGCCCGCAAAATACATGAAAAGGGGGTTGATTTAGAGCCAGCGTTTAGTTTGGCTGCTCTGGGCTACTGTAGAAACATGCCGCTTCAACATGGTGGACTATGTGGAAGAGGACCTGTGGCGTCTGTATATATAAAAGCCTCATTTAAGCAGTGAACCTCCGTGGCTGTGAAGTGAAGCCAATGCCAAAAACTCGCCAAAAAAAAAAAAAAATGTTACAGCCTGGTACAAAAAACTATTTTGGTCTCTATAGCTGATTTCCCCGTTCATGACAACTGTACTGAGGGTGAATTTTTATACAACTCACCTGTTCAAATTATATTAACACACACATACAATTATATTACATTACAGATGGGTCGTTTGAGCAACCAGGCCTCATTCAGCCCGCCTTACGATCCACATCTTTGCCAATTTTTAGATTAGTTGGGAGGTGAAAGAGGCAGGACTGCCAACTTCAAATCGGCTCTTTAGAAACTCACTGGTGACGTTACAGATACACTGTACATCCTTTATACTGTCAGTGATCGTCTCATAGTTTATCTGTTGTCCTCTCGTCCAACTCTACTTCAGACTGTCAACATGAAAACTGAGAACTTCTACATCAGCTCCAAAAGGTGTGTTTTATTGTGCTCTCGTGTGGTTTTTTGTTGTGTTCCTGTACAAGAGATGAAAACATACGGGCTCACTTTTTGTGTCACCCTGAAACTTTTTGAGTTAGTTAATAATATCCGCTCTGTTTCCAGACTCCTGCTATAATCAGTCCGACCTGACTCTGTACGCTGTCAGCCTTGTGTTTCCATTAATGTCTTCCTCCCTCTCTCTCTCTCTCTCTCTCTCTCTCTCTCCCCCTTCCCTACTGGACCCTCTGTTGCGGTGACAGTGGAGTGGTTGCTAAGGTGCAGAAACTGCTTAGCAACTGTCTCCGACGGGGCCGCCGTGCTGACTAAACATTCTGATGTCACTTCCCTGACGATCAGCATAGCAACCAGCTAGAACGGGGTAATGGCCATGCGCCTGTCTGCCTGGTGTGTTGTCCATATGCCTGTTTCACGACGCGCACTTGCAGACACAGACACACACACACACACATTTTTAACAATACAAGTGTACACAAAGTAACCAAAAAAAAAAAAAAGTGAACAAAGTCAAACATAAAGAGACAGAGCTAGAAAACTCAACCAAATCCTTTTAAGAGTATGTCAACACACACAAACACACACACACACACACTGGCCAATCTGTCCATTTATCTTTGGTCTATTTCTGTCTCCCGGTAGGTTATTTTAGGCCACCACAGTTGCTAAGCAACCAGACTGCAAACCAGGCGGGCAGAGGAGGATCCCATCAGCAGCAGACAGCTTGTCCTCTTTCTTTCTACCCCATCCCCACGTCCTCCTCTCTTTATAAGGTCCCCTGTATCTCCCCTCTCTTCTGCTTTCGTTCAGTATTTCACTTTGAATCGACTCCACACCGAATCCTGAGCCGGTAACGCTGTCGACAGAACAAATGCTGGACTTTAATTTATCTGGACTGAGCCTCTGTATGGATTTAGAATATTTATACACATCAGACGTGAAGCAGATGTCACTTTTACGCAATCCTATTGTTAAAATAATTAATATTTATATTTACAAATTATGTTGTAATGTTATAATACTGTGGCTATATGTCAACAATATGGTGCGGTCTATGCCTGCTTGTGCTTTAGAGATGGAATAAACAACACAGTCCACAGAGTCTGAACACAGAGTATTGCTCTCACAGATCCTGAAGCACATCTTTATACTATCTTCAAAGTGTCTTTGTAGTTTGTTATATATGCTGTGTACAAGGACACTTGGCAGCAAAACACATTAAGGCTTCACATGCTTAAAATAAAGTGTTTGAAACTACATTCGGGGAGCTGCTCCAAATTTTTACAGTGATTGGTGAGGTATGGGTAGCATGGTTTGAGTTTCTCTCTTTTACTCTTCTCAGTTTAATTCATTCCAAGTGTAAAATCTAGTGAAACACTACATATTATCTTCAAAGAGAGAGAGACAATCTAAAACTTGTATGATTCATTGCGTCAATATTACGACTCAAAGAGAGATCAGGACGGCGGCGGCTCGATGCTGCACGGAAGACGCTTTGATGTCAGGATTTTGTCCCGCCTTGAAGTGTCAACAGTCAGAACAGGTAGAAAGATCTAGTTTGTTTTAAGTGTGCTCTGGCATTAAAGGATCAGTGTGTGGGATTTAGTGGCATCTAGCAGATTGCAATCCTGTCACTTCACCCTCTCCTTCCTAGTGTGAAAAAAGAAACGACACTGGCTGTGAAATGCCCCCCAAACATGCAATTTATTCTGGGTGTCGTTTAGCTCAGTCGGTAGAGCATCCGCCCCATGTCCTTGCCGCGGCGGCCCAGGATTCAAATCCGACCTGTGGCTCGTTCCCCATCTCTCTATCTCCACATTTCCTGTCACTCTTCAAGCTGTATCTGTCAAATAAAGCTCAAAAAGGCCAAAAAAATCTTGATTTATTCTAATGTAACAAAAACTTGATTCATAATTTCAGGTGATTATACACTTCTACACCACATTTCTGTCATGTTCTGTAAATAGAGCCTCCTAAATGTGACACACTGACACAAAAGACAGGATTAAACAACAGGAGGATGTGACATATCCTCAAGGCAAACTGTCTTTGTACTTTGTAACATATACGGAAATGTGAGCAGTCGAAGAATGAGAGGAAAGAGTTCTCAGAGACTGCACTTAGCTGTGATTGGTGCGTTAAAGTAAAAAGGGTAATCCTTAAGATCACTCAATTTACAAGACATGACAGGTGATGACAATGTATGGGCTCAAATAAGGGTCAGTAAAGTTTGAGTCAAGCAGAGTGCCACACAACACTGCAGTTCCTCAAACGTCCACTTGAGGACCAAGTAAGCCCCCATGTTAAAATGTCCAACTTCACAGCAGAAATAAACACGTTTACAGCCTGGTACAAAAAACAGTTTTGGTGTGAGGCAGAAACATGACAGCGGCAAAGTCCCATATTTTGAGTGTGAGTTCAGAAACCTCTGGGTGACGTCATGCCTACACTGTCCATTTTTTATACTGTCAGCAGTTTGAGTTAGTCAAGTGTTAAAATAATTTATACACACGCATTATAAGGTTTAAGAATAAATTTTGCACTTGATTTTAGAGCTGAAAGCGAGTCTTTGTGCAGCCTCACCATTGATGCGATGATCTTTAAATCTTTCTACACATTCACAAACTCAAGTTGTTTTCCAGCTTTACGAAGGGTGACAAACAACCACAGGCACTGAAATTATTCCTAAACATAACTTCACGAGTTAAAAAACATGAGTACACAGAAATGTCTTTCTATCTCCAACATTTGAACAGTAACTTCTGTCATGTGTGGATTCAAACCTCACACAGCTCTTTCTATCACCCACAGTGACTTGCCATGTCTTCCTCTCTACCCTCAGACTCTGTGACTCACCGGAGATTTCTCTCCTCTCTCCTAACTCTTTTGACAGTCTCGGGAAGTTTAAAAAAACACAACAAACTCTATAAGGGAAACTATGTAAATGTTGGCTCCATGCCAGCATGTGAATGTGGAAGTAAGTGAGTGAGACGGCTCTTTATGTAGCCGCGCTATAGAACGAACTTCAAACTTCTCACGGATTTACGAGGGCTGCCCCGGGCTCTGGGGGTGCAAATGAAAGGAGCCATTTTTCACCTTGTGTACGTCTGACTGTGTGTTAATGTGTGTTAATGTGCGTGTGCATGCTCATTTGTGTAAAAAGAAAAAGACTGTTTGTGCTAGTTTCACCTGCATGTGGTCGGGTGAGTGTGTGGAATGCATGAGAGGCCTGAAGTGAACGTAAATAAATAACTGCGAGTTTAATTATTACAGACACACACACACAGTCTTACTTGCCAAATTTTCTGTGTGCATTGGCTAAAAAAAGCTCTTGACTGCGAGCTCAGAAGCCAAAGTAGTAGTGGTAATGATAGCTGTAGTAAAAGTGGTGGTGGTTGTAATAATATCTGTGGCTGCAAACATAACTGTAGTAGTAATTTAATATTTATAATAATAGGAGCAGCAATAGTAATAGGAGCAAACATACACTAGAAGTAGTGATAGTCATGAGTGTATTTAAGTGTTTGATTTAAATACAAGATTTTACTACTAGTGGTATTTCTATTTTTATACATATACACAGGTTACACACTATACTATGCTTGTATGCTTATTTATCTGTTACTCTCTCTCTTTATCTTCATGTCCTCGTGTTGCCATAACACCTGAATTTCCCCTCTGGGGATCAATAAAAGCGTGTCTTATCTTTATTGTCATTTCCATTTCCATTTATGACTCTATTTAAAGAGGGGACTATTGTATGTCTGCATGAACATTTATCTGATGGCTGATGGCTGTGGTAACTGCATGCAAAACAGCTAAAGCAGTGCCATGATTTTAATTACACAATGATATATTATTTAGTTTGTGCCACCTGCATTTCGTCTACACTACTTTAATGCCACACTCCTGACTCCATATGTTGCATGTTATTCTTCTACTTCATAAAAATTTAGATTTTTTGGGCACTTTCTCCATTTTGAAAAAGCTAATTTCACTCACTCGAGTAAGATTTTGCACACACGTAAAACAAACTTCACATAAACGATAATCGATCTTTCTCACCACATCATTGGCGGTGTCGTTCTCGAGCGTCTGGGGCGGTTCGGCGGCAGCAGGACTGTTGGACGGCATGGCAGGAAGCGGCTCGGTTAAACCAAGTTTAGAAAGTTAAAAAAAAATAATAATAAAGTAAATCAAAACATGGGAATGGCCCTCAGAAGCACCAGGTGCAGCGTCATTCAATCTGTCTGTGGGTCGGTCGCTCTGTCGGTTGGTTGTTCGGACGATAGCTCAGTCCTCCCCCCTCTCCTGGATGAAGAAAGAGAAAACACACACAGCGTGACATGAGTGGATTTACAGTAGGAGAAAATTTGTGAGGTTTGAATAAAAAAATCATTCTCAGTATGTGGCTGACATCTTGATTTGCTCTTTTCTTTCTTGTCCTCAGTCTATACACATCACGCTCGGGCTTTCATGCTTTCACACTCACACAGCCTCGAGGTCAAGGCTATACAACAGGTGTGTGTTTCTGTGAAGTGTAACTGATGGATGGCACCTCAGACAATATTCTCTTTCAGAGCAGTAACAGGTTAACACACACGTACACAGGTGGCCTCAAAGGAATCTGCCGGAGTCAGGGTAGCTTCCACCACGGCTGTCACAGTGTGTGATTGATGTGGCCGGATAAAACTGTCCCACTTAATTAGACAAAATGACTGCCTTCAAACTACAGGTAAGAAAAATAAATCAAATTTTCCCCCTCAAACATGACGCAGATCTGTTTTGTCATGAGAGTATAAACACACGAGAAGAGACGTTTGGAAGCTCAAAATTTCTGTCGCTGGCTGCCACCATGTTTGCAGTCCTGCCTTTTCCGCTTCACGGCTAATCTAAAAATCCGCAAAGACATGGATCATTAGCAGACCTGAGGCGGGCTGAATGACGCCTGAGTACTCAAACAAGCCATCTCTAACTTCACCCACCTGTCAATCAAAGCGGCCACGCTCTTAATCCTGCATAACTTTAAGCCTTAATATAATTTGAACAGGTGAGTGCTATAAAAACTCACCCTCAGTGTTTTGTACCAGGCTGTAAACATGTTTATTTCTGCTGTGAAGTTGGACATTTTAACATGGGGACTTATGGAGACTGACTCATTTCTGGAGTCAGCCTCAAGTGGACATTTGAGGAACTGCAGTTTTTGAAACTTCATCCTCATCAGTGTCATGAGGGGCCTTAGCCAATCCCAGCTGACTTTGGGTGAGGTACACCCTGGACAAGTCGCCAGTTTGCTACCAAGATCAACCTATCTTTAACTGTTTTTTAATGTATTGATCATTAAATGAAACCAGAACCAAAGGTGACATCTTTAAATTGCTGGTTTTCTTTGACTGACAATCCAACACCCACTGAGATTAAATCTACAATGACATAAACCAGCAGAAATCTGAGACTCTGAGAAGTCATAAAGGGCAATGATTTTGTCTTTTTTTTAAGCTATAAATATCACCTCAACTCTGTAAACATTTTTCATGATTCCTAGCAACCAAGCATACATAACATTGGTGGAGGAAGTGCAGAGGAAATGGAGGGCTCAGTGGAGATTCAGCCATGTGTGACCTTTTAAGTACTTCTTGGCTCTCTTTTGTCTCATCACCCTCATTACCATTAATCTGTTACATGAAGTAAGTGACGAACATATTGAGCGAGCACAAGAGAAATTCAGTCTGTAATTAATTGTTTTTTGACAATCGGCGCAGGGACAGATTTGTAAATGCTTTGAGTGTAAAACCCTGATTTGCTGAACATTCAGTGAGATTTGCTTTCTCAGTTTTTTTTTCCAGCGGTTTTGGCAGATTGTAAGCTCTTGAGGCTGTTAAGGGGCGTTTACCAACAACAGACCTCAACAAAATGTGCCCATATCTGAGTGTGAGGCTCATGTCTGTTCACAGTTTACGTCTTTCAGACAAGTGAAGGAGCTGAGCAGCACACCGGGCACCGCCGAATGTTGCTTAGATGGTGGAGTCTAACAAGATGATGCTTCACTTCTTGGTCCAATTCAGCACACTCCGAGTCTGACTCAGTAAAGAAAGGACTACAGCTCACTCAAATCCAGATATAAAACTCTTCTTGGCTTACACTCTATATTTCTGCTCTTGCTACACCATATTCTGTAACCCATCAGATTTCCTTATTGATTACCCTTTGACATCGATTTTGTACTCACTGATCTGACATAAAAATAAGCTTACAGAAATCTACAGCTTGTGAGCAGCAAGCAAAATGTACACAATGAGTCTATCTTCTATATCAGGAGACCACAAAATCATTTATAAAATGCAAACAAGGTCACTGCTGTCCAAACGCTAACTCAGAGTTTCTTTGTAGTCTCTTTATTGAGTGTTGCTGTCTGGTAATGAAGCATCAAGCAGAGGTGCTACAGCTGTGTGGCTGCGAAGTGAAGTCAATGCTCAAGTGCAAAAAACTGCAGTTCCTCAAACGTCCACTTGAGGCTGCCTCCAGAAGTGAGTCAATCTCCATAAGTCCCCATGTTAAAATGTCCAACTTCACAGCAGAACATGTTTACAGCCTGGTACAAAAAACAGTTTTGGTCTCTATAGCTAATTTCCCCGTTCATGACAACTGTACTGAGGGTGAATTTTTATAGAATTCACCTGTTCAAATTATATTAAGGCTTAAAGTTGTGCAAAATTAACAGCGTGGCCGCTTTGATTAACAGGTAGGTGCTGTTACAGATGGCTTGTTTGAGCAACCAGCCGTCATTCAGCCCGCCTCAGGTCTGCTGATGAGCCACATTTTTGAAACCTGTGGACGACATCACAGGTACGCCATCCATTCTTTATACTGTCAGTGGTTGACACAAGTTCCTCTCATTCTACTCTCATTCTATTCTTTGCATTGTGTCAGTATCATGTTACCTCTAAGTATCCATTAGGTACAGAACACACTGCAGCCTGCACATGGCAGCTGCACTATAGACACCAAACAGTGTCCCTATTGTGAACCAGTAATTTAAGAATATGCACCATGTAAGCATAGTAAAGTTAATATTGGCTCTGCTTTAAGGGACTTTATATTGTCCTTTGGTGGTGCATATTCCCAAACAAAATTGTAATCAACTAATCAGATTACCACTAACTGCCATACAGTGATTCTCTTTAATACACCCCGTGCACTGATTCAGATCAGCGGTTAAACTGCAGACCACCAGATCATTCTTTCTTTTGTATGCTGTGATTTTGGGGGCAATGTCTTTAAAATTTGCTTGACTTATTTTCCATGGTTGTAACTCACTGGAATATAAATTACGCCATACATGAAGCCTCCATTTCACTGACTTACTTCTGCAGGAGCACGTCGGGTGTCGAGTTTTTGTGACTGTACTTTTTTTTTCTGTGAGTCAGTTCAGGATTTGTTCAGACTGGTGTCAGATACTGATCACAATCTGAACACAAAAGCAGCCTTAAAGAAATACTATGTTTGCATGTGCCTAAAAAGAATTTTGGATCTCAGGAGTTGGACGAACATGAGCGCGAGTGAAGCCAATATGTCTGGCTTTCCTCAAGATGCATTGTACAGTATGTCACTCCTTACGCTGTGGCCTGACATCACCTACTGTGAAGACAACAGGCAGCTGGCCAGGGTTACCAGTGGAAAGAAGGGTGGAAACTTTGCAGAAATGGGTGTACAGTATCCACCCCACACCCCCAGGGGCTCCCTGCACAAGAACCAGGCTTCAGGCCAATGAAGTGCTCCAAGTTCTGCACGTATTTAGGTCACCCACACACTTCACACTCCAAAAGCAAGTATATGTACACTGATTTAAATTGTTTAAGTGCTCATGCAGCAGTGGTTTAAATTAGATCATAGTCAAAGGCCCAAGTAGAAGCCTGTACTAGTGGGAGGAGAAATGGTTGCGCAGAGAAAAAGCTTTAGAGGTATGTCAAGATACTGAGACTTAGGCCTTGATAAAACAGGGAAGTAGATGACCTGTCTTCACAATAAAAGCAGAAAACATGTCAGACCCTTTTTTGTCTTATTTACCCAAATTATCTCTTTATCTGTTTCCTTTCAGGTATGCAACCTTATTTTTCAACTGACATGTCAAACTTTTAACACTTTTCAATATAGCCATTTATAAAAACACAAGTGGGGCTGGATTTATAAATAATATAAGGTCATCTGAGGTCACGAGTCCACAATACATCATGTCCTAAACAATACCCTTAACTAGACTCCTAGAATTAAGTCTCTAAAATGTTTTTATAATACATATTTATGTATTTAGTTATATATCTGGAGGTTTTATGTCCAAAAGCTGGTTTCAAAAAACTTCTCCACACTGTCCACAATGAAAGTTTTACAGGGGAAATGATGAATGCTTTACTCATTTTATCGTTGGTCTAAAAGTAAAAAGTAAAAGTAGTGGGATTTAAGTCTAAAACTATTTAAATCAGGAAAAGAAAAATACCCATCATGTACCTGTTGTGTTGAATGTAAGATATAAACTCCACTCAAGTTACTAAACTCCCCAAATCCCAGAAACAATACAGCGTACATGACATCAGTGTCTTAAATGTTAGCTGCAAGCAGTGGTACATTTAACACCCAAACTAAACCCTAACATATTAGAGCTGAAACAGTTAATAAATAGAAACATTATTTGATGAACAGGATACAAATAAGCAACTATTTGGTCATTGATTCATTGTTTACACTGTAATTCATAATTCATTTTTAAGATGAAGACTTTTTTTGTTTTCTGTAAAAGCAAGTTGAACACCTTGATGTTTAGTATTTGTCATCAAATGAAATAATAATAATAATAATTTGATTAATAAACAATACAATGAGAATTAAGTAATGGCTAAAACGCTAAAATACATTTTAAATCGAATAAAATATTAATTTAAATTAAGAGCTTACATCATAAAAATTATTTACTGATCACTTCTTTAATATCTGTAATCAAACTGTTAAAATCTGACACAACAGGCAAACACGTTTATTTTTTTTTTTATACGTTAGTCAACGATGCTTTTATTTTTAAAGTCTACACCGGAAGTGTCGTGCGTGTGCATCCCCGCTAGCTTCACGGCGCTCAGCTTTATGACAATTAATATTGGAAGCGACCTCACGTGGCCTTTACCGGACGGCCTCTCATAAACGGTGTATAATCCCGGTGGGGTGTGTGGGGGGCGGGCAGCCGGTGAGAGACACGTGTCTGAGTGTATACCGACGATAAGCTTTAGTGGGTCAGGTAAAAAACACACACGGGGGCGCGTTCGAGACCGAATGCACTCGGTAACCTCGGCAGGCGCGCTCCCGCTCCAGCCCCAGCTCGCTCGCTCTCCGCGGAGGCGACGGTTCCGCGCGCTGATGTGTCTGTCTGCATCTGGTGGGTGAAGAGGACAGTGCGCTCCGGTTTAACGTTACCTGCTGGTTGTCGGGGACGGGTGGGTGAGAGGGGTGAGCCGGGGGTGGGGGGGCGGTGGAGGGTGTACGACACACCGGACAACGTTTAACACACATTCGTCACATAACGGTTGTCCGGTTGATTTTTTTTTCTCCCACCGTACAAAAGAACTCACCAAGTTCACTGGCCCCGTGTACGTAACGAACGGCTCCGTCTTCACGCGCACATCATCTGCCTGAAACGGAACCAACGGTTTTTTTGGCTTCCCGGAGAGAGCGCGCGAGCGATGACTTCAGGAGATGAACTGTAGCTAACTTAACGGCTGTCTTAACGGCTGCCGGTGTCTGCGTTCACGAGCCAAAATGTAATGTTTATATTTACCGTGTCGTCCGTCCCTCAGGCACACGGACCCTGATGGTCGTCGCTCTCTCTCTCCTCTCGTTCACTCTCTCTCTCACTCTCTCACTCTCTCTCTCTCTCCCTCCTCGCGCTCTACCGGGTCTTCTCTCTCCGTTGCTGGCTCGAGCTCCCCCGCCTGCTCCTCTCTCTCTCTCTCTCTCTCTCTCTCTCTCTCTCTCACCAGCCGGCCTGCTCGCTCTCTCACGAGCCGCAGAGGCTGCCGCACCGGAGAGAAAGTTTCCGCGGGGTCCTAAAGTCCACGCAACAACACGCGCACGCGCGCACACGCACACATAACATACTGTACGTGCATTCGCGCGCACGCACGCACACAGGCCGTTGAAGACAGGTGTAGAAGTGAACAAACTAACAGCAGCGGCTCTGTCCGTGAAGTAAACATCAGTTAATCCAACTTTAGACAGAGATCAGCTGACAGAGACGATTTAAACATGTCAGAGTGGCTTCACTGACTCCTTAAAGGAACATCACGTAGAAATTCATATTTTTGTGATATAGTGTCCCTAGTTTCAGAGTTTAATCCCAGTGTGAGCTAACAGGTGAGTAGGTAGCGACTTTTTGAACTGCCAAACATCACGACTTAAAGTCCCAGATTTGCACTTGTCTTCTTACTCGCTCACTCTTAGCTTCCTCCATCCGTCCTCTTTGATCTCTTCACCTCTGTCATTATGTCCATAGAGACTGCTGAGCCCAGTTACATTGCCCGCTTCCCCAGCTCCAGTTCTGGCACGACACCAGCTCCACTCCCCATCAGCATTCCCCTGTAAACCTCCGCTTCTTCTTCCCGGTGGTCCAAAACACCTGTGGTACAAACACTAACACTGCCCCCGGTGCGCTGAGCTCACAGTCCGTGCAGCCCGGCTAACAAACTGAGCTGACATTAGCTAACGGCAACTACAGTTAACTGTCCATGAGCTCCACTCAACCAAATATGGTCCAAGATGTGTGACGTCAAGCCAGTGTTTAGTTTGTCCAGTCTGGGCTACTGTAGAAACATGACGGTGCAACCTGGGGGATGTAGTCTGTAGATATAAAAGTTTCATTCTAAGGTAACAAAAACAAAACATATTATTTTCAGGTGATTACACACTAATGAAAACATAGTTATGGATATTATATTCCATTTCTGTCATATTCTGTCAACAGAGCCCTCTAAAGCTGACACCCTGGACCTTTTTGTAGCCTTATAGTTGCTAGGATGTTTAAAGTGTGTCTTTTAGCGTTAGTCAGCCTTAAAAGTGTTGAGAAAGCATCACAGACAGTTCATGTAATGTGTTTCACTGCCACAGAGGGAATAAATTAAACGTCTTTTACTGTAGAAACAAACCTGAGACCGAGTCATCTGTCAAGCAGACAAGAACCGATGGTGTCACAGACGATGAGGAGCTCGAAAAGAAGAGTCTGAGAAACGCTAACTGCCAGAGAAAATCATTTTCCACCTCCTCTATGAGCCTGACAGGAGACTGTGTGAGCAGATGACTGATAGAAAAGTGGGATTTAATGCTTTAATGGAAGTATTTTGTTTTCGCTTTCACTAAAATTGAAGTTAGATTTATTCTCTGCGCAGTTACTCAATCTAAAACTGAGAATATAAACACCAGCAAGTTAGAATCTAGTTTTAAAGCCTTGTTTCTGTGTGTCGTGTACTTACATGACAGATTAAATAAATCATGTGCTCAATTAAGTTACCACAAACTAATTAGTAACTAACATACAGAATGCACACAGAGCTGGAGACAGCTAATGTATTCCCCAGGGCAAGTAATGAGAATAGAGGAATCTTTTCACCTTCAAGGTCTTAAAATTTGAAGTTGTCTTATTTATAAATGTGATATATATATAAATAATATCCATGTGAAGTTTAACCAATGCAGAAGTGCCAAAAACTGCAG
This sequence comes from Protonibea diacanthus, assembly GCA_028641955.1. Lineage (NCBI taxonomy): Eukaryota > Metazoa > Chordata > Actinopteri > Sciaenidae > Protonibea > Protonibea diacanthus. The sequence continues at coordinate 15,564,727 of CM053992.1, forward strand.
TTCCTCAAACGTCCACTTGAGGCTGGCTACAGAACGAGTCAGTCTCCATAAGTCCCCATGTTAAAAACTTCACAGCAGGAATAAACATGTTTACAGCCTGGTACAAAAAACAGTTTTGGTCTCTACAGCTAATTTCCCCATTCATGACAACTGTACCGAGGGTGAATTTTTATAGCACTCACCTGTACAAATTATATTAAGGCTTAAAGTTATGAATAATTAACAGTGTGGCTGCTTGACTAACAGGATGATCTTGCTGATCAAAATGTACTCATAAAGCTGTGATTATTTATTCTGATGTTATTCATAGATGACATACAGTATATTTATACATTTTCAAAGTCTGTTATAAGGAAAGTTTTCTTGCTTTCTATCAGTTCAAGTTGAGGATTGTGGTTATAGTTAATATAAGCAGCGATGCTGGGCTGAATTATAACAGTGAAACCTGGGGCCTTGTAATATTCCAGCATAGGTGCAGACAGAGTGGGAGGAACAGGGAGCTCTGTGAGAGGCCCAGCTGCTCATTTGTGGCCCATGTTAATGCCTGCCCATGCTCATAATCATTGGAAAGCGGTAATACAAGCTTTCTTGAAACAATATACAGTATGTTTGATGTCGGTGTGTTACAGCCTGAAGGCAAACTGTCATATCAGCTGCTTTTGTTTTACGGGTCAGGGTCCAGACCAGGCTTTAGATTTAATGCCAAGAGAGCAAATACTGCTTAAAACGCTGTTCACTTTAGCTACTATAGGACAAGAAGAGAGGCGTTCAAACCTTCAGATGTATCAGGTTGGGAACCACTATGTGTGTTTTTATGTTGCGTTTTCTCTAGGTTACCTGTCTGCACCTAGACCCCACAAGTTAAGGCAACACATCTACCTGTTTTCTCGTCTGGCGGGTTAGTTTCGTCTAACCTAGCTCTTTTTTTCCTCAGGTCCCTCAACAGGTGGAGTCGAAACCTGCTGCAGCAAGTTGAAACCTGCTCTCGAACTGCTGTGGACACAGTATTCAGGGACAGAGAGGAAAAGCAGTAAATTTTAGTGATGGGAAGTTTGGTTCTTTTTAGTGAGCGGGATCATTTGACTCAGCTCACCAAGAAGAGCTGGTTCTTTCGGCTCCCAAACGGCTCTTCATTTTACCACTTACACCTTTAATAATTCAGCCATGTGTGTACATATATCACTTAAATCATTCAATACATCCTTCATTCAATACATACTAGTAGTATTTAAAAGTAAAAATTACATTTTCGAATATCAGTAAATTGCTGTAGCCGATTGTTCTCATTGCGTTTACAGACAGCGGTCTATGATGTAAATCTAAATGACTGTCTGCTTGGTGGTATGATCCTTGTCTATCCTCACAATTGGTTGCAAAGCACGATTACTACATAATACAAACAAACAAACAAACAAACAAACAAAAACAACAACAATGTACAGGAGCTGGCTCTTTGAAGCGGCTCGTTCACGACCAATAACTCACTCCGAGTTTGAATGTTGTAAAATGTAGAAAAATGTATGATCTTTCTTTGTTCCCCAACATCTGGAGACAGAAAGATGGACCAAACTGTGAAGTCATTCTTAAAACGGCTACAACTGTTGATTATTTATTTAATCCACCTTTTATTTATTTATAACACCACCCACCTTTCAATCAAAGCAGCCTCACTGTTACTTCACGCCTTCATATAACTGAAACAGGTGAATGAATATGGTACAACTTTTTCTAATATTACAGTAAAAGGATAGCACTGTTGATTTCATGGTTAAGGTTGGTGTTTTACACAACAGTTGTTGTGTAAAAAAAACCTGGCACCTGTGGCTGCCAGAATTTTACGGTAATAAATGTGGTCTAACTTTTTCTGCCAAGACGGTAGAAGGATATTAGTACTGTTGATTTTAAGTTTAAGGTTGCCTAATGTACACATTTTTCTCCATCAAAAGTGCCACATGAATATACCATATGAATGCTGTATAAAATAAAGGTTTTGCCATGTTGTTTTTACTTTTTTAATATTTGGATTAAATAAAGAAATCACTTATTATAAAATCAGTTTCAATCATCTAACCTATAAATTAATTCAGCATTAACTGTCACTTCAGCTGTCAATCAGATCGGATTGATTTCAATGCGTTGTGATGAGCTGATTTTAGCTCCAGAACAGAAGGTTAAACTCAGTTTGACCTCTGAGGAGAAGAAAGTGTTTAGATCCACACTAAACAGGGTCATAACTGCACTGGGTGTTGTGAGTATAGGAGGTGTTGGCTGGGTGGGGGGTTGTTATTTATAGCGGTCATGGAGGTCACCAACAACAGACAAACCTCAATGAGCTTTATTCAGTCTATAATTTACACCCCCACCTCTCACAAACGTATATACACAACACACACACACAGAGTCGTGACCTCTGAGGGAAGCTCATGGGAAAAGTGAGAACTGCTCATCCATACTAATGAGGACACTAAATCAGAGAGGAAGTTTTAAAAAACATGCAGGCGAAAAAATTGGGTGTATTTTTGGAGAGTCCATGCTGAGGGTGTTATATTTATAGAAACTGGGTTATTACCAAAAACACTTGCTCATAGTAAGACGTGTGTTTGTGTGTGTGTGTGTGTGTGTGTGTGTCTCCTCAGATCACTCTGATCAGTTTTGGATGAAAATCTATGATCCTGCTTCAGGCTACTTCTTTCACTACCTTCATGTAGTACTTTTACTTAAGTACTGTGCTTAGATCCAACTTTTAGGCATCTCTACATGTCAGAGTAAATATTGTACTTAAGTTACTTACATTACATTTCAGATCAGTTTTACTTGTATAACACATGTTCAGTTGTTAAAATAGGATACAGTATAGATTAAACTACTAAATACTAAAGAAATACTAATACATAAATAGTATATAAAGTGTTTAAAGTTATAATAAAATGGTTTACACATTAACACACCTGTAATATTCCATTACAGCACATACACTATTTAACACTTTAATGAGGTACTTTTACTGCTAATACTTGTGTACTTTTACTTGAAGCAACATTGTGTAACCATTCTACAATAAAATACCACAAACAGATTTTAGATTTTTTCGTGCTGATGTTCCACTGACATTTGATCAGTTGAATGGTGTCTCTGTCATTCCTACGTCTGCTCTCACACTATGTAACTTTGGACTCCGGGTATGATCACACATCATCAACTATTTCACTGATTTTGGTGAAACTGGATCATATTTTACAAATAAATGTTTTCTGGTTTTTCCTCTGATGTCGTCCAGCTGCTCCGCCTCAACTCTTGAACAGTAAACGTGAATTATAGCTTTAGGCATTTTAGACCTCCGGGAAAAGGAGGTTTTCAGGAGCCAGTGTCGTGCCAGAACCGGAGCTGGGCAAGTGGGCAATGTAACTGGACTCAGAAGCCTCTATGGACATAAAAAAAATGACCAAAGGGAACATTAGGGGAATGGACAAAACAATCACTGGCTCTAGACAAGTCCTTTCGTGAGTTTTGTGGCACCAGCACGTTTAAAAAAAAGAGTGGGCAAGGAGTAGTTAGTCAGTTGGTCGCAATCTGTAACTTTACCACTAGATGCCACTAAATCGTACACACACCGGACCTTTAATCTAATAATGTAACATACATCAGTGTAACACTGACATACTTTTACTAACAGTTTGAGGGGATTATTTTTACATTGTAGTGTTACTTTTACTTAAGTAAAGGCTGTAAATAACTGAAATCACACACTCTTTAAGTCATGCTCTTATTTTGTTAGATTTCTCTCGCCTGTAGATAATCTTTCCACAGTGCTCACACTAGTCTTGAAGCTGCTGCAATATCTAAGCTGTATTCCAGCCGAGAGAAGTGAAGGAATTTTACAAATGGGTCACTTTCCAGGAATATAGCGGTGTAGTTTCCAGCTCGTTTCATAGATTTATTACATTACATACTGTTTTGCCAAACTGTAGTGCAAAGCAGACTTTTAAGGAACAGGAATATGAACAAACCTAGAGGAAAAAAAAAAAAACGTTGAGGTCATGGAGGAGCTGTGACATAGCCGTGGAAAAGTTACTCAGTTATACATTGCTGCATGTTTTTATGTTGCTGTGTTGACAGAGACAGACGAAGCTCAGAGTTTGACGTTAAATATTATTTATTGCAGATGTAACACAGATCAACACTTTTCACTCACGCCGTCAGCTCCGGCAGGTTCAGAGCTGAAGGTTTTTTTTTTACAGTTTCATGTCAGAACACGTCTGTCCTGTCAGTCTTGATTTCTCTCTCGCTCTCTCTTTACCACACACACACTGAAACTCATTCATTTATTAAACCACTCGTACAGTCAATCACTCAGCGGACTGAAAATGTGATAATCTCAGCCGCAGTCAGTCGGTCAATAAATGTGGAGGGCTGGTGAAGTCTGAGACAGAACAATGTACAACAGAAAAACACAGCTTCCTATGAGCGAACACCCTGAAATGCTACAAAAAAACATATTCTTGATAAAATTCTCTGTTACATGAAAATAAACGACCCCAACACGAGCTCAGTAAGTCACTTTGGGTCATGTCTGATTTGCATACATATATCAGTCTGAAGATTTTTTGGGGTGCTAGGTGTAATTCGACATCTACAGAGATGTTTCAACACCCAGAATCCACTGCGTTTCGCAGGAAGCTTGAAAGGCAACAACAAGTAGCAAAGTGTGAGGAGGCAGGCAGTGTTTAAAAAAAAATAAAAGTCATGTTCAGTTTTTGCATAGATAACATTCAGTAACAAGCAGTTGAATCCGAAGTTGAAAAGATACACGTTTAGGGAGGAACTACATCTCCCAAGGAGCACTGCAGTAAGATAACCTCCAATCACAGAGCTTAAAATTCCTTAAAACGTCCTGCTGGGTGAGTCCAGCAACAGCGCTTCTTTGTTTTGAAATCTTTATTTAACAATAAAATATTTTAGATTTTCTGCAGCTGTGCTTCGCGGCTCTGGCTGCCTTTTTATCGACAGAGGGTTCATGGGTATTGTAGTATTTAGAGAAAGTCTGAAAAACATCCCAACGTGATGTTTGAATTAAATTATTCAGGAGACAAAACTTAAAAATTAAATGTAAAAATATATATATTCATATTCTGATGTGTCCACAGTGAGGAGCATCATTAAAGCAGCAGTTCACCTAAACTGCAAAACATGAGCTGTGAAGAAAAGCTGCTTGGCATTGATAGAGTTGATTATAGTTAGTGCTGGCTCAGATGACTCCTCAAACATCACTTAGTCATGCTGCTATAGGCCTGCTAAAGGTTTTTCATGCCACCGTCAGCAGGTGTTTGCTGATGGTGGGGAGTACAGTCTAGACCGGCTTTGTATTGAGAGTGTAATAAAAATACAAAAGTTTATGCTACAGAATCATGTTGTGTCTCCGCAGATTTATAATGTGGGTAAACTGAACCTTTAAAGAATCCTTTTATAACGGGGATACATACCACCACAGTCTACTCCTCCACCCACTTTGCCACTCTGTTACACTGACCCTGTTGAAGCGAATGGTTTTATATTCTCTCTCTCTCACACACATACTCTCTCACACACACACAGTAATCAGATATCTCCTCTTTGACTCGAGTCCCTATGCAGTACCGAGATACACAGAGAGGCCTGGACAACCTGAGCTGCTATCATACCAGCACCTATGGTACTAATCTGGTCCAGTTTCAGGGACACCTGGACCAGGACCAGGACTTCAACTTTCTGCATCGCCACAGCCAAACGGATGGGGAGGGGTAGGAGGGAGGAAAGGCTGGGTTTGATACAGCAGGAAACGTCCCGTTAAAGCTTATCGTCTCAGCAGGGCCTGACCACACTCACGTACGCATGAACGCTCAAACTTAATTGAATAAATGTCAAAAATCAAATCAAAGCAATAAATACTGAGCACACAGTGCCGAAACTTTAAACGTTACAACTCGCTTCTCGTCTTTTTAACTTTCTTTTGTTTCTCCTCCTGTTTTTTTTTTTTTTTTACGTCCTGAAACTTTCCTGTCCTTCACAACTGAGCTTAACACCTCCCCGGTTCACAAATGTCCTAAACGCACCCTTATCTGTCTCTTCGCGTGTCCTTCTCACTTACTCGTCCCTCTTGCGCCTCGAAAATGCAGAGCGCACACACACAAACACACACACAGGCTACAGTACAAATCAGTAGGTTTCAGATTCCTCGTTTTAGCTACGCATGATCAAATCAAAACAAAAGTAAAACCACAGTGACAAGACACACAGAATCACAGCTATACATCAGTAGGGACCCAGCGGTCATTTGGTGTCCAGCATCGTGATTGGTTGATTGGCAGTGGAGCTCTAATCCCCATTAGCTAACGATGAATATGACAAGATATATTTTAAATCCCAGCAGGGTCGGTCTTCCTTGGACGCGGTGAAGCATCACTCTGCCTGAGGAGAGACAGCCACAGAACAGTCTCATCAGAAGTTACGTACATTTATTCACCTTCTTCGTCAAGAGTTAGATGAGAAGATCAGTCCGATTCTCGAGTCATTACAGTAAAAATCAAGCCAGTTTAGCTTAGCATAAAGATTGAAAACAGAGACAAAGTGCTAGTCTGACTCTGACAGCACCTCTGAACCTCATAAATTAACAAACTATATATTGTTTGTGTCTCAATCAAGACGACAAGACTAAAGGAAGCTACCACTGACTGCAAAGAAATTGTCCGCTGCTGGTTTCATATTTACGTGACACAGTAAGACACGAAAATAGTGTCAATCTTCTTCTCGGAAACTCTCTCGGAAACTCCTCGGAAGAAAGCGAATAAGCATCTTTCCTACTTCAGTTTTCACAAGATAAATGCCATCATATTATTTCAAAGTTCATAAATACTTTGAAATCAAGACGTTTAGGGTTTTTTTTTCCTGATTAGACAATTATGATACAAAAATATCTCTTATAATTAAGAAAATTAGGCTTTCATTTCAACAGAAGACAACACAGTATGAAGCGTTCAAGTAATTCTGTGATCCTAATTTTGAATTTCTCATTTTAGGAAACAACTGGTTGTCAGATCAAATAAAACGTCACAAAGAATTTAAAGCTGCCTTTGCACAGTTCGTTTGGATCCCCGTGCTAACAAGTTCAAACCCATAAACGAGTCGCTGCTTTGAGTCATCAAACAGTTTACAGTTTTTGTCCCATAAAACATGAACGCAGCCTTTTTGTTCTGAAACATAAATGTTTCCAAGATGTTTGCCTTTCTAATAAAAACACCTTCTGACTGATTTATGCAGAAATAATGAAAAGGTGAGTGGTACTTTGAATTTGTGTGTGAGTGTTTGATATCTTTGAGTTCAGAGTGAGTTTGTACCATTTTTTTTATTGTCATGATTGACTCAAACCAAACAAAGCTGTTCAGATTTTTTATATCGTGATTAAAAGGCGGTAACATTGAATCACTTACTGTTTTAATTTGTCCTGCGGTCGTTTTAACCTGCTGAAGAGAAAAACAAAGTTTAGTTAGCAGTTAGCAGAGGACAGTCTGAAGCTAACGCAAGTGCTACAGGTTTCTGCCAGAAGCTGTAATAAGAACCAGACCAGGTCTTTGCATAGAAACATAAAACACTTGGCAGGTGCCACACAAATTGACTAACTCTACTGTAAACATTTTAACACAGTGTTTTATCTTTAAACTTTAGGACTTAACTGTGTTGGGGCTGAACCACAGCCTCCTGTCTGTCTGCCTGTTCAGGGGGCGGTGGGTTAGTACTGCAGGTTAGTATTCTGATAATGGTTTAGTCTGAAGCCAGACCAGGAAGCAGTTTGACCACTTCATCTCAGCAGGCGGTCCTCGTGTAAGGAGGAGGGGCTCCATAAAGCGTGGCTAACGAGACGGCACATTAATGAAGCTTGTTGCAGCGCAGACGAGAGAGCACCTGGAGAATGACTGGAGCTGTATAGAGGCAGCGTGTTCACACAGTCATCAGTGAACTGTTGAATGGATTTACGTGGATTGCGAGCCTCAACTCCTGTTTATCTGTAAACTATCAGTAGGAAGGCTGTCCTTCATGTTTGCTAATCAAAGTTATTTTACTATTTTAGATTGAAATCAGCAGAATCCAGGTTAATGAACACCTGAAACTGATGTGCTGCATTAGTCTGAGTCACACAGAGCTCGTCGTCTGTCCTTGAATCAAAATGTAATTTATCCGAAGCTCTCCTCCTTCCATCTATCCGACACATGATGTAACAAAACATCTTTTCATTGGTCAATAAGTATCTAAATGCTGAACATAGACAGAAGAGAATATATTCCATATATAGATAGATAAAAAGTTTCAATCATCATGTGTTCATCAACCTATAATACAGTGATTCTTCTCCATATTTGTATGAACCAGACACAGTTGCCCTGTATAAGACCTTAAATTGAATAAGTCCAAGACGAGCACAAGAGGTGGTAGAACGTATCCTGTCTATGGCCTGTTCCCAGGACTCCTCATGTATTTGTATTTCCAGTTCCCTTTCCTATGTACATTTAAGTTCAGCATTTAAGTGGTTGCTAAAAGCTAAGATAATGTCATACAGCTTTGAAATGATTCCTCTATGGTGAGGAACAAATGCTGTTCTGGAGGTAAAGAGGGGAAATTAGGGAAACGCTTAGCCACAAAATTGAGAGTTTGAAAATAGCGAAACAGATGAGTAACGGAGGTCACAGCGAGATGACAAACTGGCAAAACTATCAAAGACACCATTTACATATAAATATCTGAATTGTAATACAATACCCTTGACATACCACGCTGAAAATGTCGAGTCCGAAAGTGATGGAGGAAATAAATGGTTGTTATTTAAAGGAATGCAGCTACAAATTTAAAGTGCCGTCTAAATTGATACCAGATTTTGAGTGTGTTACGAACCACTTGATTATTAGTATATCCAGAGGGTTTTGTAGGTAAAGAGGAATAAAGTAGAGCAGGCACAGAAGATCCCCTGCGGGATGATAATTCCAATTTACACCAAGAAGATCCAGATTTTAACCAGTAGCAAAGTTTATGGATGTGAGCAGCCCGAGAGTAAGTTAGAAAATTAGGTGATGCAAGTCCTCCACTAAGTCTGCACCTCTGCAGTAAAGTTTTACGAACCCTCGGTGATTTCCCACCCCAAATAAAAGAACAAATGATTTTAACAGTGAGTCACAAAAAATGTTTTGGCAGAAAAAGAGGAACTGACTGGGATAAAAAAAAAAAGAGGTTACCCCATCTTTGAATATTGGATGTAATCTTTGAAATAAGGGGAGTGAAATTAGAAGATGTAAGGCTAGATAAAGAACGGGTCACATTAATACCTCGGTATTTAAACCCTGATGCACTAAATTGAAAAGGTAAATCTGATTGCTGAATATGACATGTTGCAGTATTAATGGGAAAACACTCACTTTTCCCCAAATTTAATTTATAACCTGAAAAGTTGCTCCAGAATACGTCAAACAGCTGTATTTTTCTTCTTATCTAATTTTTATCCTTTATGTCTTGTGCTGTTACATATCGAGCGCATTGATGCTGAGCTGACCGCGTCTTCCCGTCCAACACATTTCATTGTACCGTTGACCCTGCATAAACCTGAAAACTGACACTGAACTATAAAACATGATGCATTATCATAGATGCAGACCCACACAGTTGTTTTCAGTTATGTGGTCGCTTTGATCCGCTCAAGTTGTGATAAATTTGCAACACAAGAAAAAAGAAATCTGTTTGTTTTATGAGATAATAATCTGTGCTCACAAAATATCTTTCAGGCCCTTATAGGCACATAAACATAATTTTAGTGAAGTAGAATTTTGATTCAAGACCTTCACTTCTATCACAATAGTTTTACATCGTGGCATTACTAGCTTTACACAAGTAAAGGATCTAAAAACTTCATCCACTTCTTTTAATAGTTTGATCCCTGTCCGTCCACAATGATTGATTATGATTGAAAATTAAAGACATCGTCATCAGACGTTCATTCGTGTCTTCAATAAAATCAACTCAGACTTATTAGCTGAAAAAATTTGGTCAACTTTTCCTGTCATGAGATCAAGTTTCTGTAATTTGATTAAGATGATTTTCTGTGACTAATCGTTTCACGTGGTCGACCAAAACAGATTAAAAGTTGATTTCAGGCTCTAAAAGAAAGCGTGGACTCAGTGGAGGATTTCTTTTTTTATTTAATATTTATTCTATTAATTTGTGTTATTTTATAGTTTGTTTTGCGTGATTTAAGACACTGATTACTAACAGCTCACTCTAAAATGTGTTCTTCTTTCAGAAACACTAAAATCAATCGAGCATCCCATGTCAGTGCAAAGGTTAAGCATCATATCAACCATGTTAGTGTGAAGATTTGCAGGCAAGCAGAGAGGGTAAAGACTTGAAGTTACCTCTGTCCTTCCCGTTCAGCAACCTCTCCTCTTCCTCCCGAACATCGTCTGGTCAGAAAAGAGAATTAAATTACATACATAAATACACAGAAAACATATTCCTGCTACGCAAAATGAGGTCTATTTTTATTTTTTATTTTAAGACTTCACTCTGATCTTTCGTCTTGTGAAAGGTTGGATGTCTTTCCACATCTCTACAAACTAGGCATATGCACATGTGATAAGGAGTCGCAAGCAGACCTCCTTCGTTTTGAAAGGTCACTAGGCAAAAAAGTTACAAACTACTGCTGCACTGCACAGTACCTACACACTCATATGAACAAACACTTCTAACAATGTATCCTCTATCTGAAGCCTAATGATAAATCTTTAACATTTCTGACTGACACAAAGAGCAAACACAATGTTTGTCTTCTTTTCAAAGCTTAAATTTAAACTTAAAGCTTAGTCCACGCTTTGAGGGTTTCGGTCCCGTCTCGGGAATCAATCACAGTTTCACTCGGTCTTGCCTTGGTACTGAACAAAGAGGATTTTATTTCAAGACCAGTCAAAACCACAACTGTGAAGAAGCCCTGTCTAAAAAAGAAAACACACTGGTGTGTAAATGAGATGGAACTGAGATGGCTGGGACCGCGCCTCACCCAGAGAGATTTAGAGAAACATCAGCTACATATTAACTTTGTCTGGTCTTAGTCTCGAATTGATCTCCACCCCTCCAAGTCTTGGTCTTGTCTCGGTCTCAATACACTGCGGTCTATACAGATATATGTGTGTGTGTGTTTACCAGAGTGAAGCTCTTTGACCAGTGAGGACACGGTGTTGGTGATGGAGTCGGCTGCTACCAGGAGGTCGTTCCTCAGGTTCCTCCTCGGGCCTGAGGAAATATCACAGTACAGTATTAGCAGATTTACCCTGATTGGACAGTTTTGTAGTAACTAATGACTCTAAAATGTTAATGTGATGTTTGCTTTTGTCTCTCATCTTTTAGAGCCTCTGAGGCTGTTGTGATTTCAGCTGTATGAATAGAACTGGACTTTATTTGGCTTAATGTTCACAATAATCTGATGATGTGGAGATTGTGTGCTTGTTAAACAACATTTTATAGTGACATGGTGTTTCCTTGACAAATGAGCTACTTCATGACCTATTTATTCCTGTCAAGTGATTTATATTACAGGCAGAAGGTTTTACAGCGCGCTGTGAACTGTTAATAAGGTGAGACTTATCTGAAACTCTCGCTGGAAACTACTGTGTGGCTGTTTGCAGCTGAGCAGAGATTCAATAAATACACGTGGTAAACACAGATTTTATCTGCAGACCTGACACGTATAGTTTGATTTTAATTCATTACTTGTCAGTAATTTCCCAAACTCATGTAATGTTCCACACAAAGCCTCAAAAGGGAAACTGCTGAGCTGCTCAGAAAGGTAGTGGAACAACGTGTAGATATCGTTAGACCCTATGAAACATCCATCCATCCACTTTAAGCACGTTCCCAGGCTAGATGAGCTATATAGACCCTCCAGTGGGTTCTGGGTCTGCACCGAGGTCTCCTCCAGCTGCTTTTGACATGAAGGAGCAGCGGCTCTCCTCCGCTCTCCTCACTCCATCTTTAAGGAGGAGCCTGGCCGCCCGGTAGAGGAGGCTCATTTTCAGCCACTTGTATCCATAGTCACATTCTTTCGGTCACTACCCAAAGTAAAGGTGAGGGTTGGAACGCAGATGGACTGGAAAATCAAGAGCTTCACCTTCAAAGTCAGCTTCCTCTTCCCTTCAGTACATACTGCAAACGCTCCACTTTCCCATCACTCGTGAACAAGATGCTTGAACTCATTCACTTGGGGCAGCAAGCAAAGCCAATGCAGTGCAAGTGAAAAAGCCAAAAACTGGAGTTCTTCGAATGGCTGGCTCCAGAACGAGTCAGCCTCCATGAGCCCCCCCTGTTAAAATGTCCAACTTCAGAGCAGAAACAGCTGTGAGCTTCTCAGAAGAGCAGCAACGTGTAAATCTTGTTCGATCTTATTAGAAACATTTCTCCTGTGTGTCTTAAAGAGGTTAAATGATGAAACTGTCACTGTAGATTCATCACTCACTGAACTTTTTCTCAGAGCGATAACTAAACCAAGGCTTTCAGATCTGTATCTTTGTGTGCAACATGAGCTTCTCACCTTGGGCGAATGCTTCTTGTACGTCACCACCCACCCCGGCGAGTGAATCCTGAGGAGGATACATGTTAGCCTGGGGAGACACAGCGCCGACGGAGCGGACTGTCGAAGGACTCGGCCGGGAAGGAGAGGCGTGAGAAGAGCCAGCCGCCTGCGCCTGAGATGGATTTATGAGGATACGTGTGATTGTCACAATTTACGACTCTCGGAAACATCTAACTTGTCATTTTTGTCACAGCTGACGTCATCTGTACAATGTAGTAAAAGTTCTGCTGGAAAAAGCTGAGCTGTTATTTAAAAATGGAAAAATTAAGCAGTTCCCACATTGCTTGTAAAGTTGACATTTAAAGTTTCTGCATGAAATCAGGGCCTGAAACTGAAACATTAACGCCACCCTGAGTCCAACATAAAGGCGGTAAACTTACTGCCTGTCGCTGTTCCTCATCCTACAGGGCCACAACACGGACAGTCGGAAAACAAACGGGGAGGAAAAAGGACGGAGAAGAAGAAGAGGTCAGAAACAGTCAGAGCTGGAAAAAGTGAAATTATTAAGGAGGAAACAGCAAGAGGGGGAAGTGAGGCGGGGACAGACTTGAGAAGGTGTGAAGAAAAAGTGAAACTTTGCCCTCTCGTGTGCGACAGTACAGCATGCTGGAAAACAATAGGCAGCCTGTGTGTGAGTGTGTCACCTTGAGCAGCTTCATCAGTCCCTCCAGCTGTACCATCAGCTCCCTCCTGCTCTCCTGCAGGGACGACATCCTCTGCTCCAGCTCATCTTTCCTTTGTCTGCAACACACAACAACAACAGCCCTCCATTACTGCCACATAACAGACTGTCAGGAGGCAGCAACAAAAGACCCCGGAGGACTCACAGGAGGCAGGAGGCAGTGAGAGTTTGAGGTTACAAATGTACGAGCATTCAGACAAAACTCTGAGAGCACCGAGTTTAATCTCCACGTTTGATTTAGCACTCGTTCATTTGTGCTACGCCACATAAACTCGATCTCCATTAGCCAGATCAATAATCTGGTATTCATGTGCACGGGCGTGAATATAAAGTTACCTTGCGCGAATGCTAACACGCTCCAGTCCAGCTGTCTGATGAGTTTTATGAGTGAATAAAACACAGCTGGGAAACTGCCAAAACTCCTCTCTCTCTTGCCTACACCTCAGCAGACAGTTGTCAGGTCCTCCTGGTGAGCGAAATAAGAGACTTGACGGTACTCAAGGAGGCTTTTGAGCACAAGATAATCGATGAAAGACTCCCAGGAGATCGCTGGAAGATGCCAGGTGAGGACATCGGCAGAGAAAATGCAAATCATAGAACAATCAGACGAAAGAGCACAGGGTCAGAAATCCTTGATGTTTTCCAGTCAGAGGCTGGAAGAAGACTCTCAGCGGAGATGAGATGTGAGAGAGCTCGCTGATGGGAACATGAGAGCATCATGAGCATCTGCGACAGGCCACAAAACCTTGAAATCAAACTTTTAAAACCTTGAAAACACAAATCAGGACTGATGTGTGCTGGTTCTCAGATGGGAGCAGCAGGGATGTTCATCATGCAGACCACCACGAGGCCTTCAAAGTATTTGAGAAGCACAATTTTGATCTAAACTGCATTCAAATTCTTATTATTTACAGTGAGCTAGCAGCCCTAGGAGGCCAAGATTTAAGTGACTAACATCATTACAGAGTAACAAACATATAGAGGTGTTTACAGTTGTTCTTTCCAAACAGTATGTGGTCTGGATGGGACATTAAACAGCTCCTCTCTTTCCTGCTTGGCTCCCCTTCACATGGTAGGATAAATGAGTAAATAAACAAGTAAAACAAGAGTGTGAGTCATGCAGTAACTCCAGATTTGAGTCGTTATGATCCCAAAGTAAAGCTTCAACAGTGGGAGTGTCAGAAAGATCCAAATAATAATTTCATATGAGTCATATTTCACGGATTTTCTTTTAGGGTTTTCTTCAACAATAATCCCTGAATTTAAGTTTGAATAGCTACAGTGTGCTGCTGAGATGTTAAGAACGATGGCTCAGTTGGTTGCAGCGTATTTACCTTGAAATATGGGTAGTAGCTAACGTGTGTGATTAAGGTTGTTTTCAGTTTTCACTCCACATGCATTTAATTTAATCAGAAAATAGAAGAGCTGTCAGAAAAACTCTAAATTCACCACAGCATGTTTTGAATATTCTTGTCAACATCATTTACAAAGAGCTAAACAGTGCATATTGTGTTTTGCACCATCTGGAAATGTGGCTTGAAAGAGTCTAAATGCATATACAGGATGATAATCAAGGTCGAGAGTCTCATTAAGCATCCACAAAAATCTGAGTGGAAACAAACATTCATAATGATTACAGAAGTTTAAAAACGGCTCGTTTTCAATGTTTTCAGATCATTTCTCAGGACTCTGGTGGCGTGATCAGGTTTTGATTGACAGCTGCCTCAGGCACAGAAGATAAGAAATGTACAGCTGTGGACGAGAGGCAGCAGCGAAATGTACCGAAGAGACCCGGAGAGGTTAACTGCTTTACTACTTTACTGTCGTCTGACAGTCCTTCAGTCCTTACCGACAGGGAACTGAAGCAGTTATCTACACTCTCTTGAAAGACACCACAGAGGACTCCTTTCACAAAAACAGTAATTTAACCAGAATATTCTCACCTCTAAACTCTCGCACCCATTTGATTTTTAGATTAGTCAAGACCTGAAAGAGGCAAGACTGCCAACATGGCGCTACAGATTCTGAGCTGTGGGTGACGTCACCTGTTCATTCTTTGTACTGTCAGTGACTCAGACTGAAAGAGACAGATTGATTGAGTGATTGGTTCGCAGAATTAATTGCATAATTTTCAGAATAAATGTCCAAACATAGCCACAGCCAATTCAAACACAATAACAAGAATATTAAAAACTTAAATGGCAATATTTCAGATCTGGATTGAAAGTAATTCCTAATATTTATGGATGGTGACTAATATGTAAATAAGACCTTATATTGGATATTTAGAAGGCTATTAAGGATTTGGCTTTCCTTTACACTATGTGTAGAACATCCATCCATTTTCTGTAACTGCTACTCCAGCTAACTTTGAGCAAAAGGCTGCCAGTCGCCACTTCACCACAGGGTACATAGAGACAAATAACCATTCAGATTCACATTAGAGTCACTAATTAACCTGCATGTCTTTGGACTGTGAGAGAGCTCACACAGACACGGGGAGAACATGCAAAAGCCCCAGCCGAGTTTTGAACCAGGAACCTTCTTGTATGTGTAGAATATGAAAACTTGAATTTGGCGCCCTCGTGTGGCTTGAACCAAACGGACACTGACACCAAAAGTTTCACTGAGATTCAAACAAACAAAAACTAGAAGCGTCAAAGTAAGGTAGATACTACATTGATATTAAAATGTAAACACAGCTCCGTGTCCACCATTATCCTCACACAGCAACTCGACCATGGGCAGAATATTTATATCGAGTCTCCCTCCTCTTCCTTGGGAGTTTTTGTTTTTAACCAA
Source organism: Protonibea diacanthus (assembly GCA_028641955.1). NCBI lineage: Eukaryota > Metazoa > Chordata > Actinopteri > Sciaenidae > Protonibea > Protonibea diacanthus. The sequence goes on from CM053992.1 coordinate 15,580,848, forward strand.
AAAAGCATAAATATGTTAGAAGAGATTTTTTATATTGGCTTTTCACAAAATCCACCATCTGTCCCCGCCATCTGCCATAAAGCACTCTCCCTCTGTGCTGCAAAGCAACACGGCACATTTCCCGCCAAATCTGACACTGTGGCGCACAACGCAGGACACGCGTGGTGCGGGCTGACAAACTTTGTTTTTAAAAATTAGATTTGGGCATGGTTTCAGTAGGCATGACACACAGGACTGTAGGCCAAACAAAAACAAACGGTGGTCGTCGTATGTATACGTGAATCATCAGAACAGACTACCAGGCTTAAGTCTGCTCTATGGTGGATTCTTTGTTTACCTGAGCAGACGAAGCTCAGCCAGCAGAGTTGGGTTGGTGCTGCCCTTCTCCGGGCTGGCCTGGCACGCCGCGTCATGCTCCACACGGAGACGTTTGATCTCTGCCAAGATCTCTCTGGGAAATGAAAAACATATTCGTCAGCTGAGGCCGGGGGAGTGTTACATGACTGAACAGACTGTCAAAAGACAACAATGCTCACATGCTTCTGCAGGATTTTTTTTTTTTTTTTTTTTTTTTTTAGGAGGAAAGTACATGTTTAATATATACTTTAATAAAGACATTAATTGTAATGCAATTGTCCATGATTGCAAAAGCAATTGATAAGGCATTGATGGGACCACAGAGGGTTGAGCTCACACAGTAGATAAACAGTATACATGCAACTTTTATTGTGAAGGAACATGTGAAGCAAAACATAATTTTTACCATTAATTATTGTGTCAAACTATATTACTATATAATAATTTTGTAAACACTGTGCTGCATAATTTCTCCATTTGTCTTTTCAAAATAAGAGCAGTGTTCTCTGAATTTTGGGTAAAACTGTGCAGGGACAACTAGAAAGAAACCCTAATGCATATACAGATATAGACATATATTCGCATTTCTTATATACACAAGCATGAGTCGAACTAAAAGGGGAAGAATTTAAATGACTATCCCTTTTAACATTTGTACCTGTTTTTGCACTCCAGCTGAGCGATGAGTTCCCGCTTCTGTTTGTTCACATCAAAGTTGATGCTCCGGTTTGGTATCACCTGAAACACACACACACACATTTACTGAAGCTTGTTTGACTGTGGGCTAATCAACAAAACAAGAGAAGATCAGAGATTGACCACCCGGTGTGTGTCACGCTCTGTGTGTATGTTACACAAACGTACCTGAGTGTGCATTTATGTGTTTGCCGTTTACTGTGTGTGAGGAAATAAGGTGTTATTGACTCACTGGTGTGCCGTCGGTCTCTGCCAGTCTGGAGGTGTAGCGGGCGATCAGTTTGTGCTCCTCATCTTGCCTGTTGGGACTGTCCACACTACTGACACAAAGAAAGACAAACGAGGAACTTAATGACAGTAAAAGTTTGTTCCACAGGAGGTTTTCATTAGGTGAAAGCTGAAAGGGAGTGGAGCCAGTGTCATGTCAGAGCCGAACCAGCTATGCAAGCAGGCAATATGAGGCTGAGCAGCTTTTATGGAAGCTAAGAAGAGAAAAGGAGCAAGTGAGTGAGGAATAAGGTGTCGGACAAGAGTAAATCTGGAACTAACTTTTAGTCGTTGCTGAGATCTTGGTGAAACAAAAGTCTGAAAGACAGACGCCGGGCTGGGCTTCTTGCTGATGGACTAGTAAGTAAAGCTGGCTGCTATGTCTTGTGTTGTTGACCTTGCTTGATGATTAGCTGTTAGCAAAGTTGTCGACTTTTGTCATGTTTTTTGATCATAAGTAATGTAAACATAACAAATACATGTGTACAGCTGTCCATATTTAAGAATACACTCTGGAGAAACTGGAGGTGCTAAACCACAAAATTTCTACTCAGTGTTTCTTTAAGGAGAAAAGTGATGACCTGCTGCCAGTTTCCAGCCATAAAACCATTTATTCATAAACATGTAATATGGGGGGGTGAGATGTTTCTTACACTGACAATGTAAGAATATAATGTCAGTTATCAATTATTATTCCACCTCGAAATGTACACTAAGGTTTCATAGTTTGGGAAAAGTGTCTGTTGAGTGACTACATGTAGCTAAAATGGTGCTGGATACATCACTGAAACAGCAGTTTTTAAAAGTTCATCACATATAAACATGATTTACAATTTTTGCTCTTCAGTTTAATGAGAAAAAGACAGGATGAAATTTGGATCCAGTCTGACTGAGTTACAGCCTAACTGTACTGCACCATGGCACCTTGCTCTCCTCTTCACACCCTCCCTGATTCCCTTATGTAACCACCCCCTGCTGGGTCACCTCTCTCACCATGGACTGCTCTGGAGGCGATTCACATACGCAGCAATCAGAGCGTGTTCCTCGTTCATGTGCCGAGCGGCTGCCAAACTGGAAGAGAGGGAAAACAAGACAAGATATAAACCTATCTGCAAACAATAAACTGCTAATTTTTTATTATTTTCATTCAGTGTTTTGCACGTCTCCCTGTGTTATACTGCTGTTACAAAGTAAAAAGTATATAAAACCACATCATGTAGATCTAATATACACATTTTCAGATGCTATCTGTTTAATTCACTTCTGTGTTCACAGTTTTTTATTAATCATTAATGATTTGGAAAATGTCTCGATGTGATGCAGTTGAAGAAAAGAAACTGACATGTGTTTTGTTCTTTCAGGCACCTTAGGAGGAAAAGGTTTTTCTTTGGGTAAATTTATAATTTGCTGCAAATGTTCAAGTGAATTTCATGTTTGACTTTTTAATTAGGACTGGGTGACCAATTTATGTTCTTTCCTTTTCATTTTGCTGTGTTTTTTTTAAAATACTTGTTATATTTGACACAGTACTGATACTTGAAAAGTTCATTCTGTGTATCACTGAAATAAAACCAACACAATTCAAAAGCTAAAACTTGGAAATGTGAAAATTTAGTTTAATAAAATTCATGGATTAACTGACTATAAAAACTGCTGCTGATTCATTTTCTGACTGTCTGGTTGATCAATCAATCGGCACAGCAGTGATTTAGCTCTATTTTCTTGAACTCATCTTGTAACTAATTCCTGCATAAGACAGCCAAATTTATTTTTCATCAAATCTAACCAGCGAAATTAAATTCTCAATTGGTGAAAAGTTTGTGTGGAGGAAATAGTCATTTACAAAGATTATGCTATTTAAAAAAACTCATTTATGTTGAATAAAGCAGTTCATTACCAGAGTGCGCCAACATGTTTCTAATAAGTCGACAAACTGGTACTTTTCTACTCTCTGTGTCAGTCTTTACCTCTTGGAGGACTCGGGCGCTGATGAGGACAGCAACATGGCCTCACTGCTGTTCCTAATAGAGCGAGCAGGGCTGTGCACACACACACAGAAACACACACACAGACACACAATGCATCAGACCTATATTATCAACAGCATAAACAGAGTGATGATAACAACATTAAAACATTAAAACACAGAGCCCTGACTATCAGAAAACACACATTCTTTCAGTCCTGCTCACACACTAACACACTCTCACATGCCTTTGGGTGCAATCATGCAACAGTGAGCTGAACTAGTCTGAGCAAACACAGACAGGGCAAAGATCACCGGAGGGGGAGAAAACAGAAGGAGAGAGATAGATAGAGAGAGAGAGAGAGAGAGAGAGAGAGAGAGAGAGAGAGAGAGAGAGTGAACACAGATCGAAGAGAAAAAACAAAGACAGAAATTCACAAACGTTTGGGAGAGAAGTAAACCTGATGCATCGTTGTTATGAGCATACTCACATCTATCTGTGCTAGGTGCAGCCTGTGTGCTTGCCTGAATATGTGCCCAGTGCCTTGAGGTCTGTAATGACCTGATCTGCTGCAGTTTGGGAAATCAAACCGTGTGGATGCACCACGAGGGGCGGAGCAGCCAAAGTGGTTGGTGATAGAGGAGGGACTTTTGAGGTCGAATGTTATCTGAACTTTTTGTGTACAGTCTGCTACTCAGTGTTTTTCGAGTGTTAACATTCCCATTAGAGCTCCCACAAAGCTCAACTGTTGCCCGATTGAACATTAACTAGAGTTTCATGCAGCATTAACACTCTATATAATGCATACAAACAGTGACGGTGTGTACGATTCTGACTGTCTCGTGTTCGGAAAAGACTAAAAAAGAAAGAGGCCATGCAACCTTTCTTCTGGCAGCACCAAAAGTCTTCCTCTTGTTTCACCATGTTTACGGTTCTACACAGAAGAGCGCTCTGTATTCTTACTGGAGCATGTCAGGAATTCATCGTGGTGGGTAAAAAAATTACAACATGCTACAGTCTTTTAGCCGAAACGTCAAGAGGTGTCCACAAGGCAGGCTGTTGTCCACTGTGACATGAGATAAAACATGCCCGATGACCATTGTTGTTCCAGACAGATCAGACAGCCTGCATCTGCCAGACTGGGCTGACACTGTGCAGTCTGACCCCAACACTTCAGAAGCATATTTCTAAGCTCTGCTTTCCGAACCTTGTGAGATTTTTTTTTTTTTGATATTACGTGTTGTGAGGTCTTACACGATGTTGGCGAGGTTGAGGGTCCTCTCAGGTTCCTCTGGGTAAATGGGATGAGGGGGCTCTCTGGACGACACACAGCCCAGAGTCCTGCTCAGGGCTCGACCCAGTTTCATCGCCGGCGACTTCTATACACACACACACATACACACACACAGACATATACAGTATATATGAATATATACACACAGAGACTAATGTGAGGTCAACATTCATAAACTGACAGACATTTGTAACTCAGAGATTTTCTGCAGCGATGTTAGCTGCGTTCAAGAGTCAAATCTTTGCTGATAAAACTGTAACTTTGTGAAGTTTGGTGTTATCACTGATCTCGGTGAGGTTTGCTGTGTTTCGTCTTCTCGTCTGTGTCAGGTCTGCTACAGTTCTACATCTGATTTGACTCACTTTGATCTACGTACAGTACGTTTTCTCTCACTAAGAAATCCTTTAAGATGTGTGGGTGACAAACTGCTGTGAAAACACAGGAAACATCAAATATTTGATCTTGGAAGACATTTTCTTTTTTGATCGTATGTACTACCTGTTGTTGTAACACTAGAATGAAGCAGATAAACTGAGAATAAAAGGACTAAAATTTGTTGAAATGAGATGTAAAGTCTGTTGAGGATTATTAGGATGAGTTGCCTGTGATGGGAAGAGGAGCTGCACTTGTGATGGGATTTGTCCCTGAAACTGAAACATTAATAAGTCAAATTATGCCAAGCCTGGCTGATGAATAATTCAGTAACTATGTTTCCATCTATTAATTCATAAATTCTTCAGTGAAAACATTTTCCTCCTCAGGCGAGTGCAACTTTTTAGGAATATCTGGAAGATTTTTTAAAATAAACACATCATAATTACCTAAAATGTAACAATATTTGAATGGAAATACACCCGTGTTTCTCCCTGGCTGGATTTATCAAGGGACATTCACAGGTTTTGGATCAAACCTGCACATACACAACTACACACACACACACACACACACACACACACACACACACACACACACACACACAAGGAGTGCCCCCTGGTGTGATGAATGAGTAATCACACAGTGACTCACCCAGGACGAGTGCTCCTTCATCTGATGCTGGTTGCTATGAGAGCCGCTGGCGTTGCCACGCCAGAAGCAGTTCTGGCAGAGCTGGTAACCGCGGCAACGGAGGCAGCGATAGCGGAAGCCTGTCATGCCATTGCCACGACAGTAGGAGCATGTGACGGGATGATAGACTGAGAGAGTGGGAGAGAAAGAAGATGGTTTCTCACAGGTTGACAAAAAGAGAACAACTGAAAAGACCAAAATGGAGATGTAACCTGAACAGGACTAAAAACTTTTGAGCTCAATATTAATATCGATATTTGACCAAATTATTTGAATAAGTTTAGCATTAAAACTGGGAATGAAAATGTTCTTACATAACTAACAATAAAGGACACAAACGGGTTAAAAAAATGAACTTGAATTTGAAAACCTATGGCCAAACAAATGACGCTCCAAAAATGCTCCAATTTACTGCAGTACAAGCTAATTTCAGCTGATAAAATTGGCCTGCTGATTTGTGTGTGTGTGTGTGTGTGTGTGTATGTGTGTACCATGCTCCACGTTGGCTAGGCGGTGCATGAGAGGCAGCCAGACAAGACACTGAGGAGGGTCAGCTGTGATATCCAGGAACATATTGAGCATCACCCTCTTCTACGTCAGCGACAAAAGAAGGAAGTCACAATTAAATCCCCAAAACAAAAATGAAGCACTCGAATAAGACTTATAATCCAGGGATAGCAGGTAAACTATAAAATAAATACATATAATAAAGGACAGATGGATGAGGTGTGTGACCGTACCTGTTGTGGGAAGCATGAGCGTGCGATGTTGTTTGTGTAGCCAAAGGACGGTCCTTCATGCACAGTGGTGGGTAGCTTGAGAGCCTCCCTCAGAAAAGCATCAAACTTGGACTGAAGCAACACACCGCTGGAGTCAGACACCTGAGAAAACACATCTACACACACACACACACACACACACAAATTATGTTCACTTCCATCCATAACTTTAGCCACACTACATGCCTAGGTTCAAGAAGTGAACCTAAATTTTTGTTTTTTGTTTTGTTCCCAGGTTGGAGGTGAGTCTGTAATGTGTTGTGTCCTCACAACATTAATAATAATTAATACAGACAGCAGCAGTGACCTACATTTTCCACAAGGTGGCACACATACAAATGAAATTCACACTGAAAGATTGAATTATCACATATAAATGCGGTAAAAATGTGGGTACAATTTTTAGATCAATGTCTTAGGCTGTGATGATATGTGGAAATATATTTAACATACAAAAAACACACACAGACACGCACAGTCTTGCTCTGTTACGATGTTACGGTTTTGTGTTTCCACAGAAACCCAAAAGAGTACCCAAAGCCTACATGTGGAATCAGTGAGTTCATATCCGTGTGTGAGATCAGTGTCAGATCGGTCCTGATGGTTTTAGCTGGTACTCACAGCGGAGTTTATCTATCAGTTTCCCTCCACACAGCATGGCCAGCATCGCTTTCACGGAGAGCACCGTCAGACGGCTTTCTGGCTCGCTGAAACAAAAACGCACAAACAAACACATGTGACACTGTAGAGCAGTATATGTCACCGTCACACATGTAGATGTTTCATATTTGAATAACTGGATGTCAACATGCAAACGTTGGCCATCTAAAAAACATGGTTTCCTCCTCAAGGATGCTCAGACTTCTCTGTCTGTACCTGTCAACGGCGGCCAGTAAGAATTCGACTAACAGGGCGGTGCTCTCTCGAGGGTTGATGGTGTGTGTGGTGGGCAGGCGCTTGCTGAGCTGGTTGAACAGGGAGGACACCAAGTTCTCCAGTCTGGTCACAGAGATGCCGGCGTTCAGCTCCACAGCGTTCAGACCAGCATCCCGCACCGCCTCGATCACATTGTAAATGTCGATCAGATGCACTGGAGTGAGAAAAGTTAAGTCAGCGACTTCACACGTACTGATTTTAAAAAAGTATATTTTACATGACTTACAGTTGCTTCTCTTCTGTATGAATCTGAGCTTGCACGCTGTTCGATATGTAGAGAGACAAATGGCATCAAAGTTCTGCTCCGCTGTGATGAAAAGAAGAAAACGTTCATCAGCTCTGCCAAAGGTCAAAGGAAGGAAGGTAATGTATGCATGTAAAGCATGTATGCATGTGTGTGTGTGTGTGTGTGTGTGTGTGTGTGCGCAGAGGACATGTTGGGGTTACACTGGGGGGTCAAAGGTCACTCACCGAGCTCCACAAAGATCTGTTTCCCCTCTGGTCCTGCTGTCGCTGGAGTCCCCCTCCCTCTGTCTCTCTGCCCCCCCTCCTCCATCACCATCCTGAAACACAGGTCTGAGATTCAACACTAACTCGGAACGCTGTCCCGCAATGATCGATCTGATGATGGTTCATGGGTGCGGATACTTCAGAGTTTTTATTATTTGATTTGATTTATTTGTAAGAAATCATCTAAAACGTTTGTGTTGAGTTAGTTTAAACCTCAGTTTCTGCAATATCCATCTCATTTCTCCCATGTACGTTGTGAATGTGAACGAACATTGTTTGGTGTTGATTCAATGCATTTCCGCGTTTAGTCTTGTTTAGTCTTTGGCAGGAAATACAGTCGACAACAAGTTCAGAGACCGACAGCCATCAATTCTTAAAATGTTGCTGCTGACGTGATTTAATTGAAAAGTGAAATTCAGATTAACTTTACAACAATGGCACTAACAAACCAGGCAGAGAGTAACTGTAACTTTTATATATAGATACCGTCTACTGTATGCATACCAACACACGCACACACAGACACAGACACACACACACACTAATGAGAGTCAAATTCAGGGCCACCAGAGGATGAGCTGAGTGCTCAGTAAATAAACACATTAATGAGAACAGCTGATGAAATCTGACCTGAAGGCTGGCATTTAACAAGGGTACAGAGAGAGGGAGGGAGGGACTGTAAAAGAAAGAAAGAAAGAAAGAAAGAAAGAAAGAAAGAAAGAAAGAAGCAAAGCGATAAATGGAATGAAGGAAAGAAGGAAGGAAAAAGAAAGGTGTAAAGGAAGGAAGAAAAGAAGAAGGAAGGGAGGAAGAAAGAAAGAAAGAAAGCTGTCAAGCTGCTGTCAGGAGACACAGAAAACACCAGAGGATATCGGTCGCCATGGGAACAGTCACACTACACCACAAAACTGAAACTCACACACGCACGCACGCACACACACACAAATATTTGCATTCCTTGTATAAATGCACTGACAAGCCAACCCCCAACACACACACATTTTCTAAGTAACATGCACACACACACACACACACACACACACACACACACACACGGACACACACACATTCCAGAGAGGATTTAGAAGCTTCCCAGGAGACTTCACGCTTCATGGAGACAAAAGAAGGATTCCTCCTTTTACTCACACTCACACACTCAGACACACACACTCTCTCTCATACAGCTGATACTCTGTCTCTGTCTCTACAGTAAGTCAAGTGCAACTGTCTTTCTTTAAAAGCTCACAGACTCGTCATCACAGACTCTCTGACTGAGACGATGATACTTGACTCAGCGTCAAATCTTCTCATACTGCAAAAATGTGGATGAAAAACTGGAATCTGCAGATATATCAGGAGTTTTAGACAGATATTTGGATAAGTATGTAGGTCACCTCTTCCTCCAACTGCATCTGTAGTTATGAGCTGATATTTCACAGCTCTGTTTCGACCGTTTCACATTGCACTACAGTAGTAGAGAGCAGACCTCATTATATCCTCTAATGGTGCCTGACAAATAAGCTTATTTCCAACTTGCTTTTATGTTTTGTAGATAGCATCTTTAGCGCGGCAGCTAATGTTTATTTTTATGTTTGATTCCATCTTTAGGGTAATTTCTTGATTAATCACTGAGCCAAATGTCTGTGGAGATGTCATTAAGTTTGTTTTGTATCCAACCAAAGATATTCAGTCTACAATCACATAAGAATAAGTAAAGTAGCAAATCCTCACATTTAAGAGGCTATCACCATGAAATGTTTGGTATATTTTGCTTCAATTCTTAAACCAGTTGCACCTTCTTAGAAATATATTTAGTTTCCATCATCTAATGTTACAGAGACAATACTGTTGCCAAAGATTGGTTGACTGACTGGCACTGCGGCTCAGGCTCTGCTCTGGAACTGGAGCTGGTCTTGGCTGGTCACGGCACAATTCAATGTGAGAGCATCCAAACCAGCTAATTCCTGCTTATTCCAAATATGTCACTGATTCCCGTTCGCATGAGTCCAAGAACATTTGAATAAAAAAATTCATACTCAGTCACTACAAAACATTTCTGGGTTCTTGCTGACACTGTCATGTGACCATATATTGACACAGACTGGCGTCCTGCCTCTTTAAGGTATGCATACAAACTGTGACACACTGATCCTCCCATAGCAGTGAGGACAACATTCACCGACCCTGACGCTGCCGATCTTCAGAGTATTTGTCCTCCTGCCAACACTGTCCTAAATCATCAAGACGTCCTTGAATATGAGCAGTTAAACATTTAAGTGTTACAGCAATATTATTTTCTTATTCTAGTTATATGTTTTTTATAATGTCAATAACTTCTGTAAAGTGACAGTGTCCTTTTCTTGCTGTGCTGTTTGTACTGATCAAATTACTGAACTTTATTGTGTTAATCACTGAGCTTTACAGCAAAACACCACCAGGCATCCATCACGTTGCAGCCGCAACACTGTTTTGGTCCATTCAAACCAACTTCAAGCCCCACTGGTAACATTTCAGAATCAGTTTCTTTTTCCGCCAGGCTTTGTTAACTTGTTCAGGCTTTGTAACTTGATTTGGTTCCTGATTTATATGTTAAATAAAATATGCTAAGTAGTTGCAATAGTTTCTTTGTTTTCACAAGTTTGCACGGGGTGTTTTCTTTTGAAAAACACGTGTACCGTGTGCCTGTGTGACTGCCGGAGCTAATTGCGGTCATTCTAGTCGACGTTTCAAAGTGCTGCCATTTCAGAAGCGGCTCTTCAAGTCAGCTCTACAAAGAATACAGCACACAAACAGATTTTTTAAAAATAAAACCCCCCTGTGCAAACTTCAGATCATGAAAACAGCCAAAAGGGAAACAATTTAACTACGTAGCCTATTTACTCATGGAAGCAACACCAGAAAAAAATGAACAAATCTGAGTAAGTTATCAATGTCCAGCGAGAAAAACGCTCCGCTTCTTAAACACTCCTGGGACGATATGAAGCCACGTGGAGACCAAAACCGCGTAGCACCCACAGCATCACAGAGGGTAGCAATGTTTTCCAAAATGCTGGACAGCTCCATTAAAGGAAAGCCAGCGATAAAGAAAGGCAGCTGAACAGGTGGGTGCGTGTGAAAGTCAATGAAAGTGTGTAACTGAAAGGTTTTATGGATGCTAATTATGACTTCACTGAAGAGCTGTCAAGTTATGAACGTGTCCAAAAGTCTCACCAGTTACCCCACTGGACTCCCATGGTGAGTAGATTGTTATTTCCAGCCTGGCCTCAGTGATAACTACACCCTGTCTGCCTGCCTGCCTGTCTGTCTGTCTGTGCATAGCTGACATGGAGGAACATTTGGTCTGTGAGGTTTGCTTCCTAATTTAACTCTGAAAGCTTCAAACCATCATAGATATAATTACCCTCCCCGCAATTACTCCCAACTATGTCAGAGGGCCGGGAACAGCTTGGCTGTCGTTTTCCCAATCGTTGGGTCGAGTACAAAGGCTGGTCACAGGAAATGGGTCCAAACATTTTTTTCAGAGAGAGATGTCTGATTCAAACACTTAGACTCCTTTCAAGCAGGAAAAAATAGTCACAAGTGTTCCTGTATTACAACTAAACATGACATTTTAAAACATATTTCTGAAAACATTTGATTCAATGCTATATGAGAGAAGACCTGAAACGAGTGACTGAGACCATGAACTTGTAAGGAAACTGTTAACTGAGGTAAAAAAAATCAAGTACAGCTATTTTCTAATAAGACACGCATCACATGGATGGCAGCTAGTTACAGCATCTCTGAACTCTTTTCTGTGTTTTTATTATTTTTATTATGTTTTCATATTTTTTCTCGGCAGTCTTTATCTAGTTAGAGTACTGTGTGGAAAGACTGGAGGTCCATGCTGAAGTGAGGAGAAGTGGGAAGTGCAAGAGACAGTACAGTCCATGCGTACCGTCTGTTATGATGGGGAAAATAAGATCTCCACAATAGGATGGAGGAGCTAACGGTGCTAACCAGGCTACAGAGGGAGTATGGGGAGTGTAGCATCACAGAGACGTGGCTGAATGAACTCACTTCAGACTTGATGGTAACTCTGGACAGATTTCAACTAGAGTATTTTTCTTATCAACCTTCAACAATAAAGTCTATCTTATCTTATCTTATATTACAATCAAGTCAATGGAGCTGCCCCCTAGTGGCCATTAGAAATAAGACTTTAAACACTTCCAGCACTGTTAGCTTTTAAATGACAAACATCTCATAGTTTCTGTTATTAAAACACAAAATCATTACACTGTTTTGAGGGGCAGAAAAGAAATTTCATTACTAACAGACAGCTTACAAAATTTCTGCTGTCTTGGGAGTAAAACTCAAAATGTATTATATGTTGTGGTTATATTGATTTAAAGAGCTTTGTTCACAAATTATAATCCTGGAACATGAGCTGGGAACCGACACACACACTCAATAGAAACTCTACAGTCAATGTAACTGATGACTGCAGAGGAGTTACTTCTCTTTAAGATCTCAGCTGTAGAAAGTGAAGTACAGAGGGGGAGAGAAGGGAACGGATGTGGAGAGGTATATACAGCTGACTGCGTGTATGTTGTTTTGTGTGGGCGGTGATGCACATTGCTATTGCACCATGGTGTTTTATTGTGGCTGACATTTGCCGAGGTTTACAGAAACAAACACACTTCCTGCTCTGAATACGCACACTCTGAAGCAGAGGATACACTCAGTCTTCTGGGTTTAAGATAAACATAACTGAATGCTTCAGTCTTAGTAAAAGCAAAGTGTCTCTGCATCCCAATACAGAGGGTGTGTCGTATGAGTGTGTGTGGTCATACCTCTCTGTGTCAGGGGGTCACACAGGACAGAGGAGCTTCAATAAAGGACGTCTAGCAGGGAGACACAGAGAGAAGAGAAAGGCAGTTTGAAAAGTCTTTTCAGTCTGTGGACAATAATGTCAAAGGCTCTTTGGGGACACACTCTAATAGAGACACACACTGAACACAACCAGTGCAGTACACACTCTCATACACTCTTTCGACATGTGCATGTTTGTTTGACATCAAAAGCAATTTTCATCATCTGATAAAAACACATTCTGATCAGTGTAATCTGATGAAAGATAAATCTTAAACAGCTGAACGTCCTTTAATATTCTATTTTTATCTGTTATGTTTTATCAGTTCATCATTTCCACTTTCAGTTATGGCAGGTTTCTTTGATTTAAAGCAACATTATGCAACTTTTCAACCATAAACTAACAGATTTAAAAACATGTTGATGTTACACTGACACATCAGGTGAATGGTGTCTCACATCACCAAGTCACACACCACCAACTACTTCACTGATTTTGATGAAACTGGATCATATAAATGTTTTCTGGTTTTCCCTCTGATGCTCCGCATCAACTATAGCTGCTGTTAGCTAATGTTAGCTCAGTCTGTCAAGACTGCCCAGACTGTGAGGTCAGAGCACCGGGGTAGTGTTAGTGTTTGTACCACATGCGTTTTAGACCACCGAGAAGAAGAGGAGGTTTACAGGCCCGGGGCACAGGCAAATCGGAGCCAGTGTTGTGCCAGAACCGGAGCTGGGCAAGCAGGCAATGTAACATATTAGTAATATAGTAATAGTAATATATAAGTAATATATTTAATATATATTCTCCACAGTATACTCTGAAACTGGGAACACTAAAATTTCTACACAGTGTTGCTTAAAAACCTTTAATGGTATTATTTTCTATGACTGAAAATTAGACCGTCAGATTGCAGTCATGCTTGTCAATTGACATCACTGCTTTACACATTTGTGGATCAAATTGCTGAGTCAATCAACACCATGTTCTTCTTGACATATGCACTAAATGTATTCTTTAAAAGTTGGGAACAAGTTACAACCATTTGTAATTAATGCCATCCTTTCGTGTTTCTGTACCGTCATTTGCTGTCGCTGAAAAATATTAGTAGAGACAGCAAATGCTGAACAGCTGCCAAGTGTCAACAAAATCTTCCCCAAACAAAATCTAACAGATATAATGGTTTCACACACTGACATGTCATTAGGCTCTGTTTAACAAGCAGAGTCAGCAATCCTCCCACAACAAAGCATCAAAATATTGTCTGACAAACGCGGTCTGACTCGAGCGTCACAGAAACAATGAGCACAATGAGTGCTTGATTAAGGAAGTGGGCTTCACACAGACAGCTTTAACAAGTGAGGGTGAATATACTGAAAACCTAAAGGGAGCTACCTAAAGCCTGAATGTCAAACTGTAAGAGGCGGACAGTTACATCCTGTCAGCAGGTGTCACAAACAAGACAACTGATACGCGCGTGCCGCAAATGTTTCATTATTATATTAATTGAAATGCCACAGTAGCAACAAGCATACAAAGCGGTGACACAATGCTACAACAAGCCAAAATGTGAAATTAAAATGTACTTTTTGCTGTCACATTATCACCAGACGTGTTGACATATCAGTTACAAGGATATGATGCTCCTGTTCCTGTCAAATGCCACACATGATTTTAATCATCGCACTGACATCTGTCAACCTGCCCCTGAAAGAGACAGCACTGACCAAAATGTGTCCGCCTTAATTTAAAGAATTAATTCAAACTTGATCAGTTTAACAGTTAATACAGGTATATTTTGTTGAATGAATTAAAAAAAAAAGTGAAGATACCAAACAATATCAAATTAACGCTGGTATCCAAAAAACTGTATTGAAGATGACAAAGCTGACTGTGTATGGAGATCTCATGCACAACGCAGGGCTGAAACAATTAGTCAATTAGTTGACAGAAAATGAATCACTACTTGATCAATTAGTTTGTTTATGAAGCGCAACTGCTTCCAGTTATTGTAAATGTGAAATTAATGACAAAAGGTAACGCCTGCACACTTAGTTCATGCCACAAAAGTTTAATAAAGACAACGTTTGGATCTTCATCAGGTCAGAATTTGAAGTTTGAAAGAACTGTGAACCACACCCATAAATCCAAGGTGCTACTTGCACCTACTACTACTAGTACTTTGGCTCTAGGAAATGGTAACATGCATTTTACCACTACTCGCAGACCTGTACATGAGTACTGCACATTAGGGCTGGACAATCTGGACGAAAAATATTATCTCGATCAATTTAATCACAATCACGAACCGCAATCTAGACTGCAATGTTTGTTACTCAATTTTGAATATTGGTTTGCTCATGTCGTGCATTCATTCAGAATTATGTGTTTAAGTGAGAGGACATTAAACACTGCAATCTCCCATCATAGGGCTCCGACCCTCACTAAAGGTAGCCAAAACTTCACTGGGGGTCATGAAGCTTTCTTGTGCACAGTTCAAACCCCACCAGAAGCACCACGGTCCAGTTCAGAAGCGTCCCAGAGGCGGGTCTCTGCTCTGCCCAGAATACACGAATGTTCTATTTTTGATGAGATGCCACGAGCAGCCCACACAGAGCAGCCTGAGCTGCACACCCTGTACAAACGTCCAAACAGACAAAAGGGAAACAATTTAACAACAAAGCATATTTACATAATTTCAAGCACATAAACCAGAAAAAAAATGATAAAATCTGAGCAAGTTAAAAAAGTCTGGTGGGCAAAACACTTCTGATTCTCTAAATTCTCTACAAAATTTAAAATAAAAATATCAGGAAGTAATCTGCTCTAAATGTATCCACTTTTTTCAGTTATTGTTTCACTGTTCTGGTAAATTGTAGTTTATCATCAGCTCTTATTGTCATGTATTAAATATAATACTAAATATCCATGAAGCATGTCACTGTGTCAGTTTACTCAATGATAGAAAAGATGTGCATGATGTAAATATGTTCAGTCTCATCAAGAGTTACACCTCTCTGCTCGTTACAGCATGTGTGTGTGTGTGTGTGTGTGTGCATGTGCGAGGGGGTGGAGGGGGATCAGTTCAGTGCAGACCACCCAACCAGTGCACCTGTGCTTTAACCCCCCCACTCTTACACACACACACACACACACACACACACACACACACACACACACACACACACACACAGTATCTAATCAGAACAGTGGTTGTGTTTATGCAGGTCCAACACCTGAAATAGACAAATGGTCCAGAAAACAAACACACACACTATCCACAAACTGTACTCTCGCTCTCACACACTCACACACACACACACCTGTTCTTAGGAATCAGCTGCTCTCGGTTTAAACCATGCAAACACACAGGCAGAAATCCTTCAGTATCGCCCACACTCAACTCACCGGTGTGAATCCACAAACTAAGGTTTGGTGGGACAGATGAAGCAAATCAGCACTGACACTAATACAGCAACGGGCGTCAGGCAGGCGAGGTGGTACTAAAGAGGGGTAAGAGGGTGTTTACCACCCTCTGCACACCACACACACACCACGCATGCCACATGACCACATTACCATTTGCAGCTGCTTGCTATTCTCACCGTCTGCCCTGACAGGACCTGACCAGTGTGTGTGTGTTATACATGATATATATACAGTAAGCTGCAACTTTAGAAACTGACGTTGCTGAAATACCTAGGAGCTTCATTTATCTTTTACTGTAACACACGAAACAGATGAGGATTCATGGCCGGACCCCAAAATCCCCCTGAAAGCTCTGCAGCAAACTTTCTAAATGAATGTTTAAAAAAAGTTAAAGTTTCAGGAAATGAAGTTTAGAAGTTTGCACATTTTGCAGAGCTGGCTGGTGGTTTGCCTCGGTCTCAAATGTCCTGAAACGTTTTAGACATAATGGAGACCAAATAAACTGTCACTACATATTAAATAAAGCGAACATTTTGGCTGAGGTTTCTACAGGGCGAGGAATGCAGTTAGAAAAATGGATTTGGTCCAGTCACGTAATCCATTCTTGGTATGATAATTGTTTGACTGACTACAGAGTGAATGACACTACAGTGACTGACTATTGAACTGCTTCCAATACGCTGCTGCAAGTATGCCTGATTAATTATTCATCATAAATTGTGTTTCAGCTGCTGGCAACCTCTGTGTCTGTGAAGTGAAGCCAATGCAAAAGTGGCAAAAACTGCAGTTCCTCAAATGTCCACTTGAGGCTGGCTACAAAAGGAGTCAGCCTCCATAAGTCTCCATGTTAAGATGTCCAACTTCACAGCAGAAATAAGCATAGGTCCACCGATGACCCACAGCTTTGCTGATTTTTAGATTAGCCAGTAAACGGCCAGCACCACAGGTTCTGAGCTTCAAAACCAAACGGCAATTTCCGTGCCTGGGAAATGAAGCCAATGCTGAAGTGCTAAATACTGTAATTTCTCCAGCAGTCACATGAGGCTGGCTGCAGAAAAGAGTTAATCTCCATAAGTCCCAATATAAGCCCCATGGTAGCAGCTTCAAAACAACTCTGCAGAAACCTGTGGGTGATGTCACACATACGCCGTCCATTCTTTAACTGTCGGTGGTTTTAGCACAGAAATATCTGAAGGTCTGAATTAGAGAAGCACCTCAACAAGGACATAGTTATGGTAAAAACATCAAATCATTGTAGATTAGAGGGAGTTAAATTTAAGAACAGTACACTGCATGTTTGTTCAGCCCTGTAACGCACCATCACCAGCAGGTTGATATGAAAGCAAAAGTCTCTCCCTGCTTCTCCAATCTCTCACTCCTGACCTTTGACCCCTGTCCTGCCATAGAGACAACCTGACTGACCCGGCATGACTCCAGCAGGTAAAAACAGAAGCAACACGTCTCTGGTTACATGTTTAAGATAGACAACTGGTCCACAAGTTATAGCATGTTCTGAGGAGACATGTCTCTTGTAGACGTGATCACAGGTCCAAACAGTTGTACCAAAAACCCCAAAGAATATCATCCTAATTCATCCAAACCCCAGTTAGACTCTTTAATGTTTAAAATAAAACATCATACCAAGAATATTAGCATAAAAAGGACTCAATCTGATAAACATTAACTGGGATAAAGCTCGTTTTCAAGACCACATTCAAGCCGCCCATGAAGACATGTATTTCAATGCGAAATTAACAAGCGTTGACACAGCGGGCATATGTGCCAAGTTACACACTGGGCTTTGGCAAAAAGATGCATGGACATCCGGCAAAAATGTTGCCTGGCTCAAGTTTTGCCTCAACGCAATGCAGTGTGACTATACAAGGCGTTGTATTGGCCATCAAACGCTTACAAAAACACATCTTATCAGTATTTCTGCTGTTTAACTGCCGATTGTCACAAAAAACTGAAACAATTATTGCTGAAATCTTAGATTTGTAAAATCCTGTCTTGTATTAAAATACTTTGAATTAATTTGCCATTTGAAAAGCTTTCAAACTTGAGGATCTATTACTGAAACCAGCCCTCCTGGATTGTATTTCATTGTCTCACCAGTACCTGAAGCAACACGCCCCCGCCAGCACAGACCTTTGCATTGTTTTACAGAAAAACAGTGCTGTTTTCAGTATGAACTGCTGGTGCGGTGTAGTAAAACTGTAAGGGGGTCACTCCCAGTTGGAGAGACACAGACAGATATAAAGATGTACTAAGAAGTGGGAAGCAAGTAAAGAACGACAAACAGATGGAAAAAGAGACAGGAAGGGACTGCAAGAGACGCAAAGAAAAAAAGATAGGAAGTGAAAGTTGTGTTTACCGTCCTGAAGAAACCAAGCACATGAGAGAGAAGAAATGTTTGATTGGTCGACATTAAACTTGCTATACTCTATAATATGTACAAAATATAAGAGGACCCTAAATTCAGCTTAACTTTTCCAAACAATTAGCCTTTATCTACTTCTTTTCCCTGTTCTTGCAAAGTAGCAGCAATAATCCAAGCCTTTGTGCGGTCCCATGGACTTAGTCACCAAGCTCTGCAGCAGATCTATAAACAGATACTAGACTGAAGAGCACGTAGTATAGTATGAGTAACTGTTACAGGAATTCAAAGAAGCTGTCAGACCACTGATAGTATAAAGAATGGACAGTGTATCCGTGACGTCACCCACAGGTTTCTGAAGAGCTGTTTTGTAGCTCAAAATCTGACACTGGCTGCTGCCTTGTTGGCAGTCCTACCTCTACATTTAAAAAAGGCAAAGACGTGGATCATTGTCAGACCTGAGGTGGGCTGAAAGTAGCCTGGTGCTCAAACAAGCCATCTGTAACAGCACCTGATGAGGTGAGTTCTATAAAAATTCACCCTCTGTACAGTTGTCATAAACGGGGAAATTAGCTATAGAGACCAAAACTGTTTTTTGTACCAGGCTGTAAATGTTTATTCCTACTGTGAAGTTGAACATCTTAACACAGGGGCTTATGGAGACTGACTCATTCTGTAGCCAGCCTCAAGTGGACGTTTGAGGAACTGCAGTTTATGGCACAGAGTTTGCAGCTTGATACAAACTTACAATCAATTAATTAATTAAAAAGTTTAGGGTTTAAGTTTTGTTTAGTTTTAAGGAAGCTTAACTAGCCTGTCCTTACGCTGCATCTTACTGCTACCTGAGCTTAACTCAGAGACATCAAAGATATCAACAGTGAATGAGCAGAGAGCTTAGAGGTCCTCGGGAGTAACGGAGAGAACAGCTCCAAACGTGCAAAAAGAAAAATACTTCAATTTCACTATAATTTAACTCTCCAGAAATTATATAAACTAGAGGCTGGATATGAATGACTGCTCTTCTAATCATAGGTTTCACCCTCACCGCTATTATCTCCCCACCCACAGTGGAGACAGTAACACAATCAGCACTATCGTAAATCAAAAACTAAAATCTTTCCATCTGGAGACACTGAGATGAAATGTTATGAAGTAGAGGCTGGTGTGAAGAAACCACAAAGATTTCTCTGCAGGTAAATCAGATGAAATACTGAGCTTGTCAGAAAGTCAAGATACATACATTTTTCTTTGTACCTGGTTATCATGTGCAGGGTGGTGAGTGCCGGGAAAAGTGGGAGGTTTAATTCTCGGTTTGCTCTCTCATTTGACCCTTTTAAAGACATAAACAAATTGCCCACTGCCCAATCAAAGCACACCAAATGCATCTACCGGGGAGAAGTAAAGACACTCAGAGGACAGTTTGGTACACAGCCCATCAGTTAGTGTGGTCTCTCTCTTTCTCTGTCATCCTCTTTTTAGTTTCCTGCACAGGGAGCAACAGTTTGGAAAAGTCTGCAACTTCACCAAACTAAAAAGACTCCAATTCTTTAGTATTTGGTCTCAGAAATAGATTTTTAAACTACCATGTTTCTGTCAGAGCCTTTAACTGCACTGTTGGTTAATGAACTTGACCATTATGTGAGTGTTTGACTGTCTTTAGCTGTTGATAAAACAAAGAAATAAACAAAGAGCTGCTTGGTTCATGGACTGTTCCTGGACTGTCAGCAGATCTGAGGCAGGCTAAATGAAGCCTGGTTACTCAAACAAGCCATCTGTAATAGCACTAATCTGTCAATCAAAGCGGCCACTCTGTTATTTCTGCATAACTTTAAGCCTTAATATAATTTCAACAGGAGAGTTCTATAAAAATTCACCCTCAGTACAGTTGTCATGTCATAAACATACTGTATTTATTTCTGCTGTGAAGTTGGACATTTTAACATGGGGGCTTATGGACACTGTAGCCAGCCTCAAGTGGACGTTTGAGGAACTGCAGTTTTTGGCACTTCTGCATAAACGCAAACAATGTTCAGAATGAGACTGAACTATCAAAAACACGTCTGTCAAATAAGCTTTGGAAGCTTAATAATGTCAGGAATAAACACAAAAAAACTTGTATTTCCATTTCCTCTACTGTCATACTGATGCAGGAAGTACAGGCACACGGATATGCATATATTCCTACATAAACCTTCTTCCAAAGCAGCTTAGTCTTATGTGGATGGCAGACCTGATTTCAATGGTTTATTGTCTGCACTTTATATATACATTTATGGGTGCAGAAGTGGATATTGGTGCTGTCATACTCAAAGGCTGTCACACTTTAGGCAGGCTGGGGTTAGATAAATCCTTTCAGCACTCCCACAGATGATTCAATAGATTACTGGTAATTCATTAAAGCTAATTATGTTTAATTAAACCGCTTCATTTCAACCAGCCTGTGAGATCAAATGATTTATTGGCCCTAACACTGGCATCCTTAATTTGCATCTGTTTCCATTCAGCTTGCTGAACTTTAATTGTGCACGTACAGTATGCCGAATTTCACAGTGGGCACTGATGATTTTAAAAACATATTGAGTTATGTTACACAGAGTCTGTGTGTTTGGCAATAAGCCAGGAAACGTTAAACCGGCATATTTCTGAATGGAGTGACGTCCCTGCCATAGAAATGAACGGCTCTACTCCGCTCAGGTCAAACAGCAGCAGTAGTTTTGATTTGAAAAGTGGGCATGACTCAGAGCAGACGGGACAGACGGACACGTATCAGACATCTTATTAAACGCAGTATATAAACGGTGTTTATCGGACACTTGGAGCTGAGTTTCTCAGAGTCACAGCTCACTTCACTTCTGCCTACTTCTGGGGAAAAAAGCCTGTGTGACATCTGAGCGGCCATGTTGCAGAAAAGTTTAACTCCCTGTTCACCTTGTTCTCCCGAATGAATGTGTTTTTTAAAAACTCTCCAAACTCGGGTGAAATTTCACATTTAAACACTCGCGTCAACTAAAACTTAAAGTTTTTATCTTTGTAGCTACGTCACGTATCCTTTAAAAAGACTACACAAGACGAGGTTTACTCACCGGGGACTATTTTCGGCAGGTATTCGTGGCCAAATACCAACATCAACACTGAAACGTGTGGCACTGACTTTAGCTTAGCTTGTAAACCCAGTTTATTCTCTCGTCCGGTTCCTCTTTTCACCGTGTTTTGTCGCCTCCTCTTTCTGGTTTCAATCATGTAATATAGTCCCGGTCCCGTTATTTGTTTCCGTAGTGAACCATGTTTCACACCCTCCACACCCGCCCGCTGGTGCCGCTGTACCGGTTGCTGCTGTGATGAAGTGTAGCGTTACTATTTTTGAAAGAAAGTCACTCCTCTCTCTTCGGTCCCGGTCCAGCCCCTCTTTTCCCTCTCCTGTGACAGTGAGCGTTGTCCGCCGCTGACACGAAACCAACTCACTTGACAGTTAATAATACAGTTTTACCGTAACTTAACGCGTTTTTTAACGTGTTTCGTGCTAAAAGAAGACGTTGTTTGAGTCAAACAGGGAGCGTACGCAGTTAGGTTGTCGGTTGGTTTAACCGTTACAATTCGAACGGCCCAACGTTCCATGTTTAAACGGTCATAATCTATGAAAGCGGGCACATCGACAAGTTTTATGCTATTTTATGGTAACTTAACACACCCGAGAACATAAAGATAAATGAGTATTTCAACTGCTGTTTAAACCTGAAAGTATTAAAGTACATTTAAGCTACTCGAGTACTTTTATAGCCTAAATTGTGGATACTTTACTACAGTATGGTGGTGGGAAGTAATACAGTTTTGACTGTACTTTTAAACTGCACTAATGTTTCAATTTTGTGGTACTTAAGATCTCATCCAGACAATATTTCAACTTAACTTAACTCAAGGTTCAAGATTCAGCTTTATTGTCATCAAATAACATAATATAGGATTGCACAGTTGGGTGTTTTGGGGTCTTTTTTTCTTTGGTTATACTATAAAGTTTGGAAGGCCTAAGTGGTCATTCATTCATACATTTCATTTTCTTGTGGAAACCAGTTAATTTCATTTTTCTTAAGTTATTGAGATGTCAAAATAACAATTGTTGTTATAAGAAAAGGATGGTCTAGTATATTATATCATTGCATTTGCAATATTCTCCTGCTCCTATGATCAATCGTTATCTCAGGATAACAACATTGGTTATTTCAACATAATGACATAAATAAACCCCCTATCTTGAGAAAACAAATGAAATTGACTTGTTATCATGAGGGGAAAAAAGGAAATATTATGTATAAACGTATGACCGCGTGGGGCTTCCATACATCTAGACAACATATCAAGAAATATTGTACTTTTTTTAAACTCAAGTTTCAAGATTCAGCTTTACTGTCATTATATAACCTAATACAAGATTGCACAACTGAATGTCTTTATTTTGTTTGTTTTTGTGGGTGGTGGGGTTGTTACACTTGTGACATACACCTGTTGGGGTGCCAATTCTTCAGCTACCCAATGAGGTAACTGTAGCCTTAGTTTAGGAGCAGATATTATCATGTGGTGCACAACCACAATCAGTGTTTCAGCCCTCAGCCACAACGCTCTCCAGCTGGTGGGCTGGCAGTGGTGGCCAGGTCACTGCCCATCCGCCCCTGACGTCCAGTTTTCCTAATTTGATTTGGTAGTTTCTTAAAGACCACTTTATTGTCTGTGCACATAACTCTAAATAAAATGGTTCTCAATAAAGACAGTACAACAAAATTAGCTAATATTTAGGGCGTGTTTTAGTGATTATATTACCAGAAAACAAAGACATGCAGTAAAAAATGGGCCTTTTAGTGCTCCTGGGCAGTTGGTAATCCAGCCTGGCTTCTTTTGACCTCTCCAATTACTATTGCATATTCAGATTTTATTTTTCTCATGCACCATACAGTAGAGCAATAAGTACTTAAAGTGAAGTGAAAAGTACAATATTTACACATACCTGAGGATTTCAATATGTTTTTTTAACTTTTATCCCTGAAATGTTAGAGTTAGTCAGAGTTAGTCAGTACTCTTGCCATGTCAGTCAACCTCTCTGTCTCTGTGTCTCTCTGAATTGTATTTGACAATCCTTCATTCTCCACAGGTTGTGAAATTCATCAGGCCTGTGTGATTAAACTACACGTACGCACCACACACACACCCCTGTACTCTGCAATGTTTTAGGCAGATTACGTTGAAAATTAGACATCCATCATATTACACAGGCTAGTATTACAGTATTTGTACTCTAAACAGTATTTGATTGTTTTGCTCTAGTTTTGAAAGTTAAGTAGAACAGGTGACAAGCTTGAACCTATAACAACTCAACAAAATGAGATATAAACCACACTTGCCTATTGTAGCTGCAGTGGTGGAAGTACTCTTTACTCTTAACTCCTATATCTTCTACTGAAGTATACGTGCCAATATCGCTCTGTAAAAATACTCTGTTTAGAAAAAATAAATATGAAGAACATAAAGTATAAGAACAAAATATTATCAGCAAAAATGTACTTAACATATCAAAAGTAAAAGTCATTCATTGGGCAGAGAAGCCTCTTTAAGAGTGTTAGAATATATTGTTATAGCATTTACTTGGAATATTATTACTTTTATCATCACAGCTGATTAAAGATTATACACTCCAAAGTAAACAGTAACTTCAGTTTTCAGAATAAAACATACAATATTTCTGTCTGACATATACTAGAGCTAGAACTATAATGTAGCAAGAAATGGAAATACTCAAGGAAAGTACCTCAAAATCACTATGTAGTATGCAGTATCTACAACAGACGGAGAGAATTATTCAACAGTGAGGAACCTTTTGGGGGGCGAAATTGTGAAAAAATAAGCAATCATTGAAGTAATCTGCTGATTGGGTGCACATTAAGCAAAATCAGACAAATGATTTCCAACATATCCTGTGACTAAAACAGTTTCCCCTCAAATCCACCTGTCTACAAATGTGTTCAGTACATTGATGTAACTGAATTACACACGTCGTTACACATGCATTGATCAACAGATCAATATAAGTGAAACATTTTCATGACAAACCATCACATCCTGTAAAATTACCCTGTTATGAAAGAAAAGTATCTGATACACTACTGGATATCAAAATTCTCCACATGCTTCACATTTTAAAGAATCTTTTTCACAATATTGCAAACAAAAAGACAGAACTTACACAATACAAATGGCAACATCAGCTTTTTTTTTTTTTTTTTTTGAAAAACAGCCAACTGTTCAAAAAACAATGCACCATCATAACCCCAGAACACAACGACAGTGCATAGCAATGACAAGGGTACTTCCCATACTCATGTAAACCTGGAAAAACAAAAGGGAAGTTCCACTCAGCATCATGTTTACACTGCGGGGTCAGTGCAACGTTTAACATGAGTGGCGCAAGCACTCAGAAATAAAAACGCTGGCAGTTGAAATCTCTGCAGAACACAGCTCTGAGTTTTACAAAGCAAAGACTGGATCATTATTTCATCTGGATTCCTTTAAGGAGCGTTGAAGATGTGGGCACTGAGTCTTCAGGCGGTTGTCATCTGTGTTTTCCTACAGGTTAATACAACTTCTTGAAAACAAACTTTACAATGTTTGGTAAAGCAGGTGTGTTTTGGCAGAGAAATACTGTATATATTTTTATATTCTATCCTTCTAACAAACTCTTGTAAAGAAAAGGCTGTTTATATCAACAGGGACACTTGATCTATCTGAAAAAGTATGGTGACCATTTAATGCTTTTCTGAATTGTATGGACTTGATCTATAACCAAGGAGATGAAGAATGATAGAAATATATATACAGAAATGTTTTACACAGTTTTGTATCTGAGAAGCAACTCGTTCTTTTCATGTTTAATTTTTCAAAATATATAGTTTTAAAGGACCAGTGTTGAGGATTTAGTGGTATCTAGCAGTGTAGTTGCTGATTGCAAACACCTTGCCTCACCCTCTCCTTCTCAGTGTGAAGGAAAAACTATGGTGGCATAGCATGCAGAAAATGCAAAAGGCCCTATCTGGAGCCAGTGTTTAGCTTGTCCTTTCTGGGCTACTGTAGAAACAAGGCAGCCTCTTTCTGATGTATCAAAACATTTCTATTTTCAACTGATTTTACAGTAATGAAAACATACTTTTTCATATTATATTCATTTTTGATGTATTCTGTAAAGAGAGACCCCTAAATTTGACACAAGGGACATTTATGAAGCTCTTTAAAGATATATCCTTTTGTTAATTTCTTAGTGTTATCTGATTATAGCAGCTCGAGAGTATACAGTGAAGTGTGATGTGCTTATTTTATTTTGAAAGTTATTTAACTTTGCAAACATTACATTGAGCTAATATGCAACACATAATTATATAAATAATGCGGCAATTAAATCTAAGTATTAAGTGGTGACTATATATTTTTTTTAACACTTGCAGGTGCCAGGATGTTTCCCATCATGCAGAATAATGGGCTCTATAGCCAACTGTGCCTACCAAAAACTCCGCTGGATTCCTCCACTCCCTCCCAACATCACCCACCTGTACCTGGAGATGAACCACATTGGTGAGATCAACTCCAGCTCTCTGTCAGGCCTGGAGAAGCTGCAGGCGCTGAACCTCGGAGCCCAGAAAGTACCACTTGTAATCAGGAACAACACTTTCAACGGCCAAAGATGTCTGAAGAGGCTGGTGCTCGACAGCAACGTTGGCCTTCGTCTGGAGCCAAAGGCTTTTGTGGGATTGTCTGGTTTGCAGATTCTCCACCTGGGTTGGTGTTCACTTACGGAGTCCATCCTGAAGGAGAACTATCTAGAGCCGCTGTCCTCCTTAGAGACTCTTGACCTGTTTGGTAACAACATAAACAAACTGCAGCCTTCAATGTTCTTCGTGAACATGACTAATTTGAAAGATTTGAATCTCAAGTTGAACACAATTGACAAAATATGTGAGTCTGATCTTGTTGGTTTCCAGGGAAAGCACTTTGAGAAACTGAGCTTGAACTCTGTTCACCTTAGGGATATGTCTAATACATCTTTTGACTGGCAGGAATGTGGGAACCCTTTTAGAGGAATGTCCTTTCAGACACTCGACCTGTCCAACAATGGGTTAAGTTTGGGTGAATCAAAACAGTTTTTCAGAGCCATCGAGGGGACTAAGATCTCCCATCTTAAAATGTCAGGACACATCGGTAAAGGATTTTCATTCAACAATCTTCATGATCCAGACTGCAGCACGCTTGAAGGCCTGACGAACAGTTCGATCCTCACTTTGGATCTGTCTAAAAACAGGATATTTGCATTGCGACAGGGGGTTTTTAGTCAACTAAAAGAGGTCATAATCATTGACGTTTCCCAAAACCGGGTTAATCAGATACACAGAAATGCCTTTGAAGGTCTTCAGGGACATTTGAAAATGCTCAACCTGTCACACAACCTGCTGGGGGAAATCTATTCTCACACTTTTGCTTCTCTGACAAACCTGAAAGTGTTAGACTTGTCTTACAATCACATTGGGATACTCGGTTATGGCTCATTTAGTGGACTTCCTAACTTGAAAGCATTATATCTAACAGGAAACTCTTTGAAAGATCTTGGCTTCCCCACGTCTCTACCAAGCTTAGGTTATCTCATGTTGAATGACAATAAGTTGGAGGGCTCGTTGGTGGGTCTCTCATCGTTCGCCCATAATGTTAAGCTTCTGGACATCCAGGACAACAGATTAACACACCTGGAGGGCGTTTACACCTTTATAAATGAAATGAAAAGCCTTCAGTCTCTCTTCTATGGGGGAAACACAATTAGGTGGTGCACGCTCAATCGGCGAGTTTCAGGAATTGGTTTGAATAATGTCCAAGTCCTTGATCTTCATAGCAGCTCCCTGCAATCTGTTTGGTCTCAGGGTCAATGCCTGAATCTGTTTGACAATCTTGGACACGTGATAGGTCTCAACTTGAGCTCCAATGCACTACAGTCTCTTCCTCAGGGCATTTTCAAGGGTCTCACCTCCATAGTGCAGATGGACCTCTCATCCAATGCCTTGACTTATCTCCAGCCTGATGCACTACCCAAAAGTCTCAAAATACTCAACCTCTCCAACAACTTTATAGCCTCCCCTGACCCCGCTGCTTTTCGTTCTCTCAGCCACCTCAACCTAAATACCAACCGATTTCACTGCGATCACAACCTGAAGGGCTTCCTGACTTGGATGAAGAAGACCAACGTAACCTTCCTGAGTCCCATTGAGGAGCTCAGATGTGAATTTCCTTCTGGTCTCTATCGTGTGTCTCTGCTAGATTACTCTGCTCAGGTCACAAAGCAGTAAAAGCAACTGGGGGTGGTCAGATACGGATCCACGGATTCTCTGATCTATGACCAAGTAAGACGACCTGGACGACTGAGAACCTTCACAGGGTGAGATTCTTAATTAAATCTACAATGGTGTTGTGCTGTAACAATGATATCATTTCATATTCATACATTTGTAAATGTTTGTAATCACATCATCACTGTTCTTGTATTTCAATGTGAGCATCAAAAACTCTCTCAGGAACATAAAGATAAGAAAACAGTGACATTGAATCAAAACGTGTCTCTGCTTCTGAACTTTCTTCAGCATCTTTGAAGCTACTTTTTTACTTTTATACGTATTGTTGAAGATACGTTTAGATATGGGTTCTCTCTGGGTTTCCTCCCACAATCCAAACACATGCACTTAACAGGTCAACTCTAAATTGCCCATAGGTATGTATGTGACTGTGAATGATTGTTTGTCTCTATGTATCCTGTGAATAACTGGCAACTTGTCCAGGGTGTACCCCTCCTCTTGCCCCAAATCAGGTGGGATAGGCTCTAGCTCCCTTTGAACCTGATGAGGATAAACGGTTACAGAAAATGAATGGATGAAGTTGATGTTTAGAGATCACTATGTGTGTATGGTTGCAATTATACCAGCAGGGGGAGCTGCAGAACAATCCTAATGTCCTAAATGCATACAGGGAACACATAAACTGTGACATTTCACTCAATATTATGACTGCATTTTTACAAGCTGTACTTGTATTAGCAGTCAAATTGATAGACAAGTGCACTGGCTGCATATGTTTGCAGATGTGAATAGTGTTTTCACTCTGTACGGCCTAAATCGATTTCATCTCAGGCATGAGTTAATATTAAACCTGTGCAACGAAGGGGCAAATGAGGGCAAATGTAAACAAGTTAACAGATTATCAGGTACAACCTGTGTTAAATAATGTGTTGATTGTTTCACAAATCCACATAAATCTGTACAACTAGAGGAAACACTTGAACATATGAAATGAAGTGATTTATTTATCCAAAGTTAGTTTATATGAACAGCTTACTGACACATCTGTCCAGTGTGGTGTCAGTAAATTTGGATTATAAACACATAAAACCTGGAAATTTAAAAGAAGAATGAGTTTATTTGAGTTACAGAGGTCAAAGAAAAAGCTAATGTCAGTCCACTGGAGCTCAAAGGAGCTTTTCTTATGGTAAACATGTCACTACCAGTAAATATGTTGTCTTTTACAGCTGAAAATGAGCAGCATGCCCCATGAGCTGGTACAGAAGATCCATGATCCTCCTCTCGCAGCAGAGGGCAGCATCAGTCCGGTTAGTAACCACTGAGTGTTGGCCTGCATGCTGCTTTTCAACAGTATGGTTACCTCTAAAAGAAAACACACATTTTTACTAGTGTGCAGCAATGAAACATTTACCTGCACAGTCTCTGTTAAATTAGTCAAAAACAAGGGGACCTACAATCTTAATAATCTATGAATTCATTAAAAAAAAAAAACAGGATTAAATATCAAAAAGATGGATGGTTTGGTAAACTGGGTAAATAGGTCTGACTAGTGCTGAGGGGAGTTAAATAGGGAACAAGGTCAATGATATCAACAGTGTGCTGTTCAATGTCAGTGGGTTTTTTGGCCAGTAATAACACATAATCTTCATGTTTTACTCTTGCAGGACTCTTCTAATTCTATTATTTCATAATTGCAGTAATGGATATGAACAGAGCTCAATCTAGGTTTAATTTGTTTATCATTTGATGTTGATTTTGGAGTGTGGCTGAATTAAAAATGTACTCCCGCTCTTAATAAAGCTGCTCCCTGGTCATAAAATATTAAACATCGACAGGCAGGGGGTGAAGAAGAGACTCTGTTACGCCTGTAAATCAACTGATAAGACTCAGATGGCATGAGTGAATGTATAGACCTGAGTATGTGTCATAACCAGACCTGATAGTGTGATATACTCTATACCACCATGTTCATCATCTTACCATATAAGCATGCTAACATTTGATGATAAGCAAAGTGCAGGGTTAGGTGACACATTAGCCGTGTTCGTCGTCTTAGTTTAGCGTGTTAGAAAGTGATTTTGGATCATAAATGTTGCATTAAATGTGGACCACAGCAACAACAGTTTCTGCCCCAATGAAGCTAATACACACACATAAACACACACATAAACACACACAATAACCTGAAACAAACGTGGCTGATCGACCAGTCGGTGCCTGTGACCGTCTCTTTATTTGATTTATTCTTTTTTTTTTTTTTTTTTGTCAGCCAGACATGAGCTCAGCCCGTCTGGTTACATACATTACATACATACATACATATAGATACACAGAGAAGAAACCCCATCCCCATTCCAATACCCTTTACCGGCAGGTTACCATGGAAACAGGCTCACTAACCACCTCCTCCTCCTCCACAACCGTTCCTCACTTCCTGATTGTCTTTGGAAACCCTGCATCTGTCCGTCTACCAACCTCCCTCTCATCCTCCCTCCATCCCCCACAACCCCCATAGCCATCACACACACACACACATACACACACACGCACGCACACACACAAACACACGTTCACAATATTTTACAGCCCTGACACAGATGGGAGACGTACATGAACGATTTTACAGACTAAAATGTTTATAAATGAGAAACGTTTAGAGGCAAGACTGGTTCTAAATGGTTGTTTTTCATAGTTCCTAAATTATTTAACCCAATCACGTTCATCCTTGCATCACTGTCTGCCCTATTTTTAGACCCATAATTCATGGATATTTTGAGGCCACTGATGCTGCGCTACCAAGAAAACATTTAAAGGAGCTGTTTTTGGAATAGTTACATGAAAATCAATATTTAAATGTCTTGATCTGACGAATAGCGCCCTGAAATGTGGCCTGGTAGACTATCTCATGCTTAGAAACATTTCAAAATAAATGTACAACAGATTTTCATAGACATGTTTCTGAAGAGTTGGTTTGAAGCTCAAAAACTGTGACGCTGAGCGACAACCTCCGTGGCTGTGAAGTGACAGAAAGGAGGTTGCCACTTACAAATACTCAACCCAACTTACAGTTATACACTTCCATTTGGTGGTGACTTTATTAAAGGTATTGTTGCATGTATTTTAACCTCCATTAAACAACATGAACATGAACATTTTCCATAAACGCCATGAAGCATTTAATGTCACGAAATAAACTTGGATATCAATGATTACACATTAAATCCTCATGTGTGCATCTGTAAATTGTTAAGACAGTGGAGGAGGTAGGTTAACACAATTTATAACAACTATATAACTATTTATAACTGAAAACAGCATTTCGCCATTTTATCCCTCTGATTTTTTTTAATGACAGATCATTTTAGTAGCCTACACTCTATCGCGAGTGTGAATAGAGCCTCAATGCCAAACATTTTCTGGTTTCAGCTTCTTAAATATGAGGATTTGCTCTGTTTTGTCTCTGTTTAATATCACTGTAAACTGAAATTCTTTGGATTTTGGACCATTGGTTAAACAAACCAAGTAATTTTTATTCTACTCAATTCAATTTTCTACATAAAATGGGGCAATATAATGTATCAAGTATTGTAAAAATGGTTAAAAACATCCACATTTGCAGCACACTGGTAATAAATGTTGTTTCTATACACTTGTAAAGGTACACCTATCAGTGGGGTTCATCTGTAACTGGATCTCTGGCATCAATAATACAGTGATAATTAGTCAGCCGGACCCCCACCGTCTGCTCCTCTTAACCTCTAGCAGGTAAAGAACCCTGTGACACTAAACTGTACACACCTGACTACAGACTGCTGTCTAAACAAGGTACACTTCAACTTCAACTTTGACAGTCAACCTGTGAAAAGGTGTAATAATGTAAATTTTACTGTGCATAGGCCAACAGTGTGTTGAACACCTACTGTGCTGTACGTCCAACCTGAATGTTTAAAGTAGCTGCTGTGGAAATTAAGCTTTTGTCATCATCATCATCATATAAGGTGATATATATGAAAGGTCGAGGTAAAGCAGAGAGTCACCTTCTCCAACGAGTCCATTATTTTTAAAGATTTGATTAAGTGGCCCTACATACAAAAAGTTGATCAAAAGTTGTTTCCGTTTAAATCATAATATTTTGTTCAGGTCAGTTGACATAGTTTCACCAGTAAGTTAACTGGTAACGGTGGGAGTCGGTTAATTCAGTAACTGTAGCTCCGGTTTCCACTTATTAGCTTTTTCTGAGCTAGGAAGCTAGCTAGTACGTACTGAGTTCCCAGTAAACTCACTTAGTAATGTACAGTTGTTACTATGGTTACTAATTGTTTAATTAACCTTAGACATTGATCTAAAGGAGTTACATTGATTTTGGAAATGTGACATGCCTCACTATTTACATTTTAATGAGATTATTTTAAGGCATTGCTTTTCATTTCAGACACTGTGGCAGAACAGATGAATAATGCGAGACAGGAGATTTGATAAAAGGTCATCATTCAGGTTTGAGAGTACCTCATCTGACCAACATCATTACTTTCCACTGTGCTCAATTACAACAGCAAACACGGACATAAACTCTCATCTCTCTCTAGCCAGCTGTCTCTACCTTTTTACACAGAAAACAGACCAAACGTGCCCCGAAAAAACCCCAAATACAGGAAATATTTACATTGATATCTTACAGCCGATTCAAGCAGTTTGTGAGCCTTCGGATCTGTATTGTTCACAGTCATACAGCCCTGTATATACAGAGAACACACACACAGTCCAGCACTGCAGCCAGTGGTTTAAAAGGATGATCCGAGGCAAACATGCAAGGAAGAAGAGGTTCTGGTGGGTCCTTACATCCGTACACCAGGAGGAACTGATGTTTTATAGTGTTTGAGAGGTTCACCTTCCTGTCACGAGATCGCTTCCTTGTTAACTGCTCTTGAATGTAGTCTATCACCTCTCAGGATTTAGCATAGATGATGATGGTGTTGTGTTTGTGTCCCAGCTGTATAGGCCTCATTGAGAAGAGGTTCACTGGCCAAAAAGAGGAAGAGGAAAAGA
This sequence comes from Protonibea diacanthus, assembly GCA_028641955.1. NCBI lineage: Eukaryota > Metazoa > Chordata > Actinopteri > Sciaenidae > Protonibea > Protonibea diacanthus. The sequence goes on from CM053992.1 coordinate 15,613,794, forward strand.
AGAAGAGGAAGTGTAGGAGTAAAATTAATAATGAAAAAAAACTTTACTGTGCCGCCATGGGTGTGGCAGTGTGACAGGCCGCCAAGGAGACGTTAGAAGAAGAGGAAGTGAGGGATTTTGGAGTCTGACACCTGCAAAACAAACAAACAAAGAAGAAGTAGCAGAGATTAAAATCAAAGTATGGGTAATGTATAATCTCCACCTTTACATACAACTTAGACACAGGTTAATAAGATCATCCAGCAACACTGAGATTACAGGCTTCTGAGCAAACGTGAGACAAACCATCAGATTAGGGCCGCCTAAAGAGGGCGTGGCTAATCCCGAATAATCCCATTTAGAGATCCATTGACTCTAAACCATTTACACAAGCCAGACAGACACAACAGGCTTCCTGCATACAAAATAAAGCCAACACACCAGGTAAAGTTGTACACTAGAAGCCTAATATCAGAAAAAATATTGATCAGGCTCACCAGGATCGAGATTTGCGGACGCCTCTGTCCTTGTTGGGTGAGTTGTCCAGAGAGTGACTTTGGTTCGGCTCTGCCTCCAGTGTGGCGGTGTTCGGAGGAGTCATGTCGAGCTCCAGAAACATGATGTTCTCAGCCTGCATACACACATTGATATAAAGTACGGTAAACCTACAATTATATGGCTTTACCGTATTTATTACGGAAAAATTCTGGCAACCACAGCTGTCAGTTTTTTTGTTTTTACCACAAAAACAACAAAGTTAGCAACTAACTGGTGAGCACAGTGGAGCATTTAGCAGCTAAAAAGCCAGATATTTCCCTCAGTAGCTGGTGCAGACCAAATTCGAGCCACGAGAGAATTCATCTGGTGGACAGAAACATGGATGTGATCAACTTTATAAGGTTGTTGTGTTTTATGGGGTGGCTGTGGCTCGGAGGACACACACACAAACAAACACACACTTACCCTGTATCTGGAGTGAGCTCCCATTGCTATGGCAACCCTGGCGTACTGGCTGATTGGCCGTTTGTAACCAACTGCAGATGTCGGTCTTTTCTTCATCTGCGAGGATTTCCTGAATAGAGGGAGGGAGGAGGGATCAACCCAAAAAAATCAATTAGAATAATCAATGTTAAAAATGCCAAAATGCATCTTTGTGAAGCCCAAGAGAAGATATGTAGCAGTGAAGGATGACAGGACAGAGACGAGAAGAAAAGTGACTGACACAGCGAGCATTGGAGGTCAAAACATCATGAACCCTGACTCAATGGATGGCCCGAACGGGAACGTCCTATCACTAACCTTTCAGCAGGAACGAGAGGCTGAAACTTCCACTGATCCTCCTCAGGGTCAAAGGTCAGTCTGTTCATGATCTTATTCTTCTCCTCTGGAGGGATGAAGTTCTCTATGATCAGATACCTGCATGAACACAACACACAGCAATGCAAAGGCTTAGTTTGACGTCACTTCAGGTCTCTATCCTGCAGAAATCCAAGAGAATTAACTCAGACCCTCAGGTTGTTCAATCGTGCTTTCTGCAACGTCGGAATATCTTTAAAATTAGGTCTGTAAACTCTCAATTCAATCAATTCCTCAATTTCTCTCAATCAATACAACCTCTCCAAACATAAACTCATTAAAAAAAAGATATTTACACAAAGATAATTAACATTTGCTCATTGGACTTTTGTCCAAAAAGATACAAATGAGGTAAAATGAGCCGCAGTAGATCAGTTAATAGACCTTTTTCACAGCAGCTATTTTGACATGAAATATTGGGTTCAATGCAGGTCAATGATAATTAAGGTTCTGTCCCATTTCTGGCATGAGAGACTTTCCAGTGAGCCAACATGCACCACAGCAGCTGAATGAATTAGTTTCATTGGTAGCACCTGTGTTTACTGTTTCATGTCAAGATGGCTGCTGTGAAAAAGGTCTATTGTTGGACTGGAGCCTTTTGTTAAGTCAGAAGAAAGAGAAGAAGACAAATGTGTATTCCAGTTAGCAGAGTAAAAATGTTTACATACCTATGTGAACAAAATGGCAGTGCCATATTGTTTTTTTAAATCTCTATTTTTATTTCTTATTTCTATTTAAAAAATCTATTTTTAATTTTTATACAGTTTTCTATTTATAAAGATCTTAGTGTGTTTCATTTCTTTGCACTGGTTTAATTAAAATCCAGATTGTTATGGGTTAATTTTAATGTATGTGAGTCTCATGCTGCAATGTCACAATATAAAGACGTATATCTGCCTCTCGGGTTTACTTGTGTCTTCACTGTCTAAAATGTCAATTTGGGCAAAATATTCTACATTTGCACAAAAATAGCTAACAAGAAAATGCGAAAACAAACATGAAGTTCATATTTTTGGTTATTTAAATAAAATTCTAGTTGGCATATACATACTGTATATGAAGTATTGTAGAGTAGTTAAATAAACGTCGGAAGAATTTAGTTTTGTATCTGACAGTCAGGTTCCCACTGACAGATTTTATCGATTATCTTAACATCTCTTATCTCGGATAATAATTAAATTCCTACAAAGCGTCTGATGTGAGCGCGCTCTGTGCTTGCTGAAGCGTCCCGGCGTATCTGCTGACTCTGCTGTCTCTCTTCTGGACATTTGCTCGACTCACTTGAACTTGAGCTCTCTGGTGAGCTCGTTCTGAGTTTGTTCCAGCTCCTGTCGGCTCCTCACGTGCTCGTCGTTCACGTCCTTGATCTCCGCTTTGATGCACTGGAGCTTGGCATACAGCTACCAGGAGGAGAAGAGAGAGAGAGAGAGGGAGGAACAGAGAGACGGTTAGGAGGGAGAGACGGTCGCTGATGAACTGGTCTCTGACTCACTCCGGCTTGGTTGCCCATAGCAACAGCACTGGAGGCACTGGTGTTTGGAGAAATGGGCAGCCAGTAGGAGCATGGCAACATGGCAGCCCTCCCTCTCTTCAGCTCATTCCTCCTCTTTCCTCCCGAGCTTTCTGTTCATTCTTTTACTGAATTTACACAAGTAGGCTAATCCTGACTTTAGCTGTGGTGTAGTAGCCTGAAAGATGACACTGCAGTTCACAAACTCTGTGCACAAACACAGCATTTCGAACTAGTACGGCAGTGTGGAAAAAACTTCAAATGCATGAACACGATGCTGCATTACTCAAGGAAACTCCTCTTTCAGGGATTCAAAAATATCTGTCCTTGCATTCACACTGTAAACAACTTCTTTATTCAGAGTTTACTATCAACTAAAAAACATCAGAGCCACTGGATTTATACGTGAAGCAAAGGGTTCAGTTTCAGGATTTCATCTGTGAAATTGCCGCCGTAAAACTAGATCAGGTAGTAACTGCGTTTTCTTTCATTCACTTTGTAAAATAGAGCTCTGTTTAGAAAGTTCCGTCAGGGTTTTGGGTTTCTGGTTTAGTATTTCCTGTTTTATGTTGAAGGAGTCTTTCCTCTGGTGTCTCAAGTGTTACTTTCCTTCCTGTCTTTGTCTTTTTCCCGCCTGTTTTCTGCACCACCTGTGCTTAATTAGTTAATTAGTTCTCTTGTATTTAGTGTACGGGTGCAGTTGAATTGTCTTTTTGTGCTTCCTTTCATTCATCTCCTCTAGCATAGGATACACTGGACCATCCTTTACGAAAGGAAAGGAGGTAATGACGTCACAAGTGATGCATCGTTCAGTCACTCACAACCAGACATTAATCACCGTCACATCATGACGTAGTCTAGTATAAGTGCAGTCAGATTCTCTGAGCACTGTGGCCGTCCTCTCCTAACTCCTCATGAATTCTCTTTCACATTTCTTTGACCTCATGGTCTTTCCATCTACATTCAAGCTGGCTTTTTTAACTAAACCATGACAACCCCTTGTTTTTCGACAGACTTGGAGGCTATTTCTGTACAATTGTTGTTTTTTACGATCTTTAATTCATTGCCATTGAGAGCAGCAATCATGGTGAGCAGCACGTTTGCAGCAGTGATGGTTACGGCTGTGTTATTGAAGCCTTTTCTTCAAATAGTTTAAAGGTGTCCTGTGGAGTTTTCTTTTAAACAAACACATTTCTGTTCAGGATCAGTTTGTTGCATTATGTGCATCCTTGAAGTCCAGCAAACATGTTGTATTTATAGGTATTTCTTTCTTCATAAAACATTCGCAAAGCTTTTTAAACCTGCATTGTTTACATCCGTGTTTACTAGCTGGAAGTCTTCTTCTTCAGCTGCCTTTGCTGGTACGTTACGGCCACATCAGAGGGCAGTGTTCATAAAAAAATTGCTTCTAGCACTACTATCGGTAAGACGGCTCCACAGGACGCCTTTAATGTTGTTTTCGCTATCTGCAATCTCCCCCAGCGTTGCAGACCAATCACAGTTCATGGTATATTTGCAGCCCTGATGTGGAGCTCCATTTTTGAGGATAGGATGCACAGCCCGCAGCGGCTACATATGTAAGCTCTGGTGCTAACTATACATCCGACTTTACAAATGCTCCCTGACGATTATCAACTGCTCTGTTCCAACTGCAAAAAGTTCTGCAGAAACCAGTGTTGACCGTTGACTCTGAGATCACAGTGTGAAAACTTCCAATCTTAATCCTCCTTTCATTTCCTCAGAGAGACGACACCATGCAGTGAGAAAAAGGGAATATGGCACAAGTGCATGTATCAGTACAGAATCATTAATCACACTGTCATCTGCACGCACACAGTGGGTTTGTTTGGGGTTAGTCCTGCTGGCCGTGCAAACGGATCGGGAAGCGAGAGGAGCAGGGAGGTTGTTTGCAAGGTTCAGAGTGCTGTTTCAGGGTTTGCACTGACGGGGTTTAGGAGTGAGTTATTGGGAGATCCTGAGCGATTTGACCAGGAAGGGAAAACAGATTGTGATGGTTAGAGGGGCAAGCGTGAAGAGGCCCAAGATAAAAGGTGATGGACGGAGAGAGGGAGGTCCAGGAAAGAGGAGGGGGGCGGCAGGACAAACCTTGAGGTACTGAGATTTACGGAGCATGTGTCCGAGGCAGGGGGTCATTTAGGATCCAGGTCAGGGGTCAAAGGGGTAAAGAGGAATATACTGACATTAGGAACAAAAAGAAAGGTGTGTATATATGTGTGCATGTAGAAATATGTCTTTATTCTATTTATTAAAGGTGTGAATTGTTTACCTTCTTGAGTTTCTTGGTCTTGGCCTCCACTTCCTGTTGCAGAGACGTGAAAGTCTCTCTCAGCTCCAGCGTCTCATCGTCCTGGACCAACATCTGCTGCTGAATCTCTCTCTCCTTACGAGACTGAAGGTAAAGATTAAAATGTCACCAGACGATTGTTGACTCGATAGCAGTTCAGACTTTCCTCTTCTTTATAACTAAGAACTGAAACGGGTAACTTGAAAGCTGCTATGAATTTATGGTTAGAAAACTGCACCTGAACTTCTTATTTTCAGCACTTTAGTTGAAGAAAAACTGTCTAACTTCCAACACAAACAAACAATGTATATATTTTCTCAATTTCTCAATATTAATCTCAGTATTTAAGGACCAGGAGCAACAACAAACAAATATCCTGAGTACCTGACAGTAAAATGCAGTTTACTGTGACATAAGAAACATGAATTCTGTGCTTTATATCTCTATAAACACACACTGAGACACACGGGTTTACCTGCTCAGCAATCTCCTGTCTTTTCATCTCCAGCATCTTCTGCTGCTCATTGGTGTGATCGATGATGTTCTTTCCACCAACCAGCAGCTTGCTCTCCATCGCCTGAGACAAAAACAAAAGAAGATTTTATTCAATTTGAGCACTGGAGCATTAAATGATTACTCACAGTTATCACAGTAGCTTTGCATAGACTGATCAAAGGCTCATCATCATTCAAATCGTATCTGAAATTTTGATCCGGTAACGCCAATGTACCGTGGCTTTGAGAGAATGTGTCTAAACGTTTGCCTGAATGACGAGGATTGAGTTTCTTGAGGTCAAACTAAGTTCGTCTGGACATCTAACAGTTAAATCTTTGTGTGTGTTGGAGCTGCAGTCAGTGCAGACTTTGTGCTGATGGAGCAGATGGAGCTGGAAGTGGGCAGCTCAGCCTCCCCATGATGACACCATGCCACAACAAGCTGAGCTCTGCTAAAACGATGCAGTGCTTCAGATTTCAGCCTTTCAGAGTCACATTCAAAAGTAGATCAGTAAGAGATGAGACAGTGCGGTTTTATAAAGTAGAATATGGTAATAACCTTCTTGTTGAGTGATGTCTGATTACCACGATAACTCAATAATTATTTAATGGATTGTTATGACATTTTGTACAGACATTTATGTTCCCATTAGGATAAATTTTAATGACTTTGGCATTCTCTTAACTTCATTATATGGTCACAATACTCCTGCAAAACTAATGACAGCCTCATGCTAATTGGCAAATGTAAGCATGCTGACACGCTGAACTAAGATGGTGAACGTGTTCAACATAACAGCTGCTGAACATAGCACTGTTGTTAGCCGTTAGCTCAAAGCACTGCTGTGCCACAGCCTCACAGAGCCACTAGCATAGCTGCAGACTCTTGACAGTATTTGGCACGTGTATTCAGATTAATAAAGTCTGTGTTAAAAGTGTTTTTCTATGATAAGTATGAAGAATTGTTTGGACTATGTGCGATTTGCTCTCCCTGCAAGCTTTTTAGTGCCTTTATATTTCTGAGGAGCTGCAGATTTGTTTTAAATATGTGTGTTAACTGATGAAGAATCATTATTATTTCATGCCTTTGGTTAGCGTAGCTTCAATAAAGGCCCGGGGGCCTCAGGAATTTAAAATGAACACAGAAAATCAGGAAGAGAGAGTGAGCAAAAAGAGACAGGATAGGAGAGGGAAATGTAAAAAACATGAGGGGAAAAGAGTGAAAAAAGGGGCCCAAGAAGGGCGAGCAGGGGCCACGGCCATTTTGTATTGGCCACATTCCAACCTCAGGACTTTATACAAAAAGACAGTGTGTGTGTGTGTCAACTGTGTGTAGCCTATACATTCTTTATTACAGCACAAAACACACACTCAAGCTCATGCAGGGAGTACAGTGGAGTCCTTCAGAGAGGATGCGTCTGCAGCAGGTCTTTACAGAAAGCCTCTTTGTTTTGAGCTGTCTTTGTGTTATACGTGTGTGTGTGTGTGTGTGTGTGTGTGTGTGTGTGTGTGTGTGTGTGTGACTGCCTGGTTTGCTGCTCTTTGTGTTTTGTCATATTCTTTCAGCTTCATTAAAGGCCTGATTCATGTCAGGGTTTTCTCCTCTCTCATGCGTCCCATCGCTCTTCCCTCTGATAGGCTGGTTAGATGGATTAATGTGCCTTACAGTCAGGCTTTTACAATGATGCAGACTTTTGAATGGACTTAAACAGAAAACGTGACACTCTACATTTAACTCAGTGTTTCAGTGTTTCTCCACCAGGCACACATCGTGTTATTATCTAGTCAAGAAAACGCACACGCCCCCCATTCACCCAATTACACCAATTTACAAATGTAGCAACATCCAATTAACTGACTGCAATGTTTATTCCCCTTAAAAACAAAGTCCATCAAGATACTTTGTTAGCATTGTTAGCTATCTCCCATTCCTTGCTGAAATCATGTGACTCATCTGCAGGAGGGCGTTGCCACACTGTCAATAATGAAATGTTGTTTGAAGAACGTCTGTCATCGTAATCGAGTTTATAACACGTGTTTAAAGGTCCAGTGTGTAGCCTCACCCTCAGCTTCCAAATGTGTAGGAGAATACTGACAGGGAGGGGAGCCAGTGTTGTGCTAGAACCAGAGCTGGGCAAGCGGGAAATGTAACCGTTTCCAAAATGTTTACAGTTTAAAATAAAACAGAATAACTACTGCATGAATCTTGTGGTGGTGTTTCCAAATACTGTGCTAAAACCAACATGGAGGAGAAGTCTGTCGAGTGCTCAGAAATATTTATCGTGTAATATGATTGAAAGCTTTAGAACAGCTACTAAATGTAACAAGGTCAAAAGTGAACGTTCTATCTCAAACCTCATCCTTTACTTTCATGTTTCAGTTCACCGTCAATCCTGAAATTAAATTATCCTGAAATTTACCACCGCCATGGTGTCATGAGTTCCCGTGGCAGCTTCTCAAGAGCATCGTGTTTTTAATGTTCATGTCAAACTGTTTCACATCTGAGCTGATGTAACAAGCGGTGAAGATGAAAGGAAGACATGAGAGGAGGAGGAGGAGGAAGAGGAGGAGGAGGAGGAGGAGGAGGAGGAGGAGGAGGAGGAGGAGGAGGAGGAGGAGGAGGGGAGTGATGACTCAGTAAGGAGTCCAAATGACCTTCAATCACATGAGAGACGAGTTGCTTGTCATTCGATTCATTATTCTGTTTGCAGGCATGGGAAGGTCTCTCTAATACACACACACACACAAAGATGCAGTCAGTTTATCTGACGTTCTCTGAAGGTCGCAGTGAAGCGTCAGCGTCTTCATCGTGTCATTATAAACCCTCCTGCATCCATATGTCAGGCTTGAACAATAAAGCAGACTTAATACGTCACAATGTGAGTGTGCCACAACATTTATTGAGCTCATATCTCGACCATGCAGGAGTTGCCATTGCTCTTCAACACTGTAGTGGGTGCTGTGGACAAATCTAGAAGAAGATTGTTAGGGTGTTAGGGCGCTGTACGGTTTGAGCATGATTTTACCCCTCATGGAGACAATCCGTGGAATCCAATTTGAAGAATCAACGTTACTTAAGTTGGAATCGCCCGACAGTCGGTGCAGCTTGTTTTGCACCTTTGTATTTCACTTGTGAATTAATTGTAAGTGTTAGCTCGCTACCTGGGGACTGAGCTAGATCTAGTTTATTTTACTGACTTGCACACACAGAGGGAGACGCACTGAGGCGTTATAAGCACTTGGATTAGGGATGGTGTTTATTCAGTACTAGTTAGATAGTGAGGTTTCATTTTAATTTCATTTCTTTCCTTTCTTCCCTTTGCAGTCTACCTCTATTCTTTTTTCTTATTAATTCATATTCCAAGAAATAAAGAACTTTGTTTGACTAGCTGTTTTTAGGTTGCTTCTTCTCCCCACATGAGCTGTGACGTAACAGGAACATGCAAGATTAGGCCCTCCATTGTTGTATGTACAGTACAGTGTGTTTGCCTGGTGTTATGGTTTGTGGTGTATGTTGTAAAACCACAATGGAAACCAGCCATCAAGATGTTTTCTCTTGCATCTCCAGTGTACTTTAAGCATCAGTGCTCTTGTTTATATAATATACTCGCATATCAGTGCATATATAGCGGGATGATACATATTTATGCATTAAAAATGTATGAGTGTGCAGGACGGCCGCTAAAAACAGCAAAAAAAAAAAAAAAAATCTCCACTGAATCATCTTTAATTTTCCTGCAGCTGAATGTGTGTGCCAGCCTGTGCATATGTATAATCTGCCCATGAGTGCACGCTCAAATTGTTTTGGCTGTGACTCATGTGATTTCCTGATAGGAAAGTGAAGAGAATGGTAAATGTTGCCTATTGAGCAGGCTCATCCGCATCAGCAAGCCAATCACAGCGAGGCCGAGGGCCTGCTGGGAGCGACCGGGTTATAAATACAATGTGACGACAGCGGCTCTCGTGTTGTGCATGCGGAGAGACAGAAATCTTTGCCGGGAAGAGACAGAAGAAGTAAAAAGACGAGAGACACAGAGCATTAAAGATGAACAGAGGTCAGAGCATCTCTGAGATTCTGTTTCACATCAGTCCTGGTCGATGTTAAAACCACTTAAGGAGCCAATCTTATTACCATTCACTCACTGTCAGTCATCTACTGAACACATGAGAGATCCAATAGGCGACACACATATGGGTGCAGATCCTGGGGGGAGTTCTGGTAATTTGGTAAGTAAGTAAGTAAATTGAGTACAATACCAGCGCTAGGTAGCTAACTAGTGATATTTTCCAGCTAGTGGTTGCTAGCTAGATAAAGTTGGTTGCTTGTTGGCGCTAGCCCTAATACTTCTACATGCACTAGCTAGATGGCTGGCCTACATGCTTGTGCACATTGATCAGGTGTTTGTTTATATTAGCTAGCTATATTACTGTGAAGTTAAAGAGAAACTAAACCCCTTGGTTTTGGCTGACTTGACCTTCAGGCTGGAAATTCAAAAAATGCCTTGATTATGGGCGGGGCTCCAAGATCACTGTCTTTTGATGGCCGTTAGCCCAGTTTTTAAGTTAGTTAGTGCTGAAACCAATGTTAAATTCATTTCATGATAGCAATGGATCTATTGATACCAAACATGTCAGGCTATTTTGCTGGGAAAGTTGTCTTTACCACAAGGTCTGTGGCCCCTCAATGTCAAATGATTGCTTTTAATACTTCCTTTGCCATTCGACAGCTGTTGGAAGTTCTAGAGTTAGCACCAAATTAAAAAGGCTGTCTGACAGCAAGGCTAAGCAATGAAGATATCCTTAATATGGTGTACACTTAGAGATATTGATTATTGTGTGACAAAATATATTTTTCTGCTGACCCTGTCCACAACAGTGCATAGCTCTATTTCTTTACTGTAGCTAGAAGAACCTCATACAACCCTACTTCAAAATACCACAACTACACTTTTGAAGGTTCCATATGTAAGACTGAGGCATCCTATTAATTTCATGTTATCAGTTTTTATTGATAATAAACTGGTTGTAATGTAGCTTAAAAAAACCTTCCATGATGACTGTGAAGGCAAAAAATGAATTTACCATAAACAATTGATTGCAGAAATAATTAAATATTTGAATGAATATTGTATTTTTATGTTCAGTTTAAGATATTATCAGCTATATTCAAATCCTAAAATCATTTTAGGAGACATGTTTCTGTAATGTCATCCTTAATCAAGATAACACAGATAAAGGAAGTTTATGTGAAAATGCCCCATGTTCCAACCAAGAACTGTGCAACTACAAAATATAATATATAATAATCTAATATATGAACTTTGATTTTTTTTTTTTTTTTTTTTTTTAAGGAAACCAGAGCACCTGGAGAAAAACCATAAAATTTGATGTTATTTTCCTTCTTCTTCTTCTTCTTCTTCTTCTTCTTCTTCTTCGTCTTCTTCTTCTTCGTCTTCTTCTTCTTCCACTTCTTTGTTTTTTTTTTTCTTTGGACATGTGGGGGAAACCAGAGCACCTGGAGAAAACCCACAGAACTTGATGTTGTTTTAGTTCTCGTCCTCCTTCTTCTTCTTCTTCCACCTCTTTGGTTTCCTCAACTCCAGAAAGTGACGGGCTCTCTTCCAGACAGAAGGTGGTTCTGATGTCCTATTTGGAAGATTTCCCTCAGCCTCTTCCTGGGATTTGAGGACCGGCGCAGGACTGATGGTCTCCTGCTGCTTACACGGCATTTCCTCTGAACATGCCGGCGCAGGACTGATGGTCTCCTGCTGCTTACACGGCATTTCCTCTGAACATGCCGGCACAGGACCGATGGTCTCCTGCTGCTTGTATGGCGCAGGACCGATGGTGTCCTGCTGCTTGCACGGCCTTTCCTCTGGACATGCCGGCACAGGACTGATGGTGACCTGCTGCTTGCACGGCCTTTCCTCTGGACATGCCGGCACAGGACCGATGGTGTCCTGCTGCTTGCACTGCCTTTCCTCTGGACATGCCGGCACAGGACCGATGGTATCCTCCTGCTTGCACAGCATTTCCTCTGGTTCAGTCTGTTTTCTTGGTTCAAGGGGCTCTGCACTAGGGATGGTGATTTTTTGGGGAACCTCTCTCTCAGCCTTGAGCTCAGTGGAGAACTTCAGGTTGAGTGAGAGCTGAAGACTGAGCTGAGTCTGCAGCTCATCCAGCCCTCTCCCAAAAATCTCCTCCTTCTCCTTCAGGACAGCGATCTCCTCCGCCATCTTTTGACAGGGGGCTTCCTGCTCAGCCCTCAGTGCATGCCAGCCCTCTGACACTAGGTCTGCATGAGACTTGATTTCCTTATGATCCACACCAAGCTCATGCTGAACAGTGTCAGCCTCCTGTGTCACCATGATGACATGTGTTTCATCTCTCTGGCTGATCACGCTGTGTGAAGAACAGACCTTGTGCAGATCTTGTTCAAGAATCCTGTTCTTCTCCTTCTCTGCGTCCAGCTCAGCAGAGAACTTCTCCTGGCTCAGTCTGTGTGCCTCTTGCAGCTCCTCATAAGCGGTTTGCAGGAGTTTCTTCTGCTCGAGTTCCCTCTTGAGGTCAGACCTAAGGTTGTCAACCTGCTGTCTGACATCAGTTATATCAGTCTGATATGTCAGGTTGAGCTCATGGAGTGACACAGTCATCTTCTCCAGTTGGTTTTGTAGAGTCTTATTCTCCTCCTGGAGTGCAACAGTGGCAGATAGCAGGTCTTCCTTCTGCAAGATCTTATCAAGATCTTGCTGAAGGGCATCAGTCTGCTCTTTGATTTTGATAACATCATTTTCATACTTTGCATTGAGCAGTTGATATGAAAGCCGGAGCTGTTCCAGTTCCTCTTGGAGAAGCTTGTTCTTGTTCTTCTCCGCCTGGAGCTCATTGGTGGACTTCTCCTTGCTCATGATGTGGGCCACAGGCAGCTCCTCATTGTCCACTTGCGGTGGATCTTCTCCACGGACTCCATGGACTGGCTTAATTGTGTTTTCGCTTCCGTCTGAATTGTCATTGATAATATCGACATCTTGAGAACTGACACCTATTCCGCGGAGAGTATCATCTGACTCTGGATCTGAGTCTTGTGCCTCCTCTGCATGTGAGCCCGGGTCCACCTTATTTTTCAGGTGAACCATTGAAAGGAAATCGCTCTCTAAAGATTCCCTAGGCGTGATTCGCCTTTCGGGATCCATATCAAGAGTGGACTTGAGAAGGCTTAGGAATGCCATCCTGTCTTCATCATTTTCTTCATCTTGCTGTGCTAGGTGTACTAAATCCTCCAAATTCTCAACTTCAAAAAGTGGGGAGGAGAGCAATTGGGGTTTGTTGCCTGTCTCCTTTTGGAACTCATCTGGTGACTTGAGCCTCCACCCTGGACCGTGGGGGTCGTCATTCAGGCTGAAATATTTCTCGGTGTATATTCCAGCACTCAGCAGCCGGTCTTCAGGCTGACCCAGCAGGTGAACAATGGTTCTTATTAAATCATAGAAGCATTCACCAGGGAAAAGCACATCTCCGAAATATAAGAATGCCATCGTGCATCCCACTCCCCACATATCAATGGCTTCATTCAGAGGTAGGCCCAAGGTCACCTCTGGAGCTCGAAATGAAACAGGCTGCACCTCCATTCCAATCCATGTGTCGCTCGTCGTCATGGACACACCAAAGTCAATGAGCTTGATTCTAAATGGCTCATGCTCATGGTCGACTAACATGACATTGTCTGGTTTTACATCTGAGTGTATTATACCAATGCTCTTTAAAGCATCAAATGCTTTCATAAGCTGCTGGGTTACAGTACGAATTTCATTGAGACTTAATGGATTCCAGTCTCTCTCTTCCATTAGGTCCCAAAGACTCATGTCCAGCATTTCAAAGGCCAGACAAGAGATATTGTTGAACTCAAAATGTTCCAAGAATTTGACAATGTTGTTATCGTCTGCATCCAGACTTCTGATCTTTTCTAGTATTTCTACCTCCCTTTTAAGGAATTCTTCATCGTCCCTGTTTTTATGGATTTTTACCGCCACTTGCTCTCCTGTCACTGAATTGACGCATCTGGCAACTTTTCCAAAACATCCCTCACCGTTAAAGCCTAGTACCAGATACCTTGCTGTGCTGCTGACCAGTCTATCGTACTTCTGTACTTGCACCTGGTTGTTTCCACTTGAATTAGCTTGTGCTGAAGTATGGGAAGCCATTTCTGCAGTCGAATGTTTCCAAACACAGAGTGATTCACTTGTGTGTTCTTCTCTTTGAATATAAACGCTAACTGTGACATCACTGTGTCATGTGACGTGACATGTGACAACATCAAAGGACATTAATGACATCAAAGGAAAAAAACAAAAAAACAAAAACACTTTCAAATAGTTACCATGGTTACGGGAATGCCCTGAAACTATGATTCTCAACAAGAAGTTTATTGGTTAGTATGACTGTACAAAATCACCAATGTAGCCTGATTGTACCTCAATGCAACCCCATGAAAATTACATTTGGGTTTATTACGTGTATTTTATTGTTTCATTTTCATTTGATTGCTTCATGTTCATTAATTTTCATTAAGTGTGAGTCCTTAAGAGAGCTGTGTTTGTGACTGTAGTTGCTTTGAGTAGCCACAAGGGGACCGCTTCATGTACAGTCGATACGGGAAATTCAGTGAGTTTGCATGCTGGGAGCTAGACACGCTAGTTAAGCCCGACACTGATGCCACAACGATCTGTTACGAGCAAGATTATTAACGTTTATGGGAGGAATATTGTTTTATTTTTATGGACATGAGTTTTCCGAGTTGTTATGAGAATTCCAGGACAGCTGCGACCGGAGAAATCGCTGTGATTTGTTTTCTTTACCGAGTTTTCTGGGTGTATGCTACGTGCTAGTATGCTAATTGATAAGCACATGTTCAGTCATTATGAATGCTAATATTGAACGTTCTTATGTTACAAAGAAAGAAAAAAAAACAATCAGAGATTGACCATAAATGTTGCAAAGATGTTTCAGTGAGTTAGTATGCTGAGTTGAGTTGTAAATGTAATTGTTCACATGACGACCGTAATTTGTACTGCGCCATTTTTGGACGCCATGTTCAAGGTTGATGAGTGTAAATTGTCCACTAAGGCTTATGATATGTATACTTAGAGGGTTTTCCCTGATTTTCTAAAGTGAACACTGTGTTAAGTTCATTCTGAGATGGTTGAAACACGATAATCGATACAGATAACAGATAATAATTTTGTAACGTGGTTTATTTAATACTGTAAAAGAGTCACATTAATGGTGACTTGAGGTTTTTCCTATATTTCTCCTATATTCTGCTATGCAGATTGTTTTTTTTTTTTTCCACTTCGATTTGGACGGTGTTGATATTGACCAGGGGGTTCCCGTCTGAGGTGAGACGGAGTCGAAGAGGATGCACAATCCTCCATCTTCCTCATCTTTGTGAAGAGTCACGCCTGGACCAGATAACATCTGAACAACCTACTACACATACACACTACCCGGGTAGCACATACACTAAATAATCTGTGACAGACACGGATTATAATAGACTGTGGACTTTATTGAACTTTGAACTTTGCTATCAAAACAGCTTTCAGCTGGAAAGGACACTTTATTTTTGTTTGTTTTTTTGTTGGTTATTCAGGGGATTTTCAAATCTGAATGGATTTCACTTTTTGTTGTCGTGTAAATAAATACTTGTGTTTATCTTGTACATTAGTCTTCCCTCGCTCCTTGAGTCAAACCAGAGTACAGTAGCTATTTAACTATCTAACTTACTGGGTTATACACTCCAGGTTACATAAGGGTGGGGTACATTATATTATAACATATATAATGAATGTAAAGCCTCAGAGCTTCACTTTGATTATTAACAGTATGGTGATGACAGAAAGGTGAGAGCTCACCATCAGATCAAACTCTCTTATTGTTATTTAGTCCTGGTGTTGTTTTATGATGTTTTTTTTTCTATTAAACGATTAGAGGATCACTTGAGTAGTAGAAAAATAGAAAGTAGAAAAATAATGTAGTGAAAAGTTCTGTAGATGGTTAATTATTTGAACGAGTAAAACTTCAGTTTGAGTTCACACATTAAAAATTACATTTAGGTTAAATTGACCTCCATTATTGTAGCATGTTCCAATGCCAAGTGAACGGGGACGCCTGCAGTCTCTACTTCAAAGCAAAGCACCAGAGATACTTGAAGAACACAAGAAAAGAGGAACACCAAGAAGAGCTGGCTCTTTCAACTCCCCAAAATTAATTTAGCGCTGTTTTGACTTGTATGTGTACACATATATCACTTCACTTATTCATCTTTTGTACTGAAGTATTCAAAAGTAAAAATTATATTTTCTAATAGCAATAAATTGCTGTAGCCAATTGTTTTCATTGCATTTACAGCACAGACAACAGTATGTGAACCTATGCTGGACCCCTGCCCCTCCCTGCTTGGTGGTATCCCTGTCATTCAGTCACTGCATGCATGGAGCACTCGTAGCAAACTGTCCAAAAAAAAAAAGAGCTATAAATGTGTTGTGTAGTTAAAGAAAAAATACCAATCCTGACATCGGATCTGCACCCCTGGACACACAGTCAGCAGATCACAACGTAAAACCAGAAACCCCAGATTAAACTGAAAAACATCCCTTTAATCCTGCCAGAATGACACAGAATAAGGCTTCATATGACTTATTTTGTGGATATTTGGTCTTATTTTGTTGGTTGAGTGGCATTGTGGGCAATGTAGGCATCATGACATGACAACATGATTTAAAATCTGTTAATTTATGAGAGAAAAGTTACACAATACTGGCTTAAAAATGATTAAATTAATTATTCAAATGTTTATTCTTTGTATATTTTATGAATCTACAGTGGTTACATTAGTAAAATATATAATGCTTTATAAGACAAACATATTTAATATTTTATTTTTACCTGCAGACATTTATCTTCTCTTTAAGAAGTGACTTTGCTTTCTTCATGACTCCGATGAACACACACACACAAACACACATGGACATCAATATTTCAGTGATGCAGCCTTCCATGCTGAAAGATGGAAAGCAGTGATGAGCCTCTTTCTGTTCATTAGCCTGCACACACATGCACACACACACACACGGACATGAATGCACAGACACGGATACACACACACACACAGGCCTCCCTCTCTCTGTTCAGACTTTTTCCTCCTCTAATTAGACAGGAAGGCATATATATAAACAGGAAACAGTCTTTCTATCCATAATGCTGTGTGTGTATGTGTGTGTGTGTGCATGTGTGTCTAAAATAGATGCCTAATGGCTTCTGTATAAAGCCAACATGTAAGTACAGTGTGTGTACAGTGTGAGCATGTATGTAGTTTTTGTGCTACGCTGACGATATTTTTCCCGTGAGGCAGCGGGGCATTGTTGTCGAGCACTCCTTCTGACGGGCTAAACTTCAGCTGGCAGGATGTCGGAAAGACCATAATGGACAACAAAGACGACAAAGATGCATTCATGGTTTAAAAAAAAGAAAGAAAAGAGAATATGTATTTGTTTTCATCTGAAAGATTCATTTATAATCCTGCTCCAGGACAAGTTACCCTCCTCTGTTTGCTCTAAAGCCCGACAATACAACATCTATGTTTGGCTTCTTACAAAAGAAGTCAAAAGATCAAAAGAAAAGCAGAGAAACAGCTCAGTATTTTCCCACACAGACTTCACACACACAGTTTTTTTTCTATTTTTAGTCTCACTTTATTAGTCACGCACTCGAGAGCTGTTTGTGCTGATATAATTTTCTTGTTACCGTAAATAAAACTTACAACTTGATCCAGAAATTGTAGCGATGACTTTTAACGTATGATGCATCAAATTGACCTTTTTACCGTGCTGTTTCTCAGGGAATTGCACAGAATTACTAAAGCAAACACGCATGTTGAATCTGAAAGTGTTCTTTAAATAACTTGTGTTTTAAATGGGAACACCTGCAGATACTTTAAGAAAGAAACAGACATGTGATGTGCAGTACAGAGAGACAGTAAGACGAAGGGAGATGTTACAGTTGTGACCCAGAAAAGTGGATCTAATAATAGTTCACTGGAGGGACGGACACAGCAGCCTCCTTATGAGGACCTGCTGCTCAGCGTGAAGCTCTCCACAGTGACTGTACTGATACCTGTTTCATAACAACACAAGCTGTGCGACTCCAGAGACATGTCATGAAGCTGCTGGAGGAATATTACTGGTCTGAGCACAACTGGTGATGTTATGGAGCTCTCCTTTGTGCATTCTTAACTTATGCACGCCGATTTATGCTGTGATAGCATGTTGATAACTCAATCCTAACAGGAAATGTTTACATGATACTGTAGGTGATTGTTATATTTGAATATTTGCAAATATAACTGAATATTTATAGGAGTATGACACCTTATCGGGTCACGTTAATGTATTTTAAACAGTTTGAAGCGTGCACATCTGGCTTGTTGCTGCTACAAGACGCTAAGAAACAGGATGTGTCGCAGTCACTGACAGTATAAAGAATGGATGTTGTATCTATGACAGGTTTCTGAAGAAGGTCAGAGTGTGGTGGCTCTGGCTGCCGCCATGTTGGCAGTCCTGCTTCTTACACCTCCTGGCTAAGTGATATTGTCGCTTGGCTGCAGTACAATTTGAAATTCAAAGACCGAATCATAGTCCGAAGCAAGGACCCAGCCTACATGGACGCGTGCTACCAGTCATTATCACTGTCGCCTCACAGCAAGGAGTTTCCCAGTTCAAACCTCCCAGCCGGCTGTTTTCAGCTTCCTCCTACAGTCCAAGTACATGCAGGCTAAGAGGTAAAACTCTAAATTGCCTGTAGGAGTGAATATAAGCATGAACGGCTGTTTGTCTCTATGTCAGCCCTGTGATGAGCTGGCAACTTGTTCAGGATGCACTGTGCCTCATGCCTAATGTCAGCTGTCCCGCGGCCCCACCGCGACCCCGATGAAGACAAGCGGTTACAGATAACGGACGGATGGACCTGCAGTATTTTTACGGTGTGGTATTGGTACTTTGCCTGTGAATACTCCACAGTTACAGTTGTGTAATCGTGTAAATCAAAGCCGGTGGCACTTCCAGCAGCTTAAATAACAGTCACACCGACATTACAGCACAATCCACAGATGGACTGCCACACCTTGGAGGCCAGTTAGCTGACAGCCCCCTGCAGAAACACCAGCTGACCCAACATACTTTCACAAGGCCGGTCCCTGACCTACTTACATTTGTCGTGTGTGTCTATGTGGATGTTTGTGTGGGTGAGAGAGAGGAAGAGAGGAAGAGGGAGGAAGAGACTCAACTGCACTTTAATCTGATTTTATCTATAATTGGTTATTTCTGAGCTTGTGTCCACCATGTTTTTATCTCTCTCTGTCTCTCTCTGTCTCTCTCTGTCTGTCTTACTCCAAGTCTCTCCCTGCCTAGCAACCTCTCTCCCACTGGTTATCAGAGCAGAGAGAAAAATGGAACCTGTAGGTCACATTCTGTGATTGGTGGGTTAATATCCGTCCCAGCCAATCAGAGGAAAGCTGGGTTTGATTGATCAGACTGGAAGTGTTACACGATCTAGAGTGATGTCATGGGAACAAAAAAGCCAGATAAATTATTGATTATTGTTTTTCGTCATCATAAGGAAATTGCTGAATTATTACTTTACTGATTTCATAACATAAATACTTCTTAAACATAGATGTATAGATGTACATATATATATATATATATATATATTATATTATAAATATGTATATTATAAATATAAATATTAAACTAATTTTTCCAGTGTTGAGGAAGTTTACTGATTTGTCATCAATCAGATTATTAACAATATTTACAGTGGGCTGCAACCAACAATTTCTATTATTATTATGAATGAATTGTTTGATCTATTAAAACCTTGTGAGTGAAAAATAACAGTCACAATTTTCCTGAGCCCAAACCAGCACCTTAAACTTCTTGTTTTGTTCAACTAAAGCCAAAGATTTTCGACATGTTCAGTTGAAAATGATTTAAACATTTTTGAAATGAAAATCTTCCTGATCAATGCTATCAAAGTGTCAAAGTGTTGAGTTACTACTTAGTTATGATCTTTCCATCAGCTTATTTCTTCATCTGGTTCTCCTGTGTTTTTGTTAACGTGGTTTGCTGCACTGCATTCTCATTTTTGAGGCTTCGGGAGAATTTTAACTCTAGTTTCACTCTTTATATAGGAAATAGCTTTGACATGATGTAATGTCAACATTGGGCCAATTCTCTGTGGAAATAAAAACAAAAAACTCAATCAGAGTTCCACCTAAACCAAGAAAAGACCCAGAATCCAATATTTTAAACTGCTTAAGAGGTGTGTGACTCCTCCCTGTATTAAAAGACAGCAACACTGGAGCTGAAGACTCAAACAGACATAAAAGGATCCTTGTACACGCTCTTAATCATGTAAAATGACTTGTCTGACTGGACATATTGGAACAAAATAATTAACTCATATCTTGCATGACAAACATTGTTTTGTAGCTTCAGTCTGATGCATCAGAGGCAGGAAATACTTTTGTGAAGCACTCATCTTCTCTTCTGGGCGAAGAGGCCCAATCTCAAACACACACACACACACACACACACACACAGTGGCACAGTAGCCCTCTGACTGTGCTGCTGTGATCACAGATTTTATATACGTTAGCACAAACAGCAGTATTCTAATGGTGTTTTAAAGGTGAGATGAGAAGAAATATGAGATGCTTCACAAGGAAACGCCATGGAAGCAGGATTTACTAGCTCAGCCTCATGGGACTTTCCCAGAGCTGTGGCAGAAAGAAAAAAGTGCTACTAAAGATGAGGCAAAGAGTAGAGAGTGCTTACACTCATTTATAAATGAGTCGACTTCACAGTGGCACAAGTATTTCTGCCAATTTAAGAGATTTTAGACTTTATTGTTGACAGTGTGTGGAAAATTAAATAGCATACAACCCAGGCTATATATATATATATATATATATATATATATATATATAAGGAGCTATACCACTTTGTCTTGATCTGTTCCAAACCAAATGAATCCTTCACATAAATCAACTTTATAAATGACTTGGCTAAATAAAATGGCAAGAAGAGTTTTTAGATACTTTCCAAAGTAAAAATGTCACTTAAAATATTTTTTTTCTCTCTCAAAAGAAAATGTTGCATACATTTACCATGAAAATGTCACATAATATCAGTATTATCATTATTCTTTTTATTCTTTTGGCCTGATCTCAAACGTTCTGCCCTACTTGGAGGAGATCCAAGAGGCAAACAGATCAATTTGTTCACTAACAACAGCTTCGATAGCCACACTGCATGCTGTGTTTTGAGACATGAGTATAACTGTAACCTTTTCTAAACTGGAAAATCTCAAGTCTATTATTACACCTCCACTGTTGCTATCCACCTACACAGACTCCATATTACCCTTAACTGAATGCATCACATCTCTGCTCTGGGAGTTGTTAAAGGACCTCCGGAGGGAAAAATACACTGAACGTCACCAAGTGACAACAGAAAAAACACAAAACTAGCTGGGATATTTTCTTTTAAGGACAACCTCAACATTCCTTCCTATTGTTCCTGCACACGGGGACACTGAAAATATCTTTTTCCTCCTCTCGTTTCCTCACATTAGGGCCTCAGGCTCAGTAAGCCGATCCAGCAGTGTCTCCCGTTTGATGGTCCTGGATATAGCTTCAGTATTATAGAGTGCAGTCGTTCAGTCATTCCGCATGGGTGACTTATTGACTAGATATGCCCATGAATCAGAGCAAGTAATTAATTCAGCTCTGACTCAGTCTTTGATTGATGCCCGTGTGTGTTGGTGTGTGAGCGTATAGGGCAAAGAGAGAACTGACATTTTAAGCTACAGTGGTCACCAGTTCCTGGCTGGACACGTGAGACACCCGACTGGACTATGGAGAACAAAACAGACCAGTCGTCGGAACCACTAGTGCTGGAAATATAATATGTGTATATAAGTGTTTACTGGTGATATTCATCACATGACTAGAGTCATTTGTTGCAGACAAATTTACAGTTTCAGTGTAAAATCCTGAGAGTTTTGCTCCCGTCATTTGGACGTAAAACTCAGTCTGTCTCAAATGAAGCCAATGCTGAAGTGCCATAAACTGCAGTTCCTCAAACGTCCACTTGAGGCTGGCGTCAGTCCCCATAAGCCCCCATATTAAAATGTCCAACTTCATAGCTGAAATAAACATGTTTACAGCCTGGTACAAAAAAAACAAAAAAAACAGTTATGGTCTCTATACGTCGCACATACAAACAGTGACTTTGAATCATGTGAACAGTTCTCTCTAAGCTCTGCTAATGTGTAAAACCTGAAACAGTTGAATATATATTGCTTTTGATTATCTGTCACTCAGTACTTTTGTCCATGTCAGGATCATGTACCACTTTTTGGCCCAAAGTGTAACTGCTGAACTGAACTAACTGAATGCTAGCCTGGTAATACATGACCTATTTAGACTGAAAAAGAGATTATGTGGAATACGATCAAGACATCCGACCTGACCTGTGCTGTTTAATAATGATGAAAACTGGGAAGATTTTAAACTACATTTCACAAAACTGACACATCAAACCAAAAATATTATTGTGTCTAGATTTGTGATATTTGTCTTCCTTTCCTGCATCTATCCAAGCACATGGTGCCTAAATCTAATGACCTATGACTGAAAACCTGAAAATAATAAGTCAACATAGTCTAAAAATAAAAACCCAACATCAGCTATTGGTTTCACACAGGACACAAACCCCAGTCTTTTGGGTGAAAGTCCTGCATATGATCCACTCATCTAATTATAGTACGTCACCTGACTCCCTAAAGGCTTTATCAAACTGGTTTTCTCCTCACACGACTGCAGATCAGCTTCAAACTTGGTGAGATAACAATATCTTGAAGTGGAAATCTGAGTTTCTAAGAATCTAGTGTTACCATCTAGACATGACCCACAAATAAAACATTTTAGTCAAACATTGGTAATCCTAACTGGCTAGCTGGTTGCTTGAATACAACCAACTCAACACCTATTCCTTTATAGATAAACAAAATGGCCCAAAATATAACCACCAAAGGTTGTATGAATTTATTGTGGCGTCCTGGGAGCAGTTGGGGGTTTAGTACCACGCTTGAAGGCACCTCGGTAGTGCCCTAAAGGTAAACTGGCACCTCTCCAGCTACCTGTCCACACTCCATACTGTGCTCCATGCCAGACTAGACAGGACTAACCAGATAATTTTGCAGTTCAGAGACCTGACATACAAATATTTGGTGCCGGGGTACACGTTTTCACAAGCAGATTCACTGGGACACCTTTGGATCAGAAATGGGAAACCCCATTTTGAACTATCAACTTCTGATGCAGTGGAACACATCACTATTGAGACACTCTTGGCATTATGGGAAATGTAGGATCCAATGTTTTGATCAGGACTAAAAGTCATGTAGTACATTACTCAATTGCTCAAGGGTCATTTTATCCTTTTCATTAATCTCTGATATCAACAGTCACACACTTAAGGTCATGGTTTGTTTGTAATGATACACACATGCACTCACACACACACTGAGATGTAATTAGATATGAGGATCCCATTGTTACTGTCCGTAATGTCCTTTACTAACAGCTCATCAGATTATCACACATGATAATCCCACGGACCACATGTCCTTAATCTGACTTCCTGGATTGTGTGGACTGTTTATGAATGAATCAACTGGATTCTCACCTTGTACTTGGCGGTCAGCTGTTCTGTAGCTTCCTGCTCCTTCCTCAGATCTCCCATCATCCTCTCCTTCTCTCCCAGGAGCCTTTGCTTCTCCTCAGCCAACATGAATTGATCTCCTCTGATGGCCTCCTTCTCCATCTCCAACCGTTGCTCCTCCAGCTTCACATACTCCTCCACATCCTTCTCCACGACCTCCTCCTCCTCACCCTCTGACTCTTCGTCTCCGTCTCTCTCCCAGGCCTCGCCGTCCACCTGCTCCTTCTTTTGTTTGCTCCTCCACTTCCTGTGGTTTAGCTGAGCCCTGAGGCGAGCAATCTCCATCTGGAACTCACGCAGCAGAGCATCCTTGGGATCCTCGTTGACTCTGGGCTGGTTCTGGATGTTCTTGGCTCGGTTGGCGTAGCGGAGGGTGGTGAGGGTCTCGTCGTAGTGCTGGGAAGACGGGCCTAAGGTGGCAACCATGACAGTCTTTGCATTCCCTCCCAAAGAGTCCTGCAACAGCCGGGTCAGCTTGGAGTCCCGGTACGGCACATGGCTGCTACGGCCGTCGGCGAGCGCTGAGATCACATTCCCCAACGCTGACAATGAAAGGTTGATCTTGGCGGCCTCTTTCAGGCGCTCTCCCTGGACACCTGTCTTGGCTTGGCGCTCACTGCCAGCCAGATCCACCAAGTTGAGGCGGCCGACCCGGATGTGTTTCCTCCCATCTGGTCCAGGTTGACTGCACTCAACCGTGATCAAAAACAGGGCATGGGACCGAGACGAGTGTTCGTTCATGTCTGTCGCCCCAACAGCCCTTGCCTGGTTGCCCATGTTCATCACCTCCTCAATCTCCTTGATGCTCTTGCAGACACATGACGTAAGGTCACGGACATAAACTCCAGACTCTGGACTCTCCCGGAGCTCCAGGGCTCTGGCACTGCCGTGTTTGGGATCGAGGAGATCCCTAATCTCCTCCAGGTAGATCTCGAGGTAGGACGCCCGCACGAGGTACTGCTTATCAGACTGCGAGCGGGAGATGTGCGTGAAGATGTGGTCAAAGGCGTTGGGGATCACACCCCGTTTCTCTGGATCCATCCATGCCCCTTGCATGGTGTACGTCTTCCCAGTCCCAGTCTGCCCGTATGCGAATATGGTGCCATTGAACCCTGCGAGCACTGAGTCTATCAGTGGTCGCACACTCTCGTCGTAGAGGTCTCGTTGTTTGGAGCTTGCATCATAAACTGCATCAAATGTGAACGTCTTCTGGGGATCACTGGCTGATGCACGAGGGTTTCTGAGGATCACCTGCCCGAGCCGGAGGTCCATCTGGACGATGCCCCCTGCAGGCCCATTGGACTCCTCTTTCCGGTTCAAAGGGCGGCATCGAACTACCACCTTCACTGACTCACTGCTCTTATTCTTTGACATGACTGCCTTATGTTATAATAATAAAACAAAAGGATAATTTATATTATCTAAATAAAGCCAAGCTGGGACCCTTTATGATGCCTCAGCCTCCTGTCTGCCTATGAATTGTGTAACCATTGATTTTTCTTTACCATTAATAACAAATTCAGTATGGCTTCTTGGTCATGTCATAAAGGAAAATAGACACGGTGCCTAATAACACCGACTACTGTAATAACCAGCACAAATGATGAGATGCCACAGTGTCTAATGGTTAATTTCCTTCCCTTATTGTCTCTAATATGAGCTTACAAACAGACGGTCAGCAGATCTCACGCGTCGGATCGACGCTCCATTGCAGTCTCGATACACGTCCAGAAAAAAAAAAATCCAACAATGCCGACAATACAAGCATTCAGATATCTCATGTACACTCATGTAGTCCTGCTTTTACACGCCCCGGTAGATCCGCCACAGACCGCTGCTGTCCGCATCTTCCCGTCCTCCGCTCATTGATGCTCCGAAGTGGATTTGCGGCTGTCGGTGTGTGTGGAGAGAGAGAGAGAGAGAGAGAGAGAGAGAGAGAGAGAGAGAGCTCCCCTCCGGTACGCAACACACACACACACACTCACACACATATATGCACACACACATACACACACTCAGTCATTCTACCACCACACCCCACATCACTGCGGAGCGGAACAAAGCACCATGGGAGATGGAGTTTCATCTCAGCGTTGAGTTGATTCTTGTGGAAGGCTGCCACCAATTCCTCAACCGGGCGCACTTTGTTCAGCTGATGAATAAACTGGAAGATTTTATGTATTTTTAAACAGTTTAAACTGTTGATGTCCACACTGTTAATCATAATTATACACCGACCACTAATTTCATGTATATAAAGTAATCTATAGACATTTCCACATGAAATAGTACGCAGATGTTAATTAGTATCACTGGAAACACTTTAGTTGACCCTGCTATTTCATGCCAAAATGGCTATTACTCAAAATACTAGATGTTTACAATATACAGAAACACTTGACATGTATAAAGACATAGTGTTGATCATTACTGTTTTCAGTGGAGGAAGCATGTATTGTATCATGTATTACTGATGCATTGATGTGTACATCCCTTTGATGATGCAGTTGGTAATAATCATTAATCACTATAGTATTGTACTGAGAGAGACTAACCTTACATGATTTACACCAGTTTCATCACACATTTGAAATCTGCATGTGAAAGAAAAATAATGATTTATTTCTGATTCATACTTGGACGCGGTGAATTTGTTTCTCCTTTCCAACCAGCTCTGATAAACCGGGCTCCCAGGGTGGCACAAATTGAGGACAAGAAGGCCAAACGTAAAATGAATAATTACTTGTCTTATGTGACCATTTAACCGTGAAACAACAGCACCACCTGGTGACACACACGTGCGGAACATACTTTGACCTGCAGAGAGTCAAAGTCACCAAAGGAGGTCAGCAGATCCGTGTGAGCAAACATGACTTTCGGGAAGTGGTGGAGGAAGTATTCACGTCATACATTAAAGTAAAAGTACAAATACTACACTGTAAAAATACTCGAAAAAGTTACTTAAGTCAAAATATTTAAGTATGATCAGGAAGATTTACTGCAAGTATTAAACATACTCAATGAAGAAAATCAAATCCTCACACGTGTGAAGCCGGAAAGCCATGAAATGTTTTTACATGACAAACTACTTAAATGGTCAAATTAGTTGCCAATTAATTTTCAGTTTAATCAGATTAATCAGCTAATTGATTAATTTATCTTACGCTCTAAGAAATTAAGAAATTGGTTCATGTTAAGTGTTCTGGTTCTTTGGAGGAAGCACCTGTATGAACTCAGGGATAAAAACTATTTACACCAAGCTCTGGGAAGAACTTGATAATAAAAAGTTATTTGAAGAAACCTCATGTCATCACAATGAAGAACCACTTTAGCTTCTAACTCGAACCCTTATTCCGCTGGACTTGTAATTAATAACAAATCATACAAACAAAATTATACAGACAAACAAAATCATATTTTATGAACTCTTCACATTTTGTATTTGTAAAGTGGCTAAAGCCGGTGACGTTGTCAAGTGACGTGAAAAGATAAAAGTACATGACTGGCTTCAGGGTGGAGGTGATACTGGAAGAGTTTCTGGGTGATTCCCATTAAAGCTCCAAATGGTTCCTAGAACCTCTTCCTATTTCAAGCATGATTGTTTCAGTGTTGTGTATTAATGCTGACATAAGCTCAACTGACGAAAAAAGGGAAAGACTTGAGGGGAATTCAGCACGTCACATTATTCCCCTGAAGCTGGAAAACAATTCACACCTTTAATATGTCACCACCTCTTCAAGACATGTTTGATCTGAGTGTACGTAAAACAACAAATGACGAATAACTGACAGTGACCTTAAGCAGCTTTTGTTTTAGTTTCACAGAGCAAAAATGGGAACTCCCATAAACCCAAACAGTATGAACTTAAAATCCCCCTGCATGAGTCATACTGAGGGAAGTGCACATCGTTCAAGGTAGACTTCCTGTGTGGTCATGTGATTTGAAAATTAGGATGCCAGGGGGAAAGTGTCCAACAAAAAGAAACTAATGTGATTATAAAAAAGGAAGATACATTCAGATGTCTTTCTACAGAAAGGAAGTTGGTAAACGTAAGGAAGTTGGTATTGTATTGGTTGTATTTGCACTGTTAGTTGTTTTACTGTGAATAAAAACATTTGGAACATTTTGTGCCAAAAGTGTTCAAATTTAATAAAGTTTTATAACGAGGTTCAGGAACAAAGACCACGCCTTGAACTCAACGCATTTCCACATCTCAAGTACTTAAGCAGACCTCATCCCTTCACCCCTCTACCATCCCTTCATCCCTAGCTCCTCATCCCTCGACCCTCATCCCTTCACCCCTCTACCATCCCTTCATCCCTAGCTCCTCATCCCTCAACCCTCATCTCTTCATTCCTTCATCCCTTACCCCTTCATTCTTTCATCTCTACATCCCTTGAGCCTCATCCTTCCTCTTTCTATCCCTCTACCCTCCATCCTATCCCTCCACCCTTATCCCTTCATCCCTCAACCCTCATCAATTCATTCCTTCCCCCCTTCATCCCTTCATTCCTCTACCCTTATCCCTTCATCCCTCTACCCTCAACCCTGCTCCCTCTCACAGTGCATCATCTCAGTTGTGTCTAAATTTAAATCCATATTGGTCTTGTACTTCATGAAGTAGTTGTTCTGGAGCTTTCCTCCTCAATCAGGAGTGGAGGAGTTTTTTGGAACATTCTAGGAACTTCTCATTGATTTTATCAATGATATTTATTTATCTGTTTAACTCACAATGGCCATACAGATAAACACTGTTTAAGCAGTGCAACAGATCTGATGTACTTAGATAAAATAGCTTACCATCAGAAAATATGACTAATCGATTAACCGACTACTTCTTTTAGCTCTAGTAGAGAATAAACTGTGTTTTAACTGTTAGGAAAGCAGCACATTCTTCAAGCTAAACACATGTTTGGGACATCCTGGTGATCAACATGCATACCAGATACTGTACTGTTGCCCAGTTCCCAGTTACCCCCTCCCCTCCTCTGTCTTCCCTTGTTTCCTGTCACCTCACAACCTTCCATTGTTGATTCAAATGCCCCAAATAAAAACTTTAAAATCCCATAAGAACATCTGGTTGACTTGTCAAACATGTGGAGACAGACTTCCTCCTTAAATTTTCAGCATAGAGGTTTGAGTGGTGACTGTTTGTGCGTGAGAGTGTGAGATGAACCCTCGGGGGGCCCCATGCAGCAAAATACAGGAATGCACCCTGATCTGGGAGGATTTTTTGTGTTAAGACATGATTTACTGGCTTAACAAAGCAGATTCCTTAACTGTTGAAGAGACAGAGTGGAGCAGTGGGCTAAAATAAAAAAAAAAACAAAAAAAAACAAGGTGGTCTGTCTTTAGACAGTGACACCTTAAAGTGCTGCTGAAAGAAACTCTGTGAGCTCCATCAAAACTTCTGCTCTGTATCACCTTTTTAACCTCTGTACCATCTGTTTGAGGCTTTGTACGAGCTGGTTTACATGGCTTTTCTTTTTCTCCTTTTGGTGATGCTGTCGGTGTGGTTTCATCAACAATTGAATGGATTGTCTTGAAATACAGACCTTTGTGGTCCCGAGAGCATACATAAGCTGGCTTAGTAAGCCTTTTATATCTACAGTTTCTGCCAGAGTCCGCTATGTTGAATCTACGGTAGCACAGAACAGACAAATTAAACATTGGTCCAAGAGTTTATCAGAGCTGGCACTGGGCAAGAGACACCCTGGATACCCTGAACAGGCCAACACATAAAGAAAACAACTATTCACAGCCAGAGTACCCAGAGAAAACCCCCACATGCATGCGTAGAACCTGCAAACTCCACACAGAAAAGCCCCAGTTGAGGTTCAAACCACTAGAAACACTAGAAAGAATGATGTACCCACGGGTTTCTGAAGAGCTTTTTTGAAGCTCAGAGTGTGGTAACTAATCTAAAAATTGACAAAGAAGTGGATCATCGGCAGACCTGAGGTGGGCTGAATGATGGTTGCTCTAATAAGCCTATCTATAATGGCACGTACCTGTCAATCAAAGCGGCCACAATGTTAATTATGCATAACTTTAAGCCTGAACAGGTGAGTTCTATAAAAACTCTCCCTCAGTACAGTTGTCATGAATGAGGAAATTAGTTATAGACCGGGTTGTAAACATGTTTATTTCTGCTGTGAAGTTGTTAAAGACATTTTAACATGGGGACTTATGGAGACTGACTCACTTCTGGAGCTAGCTTCAAGTGGACGTTCGAGGAACTGCAGTTTTTGGCACTTTTGCATTGGCTTCACTTCACAGATACGGGGCTGGATGCTAAAAAATCTGTAATGCATGACGATTACTTACTTATACACTGTTGTATTACTATTTAACTTAGATCGGAGTACTGTTCCACCTCATTACAATGCAATATTTAAACTTTTAACTAACTTTTAGCTAATGTTTCATCTAGTGCCACTGTGAAATGAACATTACACAATTGTTCATTCTTTACTTTTCTCTGACTTATATTTCTTCCTTTCCTTCTTTCTTCCTTAGTGGCAAGTCTGTACTCGGCAGTAGAAAGCAGGGCATACTCAACATTCCTAGGAGTGTCTGAGAGTCAAACTACTCTGACAGGCGGAAGAAGGAAAGACTAATACACACACACACACACTGAGAAAGTCTAAAGCACCTACAGTAATGATGTGTACACGCACATACTCCCTCATTGTGTACAGTTATTAAAAGACTTTAAACAGGATAAATGTCCCTGTAGTTCACAGGGCAGAGGATGTGGGAAACGCCCGTAACAAGCACAGAAGAAGTACTTATATATGACATCACTTTGCCTGACTCACAGCTGGGATAGTCACCGCATCAAATGCCAGCTTGCCATGAAAACTGAAACACACCCCAGCCCAAGACAAGCTCCGCAAGAAACCGGCCGCCATGTTGGCTCATTGGAAACATTTGACTCGTTTAAAGTAACAGGCGCTTTGAGCCAAAATGTCCGACTCACTTACGCAGTAACGTTTGCCCCTTTCTGTCACTCTAAGCCACGCCTTCTTTTTTTCCCGCCCGATAGCCAATCACACTGGGGTGCTTAATGACATGACAGCGACGTTAGCCAATCAGATGTGTAGGTTTTGACAGAAAGGGCGGGAGAGGAGGCGTGCCTGTGGGCCAAGGGTGTCGCCGTGGTGGCTCCCATTCGAAGGCGACGGCGGTCGTCTGTATATTTCGGTTTAATCTCTCCAGAAAGAAAAAAAAGAGCGACATAAACTCCGAGCAGACAGTGAATTTGACACTTTTTTTAAACGTTGAGATTTGTTTTTTTTCCCCCCACCTCAGCTTCTTCACGGTCAAGCTTGTGACAGAGCTCTGGAATGACGGGGTGTGCCGAGAATTTGAATTAGCTTGCCGTTAGTTTGAAGAAAGAGTGAGTCGGGGTAGAGAGAGAGTGAGGGAGTGAGAGAGAGAGAGAAGCCATTTTGTCCCGACTGTGTGGGAGAAAAGAAAGAGTGGAAAAGAGGAATCACACGGGAGGAAGATCCTATTTTTTGCTTTCTGTTCTCATGCTGTAGAGGGTGAAAACTAGTCCGGCTTTGGGATATATAACTTCTCGGACACGTTATTGTCGGGTGGTATTTTAGCCAACTAGCTCGCCGAGCTAATCAACAAATCCCAGATTGTTAACAGTCAAGAGAAGAGGGGTCGGCTTGGCTGAAGGAGCTGGCTTTAGACTTCACATAGACGTGCTTAGGTTATCAGTTTTGTTTTTGTTTTTTTGTATCTCGTCCGGGTGAACACAAGCTTGTTTTTCCAATGGCGAAGAAGACGTACGACTTGCTGTTCAAGCTGCTTCTGATCGGAGACTCGGGCGTGGGGAAGACCTGTGTGCTGTTCCGCTTCTCTGACGACGCCTTCAACACAACCTTCATCTCCACCATAGGTAAGAAGCTCCGCAGATACTCGGATGGTGTGTGGGTACAGATGTTTTTTGTTTGTTTTTTAGTTGGAGGTAGTTTGACAGCCGGGCGACTCTCTCCCCTGCAGCAGGACATATTTGGTTAGCCTCTGTGCTATCAGCATGCACTTGGCTGCCTCCTCTCTCTCACACAGGCCTGCACAGGTTAGCTGGAAAGCTAGCTGTGCAAAGCTTTTCCGAGCACTTAGCTGAACCCCGTTTCAAATGACTGCGACTTTAATAACAAAACACGTCTTTTATTATGGTTTAACCTGCCAGTATTAGCTAGTATAACCGGTTTAGGTGCCAGAGGAATTGCTGTCATGTCACTTGACCCAGTGGCTAGTGAGCTAACGAGGCTAAGCCCTGGGTAGCAACAGTACAGGGCCGTGCTGCTGTTAGAAAGGCACAAAAACTGCCTCCACACATGACTGATAGGCGTCTGCATTTAAATATATAACACATATCAGTACAAGTCTTTGTCCTTGTTATGAATTCCACCTTAATGGTTAACAAATATGTGGATGCTTGTTCAAAATGACAGATGACACACAAGTAAAGTCCATTAAAAGCAGTGATGGAAGAAATATTAAGATACTTTCTCACTACTTAAGCAGTCCTATAACATAAAAATACTTCAATACTAGTGAAATTCCTGTCTTCAAATGTAAGTAAAAGTACAGATGCACTATCAGTAATATGTACTTTAATTGTCAAATGTTTCACACTTTTATGTTTATATAAAGTTTCTGATCTATTATTACTGCTGCACTAATATGTAAGGTATTTTAACTGTAATGTATGATCATATATTTTCTATGTCAACTCTGACTGTAACTGTCAAATAATTGTAGTGGAGTCAAAGGTACAATATTTCCCTCTGAAATGTATTGAAGCAGAAACTTGCTGAAAAACAGTACAAGTACTTCTTATTTGTATTCAAGTAAATGTGCTTAGCTACTTTCCATGACTGCTCCATAGAGAACCATAAACAATTCATCATGGTGGCATCATCAGGTTTTTTTTTTTTTTTTCCTCTTCCCCCTCTGACCCTTCACGCATGCGTCCCAACATCACGCTCACATGAGTCAAGTGTCAAACTATGTCAAATCCCTGCACGGCCCAAGTGAAGGCTCCATTTACTCCTGTTGCTTAAGATCAGTGCTGAGTAATAATGTAACTTTAGACGTGTTTTGCTGAACCGCATAAAACTGCGCAGGCATTATATCCTTGATCTCTCGACTGAGCTTTAATTTCAAACCCAGATTTTCGCAACTTTAAGTGTTATTGACGACTTGGCTGTATTGCCCAAGAACACATGGCCATAATGGGTGATAGTGTTCGCAGTGGCATCCAGCTTAGATTAGATTTGACGAGGTACAGCAATACACAATGCACTCTGTTGCAAAACTCGCTGTCGTGTGTGTTTTTAAGTGTTTGTTTACGGCTATGTTGGACTTCTGTCTTTGCTTTGTCTTGCTGTTACACTCTGCCTTGTTTCTCCAAGCGTAGTCCTAGTCTGTGCTGTCAAATCAGAAACAAAATTATGGAGATTATGTGCCTTATTTGACTTAAAAGCCACCATATCAGATCTTTGCCTGTCCTAGCAGAGGCTGTGTGACGATGGGCAGATGCAGTCTGACTGGTCCTTCACCAGTCAAAGACCAGTAGTGACCTTTGCTCCTTGCAGATGTGTTTTCCCTGCCAAGTTGGTTAGTGCGTCAAGTACTTCACCGTTTGCAGCTGTTCCCCTTTTTGTTATTACCTTTAGAGAAATATAATGTATTCAACATACTCGGGCTACCCCCAATCAAAACTTAATGAGCTCCAAAAGAACCTGTTTCACATGAAGGATAATATTCTTGATCCTGCTAAAGCAATTATGTGGGTATCTATGTTGTAAACAAGCTCTGTTTTTGTCCAATCTTTCCCAAAACACGTGTAAACACAGAGCTAACTTTGATGTCAGTTAACAAGTGATTTAAAGTATCAAGAATACCAGAAACAATGATGATTACAGTGCTCGAACATGAACATTCGTTGCCTTTTTTTATGAGTTTAGGAGGCGTTCGCTCGTGGTGGTCCCACCTCAGTTTGTTTAAAATGTGGTTAGAGATACTGTCATGACACACACTTCAGGAATGACACACCAATATAATCTTACTCATGTCGGGATGTTTCACCGGTTCCCTTCGAGAGCCGTCGCCTTTAAAACTACATCACTGTTTTCATCCAGTCACGAGCTTCTGTCTCAGCTTGTCTCCGTTGTTCATCTGTATTCAAAACAAAGCAGCATGGAACATGATAAACTGGAAAACAAAGATGGACAACATAATCTGTCAGCACATCACATATGCCAGACTTCTAGTCGTCATGGAGCTTGACTCTTCTTTTAACAACACGCAGTAAACGTGTGAAATTATTGTTATATTGATGGAAAAGGCCTTTCAGAATATTTGTCCTGCCTTGTCAAAGGATATTTCGATCATATTACTTTGCGGTAAAAACACAGTATAAGATAACATCATTGATTATTCTGCTTATTATTTTCTAGATTCATCTTTTGGTATATAAAATGTCAGAAAATAGACAAACATCATTTGCTACCATCCAAGATGACACGTTCAGATTACTTGTTTTGTTCAATCAATATTATTGGTATTATAGTAGACGAAGAAAACCAGCAATTACTGTATCAAGCTAATGTCTGGTTTTTGTGCTCAGAAATAATTGGTTTTCTGTAGATCAGTTAATTGTTTTGCCTGAAGATATTTGATTATGATGCACTTACAATTCAATACAATTTGCGTTTGTTGCCATGTGATTAGAGGTTTCATCGTTTTGTATTTTGTTGGCTATGATTGTTGCTGTGGAAACTTCTGTGTCTGTGAAGTGAAGACTATGTGTCAGTGCCAAAAACTGCAGTTCCTCAAATGTCCACTTGAGGCTGGTCACAGAATGAGAGTCTCCATAAGTCCCCATGTTTAAAGATGTGTGAAAACATGTTTACAGCCTGGTACAAAAAACAGTTCTGCTCTCTATAGTTTATTTCCCCGTTCATGACAACTTTACTGAGGCTGAATTTTTATAGAACTCACCTGTTCAAATTATATTAAGTTATTAACAGAGTGGACACTTTGATTGACAGATGGGTGCGGTTACAGATGGCTTGTTTGAGCAACCAGGCATCATTCAGCCTGTCTCAGGTCCATCTATGATCCACGTCTTTGCCGACTTTTAGATTAGCACACAGATTTTGAGCTCTGCGACGTTTCTTCTGTCTGTTCTTTATTTTGTCGGTGATATTAGCGTATGCTAAGTTTAGCGAATGCAACAAATGCAGCAGCGTAAGTGCAGCAAAATGTCCAGCCAGTGAAGGCATCATACTTTTAGAAAAAGCCCTACACGTGAATCTGGAAAGTCCAACAACTTTGTGGCGAAACAGTAGAACCAGTACATGTGAGACAGGAGTGTGTTCTTCCTCTGACACAGTACTCATACCTTTGTAGACACAGATGCACAGCTGCTTCTCAAAATACCCCCACTGGAAACCCCCCCTCTCTAATCAGTCACTCATCCTCATTTCCAGTCTCTCTCTCTCTCTCTTTCTCTCTGCTCTTCCTCCATGTATACTTGTTATGCATATTAAGAGTGCTGAATATGCATGATGTTGCGATCCGAAATCTCTTTCCACAACACATCATGAATTTTGCATGGAAACTGGCGATGGCTACAGTGGAATTCATACTTGTGGAAGGAATGGTTCCTCTGGGATTAAAACAAACGCCGACCATAAACCATCTCTGTTTTAAGATGTCCGATTCAGCATTTGGATGTCATTGAAAGTGTCATTCTCCGCTGAAATCTGCCCTTTTTTCTTCTTTTTTTTGTCCAGTGATTGCGTGAACGTGTGATTGCACAATCCACATTTTTCCTTGACAATCTGCCAGTGCACCTCACCAGGAAAGAAAACACAGATTCACTCAGTGTTTTTAAACTCCTCGCCAGGAACACACAAATATGAAGCCATCCCTGCTGAGCTTGATTTCTGAAAACTTTTAGCAGTGCTTATCAAGGATTGTGTTATGCCCAACACTTAACCTGCACGCCGTCGCTCCTGTTGAGTGTTTAAGATGATAAAATATCGATGTAGGTATACTATCTCATCTGCAGAATCTGAATCTCTTCTTCTTGCTTCTAGCTAACCATATATTTCTGTGCCTCCCTCCCTCTCTCTGGGGAGTACATAATATTTAGTGAGTCACACCTTGGCAGCCAGTTCCTTCATTATTCTATGGTCCTGCCCCACCTAGTGCACAGCTGTTTCTTGGACTTTTTAAACCAACCACAACCTCTGACCAGAGTTGAACTGACAGCTCAATATTTAAGTGGAAAACACGACTTCTTCGCCAAAAAGTTTCAGTCATGAGTCACTCCTTTTTTAAAAGTGGCCTCCTCTAGGGTTTCATGATTATCACAGAGGTGATTATTATGGTTACCCTGCAAAATATCGTGAACATAATTCTTTAGGATTTGATTGTATTTCATTTTAGCTTGTTGTGGTTTTTACTTTTAGCCGCAAGTAGAAGTAAAAGTAACTGTTTTTTCAAACTTTCAAAAGTTTGTCGAACAGAGAATCAGTCAGCTGTTTTGATGATTGATTAATCAATTTAGTGACTTGCCAAATGTCAAACAATTGTTGGGTTCGGCCTCTGACAGTATTCACAATGGACAGCGTATGTGTGATGTTTTTAAGTTAAAATCTGCGGCTCTGGCTGCTGCCATGTTGGTACGTCTTCTGCCTCCCAGCTAATCTAAAGCGGCAAAGACGTGGATCATCGGCTGAGCTGAGGCGGGCTGAATGACGCCTGGTTGCTCAAACAAGCCATCTGTAACAGCACCTACCTGTCAGTCAAAGCGTCCACATTGTTAATTATGCATAACTTCTTCTAAGTCTTAATATAATTTGAGGAGGTGAGTTAAAAAAAATCAGACTCAGTACAGTTGTGAACAGGGAAATTAGCTACAGAGACCAAAACTCGTTTCTGTAGCCAGCCTCAAGTGGACGTTTGAGGAACTGCAGTTTTTGGCTTCACTTCACAGCCATGGAGGTTGCAGCTTCTTAAATGAGACGGAGATCTGAAATAGATTTCCTGTATTTTCTGTCCAATGTGATGATAAAATTCTGTCAGAAAAATTCATGAAGGAAATAATTGAATAATCAATGAAAGTTTGTTGTAGTATGTGAAATGTTCAAAAATCTGATCACAACTTCACACATCCTCAGGTTACATCTACATATTTCTTGTTCTGTTCTCTAACACACACACACACACACACACACACACACGTATTCAGCCTGTGTTGACATAAAACTGTGAAAAGCCACAAGTGCTGCAGCCAGAGAGCGTTTGACAGGTGTGGATGATAAAAGAGAAAAACAATGAATTCATTATCAAAATTGTGGTTGGCACGGCTAATTGATTATTTTGTTCAAGCCTCATAATGTTTCTAAATGCTTTAAAATTACATTACCTTGTTTGGTGGTAAATCATAGTTTTACAATAGCAGGAATCGTCTCATCCAGAGTGAGTCGGTTTACCTCCTGGGTGGCCACAGCACTGTTGATTAATTGGACTTAGAGCTTGAAAGGAACATAAAAAAGAAAAGATAGAAAGTAGGACAGCTTATGAGACAGAGGGCCAAGAAATATTTGATAGTAGTTAACCTCCTGGAAGAAAAACATAGTGTTGTTGTATCAAAAATAATTAAATTCAACCAAAATGGAAACAAGTTTGTTTCCACATTAGAAAACATGCACACGTAGGAAAAACTCTCCCACCGCAGCCTGTCGTCTCACTGCAGTCCAAACGCTCCAACCAAAACCAGTAAGCAAAAAAAGCCTCAAGGCTTCAGCATCACCAACACACTTCAAATATCATGTTTCTAAACCAGCTGTGTTCCAAGCACAGGTTTAACTGTAACGAGGTTATCGCAGTGCGTGTAAACACATTCTCAGTTTTCCTGCTTTAACCCGGTTCTTGTTCGTATTTGTGTGCCCATTGTTCGCCAGCTGCTGATCCTCCAGCTGTCCGCTGATAGGCTCAAGGTCTGGGCATGACACTGCAGAATCAGGAAGAGATAATGTTATTGTCTCGCTGATGGAAACACTTGTCTCTGACTGTCCATTTCCCTCCCCTCTTAAACATCTTTCTGTGTCTGGTTCTGATGTTTCTCTTTGTCATTATCAGGGCATCACATGCTGCTTATTCATATATTATTAGTAGATATGTATGCTGATGTGTTTTCTGTCTTTTACAGGAATAGACTTCAAGATCAAAACAGTCGAATTACAAGGAAAGAAGATCAAACTACAGATCTGGTGAGTGCTGTGAGAAGCGGCTTTTTAGTTTGTCTACCCATGTGAAGGTTTCACGTTTAAGAGAAGTACAAGGCTGGAAAAAAAACACAGATATTGTTAGTCTCGTTTTTCAGTTCAGCCTCTTGTTACATCATAGTGAAACATCTGTCTGACATGCATCCCTCAAGCCCAGAAATATGTGAGAACAGGAAATGGTCATCCGTCCGTCAGGAGGTCTGCTGCAGGGTTGTAATTGTTGTTCACAGCAGCTGATTTTCCTCAACTGAAGTGAGCTTTTAGGTGAGGATTGGTAAGATATGGCTGCAACTAATAATCATTTATTATCTATGAATGACCCATATATTTAGTGAGGCATTATTTGGTATAAACAGTTATGAAAATCCAAAGATTTACTCTCATTTAAGAGGCTGGAAACAGTTTTGAGTTGTTTGCTTGAGAAGTAAAATCAAAATTGTTGCAAAAGTTTCAGTTGTTACAGAGCTGAATTGTTTGAAGAATTGTTTATTATCCACTTATTCTTGAGGAAAGCTTGAAGGAACCAAGATAAAGTAAAAAAAAAAATTTCTCTACAGCACAGAGACTCGAGCATAGGACCTTGACTTTTTTTTTTTACCATGGCTGTCTTCAAGTATAGAGCGCCTTGGCCTCTAATAGCTCCTAGCTATGAAGAAGTACTGTAGATATTTGCGTTGTAGTTTGACAAAATAATCTATCAAGCCCAAGAAATTCAGATTATTTTATCTACGATCTCCAAAATCGAGAATAAATGTCGACCCACACATTGCAGTGAAATGCATTAATAGTGTTGAATAAACACGTTTTGTGAAGACAGATGAACCTGTTGAAAGTGTTTGAACACAAAACTCGTGCTTCATATACCGCCTTTTTCCCCGATAAGCTGAATATCTCCTGAGCAGACAAAAGTCTATTCATTCAAGGCCAATTGTTCAGCGGACACCTGAACATCCACACCCACTGTTATGTGAGGTTCCCTTACAGAGCTTAGTCTGATTGTGTGACCTTTTTTTCTTACAAGATAAGCGCTCGTGTTTACTGTCCTACTCATCCTGTCTGATAGTGGACAAGGAGGATGAAGGATCTGTAGTTTGTAGAAGTTATATTTATCCTCTGTGACTTTATAAAAGTCTTTAGTGTGTAACAAAACCTACAAAATAAGATAAAATAATTATCCAGCTCATGGGAAACTCCATGCAGTCATGGTTTTGATAATTGCCTCTGGCCTGATACAGTCCATTCTTTGGCTGTATCACATTTTCTCCTCTTCCTGTTCGAACACATTATGTCTGGATTTAATCTTCGCCGTATAGCCTGAGCACAGAGGGATGTGGTCATCTCCACATTCAGTAAAATTTAACTGTTGCACAGCCAGCTATTATTTCAACAGTCACAGTGAACCAGCTTTTGTAAGCGTAGGTTTGATTTGCTCATGTGAGCAGCCGGGCTTCTTCTCGTTTTCTGTATCAGCACTGATAGATGGATGTTGGCAGGGCTCCTCCAGATAGGAAAATGTCACAGTTGCTAGTGCTGACGTGTGAGGGACGTGGTTAGCCTGCAGTGGATTTTATTGTGTGTGTGTTTAGTAGATTAAAAGTGACTTGTAAGGTTTACCAGGCTGTATTAAGTAAGTATTGTTTTCTTCCTTAATGTGCTTAAGGGTGCATTCAGACAGGATCTGATGCTGTGGCGAAAATGCAGGTTTTTCCATTCATTTGAGCGGGGTAGTTTGTTTTGGCTGCGGCAGTGCGTGCTGCAGGGATGTCTACCAAAAACATCAACGACCTGAGGCGGAGATGTTGAGCCAGATCAAACTTCCGTTAAAACGCAGCCTGACGTCACGCTGCATCCACCAGTCAGATGCTCAGTCCAGTCAAAACCTCCGCAGTCAGCCTGAAACGTCTCTCAAACTGAGACTATCCAGGTGGATTCATGGACTCAACTCCGATGCTCTACCTGTTGTGTTCTGACTTTATTTATTTCATGTACCCAGCTTCTAAATCTGAGTCTGACTCACAATTTACGCAGCAAAATAGTGACACAAAGGAGTTTAATTTGGTTTGTGTCCGAAGGTTTGCGCGCAGTGGTTGCGTGACATAGAAAGTAAATGAGAGTGAGGGAGCGCTGGCATCAATAAAGCCGGTTTATCAGTGAAATAAAATTATTTCACTGATTGTAAGTCAGATTTTCACAAATAAGATTAAAAAAACAAAATATTATCATATCCTGACACTGTCTTCTGGCTCAAACAAAACAGTTGTTGTTCATGTGCTGTGATTTTCAGTCATGGAAAACGAGGAATCTCAGCATCATTAAGTAATCGAGTCATTAGAGACAAAATACAATAAATCTCATCTGTGTTTTTGTGTGTGTGTGTCTGTTTGTGTGTGTGTTTGTAGGGACACAGCGGGCCAGGAACGGTTCCACACCATCACCACCTCCTACTACAGAGGAGCCATGGGCATCATGCTGGTCTACGACATCACCAACGCCAAGAGCTTCGAAAACATCAGCAAATGGCTGCGCAACATTGACGAGGTAAAACACTCACACATGCGCATACTCCTTACTCTGAGCCAGTATCGTCATGTGGGTTTGTGTTGCTGGGTAATATCTTATCAGTATTTTGGAGAGTTGAGTGTTGGCACTCCTTTTTCTATTGTTGTATCTTTGGCTTGCAGACAAAGTGGCTTAAATACTCTTCAATGCAGCCAACGTTGCTAACTAGCTGGCTGTGTGTGCAGTCAGCTGTGCAGCAGGGGCCTGTGACTAAATGACATCAGATGAGCCAGATGTCTGACTCCTCAGCGGGTTTTTCAGTTTTACCTCTTGAATATTTGTAGTTTAACTCCAGGCGGTGACAGAAAAACATCTGCTGTTTCAAACTTTCATCGGGAAGAGGTAGATGTGTTGGAATAACAGCTGATCCACTCCATAGGTGTGACAGCTGACTGACCAGTGTCTGTAATTATGTTAATGACGTTACAGGCCTCATTTAAACACTCGCAACATTTATGTAAACAGTCTTACAGCTTCATGACATTTACCAGGAAATGATTCAAACTGTTTATTGTCCACAAATGATTTGACTTTTTGAGGAGGTGTGTCCAGTTTTAGTCCAGCTCCTTAGAAAGTTTCACAACACCATCTCTGTGTTTAACATTAGAGCCTGACTGATGTATCGACTGGCCAGTATTAAGATAAGATAGACTTTAATGATCCGACAGTGAGGAAAGAAAGATAAGAAATGACTCATAAATAAGAATTATATAGAAATAAATCATGAAGTCTGATAGCTTTCTTGCTACTGTTCCTCAGCAAGAGATATCAGCATCAGCATGCATGATGTAAAAGTTTTTTTCCAGTATAGAAATGCGGAAAGAAAAACTAAAATTGAGAGAACAGTGATTTACAAAACTATGTTAAGCAGCACAGAGTGTGAGAGAAGAAGCACTAACCCATTGGTGAACAATCGACATAAAAAGCGTCTATATTCATTCACTTCACTATCAGTTGTGTCATATTGAGTTGTCTGTGAAGGTTCTCGGTTCAGATCATCTTTCTTTGAGAACAGTTAAATCTGGAGCAACTGGACTTGCCTGTAGATCCGTGAACACGTTTCACTTCCCATCTGATTTTCACTTCTGACTGACTGATGGGGAACAGTCCCACCAAGGCTGAACACCTATCGGCAGTCAGAATGGACAGCGTGGACAGCGTATCTCTGATGTCCGTGGTGGCTCTGGCTGCCGCCATGTTTGTAGTTCCGCCTCTCCCACCACTCGGCTAATCTAAAAATCAACAAAGATGAGGCTCATTGTCAAACAAGCCATCTGTAACAGCAGCTACAAACTCAGCACAGTTGTCATGAACTGGAAAATTAGCTTTTGAGACCAAAACTGTTTTTTGTACCAGGCTGTAAACATGTTTATTTCTGCTGTGAAGTCGGACATTTTAACATGGGGACTCTGTAGCCAGCCTCAAGTGGACGTTTGAGGAACTGCAGTTTTTGGCACTTCGCAGCCACAGAGGTTGCTGCTTGGTCAGAACTGAAGGAGCCTCTTTGGTGATAGAAACCTCTTCAGTGATCTACAGCAAAGTCTAGTTGCTCCTTCTCAAAGTTTCAAATTTTTCTACTCTAAAATCAGTCTCAAAAACTTCTTTAGTTGGGCTCTACTTAACATCATACAAAAATCAGTCACCTACTACAGTGTCAGTCTTTATTAACAGGTTTGCATATTATGTTCAGAAAAGGTTACACAGCACAGTATGAGATCCTGAGACGTCTGTTTGCATTGTGGGCTGCTGAGAGTGTTTACCAGGATCTGGGAGGATCACTGTTTCTGTTGTTGTTTCGGCCTAATGGATATAAAGCTATAAGGGCAAGGCAGCGTGGTCTAATGTACATTTCAACATTTAGTGACATCAGCCTCCAGCAGGCCTGATATTTCAAAATGATAATAAGACAAGCTGTCTGTAACATATGGCTTGGCCTGCTGCTGAGCTCGCCCCGGTTAGAGGTAGATTCATCTCTGTGCCTCTGTTTCAGCTTCCATCTGTCTATTGTTTTTCCGTTGGTGCGTCTCTGCCTTGCACCTCGCGTTTTGTTTTTACACCATCTTATTATTTATCTGCCATAATTATGCGAGTAATCTTTGGGATCAAATGCCAGATCAAAAACATCGGATTAATTACTCTGACAGTTGCAATCAATAGCTATCATTATGTATCTTTATGATACCTCGGTGCAGCAATATGCTCTGATATCATGAAACATGATTAGTTTGAAGGTGCTGTGTGTTAAATGAAGCGGATTGGGTGAGACCGCCAGGCATTTCTTGTCATTTTTCTCACCCTCGCTGTTAAAGAGCTTCGAGTCCGGTCAAGCGGAGGAAACACAATGCATTTCCTGCTAACTAAGAACTTGTGTTGCACTTCTGTGAAAGCTTGTTGTTGACTCCAGAGAGGGTTAATGGATGCAAAGATTTCTGCTATTTGCAGAGTGATATGAATACAGACCAGACCCGTGGTTACAAGCCTGTTTTGGGCTGTAACCCTTCAGAACAAAGCAACATCTACTACATGCATATGGCTTAATATGCCAGCGACATAAGCTTCTTAGATGTTAGAAGACCTTCAGGCATTTCTTGTCATTTTTCTCACCCTTTATAAGTCTGGTCAGAGAAGGAAACACAATGCACTTCCTGCTAACTAACAGCTCATGTTGCACTTCTGTGAAAGCTTGTCGTTGACTCCACAGCAGGTTAACTGAATGCTGCTTGGAGAGGAATATGAACATAGTCCAGATCAGTAGTTCTGATCTTCTTATCTTGTTTTGGGTTGTAACAAATAATACAGCAGCTTCTACTACACGAGCTGCATTTATAGTTTTATCGGAGCTGCCGTGACATCAAAAGTGACAAAACGTTTCGTTCCGACTTTGGATGATCTGATTTATGTACGATAATAAACTAAGCATCTTTTGTTTTTGGACAAAACAAATGAAGAGTTCAGTTTAAATTACGTCAGGCAGTTTTCACTATTTTTATTTATTTAGATTGATAATAAAAATATTTGTCACTTGTATCCCTAAAAACTATCCGATAATTAGAGGTTGTAAGTGTGAAAACAACGCTGCCATTGCGGTATCTGAAAAAGTAATCTAATAATCTACTCTTTCTTCTTTTATCTTTTTCAGCATGCAAATGAGGACGTCGAGAGGATGCTGCTAGGCAACAAGTGTGACATGGAGGACAAGAGGGTCGTACCAAAAGCCAAGGGGGAGCAGGTGAGACGACGCAGTGCACCGCTGCTATAAACAGCCGTTAGGTGCGACACAACATTTACACGACATCGCGGCTCAGCTCATTCAGCACTAAAGGTCAGAAAACACAATATGATGCAGGGAAATGGCAGGGCGGCAAAAAGGGGATACAGAAATGTCTGTTAGATCCACAACGAATGGAGGACGGGTTCAAACTGAGGTATCAGAACCGGTGAAAACAGCTCGGGCAGTTTGTGTTTGCGTGCCACAAATGTCCAAATTAAAACATTTGAGTGCTCTGGTACTGCCTCATAGTGCAGGTAAAGTTTTATACATTCAGTTTCTCTCTAAAACAAAGTACGGTGTGAAAGGTTGGAGAAAACCAGCAGATGCCTGATAGCTGCGACACATTGAAGACATTAAAGTTTGAATTAAAAATGTAGGTTATCTTACTGTAAACGTTTGTTTACTTAGAGATTATGAGACTCACATTGTATTCAAGCCTCCAGACAAACTCCAGTGTATCAACCTCACCCTATAACTGTGTAGGAAATGCTGATAGCACAGACAATATAGGTCAAATGTTATATGTTTTCCGGGGGTTTTAATCTTTGTGCATTCACGCTCAAACAAAATACCGCATTGTTCATGCACAACTGATAAATTAGTGTAACTGATGACACTGAAATAGTGTTGGTATTTATGGCTCAAATGAAAGAGTGAGCTTTATTTTCAGGACACAATCTTTACAGACCTACAGGCGCAATTCAAACTGTATCTAGGCTGTAAAACTCAGTATAATTTGTGCTGAATGGGGCCGCTTGTGCAGCAACAGTTGTCGAAGGACAATAAAGCAACTGCACCACTTTCAGGGCTGCTTACACAGCACAGCGGCTGGCCTGATCTGAGACTTTACTAAACCACAACATGTCCATATCACTGGGGAGATATGATTTCCTTTTTATATAAACAATCCTGTCAGCGTGGCTCGCTTCAAACTGTCTCTGAGAAAAGACAGCTAGTGGAAATATGAAGGCCACGCTTTGTGACGCCGAGTGTGGGTTGTAACTCCGTTTGAGCTTCTACACATCAACAATAGTTCGTAGTATTTACAAGATAGTCACTAGACATCGAAATATGGAGATAAAAGTAGCTTCTTGACACATTTGTAACTCGTTCTGACACTTAACGAAGCCTCAAAAGCAGGCTCTATCATTAAAATCATGAACAGAGGAAGGATTCAGACTGCTGCAAGTCACTATAAAGTGTCTAAATCCAGAACCACCTACCAACATTGGAAG
Source organism: Protonibea diacanthus (assembly GCA_028641955.1). Lineage (NCBI taxonomy): Eukaryota > Metazoa > Chordata > Actinopteri > Sciaenidae > Protonibea > Protonibea diacanthus. Next base: position 15,658,673 of record CM053992.1, read on the forward strand.
ATTGTTCTGGAATAACTTTGGAAATATTCAAAATGGAAAAGCTGACTTATTCTTTGAGGCCAAATTTGGAGTAAACGGATCAAATATAACCCCGGAACGAGCAGACTTTGTGCGACTCCACTGATGCTGCTTTTCTCCTTCTGGTGTGAATAATAGAAATATAACCTCCCTGTGGTTCTTTTATTATATAATTACTTTTTCATTTATATAGCACCTTTCATGCAGACATGCAGCCCAAAGTGCTTCACAGAGTCAATAAATAACAGAAACAGACAACAGTAAATTTAATCCAGCAAAACAGATAATTACATAAATAAAATCCGGCTGTACAATTCATTAATAATTAACCTGTTTTGATAAATAAAAGCCAATAGGAAGAGGTCCAATACAGCAAGGCACTGTTATAAAGAGTTACAAGTAAATTAAAACCCATTAGATGAATAAACACGGGGGATGAGAGGATGATCAAAACTTGGCAGTGAATGTCGAGGCACCTTTAAACACAGGCCAGGTTAAAAAAAAAATGTCTAAAAGTAAATGTGTTTTGTGTTTTGAGTCCATCTGCAGGACCATTCAAAGATTTAAAGGCTAAGAAGAGAATCTTAAATTCAATTCAGGCAACCAGTGCAGACTTTAAAATGGAGTTATTTGTATATAATAAGAATCAACATGTAGGTTGCAAACATGTGGGTGTGCAGGTGAGATTAGATGTATGCAGAAGAGTACACAGGCACGTGAAGTGAAGATGGAGGACTCGGTTACAGCCCTCAAGATCTACAGCCTTCAGTACCTTTCTCTGCATGCATATGTAAAGCTATAAGATGAATATGGAGGCACCTACAAGCACAATGTATAAAGTACAGTACAATGTAAGGTACAAGTTTACCTTTAAGTTCAACATATCTGACACAAAATGTGTCATCATGTCCAGGATTCAGCAGTGATCACTTGTTTCTCTCTCTCTGTCGCTTCTCTTCTTTATTTCATGTATCTGTGAAAAATGTCACAACCCTTTTTTTAAGTATTTCAGCAGGACTTTTTATTTTAATTCACTTCTGGCAGACGGAGAATAATGATCGTATGTTTCCCCCTTTTTCCTTTTTAAAAAAAGGAGTAACCGTGGCCTCGAGTGACGTCTCTTTCTGTACATGTCTGTAAGGTTTGGTCACTTGATTGAATCTCCGGGATGGAGCCAAATGAGCCAGAAGAAGTGAAAACATCTGTGTGGGCGTACAGCGCCTTTAAGTGCTCTGCTTCATTGTACCAAAGCAGACTAGCAGTGACTAGTCTGTCTGCAGATTTAGCAACATCAGATACAGATCTGCTTACTCATACGCACACCTACCTGACTAGAGTAGAAGTGTCTGAGTGTGTGTGTGTGTGTGTGTGTGTGTGTATGCTTGGGTTGGTATCAGGAGTGATACTTGATCTGCGCTCTCTGCACAGAGGATCAGCCACTTTATTTTTGGACCGGAGCTGCTTTATCTGTGGCCTCGCTCATCGTTCTAACTCTGCTCTCTCCTCCACAGATCGCGAGGGAGCACGGCATTAGGTTTTTTGAGACGAGCGCTAAGGCCAACATCAACATCGAGAAGGCTTTCCTCACGTTAGCAGAAGACATCCTGAGAAAGGTTTGTGTGCACTTCAACGTCATTTGTGTGGAAACATAACTATAGATGTGTGTGAGAACCGACATGAATGCTTTTGACCAGTATTAATTGATTTTTGTCTTATAGAATTACAGGAACAAGTACCTCGATTTATTTATATCTACTATTATTATTCTTAGTAGTATTTGTGTTATTAGCTGTAAAAATATATATTTCTTAGTACACAACAAAAAAATATAAAAGGCAACACTGTATTTCTCTCTATTTTTTGTTATGCATTCAGCCAAGTGGATTAAAATCATTTTCAAATATTCAAAGCAACATTGTATTGTAAATATGGACAGCTGATTGCATTACGTATGATTAAAAACTAGTGAGTCGACAACTTTGCTCACAGCCAAACATCAACGAGGTCACACGACACAGCAGCCAGCTAATATTACTCACTAGTCCAACAGCAGTCAGTCCAGCTCGGCGTCTGTCTTTTATTTCACCAAGCTCTCGCCAAAAATTTTTTATTTTATGGTCTGTGTGTGTTTTTTTTTTTGTGTGTTTTCTGCGACAGACGCCTGTAAAAGAGCCCAACAGTGAAAACGTCGACATCAGCAGTGGAAGTGGAGTCACAGGCTGGAAGAGCAAGTGCTGCAGTTGAACAACTCCTCTGTTTCACTCACACTAACGCACACAAACACACAGACAAACACACACACACACACACACACACACACACACACACACACACACACACACACACACACACATACTCTGTCTCTCTCTCTCTCTCTCTAACTGCTAACTCTGTCTCGCTCTCTAACCTGTCTCATGAGTTTTCTTGCACACTGACACTCTGTCTCTTTATCAGAATAAAAAAAACAAAACAATAAACCACTTCACTTGTCTAATACCCCCCCACCCCCTCCTCCCCTCCAACACCACCATACTCTTCCACGCTCCATCTGATGATAATTTTTATTTCTGATAAAAAGAGAAATCCAGTCACGTTTCTTGTCATTTGTTTTAAAAGTTGTAAAAAAAAAAAAAAAAAAAAAAAAAAAAGAAAGAAAGAAGAAAAAAAAATGTGAAAAGACAAGCTCATATTTTTAATATTTCCTTTGCCTGAGCTCACCTGGTTGGACACCCTCACCCACCCTTAACTCTCCCCCCACCCACCCACCTGTTCACAGCACTCACCTTCAGTCAGAGGAAAATCAAAATAAAAGAAAATCAAACAAAAAAGTCAAATGTAGGATTAACATTTTGTACACTTTAGTGGGGTTTTCTGTTGTCTAACCGTATTTGGTCATTTACAATTTGTTACCAAGTGACAGAGGTGTGGCTAGCTCCTTTTGTATGTGGGGGTTTATTTTGTCCTGTGCCTTATATGGAAGACAGGGGCGGGGCTGTGTGGTGGGCGGAGCCACATCCACCCAATGAAATTACAGATTAATATTCTGTCGGTTGCGGCTCCGGACAGGAGGACGCCGAGTCGAAGCAGAAGCGTTTGAATTTCTCCTCCAGCCAAGAGAACGGCATTATACAGTATGTCCTGTTTATTGATGTTTTGTTTTTATCTGTATGATTTATTTTACTTTTTTTTTTTTTTCTTTTTCCCTTTTTGGGTTGAATTTTTTTTTTTTTTTTTTTTTTTTTGTTCCTGCATGCAGATATTTCTTTGGGTTGGAAGCGTTTCTGTAACGTGTAACGTTTGCCACTGGGTAACTGTGGGCGGGAGGTACAGAAGTTCTCTTTGGAAATTCAAACAGTTTTGCAGATCCATTAAAAATAAGCTTGTTTAAGTTAACTTGTTTGTCCTCAATGATGTGCAGTGTCTAGTTTCATGTGTCCACTCACAGCTTCAGATTTAATTTCCAAAGCATTTCTAAACTCGGCTGTTGAATCTTAACTCCTCTTAACTTATGAAGCCAAAGCCAGGAGGTTTGATCATTTGTAATTTTTACTACATGCAGTTAGGAAACATGTTTCTGTAATACCAAAACTGTCATCCTGAACTGAAGTGAGAACTTTCTGTAATGAGGTCCGCAGTCAAGAAAAGCTAGTTTAACTCCGACTGTTTCAGAGCATGTTGAAAGATGGAGGAGCCTCTTTATTTATTTCAGATCAGTCTTCTGAGTCTGGAAGAGAAGTCTAAGAGTTGGTCACATGTGGAGAAATTTACTGACATCACGACCCATTTAACTGATGAATTAAAGAATGTGTGTCAAATGCTCCTGCAGATTTCCAGGTCAAAGTTCACGCTCGCTGATCTTTGTCCAGTGAAGGGAAGAGGCTTTTTTTTTTTCACATCAGCAGTTTTACGGAAAAAAAAGAAGCACAGATGTAATTAATAACACTAATGATGGGTCCATTTAAGTGTGCAGCCGCACACTGAACTGACACGCACGAAACTAGGCCAACAAGTGGAGCCATGCAGCCAGTATTAATGTCATTAATAATTAATTATGACTGTGCTTCGAGCCTGATAATTGGACTGAATTGCCATTTTGTTTAGTTACGTAAGGCCGGCTGAAAAAAAAACTGGAATAAATGGTTAAAACAAAGCGTGCACAAATATCTATTGTTAGCCTTGATTAGACTCAGTAAAGATGTATTAGTTACATTAATGCTTTCATGACGAGAGACATTATTTCTGGTCTTAAGTTGTGTCACAGCATGTGAGCAAAACACTCATTTATCAGTTTATCATCAGTGATGTGGCATTATTAACAAGTATATACAAGAAATATAAAAATGTATAATTATCTCTAGTACAGATAAAGTTTCCAACTTATTTAAATGTTATATTTTTAAACAATCTTTGCTCTTATTTAAGACAGACAAGAAGAATAAGTCAAATTGACTCCTTTTAAAAATAAATAAATTTATTTTTTTTGTTCTCTAAGGAACCTTTTACAGATGAATCCTTCAAAGAATAATTTATGATCAAATTCTTCCAGAATTAACTGTAAGTAGTGTTTGCCCATGAGTTCATTGAAGTATAAATTTAATGTTAAATGCAACGTTGGATAAATGACTAAATTAAAAAGTGTCAGGTCCACAAAAAAAGTGTTCAAACTGTCCTTTTGTTGATCAAAATCAGATTATAAAGTAAAGAACCAGTAAACAGTACTCCAAATAACCTTTAAAAACTAAAAATATATATATTATTAAACATAAAAAGGTTCTTCAAAGCATAAAAATGCTTTAAATGACTTAAAGAACCTTAAACAACAATAAAGTGTTCAAGAACCTGTTTTCTTAATAAAAGTTAAACTACGATAAATAAATGAATCTACAAATAGAATTATTCAGTGTTGTAGTAAAGACAACAAAACCGTGCACATTCCCTTCACGGACAGTCTAGACAAAAATCAATACATTCAGCCTGAGGAAAATGTTGTATACACATTAAAACGATCATTGCAGACACTACAGTTCTGTATTCTGTGTTTGTTTTGGCATTGTGTTTTAACAATAGAGAAATGTCAAATGAATTTCTCAAAAGTCCCAACATGCAGACGGAAACACCACATTATTTATATTGCGGTGTTGGACAGTTTAGTTCCATTGTTGCATTTTATAAGAGAAATAAAGGAACTACTCAGGCGGGCGGAAATGAATAAAACATGTAGAGAGTGGGATGACGAGTCTGTGGAAATAAATGTCTGCTTGATATTTGTTTAAAAAAAATAAATAATTCAAAATAGTTTAGTGTTGGATACATGAGAGAGTAGATGTACCTTTACTGGTCTCGACTGTCGGTGTCACTGTGTGGAGCCCTCTGCTGGCTGCAGCGTCCAACTCTTCACAACACACCGCCTCTGTGTGGCAGTCAAGACCACCTAAACCGAGACAAGACTAAGACCAGGGTGTATCGGGACAAGACCAAGACTTTGAGGGGTTGAGATCAAGTCAAGACCAAGGCGAGGTGAGACCGTGTAGGACTAAAATCCTCTTTGCCGCAGTGGGACAAAGACCTTCTTAAAGTGGTCTAGAGACTGGTCTGTACAACTCTGACTGTGCAGTAAAGGTCTGTCTGTGTCAGGCCCAGACATTTCCCTTTGACAACAGTTTTCATGTTGAACACAGACTTTTTATCTGTGACTGCGGATGTTCGAGCTATCCAGGAAGTCTGATCACCAAAAGGTTACTGACAATAAAGAAAGTCCCTTTTTCACATCCATAAACATCCATAAACATCCATAAACATCCATAAACTTTAAATCCATAAACTTTAAATCAGATTTATTAAGTGAAAATCTGCCTTTTTTTTTAACAGCAAATTTAAAAGTTAACTAAGTCATGAAACTCTGCGTAAGATAATTCAAACATGCTGACATATCAGCAAACTTTGTGGAGTAATAGACCTTTTTTCAGCAGCCATTTTGACATGAAATAGTAGGTAAACACAGGTGTTACCAGTGATACTAATTAAGTTTCTGCTGCAATTAATGGAACTGAACCTTAATTAGCATCATTGGAAACACCTGACCCTCGGCTGGAGCCTTTCTCTGTGGAGTTTACATGTTCTCCCCGTGTCTGTGTGGATTCTCTCCGGGTTCTCCTCCTCCCTCCCCGGCTGCATCCAAAGATGCGCTAACAGGTTAATTGGTGACTCTAAATTGGCTGTAGGTGTGAATGTGAGTGTGAATGCTCGTCTCCCTCTGATGAGCTGGTGACTTGTCCAGGTTGTGCCCCGCCTCTCGCCCTAAATCAGCTGGGATTGGCTCCAGCCATCACCGTGATCATGATAAGGATAAGCAGTTACAGATTACATTAATGATTTACATCACTGGTTCTCAAACTGTGGTACGTGGAGGAACCACTAAGATATGTTTTTAATTAAATAAATGAATTTAGTAACATTTAATACTATATGTTGTTTTGAATCAAAAAACTTCTATAAAAAACAGAGATTGCAGGAATTTAATGTAAGTTTTGCATTTTCTGTTACATTTTGTTTAAATGTCAGACTGCCACGTCATGTTCATGCAGGTAATACACAGTCAACAATAAGAAATCAACACGACACAGTTGGTGTTTTGTTGGTTTTCTTCTTTACATTCTTTATTTATCACCCTCTTCCCTGTACCAAACCTCCCGGAGCAATAAATGTACACAAAAATAAAATTCTCTCACTTTAACAATGAAAACACAAAACCAGTGCAGAATGCCAGTGGTCACCATTAAACAAGTCCAAGAACTACATTCAGAGATCTTTTCCTAAAACACTAAGAAAAGTACAGCGGGTTACAAAATCATCATGATGTGATGGATGGATGTGATGGACGTTGCTCTCTCTCCACCGTCAGTCCATCGATACATCCAGTTTTTCTTTTTTTTCTTTTGAATCAGTACAGAGGCACGTGACAGTCAGCTGTAGTGTTTTCTCAAAGACAGGAAGTAAGAACTTTTATTTTGAAGGAGCTGGTATGAAGTGGTTAGGCGCCTAAAAGCAAGGCATTGATAGTGTAGTAACGAAGCCACAAAAGCTAATTTCGTGGTTTCGTGAGTGTTATTTTCGTAACGTTCTTGCAACATAAAACCACCTATTTAGTGCTTTGGTTGAGAGATGAGCATGACGAAGACGAAACACGTTCTCTCTATTCAGAGTCCTGTGAATTAGTGTTTTTTTTGGGGGGCGTACGAGAAACAAAAACACGACTTGTGAAGGCAGCAGCAGCGGACACTGACGAGGGCCTGCCCTAAGAAACAAAACAAAAATCAGCTGACAGGGAAGAGAAAAATATTTACATCGACTGTATACAACTTAATTTATAAATACATTTTTAGGTATAAATTAGAAAAATAAAACAACAAACGCCTACTGTAGTTCAATCAGCTACTGCTACTCTCATTTTAAAATGCCAGTCTGATTATTAACCCTCTTTATATTTGGTGAAAGATAAAAAAAAAAAAAAAAAGGCACAGCAATGAATAATTAGAGCAATTTATCCCTGCAAATTTCTATGAGTCACAACACTAAATCCCCATTGCAACAGACATTAAAATATAAATTAAGACGATTTTTTTAACCGATAAATGTAATATTCCAACAACACAAACTCCCACACTCAAACAGCATCATCTACACTATCGTCACCAGGTACAGTTTTCTTAAATAAATTAAGGCTTTAATGGAGGGAGGGTCGTCACAGAGCACCCTGATTATTTCCTCTGGAGGTTTTCAGGCAGCGCACATCCAACAGTGACAGACCTCTGACATGTTAAAGGAAGCTCAACATTTTGAGGAAGAGAACAAACAAAACATGAAATTGATGCCGCTCTCATGTCTGTACAGTAAATATGAAACTGGAGCTAATAGCTGCTTAGCTTCGCACAAAGACTGGAAACAGTCTGGCTTCATGTTTGTGTGCAAACACAGAAGTGGTGTCTGCTCGAACTCTGAACAAAGTGAATGTGTTTGTTCTGACTCTTCCTTTAACCTGAAGTGTGAACTCTGAAGTCTGCTGATGTGACCATGTGCTGCTCCTAAAAACACACTTTCCTATGTTCAAGGATTTCGATGCTGTACCGTTGCACTCCCCTCACACGCACACAAACACCCTCCACAAATGCGCTATGTACAAGCAGCCCAGCCGGCCTCAGACGCTACACGTAGACCAGGTCTCGGCCCTGAGTCGCTGAGCTGTCGGCTGCCTCCTGCACCGGGCCCTCTGAGTCTGCCTCGTCCCCGTTGTAACCCTCGTACTCGATGGGTTTGGGGCAGCTGTACGGGTGGCCGTTGTCGTCGAAGAAGCGGCGGAAGGTGAACTCGTAGAAGGCGTGTTCGGGGTGTTTGCCGTTGCGGAACCAGCAGTTCAGGGTGTCGTTTAGGTTGTCCTCCCCGTCGCTGTCGCTGCTCCACAGTTTATCCGGGTCCACGGGGTCGAAGTTGGAGGTGTCCGTGGAGTGAGCGATGGTGGGGATGTACGGCGCCACCTGCTGCCGCTGGTCGCTGGAGAAGTCGATGGTCTTGAAGAAAGGATGAGCTTTGATTTCGTCGGCGCCGTTCTTGCCGAGGCGGTCCTCGGGACCGCGGCACAATTTAACGATGAGGTCCGACGCCTCAGGGCTGAGCTTGGCTGGCAGGGGAATGTGCAGCATGCTCTTCCAGTTTATCACCTGGTTTTTAACAGCAGAGACGACATTAAGAAACAATGAAGTCTGCAGATGCACAACATTTCACTGCAGGTGCTTCACATACCTTCAGCTGTGTCTCCAGGGGTGTGGTCGCCAAGAACGGCGGCTGTCCGACAACCATTTCATACAAGATCACACCGACACTCCACCAGTCACAGAGCTGGGTGTAACCTGGAGGAGATTAAAGGTATCAATCACACTGCAGCAACGTCTCTCAGTTTTAGTGCAGCTAATTCAACAGTCCACCATGATGCCGTGGTCCACTGTACCTGTTCGGAGCAGCACTTCTGGAGCGATGTAGTTGGGCGTCCCCACCAGTGAATGAGCCAAACAGCGCTGATGCTGCCGGGCCTTTCTCCTCTCCAGAGGCTTCAGGCGGTCCGTACAGCGGCAGTTGGCTGGATCTTCCCATTCCTTACTGAAGTCCATGCTGTCCTGCCTCACATGGTCACCTGGAAAAAGACAAACACACTTATTATACTGATCAGCTGTGGATTTCTGCCACCTGAATGACAACAGTGAGCGTTGATTTAAAAAGGTCTTATTTGGTCCTTCTCACTGAGTTCAAGAATCTAGAAAATGTTTGAGTGTTATTTTTGGACCCTTTTTATTCAGAAGGATGAGCAGCAGAAACATTTATTCTCCCTCCACGTTTAAAAAGAAGACGGTATTTTCTCTCATGGACAAACGTCTTTGTCTTTCAGGGTAGTAAATTTAATATTTTCTTGGGTTTGGGGGCAAAACATGTAACCTGAAGACGTCAACGTGGACTTGTGATGCTGTGACCTTGTTAGTTGCATTATATTTTTTTGACCTAGTGAAAATTATGTGGAGAACGTACATTATGCTGAATTTACCACATGCTATGTACTGTAGATTAGAGGATTAATTTAATATCTTGGATGAACTGTTGGTTATTAAAAAATTGAGACCCACCGCTCTGGTAATACTTGGAGTCATGAGTCCAGCGGAAGCCGGTGCAAAGGCCGAAGTCAGTGAGCTTTATGTGTCCGTCTCGGTCTATGAGGATGTTATCGGGCTTGATGTCTCGGTGGATGAAGCCCATCTTGTGGACGCTCTCCACAGCGCAGGTGAGCTCAGCGATGTAAAACTGGGCCAGCTCTTCTTTGAAGACACCGAGCCGGATGAGAAGGCTCATCATATCGCCTCCGGGGATGTACTCCATGACAAAGTACAGGTTGTCCTTGTCTTGGAAAGAGTAGTAGAGACGAACCACCCACTCGTTGTCGGCCTCAGCTAAGATGTCCCTCTCCGCCTTGACATGGGCCACCTGGTTTCTCAGCAGCACATCCTTCTTACGGAGCGTTTTCATGGCGTACAGCGCTCCCGTGTCCTCTTTTCTGGCCAAGCACACCTCGCCGAAGGCTCCGATGCCGAGGGTCTTGATCCGTTTGAACATGGATTTGTCCATCTTGGCCCGCTTTAGCCGGATGTAGTTGGACTCTTTCTGGCAGAGCATCATGCGCATCTGCTCCTGAGCTTCTGAAGACAAACCCACCTGAGCAAAGGACAGATTTAAAAGTGATTTCAGGGTTCATGTAATCTCAAAAATATCTCAAAACAGTTGCATAAAAACACACATGTAGTCCTGGTTAGACATATACAAACACACTGTGTTTCCCTCATGCGTTAATCATCACTTTAGTCCAAAACAAAAATGCTCGAGCAGTGACATGATCAGTGTGATGGAGATCACGGAGTGGCATGCATTTCCTTCAGCCACAGCATGCTGCATGGAGTACATTTAAAATGCAACAAGACGAGTCTGTCAACACAAGCTTACTTGAATAACTGATGTGTGTGGACTAACTCTGGACAGCAGAGATACCTTTACCTTTTTTAGATCAGCTGTTAGTGACAGCAAGGAGAGAAAGGAAGAGAAAGAGCAGCATGAAAAAGACATCAGATATACAGTGATGACAAGATAGGAGGGAAAGAGGTTGGAAAGAGCGACAGGTATTCCAGGTATTTAAATTATGTGACTGTGGCTGTTGATATTCTCACCCTTTGCATCTCACTTTCCAGCTGCTTCCTCCTCCGAATCCTCTGCTGGTGGTTCTTCAGGATGTTCTCCACATGTTGCTCCATGAAGAACTTGAAGGCCTGTGGTGAATACAGTGCGACTCTTCCCGACTCTCCCCTTCGCTCTCCGTCTCTCTTGTTGCGGCGTACAGGAACAGGTGATGTCGTAATCTGCTTCTTCTCCTTCTCTGTTGCTGCGGCGCTTTCGGGAGTTTCTGTCGTCTTGTCTCGGGAGCTTTCGCCGCCGCTGCTCTCCTCTTCGGCAGCCTCCTCTCTGCCTGTGCCAAGCCTATTGGCCCCTGGATCGTAGGCAGGAGGGCTGGGTGCAGCCTGCTGCTGGAGGAGATGTTTAGGATAGGGCGGAGGAGGCCCCTGGTAGCTGGGGACTTCTGCTACGACGGGGATCTGAGGTACAGGGGCCGAGGGTTCTTGGTAAGCGGGCGCAGCTGGAGGTGGCGGAGCTTGCTGCATCCATGGAGGGTGTGTGGGAGCGACAGCCGTGTGTAACTCAGGTTTCTGGACACGAATGCTTTTGACTGGCTGCAGGATGGGAGCCTGAGTGATGGCAGTGACTGTGGTGGCAGAGGGCTGGGAGCTGGCGGGGTGGGCCGTTCTGCCATTCAGCTGCTGGTTGTTGAAGGAATTAGAGCGGCCCGGTATGTTGCTGTGCCATGACGGGGACAGATCCTGGTTACTGCTGTTTCCAGGGGAGGACTGTGGCTGGTTGGAGGACAGAGGAGCCTGCGACCAGGACTGAGGAGGACCTATGTTGTACATGTCAAGGTTGTGACTGTTCCGGTTGGGAATCATCATGGACTGAGGCATGTTTCCACCGTTGATGTAAGAGGGAGATGAGGCAGGTCCTCCTGTCTGCATCTGCTGGTCAGTGGGACTGTGCCGGCTGCCCTGGTTGACCGGGTACGGGGGAGGAGGCTGTCTGCTGCCCCCTGACATGTAGTCCGGTTGAGGTGAGCCACTCTGAGACCAGGCGGATGGGAAGGTGAACTTATTCCCCCCTGAATTCTGCATTATGATGGGCTGGTGGCTCATAGGCACCGGGCTGATCCCGCGCTGATTCTGAGGTGCTGCAGCTTGGTACCCATCGGGCCAGGCCCCCTGTGGTACCGGAGAGATGCGGGGCACAAGGTAATCCATGTTGCCAGAGTACCGCTTGGTTGACGGGTTACTGTCCCAGGATGCCGCAGAAGGCATGGCGCCACGGTTTGGTGGAGGAGTGACGCTGCGCATCTGAGGGGGAAGTGGAGGGTTGACTCTCTGGCTGTTAGCAGGGTGACCCTGTGGGAAGGCAGGAGGCGGTCCGGGGCTGTCTGAACGGTACATCATCCCATCCACCATGAGAGGGACGTGTCGAGGAGCCAAAGACTCTTTAGATCCTTTCCAGCTTGGTCTCCTCAGCACAGGCTGCTGGATATGGGAAGCTCCTGTAGATGCAAAAGTACAAACAAAATGAAGTGATGAAAATAAAGTAATAATCCTAACTTGTAGTGCTGTGTCCTTGTAGCCAAAATAATGAAAACCAAAGTCCTGGATGGCAGCCAGTTACAGTATCTCTGAACACTTCTGTGATTTTAGTATTTTTAGTACTTTTTAGTGTTTTTTCTACGTCAATCTCCATCTGTTGGTGTGCAAATGTGGACTTAGAACTTTTCAAGATTTGTGATTTGCCATTTTCTGTTCAGACTACTTCATGATACATCGACAGCCCATCCAAAAAAAAGCCACAGGTCTCTTTTTTTACTCTTGAGATCCCAGAGAAGACTGGAGATCCCTGCTGAAATGAGAAGAAGAAGACAGGGATGCTGAGCTGGATCTAAGCGCAGGGAGAGGGAAAGATGGTACAGATTACGAGTACCGTCTGTTATGATGGGGAAAATACTAGACCTCTTTTCTCAATAAGATGGAGGAGCTAACGGCGCTAACCAGACTAAATTTAAATCAAGACCCAGACCAGCTGTTAAAACTCAGAAAATACCTGTTGACACCAACAACACTTGCCAGCATATTGTAATCCACGTCATTACTTGAATGCACTCTCATTATGAATGAAGAACCTAATTTTCATTCAGCTTCTTCCATCATGTGATGATGCAGTGACTCACTCTCTTTTTGTCAGCATGTATTGTCATTTCTTTAAGCAAATGTCCCAAATCCTGCAAACAATATTGAGGATGAATGAACACGCCTTGACGGAAAATAAAAGAAGAAACACAGCATTTAGTCCCAGTGGACAGTTACATACCTGGGGCTTTCAGACCTGTCGTGTTAGGGTTGGCAACAGCCATCGGTTCCCTTATCGAGTCCTGGTAGCTCACTTTACCCATGTAGTCTGCCCCCACGCTGCGAATATTGCTCTGTTTAAAACACAGAAACAGGAAGCACTTCAGGAAATGAGGTGTGAAAGAATTAAATACAGGATTAAGTGTTCTCTCATTTTTACAGTCTAAAAAAGTCACGTGACAAAGGTGCAACTAACAATCATTTTCACAAGTGATTAATCTGCATATTATTTTCTTGATTAGATAATCATTACGCGATCTACCTGTAGTGCTACTTGAAGGAATCTATGAAATATTTTTTAAATGAAATCATTTAAAAACACATTTTGAATGAAATAAAACAAAGAGGTCTCTGGAATGTAACTAAATAAGTTCTCCTGCATTTCCTGAAATATTTTGTTTCAATATCAGTCTGATACATCATCACGTTCGTGCACGTACTGTGCACAGGCATACATGATCAGTTAAAATGTGGCGATGAGGTGAAACTTTACGATCCCAAACGAAACTAGTTCAAAAACCAGATTGTGGCTCCAAACAGGAGTTAACAATAAACAATCTTATAAACATGCCTCCTGTGTGAATCTCTGTAGCTGATCAGAGTTGGCCCACTCTGCTGTATGTTAATGTCTATCAAAACAGTGGTATTTAGAGTGTACAATGTTTTTTGAGGACATCTTTGAATGTCGTATTTTGTCCAACAAACTGTGAAAACCTCAGATCAGTTTAAAATGACACAGAACAGAAAAAAGCAGCAAATCCTCACATTGTGGCTGGAGGCAGAGACTGTTTAAAAAAAAACAAAAAACCTGCACGATCATTTTCTTTCGATCAGCTGATCGATTATTGGCGGTTATTTTTCTTCCCCCATCTGTTTCAAATTTTACAACTACTTGCTACAACTGGAATTACCGCGGTGCATGCTGTCCTGCTTCATACCTGCATCGCACGCACTTGCCCAAAACAAGTGGCGGCTGCCAAGCGTGAACCTGCTTTTGTATTGTCACCTGTACAAGCTCGTCGTTCCACTTTGCATGCTTCTCATTTTTCAAATAATTCCCTGATAAACAAAGTGCAGCGAGTTATTATTCTCTATTACAGAGCTATGTTTCGAATGAAATTCCTCCACAACAACCTGCCTCTGGGACAAAAACATCTCATCTCACCTCCTCGAACCCAACAAACGGAGGTTTCAGGGGCATGTGTTTGTTCACCTCGGTGCCTGAAGTACCGGGCTCGTTGGCGAAAGGCATGAGAGATCTGCGGATCTCCTGTAAGGCCTTGTGGTGGTTATTTTTGGGGTTGCTGCAGCGCCCCTGTTGCCTCGGGTCCTCGGACAGAATCTTTCCAGCTCCGCCAATGTCCACTTTAGGTGGGTCGGAGGGTTTGGACAAATTGCGCAGGCTGTTCCGTATTTCCTGCAACATTTGCTGGCTGTTGCCGCTGTAGTTACTGGTGGGAAACGTTTTGGGTCTCATCTGTCTGTATCCTTCGGGTTTCTCCCCTCTCTTCATGTAAGAGCATGTATGATGACAATAAAAGGGGATGAAGAAGATGTCACTCAGTCCAGGGCTGCAGCAGATGATAGCTCTGTTGTCCGTCTTCACATCTGCATGCTGCTGACAGAAATATACAATGTGAGACGAGCAGAACATGTCATGTTACCCAACAGGTTGGACAAATGAGACATAATTAGCAGATAGCCAACTAACAGACAAACATCAGCTATATGAAGATATTATTACAGGTCAGACTCTTCATTTTGGGAGTAATTATAACCCTGTAACCGAAAACAAGCTTCACGCCAGTGCTTTAACATTTCACTTTAAGCTAAACTCGTTGCTCAAATCTTTAAAAGTAGATAAACTTCAGTATTTCTCCAGAAAACAAGAAGCTAGCGTCGTTAGCAGCTGGGGCTAACACAGCGCTACTTTGACGCTAATTCTCCGGAGCTAACTGTGGCTAAATTAGAGCCGTTTATGACATTAGCCCAAACACATATATAAAAAACTGCGATTCATGAGCTGCGAACTAAAGTTTCACAATTTCCCTTTGCATAGAAATTTAAACAGCGCAGCAGCTCCTCTCTGCCTGTGGCCTGGTGTGTGTTAAAAGGCATCCATTTGCTCGCTAAGGCTAATTCAACAACAGGTTGCGAATTAGCAGCTAGTTAGCTCGTGAGCACAACAGTTAAACGTTAGTTAGCCGTTAGCCGTTAGTCTCTGACAACTTACCCCAGTATCGTGTAGCTGCCGAGTTCCTCCAAAGTTTTTTAACTTATGTTTTGACAACAAGCGATGTTTCCTCGAGCTTTCTCGGCGACAGAGGACGTGGTTTTTAACTTAAAATGTCCTTGTTGTGCCGAGCTGGCTCGTTCCTAGCCGTAGTTGAATTCCTGGGATGTCTGAATGACAAGTACAACAGCAACAAGTCAGGCGACATACTTCCGGTTGTTGAGCGTTTCACAATAAAAGTATATCGTCTAAAATACTTCGATCCTTTATTTATTATCTCATTTAAAATAAAATAAATTAAACTTAATAACCAGTTATACAAATTAAATTGTAATACTTCTATTCACAAAAATATAAATATTCACAATTAACGGCATACTAATATTAAATAAGTCAGTTTAACTCATGAAAATAAAAGAAAACATTCCTCTGAGTTAATCCAAATATCAGAGCTGTATTTTTGTTTTTATTTTGTAATACTGGGGTGAAGTTTGGGAAACTTTACACAATTGTACCCTTCTCCATCATCCTTCACTTCACCTCTAGTCTGAGCTGTTATTTGTTTTTTAACCTAACCTTGATCTAACCTGAGCACAATTTCCATCCAGGGTGACAACTGCTCTGGAGCTGGTTGCAGAGAGAAGGATGCTCCATACACTTCTGAGCATCACGGATAACACTTCAGATTCAGTCAGAAGACTCTTGCGACCCCACTGTAAAATGGACCGCTACAGGAAGTCATTCCTGCCCACTGCCATTACACTTCATGACTCCCTTCTGTGCAGGGAGAGAAGACTCATTCTGTGACAGCTGATTTCTGGATATGGACCAATACATAACTTGCACTGACTAAGAATGCACAATGTGCATTTGTTCCACAAGTTGCTTTATAGAGTTTCTGTATTTTACACAGGTATAGAGCTATATGTTCATCCTTCACTTAGAGATTTTTTAAATTCTCTTTATATTGTAGTCACTTTAAACTTGTCCACCTCATGCCTTTGTATACATCATATGCCATCATTGTGTCGGTTATACACGCAACTGTGGCTGTAACACCGAAGAATTTCCCTTCAGGGATCAATAGAGGTTTTGTCATGACCCTGCTCTGAAGTCATGACAAAAACAAAGTGCGAATGAAGGCAAAACCAAAAGAAATTTAGTGTTTCACAATAACAAAAACAAGAACAAATTTAACTAAACGAAGGAAAAGACGAGGCGTGTTTATTGGTAACATCAGTAGTGAGGGTGCGTTTGCAAGAGAGTAATGTGGTGTGCGAGTAAACGCATGAATGAAAAACAAAGCCATGCGGCAGAGAAGAGAGAGTCAATGAGGTGTGGTTTATATATTGGAAATCACCAGATGCAGGTATCAACTATGGTGTTAAGCCTGCTTCTCAGGTACCTGCTGCACTCAAACAACACAAAAAGAGTAAACAACCGGGCGACAATGGTAATTTCACCAAATTGTGATGACAGATTAATAGGAAACAAACTAGGCATGCAGTGAGTGCAGTTACAGTTTTCATGATACCGTCAGTGGACTCATGAGACATCTGTGTAAAGATTTATTTATTTCAAAACAGTTTTAAATGACGTCCATACAAACATACCGCGGAGTTGAAATACTCTGCTTTGAATGATTAAAAAAAAACCCTTGATCCATGATGATTCATTACTGAAACTGTAATAGAAATGCGCAAACATGGCGTGTATGCAACATTATGTGACAAATACACAAGTAATACTTTTGAACTGTGTTTTTAGGCGTCCTGTATGATCAATAGAGACAACAAAACATGTCCTCATAGCAACAACTCTTTCAAACTGGGACCTGTCTGTTGACGAAAATAGCCTCTCCGTCTGTCCCACAAACGAGACATTGTCCGAGTACATCCAAGCTGTTGACAGACAGCGTTTGGCTGGGCAGCATGTGAGTCGTCTCCAGGCGGCCTTTACTGGAGTCTCCACTGAGCCAGGCGCTAATGAGGGACTGGTTTCCTCCAGCCGGGGCCATCGCACTGCGAGAGATCATGCTGTTGTTCCTGCCACCTGGAAAATGTTAAAAAAACACTTAAATGTTTTAGAAGCCTATTTGATTACTGTACTCTTATTATGTTGTTTAGTTTACTCAGCATGTTGTTATGCCAGTTTTTTTAGTTCTTGCTATCTGAATTATGCCAGCTGAGTCAGTGTTTCAAAATAACAGAGTTGTATGACTAATACATGAAATATATAAATACGTGCCGTCATGTGTATTTGTCTAATCTTAACACAGATATTTACTGATAAAGGTCACTAATGACAGCCTGACATGGGAATACTCAAGTAAAGCAGCTCAGAGCTGTAAATGCACTCAGTCACATCCCACCACTTCATTTCTAAAACTGTGAGCATAAATCCTTTGAATAGACAGAAAAATATTTCATAAACTCCAACCTGCGGCACCTACTGCTTTTTTCAAGAGCCTGACTGATATACACCAACTGGCCACTTCATTAGGTACAATCCAATGTGATCCAACTCTGCCATAAATTCAACTTTTACAACATTTATGACATTTAAATTTTTGTTGACACTGTAAGGTGTGAGGTCCATTTTCATTCCATCTTATAAATTCACTGTATTGGCCACCATATCTGTAATCAGTGAATTTTCCCCCTCTAAAGTCGGTACTGGTATCAGCTTCAAAGATCCAATATCAGTCAGGCTCTAGTGTTTTTCTTTGGAAAATAGAGTTTGTTACCTCGCTGGCTAAACTGAACAGCAGACAGAATAACCTGACTTGCCTTGTAAGAACGAGGGCATCTCTGAATGTGAGGAAGTCTCCCAGTGCAGCAGTGAACCGTCCTCTGAGCACGTGAACAGATGATCTGGGTTGGTGGGATGGAAGTGGACTTCCCACACTGAGCAGAAAAACAAAGAAATAAGACATAGAAATCTTCCTATTTACAACTTTTTCAACATTTCCTTCAGATTAAATCAACTGTGCAGAATAAAGTCTTACTTTCAGCAGAGTGCGCCTCCATGAGGGAGAAGGGTGTGTTGCCTTGTCTCACATCCCAGACACAGAGCATGCCGTCCTGCCCTCCTGTGGCCACAATGTGCTGTTGGTTAGGATGTCTGTCCACGCAGTGCAGAGGGACTCGATCACCTGACCTGAAAGAAACGAATTACAATTGCTTATAATCACGATAACCGAGAACAGAACAGATAAATGTAAATGTTTGGGTCAGAACTGAGAGGATCTTACAGGGACAGAATCTGAGACGGAGAGTTGCTCTGTTGTCTGAAATCCCACAGCTTGAGTTGACCGATAGAGTTCACTGTCAGAATCTCTGTTGTCCTCAGGTACGTCACAGCATGAATCGTGCTGCTGTCTGCATTCTCTGCCAATGACAATGCAATAAAAAATATGTTAGTCACATTATACTTTAATGTAACATGATCGTATGGCTGCAGCAGCTTAATCCTAATCTCACCTATGACTCGCATCACTCCCTCCTGGTCGGCTCGGAAGAGGATGATCCTGCCATCTTCACCAACCGTGACGATCTCAGGACTGCTGCACACAACGCCAGTACAAGGAGCATTGTCACATGGGTAACGATGTGCTCTTGCCCAGTGCTGAGAAACTGATACTGTCTGCAGAGAGAGAGGGAAGACGTAGGAAATTAGAATATTTACCTCTTACCTCTAAATTCTCTTGTTACATAAAAGTTTATAAAGTCATTAATAACACACCTTGAGGTAATGATGCAGTTATCTAAGTCTTTTATTTTTTTTTTAAGAGCCCGGTCAAATGTTTCTCTAGAGTTCATCCCGAAACATAATTAGTAACGTATCAAACATAGTTTCACTTGTGAATGCCTACAATGCGTCTCCATGTTATAGGCTCATTATGGATGCCCTCCCACACAGACTGGAGGTGGATAAGCTCACTGTATGTGAAAGACATAACTCGGCCTTTGCGTACCTGACTGTTTTGGTGGTGGCGGAAGATGGTGACTGCCCCAGTTGACGACGCTGTGACAATTTTGTCTTGGTCCAAAAACTGTAAAAGAAAAACAAACATTAAAAAATGACAAAGGTGAGATGATCTCTACACAGGGAATCATTGCATTTGGTCTGATATCCTGTAAAAAAGATGTTTTATTAATAGCTGAGTGTGATGAATTTTGTTTTTGTACTTTATAACAGAGATTCTCTCTTCAAATCAAAGTCTCATTGAATTAGGGCTACACCTATTCAATGTGTATTCAGTAATGTATACAGATTTTAAACACTGAGGAAGAGAGCATCATTAATAGATCAGTTTTGAGGTATGAACTGATATTGAGGGTAAAAATTGGATTTGTGCATTCCTAAATTAAATGCTGGCAGATGCCCATTTCATATCAGCAACCACACAGTTGAAGTAACTTTAATATTCTTTACTATAGTACCAGTTATTGGCTGGTAAATAAGTATCTTACTTGAAGGTCCAGAACATCTCCATCATGCTTGTGTTCACACAGAAGTTGTGGGTCTCCTTCAAATCCATCTTCCAGGCCAGAAGCTGCAGTATTCCCGATGGACCAGAAGGAAATCTTGTTGTCCTGTAGTAGACACACACCGGGGTTACTTAAGTCTAACTTGAATTTGTTTTTAAATCAAATACAATGTGACAGTTGACAGTTAGTCAGGATAGTCAATTAACTACAGCAAATGCAACACTCATACATACACTGGTTGCATGCCTTACAGTTCATCACACGTCTTAAATCGTGTTTTGACAGTTACAAACGGTGTGAATCCACCAAATTGCACATTAGCGTCAGATTCAGACATGCTTATATGAAGTTTGGTGACAAATATTAACAACTTGCCAACCTCGTTATCCCACGAGCCGGTCGCAAAGATCTCTGGCTGCTGCAAAGACGAGTGTGAAACCGGTCGCCATCTTGTTTTACTGATTTTCTGTGACACGTACTTAGCGTTTATACTCTCCATTAAAACAAACAGTCTTTAATTTGATTTAAGTTTTAAAAAACGAGATTGTTGGTGTTAGCTTAGCATTCACGGGTAACACTGAGAACGTACGCGCCTGTTACTTCGTACGTAACTACGGTGTCCCTGTGAGGTCAAACTATCATCCCAGCCGCCTTTTTTTCTTCCCCCCCTTCACATTTACTACTAACAAGTGTCGCACTCCCCTTAGCGGCCACCGTCTATGTTACTGCGGCAAATCTGATAATTCACTGACTGCAATGTGGGGTTTTTTTTAACTGTAAAAAAAAACATCGGCTGATGCTTATATTTAAATATGTTAATTTATTCATAAAATGCCTCCGTTGTGCGTGAGGGCTTGCGTTAGAGAGGCCGCCCTGCGGTAAAACCATCTCGGATGTCTGGTGACGTATCCGCCGCTCCGCCGTCTGCTCTGGAGGTTGTCAGCTTCATCGGCAAAACGGTTGGCGCAGGCGCGGCACTGACAGCTGCTGTCTACTTACTCCGCAAAGTCTGTTTAATAATGGCCTGGAAATCTGGAGGAGCCAGCCACGCAGAGCTTGTTAACAACCTCCGCAGTAAGTTATTTTGTTTTCCAAGACGGCGGTGCCGACGCTTTCACAGACACGTAGCCCGAAAACGGTTTAGTTTCTCGGGAGGGCGAGGTTACACCACAGGAGCGGGTTGCTAGCTGGTTGCTAAGCTATGTGGTATGTTGTTGTTGACCTAGCGTTACCTCTCTCCACCCCTTTTCCAAACCACGTTCACACCGTGGGATAGATGCACACCCTCTTGTCGTTGCAGAAATTAATTATAAACACACTAATATCATATTTCTTTGCGTTTAATGATAGATTTTCCCCACAGCTTCAGTTTCAGGTTAATTTAGCCTGCTAGCTCTATGTGCGTCATTTGGGACGTTGATAGCTAGCGTTAGCAGCGCTGCTAAGTGCCCTGCCCACCACATCCATTGATGGTCATCTGTACCATTCACTTTACTGCCTGTACGTGAATGACACTGACAGCCGGACATGTGAGGCAGTTTCTAAGGTGCCTTTTGTTCAGTGGGTGATCGAAAATGACAGCGCCAAACGGTAGTAGTAGCACAACAGTAGCTGCAAGACAAGAGCAGTGACTCAGTGTAATGTTACCATCATGCTACACGGCTACTATCTGGTGCTAAGTCCACTCAGATCGGTGCCATCGATACCACATGGTTCATTGTGCAATCAGATACTTGACAGTCACTGTAAACAACATACAGATGATATTCTGTGTCTCTCTCTCCTTATGTGTGTGTGTGCGTGTGCAAACCTGGTTTCAATATAAAGTATCTGCTAAGGCTATTTATATTCTGTGCAGTTCAGCAAAGCATTGCAACAGATAGTTCAGCTGTAAGCGTTTTGCCAAAAGGTGCACGGTTTGAGCACAGTCATGCTCTGTTTGCGTTTAAATGGGTGTATATCTCAGTTTATTGTGTAATTGCGCATGGTGAAATTTAAATTGGACGCTATACTGATGTCAAAACAGCTCCCTAGTATGCAGAGCTCTCTACTGGAGGTAATAAAATGCTGCAAAACCATTTTCTTTTAAGGCTTTTTAGTCGTCCCCTTATGATTTGTGCCAATTATGCAAATGGATTTTCTCCAGCCTCAGTAGAAGAACATCTTTTCAAGCTGAAACTTTTAACTGGCTGTTAAATGTTCTTGTCCTATCTGTCCTTGAAGTCCTTTGATTTTCTGCTCGTCCTTTTAAAACTCTAAAGCCGGACACTGACCCATTTACACACACAAATGGCTTAATTTTAACCCTCAGTTTGCATAAGCTGGATTTAAGCAGGTCACACTCAGGATGCATACTAATTCACAACTTTTCTTTATTGTCTGTGTCCTCCTGACCAGCGCTCAGGACTGCTTCGCCCAGTTACATTTGTTTTATGAATGACTCACAAATTCTCAAAATTCAGCTTTCTTATGTGTCTTTCAAATTGTATACGAGGTAGGTTTATAGCCTGGAAATGACATAAAATTAGCAGCTTGAAGTGCGTTAATTTCATTTCAGAAATCCATCTGGCAGCCTGTATGGTGTATTTGTAATGTTTCCTAAAGCGGCAAGTAGCCCTGAGGGTGAGAGGAGTCAGTAATGAGAGCAGCGCCGGCTGTCGTTGGCTTTTCCAGCCTTTGGCTCCAGCTGCTACAGGAACCTGTTACCACCGATTATTCTGAAGACACTAGCTTCTTCTTTTGGGAGCGTCCACCACTGACCTCCTGTAAATCAGTTCATGTCAATGACACACAGGTCACACACATCTCTGCATTTTCTCTGACATTCTCAGTTTTTCATACCAGGCAGCAGCTTCATTTTTATTCATATATTTTCTTATTCTTTGTTCCTTTTTGTCTCAGTATTATCCACTGCTATCTCTGCACACATGCGTTAATTATTATGCATTCATACAGTTCATTCATCTATAATTATATATAATTTGAATGATCCAGACTTGTCCAGGGTGTGCTGGAATAGGCTCAAGTCCCCAAGACTTGAGAAAGGTGTCAGGATAGAATCACATTTCTAGAAAATAATTTGAGAAATTGTTAAAAGGTTGAAAACCAGACAGGGACGTCTGTTAAGGCGACATAAGTCATCATATCACACACCACCAATGTGCCAGTATTTTGGTTGTGTAATGCCAAATATCCACAGATCCACTCTGTCCTTTCTTGTGTCTTATTTTCCTTTTTATGTATTTCTATTTGCATCTCCCGCACGATTATGTAACACATCTCTGCCTGGTGTTTGTACTTGTCTGCGTGTCTCCATAATGCGCAGTGACACAAACTCTCTTTGCATCTCCAGAAAATGGCATTATTAAGTCCGACAAGGTCTATGAAGTCATGCTGGCCACAGACCGAGCCCATTTCTCTAGGTGTAATCCATACATGGACTCGCCACAGTCAATAGGTACGTCTGCTCGTTCATGCATCACAGCACAGTCTGAAATGTGGTCTGATGCCAGAGGATTGAACTAACCGGATCTGTGCCTCTCTTTTCACCAAAAGGCTATCAAGCAACCATCAGCGCTCCACATATGGTATGACTTTCTACATTCATGAATCACAACAAAGAGAAACAGTCAAAAAAATACAAATGATTGGATCCTTTTTTATTCCAGATCAGACCTAATCAAATCTGTTTAGTGGATTACAATGTCAGTTAACCAAATCCAGGCAGTTTTATATATTTGTGTTGATAGTTTGCATGTTAGCTCTGTCAAATCTCTTTAATATGCGGCTGTTAGAAGTGTCAACAAATAGAAAATGAGCCGATGACTTAGTAATGCTGACAGACGCAGAAAAAGTGTAGTCGTAGGGATGTCGGCTGGGTGGGATTTCCTTCATCTCAGTCAGAGCTTGATGCAATATGAATGCTGACTGGCAGGTTTGTAATGCAGTTTCCATGTTGACATGCCCTCCACCCAGCACGCCTACGCGCTGGAGCTTCTACACGACCAGCTGTACGAGGGAGCCAAAGCTCTGGACGTCGGCTCCGGCAGTGGAATCCTGTCCGCCTGCTTCGCACGAATGGTGAGCCACACGTGACGGGTAAAAACATACGATTTCTCTTTGGTGGCATTCTGATTCTGATTAATTAGCTTGTCCAACCAATCAACGATAGAATGAGATTAACCATCCCTCCATCTCTCTCTGTCCTCTCTGTGCTTCACAGGTAGGTCCTAAAGGGAAAGTTATAGGAATTGATCACATCAAAGAGCTGGTAGATGACTCTATAACCAATGTGAAGAAAGATGACCCCAGTTTGATAACATCGGGCAGAGTCAAGCTAATAGGTAAGACGTCACTGATGAAAGGTAACAGAGCTGCAGAGCTGTTCCTTAGACGACACTCTTCTCTTTAAACTAAACTTACAGTAGCTCTGCAGACAGAGCAGCGCTAAATAATTGAGCTACCTACTTTCACCTGCTCTGCAGGGGAGTGAGAGTGCTGATGCCAGCAAGGCAATTAATAAAAGCAGGCGTTCAACAGGCACGCTTTGTTTGTATCTTTAAAAACGTTGCAACTACACTGACAGATTGTTAGTGTGGGTGGGCAAACATAGCTGTTTACTTTGGGTCCAGTATTTTTCTCTTGTGATCTCACGTCTCCACTTAGTCAGTCGACAGAAAATAAATTCCACTTTTTTCAACTACTTCAGTACCAAGTACCAAATGTTTGCTGGATACTGTATTTCAAATTTATTTCACATTAATTTGGGTCTGTAATTGCACAAAGATTTAAACAATAATAAAAACAAACTCCCAACAAAAGAGTGCAGCAGCATCTCTGTCGACTGAAAGAGTGTGGGCTGAAACTGCTGCTGATTGCACCTGCCTCGTTTTACAAAACACACTTAAGTTGATGTCATAAAGCAACATCAGAAGCGCAGCTTTGGTTTTTGATATCAGAGGAAGCTATTTGTAGATTAACAAACGTTCTTAAGTATTTACTTACTAAGAAACAAGACGCCGTCCTCAAATTATTGTCATGTCACTGATAAAGAATGAAAGTGCTGAGTCATAATCTCGTGGCAATGTCACCCAGCTTTGTATCTGTAGTAACGTGCGATGGGAATATGTCTGTATTTGTGACAGATCTTAGACTAAATAATTAACCTGCTAGTTAAAAGTATGATGAGTAAAAGTAGATTGGTTGAGAGTTGCCACCTCCAGGTCTGAGGTCATGGTTCTCATGGTTGCTGCCCCAAGCAAAGGAGTTCAAGTATCTCAGGGTCTTGTTCATGAGTTATGGGGAAATAGAGCATGATATGGACCGATGATGCTGCGTCGTTAGTACTGAGGACACTGTACTGGCCGGAAGGCAAAGTACTCGATTTTCCAGTCCATCTTCATTCCAACCCTCACCTCTAGTCATGAGCTTTGGGTAGTAACCGAAAGAATGAGATCGCAGATACAAGCAGCCGAAATGAGCTTCCTCTGTCGGGAAGCTCAGCCTAGATAGATAGGGTGAGGAGCTTGGACATCCAGAGGGAGCTCGACTCCTTCAAGTTCAAAGGAGGTGGTTCAGGCATCTGATTACGATGCTCCCTGGGCGCCTTACTTTGGAGGTGTTCCAGGCACATCCAACTAGGGGAAGACCCCGGGGTTTACCCAGAACTGATCTAGCCTGGGAACGCCTCGGGATCCTCCAGGTGGAGCTGGAAGGTGCTGTTGGGGAGTGGAACGTCTGGAGCAGACTCCAGATGGGCAGAAGAAAATGTATGCATGGATCAGTAGATTAATCACTAAGTCTGTGTGTTTCAGTGGGAGACGGGCGGATGGGCCATACTGAGGAAGCGCCTTATGACGCCATCCATGTTGGCGCAGCAGCACCGACTGTCCCTCAAGCTGTGAGTTTGTCTGGATACTTTAAGAGCTGGTGATCAAAGTCACATTGTCCCAATTCACTTCAAAACAATCCATGAATACCAGTGCTCAGCCCCCCCATATTAATTTCATTTAGTTTATAAACAGGATTAAAATGGCAGGGCTGGAATCTCTTTTTGCTTCACATACGCCTCGTTTCTTTCCCAGCTTCTGGATCAGTTGAAGCCCGGTGGCCGTCTGATTCTGCCCGTCGGCCCGGCAGGAGGCAACCAGATGCTCGAGCAGTACGACAAAATGGAGGACGGCAGCACCAAAATGAAACCCTTGATGGGGGTGATTTATGTGCCTTTAACAGACAGAGACAAGCAGTGGTCCAGGTGGAAGTGACTTCCTTCTCCCCTTCTTCCCCTTCTCTCCTTCTCACAGTGGCAAAGGTGAACTGGTGTGGCTTGGAGCAGGCAATGGATCACAAGAGGCTGCATTTTGCTGCTTGTTGACATTTTTTTGCTTCTTCCATGCCATACCAACCCGCTGCACGTTTCCTTCATCTTTTTTTTTTTAACTCTGTAGTTCCAAATTGGTTCAATAAAACCTGCCTGACTAATGAAAAGTCATAGTTTTGGAACCTAAACACTAAAATAACGTAAAATAGCAGCAGTGTGAAGGCTTGGTTTTCAAGCGCATGACTACTTTTGTCAGTCTTGGATGCTCGTGAGATTAAAACTCCTAAAACTTCTACTTCTACTCTGTGAGATGTAGACAAAAACCAATATGTGTTTGGACTTTTCCTGTGAGAGTGTATCGTAACGTTTTGCATGTCGTCTCTTAACTCTTGACTTTGTGTTTGCATGACTGATGTACGGTTGTGTTTCTTTCTAGCTCGCCGCTCGTCTCTTTCCGCCTTTCCTAACATCTTATTTCTGTTTCTCACAGGGATGAACTTTGAAGAGGAAGACAGTCCATAATCCACCTGTTAAGTTAGAACCTGGAATAAACTTGGGATGGGGGTCTAACAAGCCCATGATATGACATGCTCTTTTTTTTTTTTTTTTTTTTTGTTTAAGTCTAATGATGGACTAGAGTATCACACTGATGACAGCCCAGAGAGGGGCTGGGAAGAAAGACTGCTTGAAGCTCAGCACAGAAATACTGCAGAGGGCTTCTTTTTGTTTTGTTTTTCTTTTCAGACCTGCATCTTTTTTTTTTTTTTTTTTTTGGTTGTGTTTTCCTTTTAAAACTGCTGGATTTTTTTTTTTTTTGGTTTGTTTGGTTGTTTTTTGTGATTTCATCATTTGAATTGCAATCAGCCATTTTTACAGTATTACATTTCAGCAGCATCAAAGCTGAATGTAGGAGGAACGCCGGACTACGACGACGAGGAAAGCCTGAAGCTTTTAGATAATTCACCTAGCTACAACGTGTGTGTGTGTGCGTGTGGATCATCTAACCGTAGACGTCTCTGCTAAAATATGAGCTTTTCCCCCCCAATGCCGGCAGTGTTAGGAACACACACAAGACAGGCAACACAATGGCTGATGTAACCCACACATCCCATTTGATGTGCAGCACTCTTAGGTCATTCTACACACAGCGCAAGCAACGCGTCAACGGATCATACTGAATATACTCCAACAGACGTAGAGAGTGGAGCACTAATAACACAGACACACATGCACATACAGGGCTGTGCTTTTTCACCTGGTGATGTGTTGCTTTCTGCCGCTGGTTTATTTTCCATTATCAGTTTTGCGCAGGCTCTTCTGGTGACTGATGATGCTAAATGGGATAGTCACTGCTTTGCCAAAATAAACTCCAACGATATAAAGCAAATGTCTGTTTTCTTCGACAAAACAAAAAAAAGCACATTTTATTTTGGGGTGATCTAAGTCATGGATGATATTTGGCTTCCACAGTGTCTGGAACAGCATATGAAAATAAAGAGATGCTTATGTTTTTGTCTGCCTTTTTGTCCTTGAATCTTTTGTGTGCAGGCTGGTGTCAAGACAGACTTTAATGATCCCACACCGGGGAAATTCACTTGTCACAGCAGCTTGTTTACACAAGGCTGATAAGAAATGACTCATAAATAATAAATATATAGAATAAAGTCATGAAATCATGCTGGTGTTAAAGAGTCTGATGGACCTGCGGTAGAGCTCCTTTTTTCATGGTGGGAGTAGCAGTCTGTTGCTGAAGGAGCTGTTTAAGACCTCTGCAGTCTCATACAGGTGGTGAAAGGAGTTGTTCATGATGGATGTCAGCTTTGATAACATCCTCCTCTCCTCCACTCCCTTTATGGAGTGTAGAGGGCAGTCCAGGACAGAGCTGGACGCCTTGACCAGTTTGTTGAGTCTTTTTCTGTCTTTTAGAGTCCAAAAGAGGTGACAAATACTTCTAAATCTTTAAGCAACACTGACATTTTTGACTAGCCACCAAGAGAATAGTTTCAGATTATATGAATGGAAAACTTGTCTAAAAACAGTCAAATTTGAGATAGTGATTGAAAACACTGCTTATAATTTGTGTGGAATTGTCCTCAGTGGTTATATGCTGTTGTTTTTGGGAATTAAGTACACATCACACCAGTGTGTTTTTGATATATAATAAACTTTTAATATCTCACATGAAAGACAGCACTTTAGGGGAATACATCTGCGCAAATATAGTACACATAAGTCTGCTTAGTAAAGAAAAATATGCAACAAACCTCAGACAGGAATAGATTTTGAAGAATACAATTTGCTTTTATGGCTTTATATGATTTGGAGAAACTTAAGGAACAATTTGTTGTCAAAAAGTGCACCACAAGAGGCACGCTAATGTGTAAGGATTCTTAATCCAGTCGGGCAAGTTGACTTAAAATGTACAGCTCAAATTTGGCACATAAGTGTCACCCACTGGCAGAAACACACCATATCTTTGTGCAGCACTAGTCAGGAAAAAAGGAGTGAAATAAAATGTTTGATATCAAAGTAACTAGTGTTTTCAGGGGACAAAAGAGCCTCTTCATCATTGGGGGAATGTAGTCAGTATCAAACTATGAATCTTGACTCTCATCATGGATCCACAATCAACATAAATATGAAATCACAAGCATCTTAATATGTATCATTGGCTTTGAAGGCAGCGTCTACCAGTCAGCGTGAGCACGTTCAGAAACATGACGGCAGAGAGTTGGGATGTTTTCAGCCTGGAGTGAGGACAAATTAGAGACACTGGGGCTTCAAGAAATATAGAGTGACAACTGAAAAGGTCCCGGCTCAGGTCTGGTGACAACACACAAGTCTCTCTTTTCTCAGATCATGGTGCTCCTGTGTTTTTGCTGCCCACGGCTGATTGGCTACAGGTACATGCCATTGATGAGGTAATCTGACTCCTCCGTGGTGAGTGGTCTGGCTTTCTTCAGCTTGTGACGCACGAGTCTGAGTCGACAGCCGATCATGAGCAGCAGGAGGGCAGTGATGATCAGGCCGAGAGCCAGTGGAAGGATTGCACCTGCAGGAGGAAACATTAGTAAGAGGACAAGAACAGTAGAAGATAACACATGAAATGAGAGCGTACACCTTCATCTAGGTCCTACCTGACTCTGGTACTGGATGTCCTCCCATTACTGGAAATGGTTTGGAGATGGGGACGTCACTCTCTGTTTGGCTCTGGGACACTTTAGGGGCAGCTGCAAGAAAAGCACAGATAAAATTTTGATTTGGAAACACACTATTAACACTATGTTGCTGCCTGCGTCAGTGACGTTTGACTCTCTTTACCTATCTCAGTCTGTTTGGTGACTGGAGGAGCCACGGTTGCTGGTTTGAAGGCTGGACCTAAAAGATATTTCAATGAATAGCAAAAAATAATTCCACTTCTGCCAACTGACACACTGGACCTTTAAAAAAAAGAAAGAAGAAGAAGCAGGTTCTCACTTTTTTGTATACATTCACTGACACAGTCAGACTCCTGGAGGAAGTTGTTATGGTTGCCCTGGCAACCACCATACAGGAAGTGCTTGCATTCTCCCGCGTTCTGGTCATAGTACCAGCGTGGGAAGGTGCCTTTACAGGGTCCGACAACTGGAGCTGCAGCACACGGATCTACAGAGGAAGAGACACAAACAACTTCTTATTTACCTTTGACAGCTTGATTTGAAACATATTACGTGTGCTGAATCAATCAGCTGATTGATCGAGATGGTCAACAACAGTTTACAGCTGTTCAAATGGGAGAAAAATGTCCTCATTGTAACTCTGCAGTTCCCCTCAGCATTATGTAGCACTTTAGCTTCTTTCAGCCCAAAGTTTTGGGTTTGCAGCCCACAACCTTTCTGTTGTTGTGTAGTTAACTCTCGTTGCTCTTATCTTTCTTTCCAGCTGCAACAACACCTCTGATAAACTCACTGTACTGCACCAGTTTGCTGAGCATTTAGCATAAGTGTAAGCATAAGTGACAAGTGGTGCAACGATTATATATTTTGATGGTGTGATTATAATCTGAGGAAAAACCCTGTTTTTATCACAGTTTTACAATTATAGTACATTCATTTATTTGTTAAGAGTTAAATTTATGCTCCTTGTCCTGCTATGAGAGAGCTGAACTCTTAACTCACTCTTAAGTGACAGAAACACTTCGAGTAGCTGAGCCTTGATTAAACCGTGGTTAATAGTGAAAAGGGTAACTGGTGCATCCCTACATGGGACTGAGCATTAAAGAAATGTAGAAAAGACACCTGTGAATGCACCTCATCCACGTAATACCTGTGGTAAAATACCAGTGGAGCCCTTTTGGTCGGTCTCAGCCTGATTCAGGGATCAGATGGCAGAGGGGACAGAGGCGCTTTGTTCCAGCACTCAGAGGGGACTCAGGCAAAGAGCTGCTTTCCCAGGGAATGCAGAGTGTCCCTGTGGTTTTGCCAGCATTTTGGGCACAGTGCTATGACTCAATGGCTACCTACAGGGGCTCCATCTGCTTCTATGTTCAGACACACACTAAAAACCCCTCTCTGCCTCGTTACAAAGGGATACTGTGCTAATGGCACAGCGATGGAGGATCATATTGTGTGGCAAACATTTTAAATGCTTGTAGATTCCCATCCAACCATGTGTTATGACTCTATTTCATATCACTACACTGCAGGGCAACATGTTCTGAATGTGAATAAAGTGCTTCAAACATAAACACAACGTTACCTTGACTGACTGGAGCGTCCTGCTGACTGGGACTTTGTGGAGGAGTGACCTTGCTGCTGTCTTTAGGTGGTACGATGTTCTCTGTGGTCTTTCTCGGCACAGTCTGGAGCATGGAGTCATCCCCAGCATCCTCTGTTTGGACTACAGGCCGACGTGCGCTTGGCAGATCAGCAGGGTGGGTCACTGACTTCCTGCTGCTGTCAACTAAAGACAAACAAATGAATGGTGGAGAGGTTGTTGATGTTTTTGCCTCATTCTTGCATTCCTTCAGCTGATCTTGAGATTATATTATTTTACTAGTTTCTTACAGTTTGGGCAGAAGTCTTCATCAGACCGATCTGGACAGTGTTGTTTCCCATCACAGGCGTATGTGATGTCAATACAGCAACCGTCATCACACTTGAACTGGTAGTTCGAACAGTGACCTGTACACACTGTGGGAACAGAAGGAACAGAAACTGTAACCACAACAACAATATTTTAATCCTTTAAAAATAGTACTGTGTATATATTTTAATGTTGTATCTTTGTGGACTTTATTTGTACTCAAACAATAACCCTGACTTCCTGCGCTCACCTTCTGCTTGGTGTTTTGGTGCCAGAACAGTGACGGAGACGTTGTCGGAGCTCTTCTGGCCTGCTGTGTCAGTGACAGTCATCTGAAAGGTGTAGACACCCTCCTGGAGGCCGCTGATCTTTAGCAGTCCTGGATGAGTCGCCTTCAACACAAACCAAAAATCTTTTTAAAATTTAAATAACTGCTTCTGTTAATTCATCCAAATCACAAAAAAGCTCTTTGCTCTCTTACAAGCTCTTAATGTGCAGTCATGTCAAGATTTATTCTCTGCCAAGATGGAGGTGAAATAATTTTTCTTTGTGGTTTTCGGTGCATGAACAAATAACATCTGCTGGATACCCTTGTGGCCTAGGCGTCCAATTAAGACATAAATTGCACAAAAAGGAATAAAATAATACTAATTAAATCCTTGTTCATAGTTTTTATTGTATATTATAGTATATATTTTATGGAAAATCAACAGAGAAAATGTTAATGGATAAAAAAAAAAAGTTTCAAGTTTTGGATTCAGCAAAATAGGTTCCTAAAACATCAAAGGACTTCATTACACTGACAGAGAAATCATATAAGAATCCAACCATAAAATTGTCCTGATCATTGATTTACAATATTGTCCTAATATATCTTGTGGCGCTAAATGGGGATGATTAAAATGGTATAAACATCATGGCAGACAGTATAGTGGACAAACTGATATCATCACATCACTCAAACCCTGAAAGAAATAAAAACAAAAAGTGTTTTCAGCAACCTGCGATGCTCGACCTGTCGCCTCTCAGGCTCACAGGCTCCAGCAGTGCTGCTGTCCTTGGGGCAGGTTTGGACGTAATAAACACTTATCTCTGCTGGTACAGCAAGGCATTATGGAGCTTTGTTGACTTAAGTAATACAAATAAGAAATTTGATACTAGTGTCTGAGGGCGATTAGTGACTATTCAGGCTGCTCATTTAAATTCAGAATCATCTGTTCCCTGGAGGGAGAAAACAGCAGAGCTGAGTATTCCTCTATATTTTCTTTATTCACTCTGTTTCCTCATGCATGCAGTCATTTTACAGCAACTATTAACATTCACTGAACAGACTAAATAAATAAACACTGACCTTCATATTGATGGCTGTGTCCCCCCTGACAAGAGTCCACTCATAGTGGTTGATCCCCTGGTCGTCCACGCTGTCCCGTCCATCCAGGACAGCCCAGTCTGTGGGCAGCTGGATCACCACATCCTGTCCAGCATCGCTGCGTGGAGGCTCATCCACCTCTGCAGAATCAAACAGGAAAACCAGGCTAATGCAGAGGATGTGTACTACACGCCATGCTGTCTCAATTTGACTCATTTCTGCTAATTAATGATTATAGGATTATATTCATTTTACTAATATCATCTACTAATGAGCTGATTGTTTGAGCTGTGAAAAATACACAATAAAGACATCAATCAACGGATGTTTCATTTTGTCTAACATTAACAATATGTTTAGTTTAGATTAATAGAAAAAGTTACAAATGTGTACTTTGAAGAAGCTGATTATTTTGTATTTTTACTTAAAAAATAGTTTGAATCATTATTAAACTCTCAAAACAGTTGGCAGTTAGTTTTCTGTCGATGACGAATGGTTTAAACTTCATTCATCATTTCACAATTAAAACCGTACTAGAATATCCCCACTTTCCCCGCTTTGATGGAAATCACTGGTAAATAAATAGAGGAGATAACTGTGGTCATAAAAACACCTGCTGCTGTCCTCATGTGAATGTACAGGCTCCAACCTAAAAGGTAAATCATTAACTTAACCTTGCCTGCTTTATCAAGATAGGCAGCTGAAACTAAACTTAACCTGCTGATATGTTAGAAACTTTATATCACTCTTTATATACTGTCCATCAGATTTGATCTTTGATCGTTTTAAAGACTTAATCTGCAGCCAGGAGGCTGAAACTGCTTTGAATGATTAAGAAAATGATCCTCCACCCTGCCTCGAATATAAAACATACTGCCCTGGGACTATTGATCATGATAAATAGATGATGAATAAAGCCTTATGCACCAACCTTAGCAAGCTTTAAGGAAGAATAACATGCTAATGAATAACTAAATCTTTCCGGTAACCTACAAGGAGTCACTTTGTGGTTTATTTTTGTATTTCCCTGATGTGTTTGCTCATCTTAACTCATTTCCCATCACTAATAAGCAATTTTTCTACATTCAGCATGTTAAATAAGTATAAAAAATATTGAAACCATCATATTTATCCATGGTGACGTGTGAAAATCCTTCTTCCTTTACTATAAAGGTAACCATATTGACAAGTATACCAACTAAGCTCTAAAATAATCTTTATATGGATAATTATTTTAAGTCACCTTGTGTGTCATCCTCCTCAGCTCGTCCTTCCCCGGGCCTTCTAGCTGAGCCGGCGGGTGAAACAGGGAGGTGTCCCTGCGTTGTGTTGGTGGCCCGGCTGTATGTGGTGAAGGCTTGCTGCGGTGCGAAGGAGCAGACATTTTTATTCCTGTAGGTGCAGTTGAACAGGTAACAGCTGAGACTCTCCCCGGGCTTCCTCGGGTCTTCTCGGACCACCGCCACGGTGCAGTGAGGGTGGGAGCAGCAGGCGTGCAAACAGTCCTTCCAGGTGTACACCCTCTCCGGGACTAGCAAGAAGGTGGCTCCCTGCTCGATGGAGGCCTGAGTCCGGATGATGCGCTCCCCGAGGGGGTTGAAGTCGTCCACACAGGAGTCAATCACATCGCCTACCTTGTACGCCTGGTCCTGCTGGAGCTGCTTGCGGAATTCCTCCAGGAGCTCCTCCACGCCTGTTATTTTAGACTTTAAATCCGATATGGGCGAAGACCGACAGTCGACATGTTGTTGGACCGCGCTCAACAACACGACACAGGCGAGCAGCAGCCGAGGATGCTGAGGAAGAGCCATGTTGTTCACGCAGTTAAACGGCGTCTCCCTCTGCCTCCGGCTAGTCTCCGACGCATGAGCGTCCTCACAGCAAAGATAACCTCCCTACATGAAATAAAGCCGCGTAATAATGACGGGAAACACGTTATTTTACATAATATTCGCCTCTAAATTGCGAGCTAAGGCGCTAAGCAGGTAACGGTTCGTCCTCTGACGATGCTAAAAAAAAAAATCTGTCGTTGTCATGGTGAGGAGGGGTACGGGCACGAGACCACGACGTTTACCCACTGACGTCACAGCGATGGATAAATATGGCGTTGAGCTAACACACCTGTCTTTATTATCTCTTTATATCTCAGATTTTAATCTTTTACTCGCACAAATAGACCCAGTATGTAGTTATTGAACACCACAATGCAGCACACAAGAGACTAGAGTCTGTTGAAACATGTTTTATTACTCTAGTTTTTAAATAGTTTGTGTTTTCAGTTTGTTTTTGTTGTAGCATTAAGCACATTTTTTGTATGCTTTTTTTTATTGTCCTGTAAAAACATTTGTGACCATTTGTTTAAACAGTCTGTAAATCACACTGAATTGTCTATATTAGGTTGATTTCTTCACATAAACTTGACCGTTTCAAAATAATTGTAGTAGGTTTAATGTGTACACATTGCTAACAAAGAACTACAATATTTCTTATGAAATGTTGTGGAAGTTTCACAAAAATTGAAGCACAAGTACTCTTAAATTGTAAATTATATTTTGTAAGTTCACGTCTTTATATGTGTTATGTTTTGACATAACCTTACCACTACACCTTTTAAAAACAAGGCCTGAGGTAGAACCTAAAGAGGTTCTTCATGGTGACGCCATAGGGGAACCTGTTTTGGTTAAGCAAGCTTTAAAGAACCATTTATTATTGTAAATTATGTATTTATATTAATTATTATAAATACATATGATCAAGTTCTTCCTAGAATTTCATAAAAATAGTTCTTGTTTCTGAGTTCATTCAAGATACAATTCATAATAAATTGAATTAAGTTATTTTCATTTTTTCCAGTGCAACATTTAAAATTGCTCTCTATAAAAAGTCATACTAGAATTTTACCCTTACAATTAGAAATGTCACAACAATAATTTCTACACACAGCCACAAGTTAGTCAATAGATTTGACATGTAGTATTATACAGTTACCGAATAAATCTAACACATTTCTTTCACAGTTTCAAGATGAAAAGTTTTATTTTAACAATAGGACACAAAAATCTTGAATAATTTCAGATATGAAACAAAACGGACACACTTCTCATGATTATTTTACCCCATTTCTGACATCATGTTTTAAAATAATAATAACAATAATAATAAAAAAGGTAAAGGCTCTTTCATATGAAATTTGTTTGCATTTCAGAGTTTTCAATACAACATAACATCTGATTTAACGATCACAAGCTAAGATAAGCACAATTTTTGTCAGTGTACAACAATAAAAACAGAGCAAATGATCGGATGTAATATTAATTACTAAATGAATGATTTCTGACACTAGAAAATACATTACTATACAATTCATTTTTCAAATGTGTTCCTTACAGACTCTCCAATCCACATGGAGATTTACCTGTTGACCAATGTATTTTTTAAGTACATAAATGTCATTCACATATCATTTTATCACACAATATTTACACATTTCTGAAAAATAAAAATGTGGATTCGTATTAGAAAAGGAAATGTGAAAAAAGCAACAATTTAAATAAGTCTCAGGATGGATAAAAATAAAAAATAAAAGAACTGGGCATGCATTGACGTCCTTCAGAATACCATAACAATTAAATTAAAAATGCACTTAAATAAAGTAGTGATAAGAAGCCTATGATAAAAACATTAGTACGGATGATTCTGAATGTAGTATTTTGTATCTCAGGCTTGTATTAGAAAACGGTCAGTCTCCAGTTTTGTAAACGTTACATCTTGTAAAGACAGGAGAAACTGTTTTGACAGTTTTCAAGATTTTCCACTGAATTGTCAACAATACACCTGTAACAAAAAGCTGTGTAATGTCCATCAGGCGTAGCAAAAACTAGTGGCACTTCTCAGTAATTGTTGCTTTCAAAGTGACCTTTTTTCACTTTTTTCAATATTATCAAAATTCTCCAGCCATACAGAGTTTCGTGTGTGGGTGGAAAGCTGCTCTGCGCACATGGCAAACACAGGGTCTTCTCCCAGAAGTCTTGCTTTCTTATAAATACTGAGGTAAAGAGGAGAATACTGAGTTGTTGGGACAAAGTCCTGACTTCTCTGAGTGGTTCATCACCACTTAAGGCCTCAGGTTGGCTTCTGCCTGTAGTCTGTGATGGCCTTCCATAGTTTACACAGGATCCCGCCTCTGACAGGATACAGAGAAAAGACTGTTAGGACACAATACAGTACAGTATGCTACCGCTTGTATGTATGCAACCTGCAGGCACACACATTGGGATATTTTCATACAAGGCAATACTTGTATTGCTCCCGACAGTACTTGTTGCAGTCAAGAGACTTTTATGTTGTGTGTGCTAAATGTTAGTCTGCACCCTCAGACTGGAGTGCATTACCAGAACTTCAAGATCTAATTTCTATTAATGTTTTTAAATCCAAAAGACCTGGAGACTGAATAGTTGGGGCGTCATTGGATTTTGGGCTTGTGCTGCACTTTTTTTGGGATGTTATGTGTTGTAACACAGTTTTTTAATCTCACTGGGTTAAATAAAGGTTAAAAAACAACAGAAATGACACTGTACGTTCTATAACTCATATTTTCAATATCTTCATTTGTCCATAATAACCCATGTATGTGCACAACATCAGTATCTCTCAATTCATGCTGCACAGAGTAAAATTAGTGAAGTGTCTGACACAAGTTGATGAGCTTCCAGGCTGCTGTAGCTAACAGTGGAGCCAAAGCTTGCGATAGATCGCTTCCTGTGCACACAATCCACTGTCACTCCAGTTTGACTTGTAGTTTATAAATATCTCAACAACAGCGACCGGATGCAAAAACATTTTAGGGAACTGAATTCAGAATGCAGAACGAGAACACATCGCAGTGCAATACATTTGTATTGCTGTTACCACTTGGTGGTGCCAAAGACAGATCTGTACAAATCCCACACATACAGTAAAGGCTTCAAGAGTTTGTAGCAATCATGATTTTTTTTTTTAAGTGTTTCACTCTGACATGAACATGATATGCTGCCACAAATGTGAGAAAGAAGAGACGAAAACTGTGATAGCATGCAGCTAATAAACATGTTTACAGATGTGATGATAAATCATAGCTGAAATTATTAAAGCCACCTCACAGGATTTATGGAGTCAAATTTTTCTTGCTGCCTAAAAAGAAAGTTGTCACAGCTTCACTTCTGTGTTTCTGGTGTTTGGAGAACTGCAGTGTTTTGTTTTTTTTTTTACATGTGAGAATCAGCATGCATTTTAGCTACTAAATACTGAATAGAGAAGTGAAAGAAGCAGCCAACTCAAAAGGACAAAAAAAGATTCAGTACCTCAGTCTTAGGCTCTTCAGATCGTCTCTTGTTATATCATGGAGGATGTCGTTCAACGTGTACTCCTCATTCAGTATCTAGAGAAACAAAGTGCACGAAATTAAGACTCAGTTCTTCAGTTACCTGACCAATCATTGGAGCTGTTATTTCGTCTTTATTTCAGTTTAATCTAGTTACAAAGCTTTAATGTTAACAAAGTTAAAGTTAAAGCAGGAACTCACTCGGTCTATGGAGTCCTGGTCAGCACCATAAAGTCTGAGCCAGTTAGTCAGATCTGGGTCTTCATGTCTCTCTGAAGGTGGACTCCTCCGTCCCTCTGGACCATCTGATGATGTAGGGACGTCTGCCAGAGAATACAGTGAACAGACCCATTTAGACACACTGGACCTATTCATAGGAAATAAACAGTGTCTGTCCTGCAGCACCAGAATCACCAAATAATAAACCCTGGATGAGAAAGCAATCAGGAAAATGTTATTATTAAAAGTAAAAGTACTCAATGCAGTGACAGTTTTTTTTAAATATAAATTCTATAATTAGAGTATTAGGACTTATGCATTATGTAAAAGTAGAATAACGAGGAATGACTCAGAGCCCAACTCACACCTTCACAATGTTTGTTTTGTGAAACCGATAGTTCAAACCTCATTTATTATTAAAATAGATTCAAATAGTTATAATAAAAGGAGAAGAAGCAAATCTTTACATTCATGAAGCTGCAACCATGAAATCATCATGAGACAAATGATTTCCAGAATAACTGTTACAATTTGTTTGCCACTTGATGAGCTAGTAACTAAAGCTGTCAGATAAAAAGTAGGCTACAATATGCAATATGCAATATGTATAATATATATGAACTTTGGTGCAGCACAATCAGAAAGTGCCCTAAAAAAAGACACAAGTAAAGTACAAGCAGCTCAAATTTGTACTCAAGTACAGTACTCAGGTGAATGTACTTAGTTACATTTAATCAGTAAACCAGCATCAGGTATGTGACTTTTCCCAATATATCTATCTACAGTGTTGATTTGAGTTTGGCTCATCACTAATATATTTTTATTGGTGTACATCAGGGGTGTCAAACTGTTCCACAAAAGGGCCGGTGTGGCTGCAGGTTTTCTTTCCAACCAAGTAGCAGCACACCAGACTTGACTCATTTAATCAACTGATATCAGTCTTCAGAGGATTGATTGGTCAAACTGTGTGCTCTTGGTTGGTTGGAACAAAAACCTGCAGCCACACCGGCCCTTTTGTGGAACAGTTTGACACCTGTGGTGTACATGTTGGCAGATTTGACCAACAAGCAAATAAACAAAAGTTGTCAAACATGTTTTGTGATATAAACTGAACATAACTGGCTCAAAATCCAGAAACATCTGAGCTTCACTGCAACACAAACACTAAAAATGAGCAGCAAGGATCAATATTATCACTTCAAGAGACATCAATCAACACATCGTTAGGACAGGGTGCATACCATGTGTAATAAGTGTGATCACATCAGAAAATATGAATTAAAAGTCACACCATTTGCACCTCCAATAGGTGTTGACAAAGCTTTGTTGTGCATTTGTCATGTCCCTACATGTACCTTTACTTATTTATCACAGATCAGCTGTAAATAAAAAGTCTCAGAGCGATCATGAGTCGGCTCGTGGTGCCACAGCTCAGTGATTGGTGGTAATAGCAGCAGAAGTTGGTGCTACTATTGCATGCACTCAGTGTGAAAAGGTAAATGAGATTACAGTGCTGACCTGCGGGCTCAGATCGCAGCCTCAGTAGTCTGATCTCCTGCTCTCTCTCCTCCAGCACTTGTTGCAGGATGGCCTGATACTCTCTCTCCCTCTCCAGCAGCTGTTCTAGCAGCCTGGGGTCAAACAAGTCGGATAAAGGAAACACAATAGGAAGATTTATTTTTATTTCATCAACAGAAAGTGATGAATAATTAATACGATGAATAATGAACACACACAAAGGTACGCCTGAAAGCTTTCTGACTGCTAAATGTGGCTGTAACGCATCATATCACAGTAAATATTCACGGCTACCTGTTGGTCTCCAGCTTCATCCTGCCCAGCTCCATGCTCACAGACCGCTGTGCATTATGGGACTCGTGTGAGACGGTGGAGCTGAGCGTGCTGACTCCTGAGGTGGCCACGGTGTCGTCGTGAGCGGCCACAGGAGGCGCCCGGCTCTGGTGGGTTGAGTGACGCTCCGTCTCGGTGTCGTCGTCCACATCCTCCTGCTCGGCTGGGTCGCTTTCTGAGGCCAGACTAAAGTGAGGCCTCAGCTCTGATTAAGACACAAGACACAAAAACATAGATTCAAATGACTTCTTGATCGGTATATATATTTATTTTTCAGCGTTTAGTTTGTTTGTTTTTGTTGTTCTCGCGAGTTTAAGTTTGAGTAAATCAATACATGTTGACTAAGCCTACCAAATATTATTTCACTAAGACAAAAACATGACTTATGTGTCATTCAGTATTGTTATTTTTTACAGATGATATAAGCTACAGTGGAGCGTAGCTTCGGATTTATAAAACTCGGATAATGAGGTCTTTTGGGGCTTAGCTGGCCTGATTTGGACTCAATCCTACAGTCGGTTTATTGGAACTGAGGTTTGATTTTCTGGAGCAAAATGTCTTTATTTTGCAAAATATAAGAACTGTCAGACTGACTGCACATCAGTCGAGCTTCATAACTGTTATTAGTCCTTCACGTCTTACTTTGGAGCTACAGAAATGCTGATTGAACCTACTATATACCGTGCACATGTGGATGAATGATGAGTTTTATCATCACTGAACATCCCCGGGCCATTCAACAAAAAGCCACAGTGACTGTAGCTTCCAGGGCAAACTCCTGTGTTCATCAGGCAGTCAGCGCTGCCCTGAGGGAGCGGCGATAACTTGTTTAGGGGTGATCTGCTCGAGACACTGATGATGTTACCTGGCACCAGGATTGTGATGGCCGTCTGCACAGCTTTGCGGATGATGTTGTCCAGAGCGAACATCCAGTGAGGCTTGATGTTGTGGTTTCGCAGCACTTTGTTCACCTGAAAATGTGACGAGTTTTACAGTTTTACTGCATTTCCTGAACTACTGACACTTACTGAATACATATTATTATATTAGTGCAGTTTTATATTCACACCTTTTAACTGTTTATTCATCCTGCTGCAGTGACCAAATCTCCACACATGAACCTTCATAGCATCACACTATGTTTGCAGATATTTCATTATTATTATATTTATATATTATATTTTAGTCTTAAGTATTACAAACCAAACTATGCATCTTCATGCTGCATGAGTCTCCTTCTTCTACTATAAACTGTTTGCGCTGAAGACCAACAGGAGGCATCAGAGCTTCGTGTTCTTGCCTGCAGGATTACGCAACACCCCTTACAAATATGAAAACAACCACTTGCTCTTGTGTCATTTCATCTGCACAACTGCATTTCTGAGGGGGAGAGCGGTTCAGCGTTTTTCACAGAATGTGCAACAATGCACCCGACAGATATCACCTTTCATCACCTCACTGAAAGGTTACAAGTGTTTCACAGTTAGGAAGAGGTGCAGGAGGAGCGGCAACATGGCAGCCTGCTTCCTGCAGCTCATTTACAATGACAGCAATTACAGTGAAGTGGTCAGAGCCCATAGTTTATGCAGAGGCTACAACAGGAACAGCAGGGTAAAGGAGGATTTCAGCCTCAAATAAAAGGTGACATTTACTGCAAGTCAGCTGGCTCTGTAATGTTTTGTGTTTCGAGACTTACAGCATCCTGGAAGCCAAACAGCACGACCTGCAGCTGACTGATGGCAGTGCTGTCAAAGTCCAGCTCCAGCTTGAGTTGAGACAGCGTGTTGGCAATGATTTTTCTGTCCGCCATGCGAACAAAGTCAGCCAGACTGACCACGAGGGTGGAGATGTGCTGATGCTTCAGCTTCATTTCTTCAGAGCCCTGAAGGTGAGAAGGTGAGGGTAAGATGGGAAGAGAAGCCAGAAGGTTGATCTTTTTGGATTTATCTGACTGCTGATAACCAACCTGTGTGAGGGCCTCCATCAGGTTGGCCACCACCTTCTCCCGGTCTTCAGTCAGGATGTGGTGCAAGGTGGCTCGTCTCTCGCTGTCCTTCCGAAGCATAAAGAAGCCTGAATCCTTCTCATCGGGAGATGGAGGCGCGCTGTGGTCCTCGAAGTTCTCCACTGGAATACTGGGTAGAAAATAAAACAAAACATTTTGGATTGAGGACCGGTGTCCTCGAACTCGTCTTCTCATGCAGCTCCCATATTGTAATTGGCAAACAAATCTGCATGCAAAGCTCAGAATACTTGTAAAAACAATAGGTGCATCTCTGATTTGGGTGCAGCAAGTTGAACATGCTTCAGATATTTAAACAGACAGAGGGCGGTGCAAATATATCCTGTGTCATGAGGTGTTTCTTCCATACTTTTTTTCTGCAAATTCTAAATAAATAAAAAGAAAACGCATGTTTGGCTACAGTCTGTGTGTTTCTACAACACAACCATCTGTCAACTAAACCCTGTGAAGAAAAGGTTTAAATTTCATTCATAATTTAACATATTTTAAAAAAGATTAAATTGTGTTTTTACTCATTTCTGCTTTACATTTCTATCATATGTTTAAGTGTTTTTGTGTTTCTTTCTGTTTCACTCTTGAGCAACAAATGGCTGAATATGAGTGATCTAATTCAAATTTGTTCATAATGTTACATTTTTATTATGATAATCTTCTTCATTATCTCCTTCAGTTTCATCCAGTGTTGTTTTTTGACAGCTGATACCAACTGTGGACCTTTAATATGTTTAAACCTGGTTATTTTCTTCCCAAATATTCCCCAAACTCAATTCTTTTGTAAATTACTGGTTAATTTGACTTCTGCACGAGTATTCAAATAAAATAAGGGGAAAAACTTTAAGGCAGCACTTGTGATAAATGTTGGAAACCACTGATTTACATCATCATGGGTCTCTAAAATAGTATTTACATAAGAATCAATAAAATTAATAACTTCATATACACAGTCAGATTTGTAGTTATCAATACAACCATGGTAAACCAACATAAGTCAATCTGAAGCAAATCAAAATGACCACATTTATCCAATTTAAACCTTGTCTCCTTCCCACTCATCCTACCTGAGGAAGAGGGACCTGGGGCCCTTGACATCCCTCTCGCTGTAGCACTTGACGCTTGGCTTGAAGATGAAAGGGTTGGTGTTGAGGTCGTTGTCAGGGGAGACGGAGCCATACTCGCTGCTGCTGCTCGTGTCCTCAACCACCACCGGGACCGGCAGAGAGATACTGCGAAGGTACTCTGAAGGACACAGCGAATGGAACAAACAACATTTTGCTCATGCTTGTTGCATTATTTACGCACTAAGAGTCGGATGAAGACTCATTTCTGTACCAGTCAGGAAGTAGGAGCTGTTCTTTCATAACAACAACAAAAAAAAGCTGAAGCTTTGAAGAGGGTGAAATTAGTAAAAGTGCAGATTGAAAATAGTCCCCTTTTCAGAAAAGGCACAAAGAAAAATCAGATAATATTCTATCATCATGTTTAGGGAGAGGAGCTCTATCTGACGTATCTTGCAGCAAATTACAGCCATTGTGTGCATCTCATGAAACAGCGATTATCAAGATATTCAAGCGTTTGGAAAGATGAAGTTGTGCAATGTCTATTTTAGTTCTTGAAAAGGACAGAGTCGTGCAAGGCAGGTAGCCACTGACAGAAAAAAAAAAAAACAGAAAACTGTAGCCTAGATACTCTTCAGCAAAGCGAGCAGATGTTTTATGGAACTGACACACAGCTTATGAAATAGATAAATATGTCTGAAGGAATAAGAAGAAG
Source organism: Protonibea diacanthus (assembly GCA_028641955.1). NCBI lineage: Eukaryota > Metazoa > Chordata > Actinopteri > Sciaenidae > Protonibea > Protonibea diacanthus. Next base: position 15,702,464 of record CM053992.1, read on the forward strand.
TGCAGAAGAGAGTAAAATAACTTACCTGAACCCGGTGACAGAGCTGTGGGGGAAAACATAAAATATGTGTCAGCAGTTAACCAGAAACAAAGCAGGACACGATTCCCATGTAGGACTGGCAGAACAACATTTCCAAGTATGTAGAGACGCTCAAGCTTTTAAGCTTTCTTATATCTATTGTCCTGGTGCCAGGACACATGATAGCACCACTGCCGCAGGGTGGAAACCCAATGAGAGCTGAGATTATTGTGAAATCAAGGCTATAAAAAAAACAAGGTGTGCTCAGGTTGCATGATAAGCACCTATTCAGTTATGAGCAGTTACAGCAGGTGACACTGATCTGCAGACAATGTTTAGGTACGGTACATCTGTAACTATTAATGAATACTACTCTGTTTTAATGTGACTGGCTGATCATTATGTGCAAAAAACCCTCCAAAGATTTACATTTTTAAATATCTTAATACTGGCTGTAGCTTCATACTGTATTTACCACACAGATATGTGGTATCTAACCCTCTGCAAAGAAGCAGTCAAACTATTCTTTTAACTTATGTCCTGGTGTTTGTATTTTGTTTGTTCTACCTTTTCTTCTTCAACTGGTGCTAAGTGACTTTAAATAGCAGTATATTTTTATTTCACAACCTTGTGTGGACCACAGGAAACCTCCAAACGCTCTCCAAATGAACAAAAAAAGTAGAACAAAGCATACTGAGCTGCTGATCTGAACTGAACCCACCCGTGAAGCTACTCTTACTCTTCTTCTTGCGGCTCGTGACGGTGAGGAACTCGTCGGTGAGCAGGTCGAGGGCGGTGGCGCGGCGGTCCGGATCAGGCTCGAAGCAGCGCAGGATGAAGGCTTTGGCCTCCAGCGACATGGACTCTGGGATCTCTGGGTGGATCTTAAACATGCCCACCTGCAGATAGAGGACACACTCAGTTCAGACATGAGCAGAAGGAGCCCTGAACTAAGACATAAAAAACAAAAGTACAGTGCCTCTGGAAAAAGTTTCTGGGATGTTCTGCTCTCGGGGTAAATAATCTGATTCTCTGTGAGGAGGCAACTCAAGTATAAAGCAAATGTTTACCCAGTGAACTGTGAGACTGCTGCAGGAGTCAGCTGTAGCTCCGGGCAGCAGTTAAGACCAGTAACGCTCAAAGTTCAACCGTGAGACTCATGACAATAGGAAGGCTTGAAATTCCTGTCATTGCTGTTGAGGAATGTTAACTCAAGCTCAGCAGGGAGATGCTCCTCCCTTGAGACATTCCTCAAGGATGAGTGAAGAGTACACAAGGACTGCATGAGATCCTTTTACAGATTACCCTGATGTGTTCATACTTGAACTCTGTGATCTTAGTCCAGAAGATGTGAGGAGGAGCTCCCAGTTTCTGCTTTCATGTTTTATTTACTAGAAGGTTTATTCAGCACTGTAACACACCAGCCTCCTTGTTTGAATTCTCAGCCCTTTAATTAAATTACATCTTATGGAAAATTCCATGATTCAACGCTTTGACAGGAGAGTTATAATGCTTTCCAGACAAGCCTTTAAACATCTTTACTGTCTCTAATGGGCCACACATGGCTAAGAACAATATTTCACTGATGTGGAGCTCTTTACATTCACATCCAAAGCAAATACACAGTGTAAGTTGAGCGAGTAAAAGATTTCAAAGCAAATACACATGCACACAGAAACTAGACGTGAGGGAGTGTGTGTGTGGTGGTTCATCTCAATGAGCTACACGTTTGTTTGTGTTCAAACAAATGTTAAAGCATGGACAATATTTGGAGTTTCTACTGTGCGAGATCACGTTACCGCACGCAGGTGGTTAACACAATGCAGGTGCATAACGGCCGATTCTCTGGTTTTGTTTCCATATAAAGAGGAACTGATAAGCGCAGACGCCAACACTTCCATATGCTTTCCTTTTCCTTTAGCTGAGAGAAAGCGCCTTTTAAAAGCATTAGGGAGTAAACGAACTGAACACAGTCCAGACATCAACAACTCACTGCACCGTGTCGCTCGAGCTGTCAGTTTGAGGGTGGATAAAAGCTAATTCTCTTACAGCGCTCCTAATTATCCTGTCTGGCCCATCATGGAAGTCTTGTGGAGATCCAGCTGTGCACCAATGGTAACTTTAATCAGGCAATAAAAAGAGATACTTAAAACATACTGTGGTAGCATTGGTGTGGATCATGTTTTAATGAAGATGGAAGAAGAAGGAAGAAGAAAAGAAGTATTCTCTTCTTTTCCTAAGTCTTGCCTTTCTCCATTTGATTGCAGCCGTATTCAGCCTGAACAAACTGTTCCTGTTATGATTCCCCCCATATTCAACCACCACATGAAGTTTTATATTTAGGTCACAATCAAACCAACTCCATGACAACTGAGCACACTCAATCCGCTGATAAAGACTGAGAGATGCAGGTTCATGCTCTATGAAGCCGATCTTAAATTTAGATTACTTTATTTTAAAAATTGCTGTCTGGTTTCTGATAGCTGGGTCAGCAGGCTGATTTAGTGATAGGATGTTAATGTAAATATATAAAGGATATACTGTGCTGATGTTAGCTTAGATGGTTACAAAAACACCAAAGGGGGTGTACAAGAAAAACAAACAAAGGCATAAAATATTCAAAACCTATTCATGACCTCCTTATGAAATATTCAGGAATATAAACATACAAGAAACAAATGAAATTAGAATAAAAACGGAAAGAAACTATAAACAATATTCAGAAAACTAACAGGAAAATTTGGTTTGCTACATGAGCATGACCTAATATTTCTTAAATAAAGTTTTAATTATAAATTAAAAGCTTTTGTTGCATGTCATTTTTAGGTTTTAAATTCACTTCATTTCTGTTTGTGGTTTGCAAATCATTTATATCAGGGGAGCAATTATCAGCTCTCATACCTCATCACTGACTGCATCCTCAGTTCGGTTGAGATGGCAGCGCTGCAGCTGTTCATCAGCACGGTTCATATATGGAAGATGACACTACAGAAACAGATGCCTGCCTTCTACACCTTACGCAGAGGGATGATGGGATCTGTGCCTGCCGCTGTCTCTCACCTTGAACATAGCAGCCTGCGGTTCTCCCAGTTCATAGAAAGGTGGTTTCCCAGTTGCCATTTCTATGATGGTGCAGCCCAGAGACCAGATGTCCGCTGGCTTGCCGTACCCCCGAGGACCCTTGTCTATGATTTCAGGAGCCATGTACTGTAGTGTGCCTAGACAAAAACAAAAATACACAATGAATACTAAAACAGACAGATATTTAGATTTTAGTAGGCGTCATACAAGTAAAATCATTTCGGAGATTTCCTGGAGTCTCTGCTGGTTTCCTGGCAACAGTTTCAAGCCAGGAAATAGTTTGGACCATAACCACCTGTAAAACAGCGAATTATCTTTTTTTTTAAAAAAATCAGTTGTACAGATTAAACAAACAAGACACACGTAAATTAATGATGAATTTAGAGTTGTTGATTTGCTCTCTTTGGAACCATTTCCAGTATTAATGCTAAGCTAAGCTAATGGACTCTTTGCTCCAGCTTCATATTTCGCGGACAGATACGAGAGTCATATCAATCTCCTCATTCGACTCTCCACAAGAAACCTGCAAACTGCTGAACTATTCCTTTAAAATCTGCAATCAGCCAGATTAGCTGATTCACCAGTTTCCAGTCTTAATGCTAAGCTAAGCTAAAGGCCTGTAGGCCCTGGCTTCATACTTCACTGGAGGATATGACAGTGGTATTGATGTCCTCATCCAACTCTTCACAAGAAAGCTGCAAAATGTTGGAACTATTCCTTCACGATGCAATCTGCAATCAGCCAAATTAGCTGATTCACCCTTTTCCAGTCTTTATGCTAAGCTAAGATAATGGCCTCTTGGCTCTAGCTTCATATTTCACAGGCAGACATGTGAGTGGTATTGATCTATTCGTCCGACTCTCCACAAGAAAGCTGCAAAATGTTGGAATTATTCCTTCAAGATGCAATCTGCAATCAACCAAATTAGCTGATTCACCCTTTTCCAGTCTTTATGCTAAGATAAGCTAAGCTAAGGGTCTCCTGGCTCCAGCTTCATATTTCACGGACAGATATGAAAGTGTTATCGACCTTCTCATCCAACTTTCCACAAGGAGGCTGTAAAATGTTGGAACTATTCTTTCAGGATGCAGTCTGCAATCAACCAGATTAGCTGATTCACAGTTTCCAGTCTTTATGCTAAGCTAAGCTAAATGTCTCTTGGCTCTGGCTTCATATTTCACGAACAGACACAAGAGTGGTATTGATCTCCTCGTCCAAATTGCCGCAGGAGAGATGCAAAATGCTGAAGTACTCCTTCAAAAAGTAATCTGCAATCAACCAGATTAGATGATTCACCCTTTTCCAGCCTTTATGCTAAGCTAAGCTAATAGCCTCTTGGCTCCAGCTTCATATTTCACATACAGATATGAGAGTGGCATCGATCCCCTCATCCAACTCTCCTCAAGAAAGTCGCAAAACGTTCAACTATTCCATCAAATTGCAATTTGCAATCAGCCAGATTAGCCGATTCACTCTTTTTCAGTCTTTGTGCTAAACTAAGCCAACTGGCTGCAGCTTCATATTAATCAGACACATAAATAAAAGTGGTAGCTTCTCATCTAGCGCTTGGCTAAAAAAGTAAACTAATGCTTTTTTCCAAAATGTCGAACTACTGCTTCAAGGTGTGAAGTCTTTTCCTCTTTGTCACCTGATATAAATAAGTAAATGAATAAATAACTGAGTAAACTACTGACTGGCAGGAAGAGCTGTGACTAATCATTTGCATTCAACGCTTTTATGTGAAAAACTAAAGATGCAGATGAACAAGCACTCCAGTCTGTCTATTAAACTAATATTTAACCGCACTTGAATGCATTTTAAAAGGTCACAAGTGACATCAAAAGGAAGAAACTTGTATAAATGCCAAAAATAGCTAATCTAGATAGTCTAATTATACATTTCCTCTGTCCTGAGGCGATGAAGTGAACAATCATGTTACAGGATTTTATCTGAACTCATGACCTGTGTGAGTAACAGCAAACAACCTCTCTGTATTGTCAAGTAATCACAGCTCAGTCCAAAGTAACATTTTCAGCTCCCCATTGAAAGGACTCTTTTGTTCTAATAATAACCTGCCGAGCTGTATGTGCTGCTTTTAGAAGCTCGTATACTGGGGTTAAAAACAGGCAGGGACACATTTATAGCAGAACTGGCCTATAAAACGGAGTAGCCCAGTTTCCTGAAAGAGCTCCACCACTCAGGGTGTCCTTGGCTGTTCCAATCAGCTGCCAAATGGTTTAATCCACGAGGTTAAACTGGGCTGTAATTGGCCGCCGCGGTGCCGACATCACACAGGCACAAACCTGCCCATTCTGACCGCAGACTCGAGCCAAACCCAGCAGCTCTGAATAGAAACATAGAGCTATTCTCAGTGATATCACTTACTGGCCAAGAAACTGAGGCTGGATTAAGGATCTGGTATGGTGACAAAGAAAAGTATAATCTGTATGGGGTTACCTCAGCGCTCAGCCCAATTAATGGCCCTTACTAAACAAAGTACCTGGTTGTTTCATGAAAACTGGGGACTTTTCAGGAGAAGCGAGCATTATTTAAGGATCTGTGTGAACAGGAAGCAGGGGATAATTTAGCCTGTCAGTCAGTGGGGTCAGAGCGTACCTGTGAAAGTCTCAGTGCAGGGGTTGATCCCAGCCAACCTCTTGGATGTGCCAAAATCTGATATCTTCAGGACGCCACTGTAGGTGTTGATGAGAACATTATCACCCTGCGGATTTAAAAAAAAAAAAACACTCATGAGAACAGATACACCCGTGTTCCCGCGCTCAAATTCCCTGGTTGCGATGGTATCGGGATAATGTGTGGTGCTTACAAATCCTTACAAAAGTGACAAACAGCAGGTTACAAAACACGGCTTGGGAGGAGGACGGGCGACACCCAGCCAAAACAAGGTGATTAACATTTATGTGTTGCTAATGGCGCTTATATGACCCCGTCATTAAATCAGGTTTCAAAAGTGGATGCTGACCCTAATGACTGTGTGATGGGAGTGTTATCAGCGTTGGTCTGTCATGGCTGAGATAAAACAGGGAGGGGATTTGACAGAAGAAAAAGGGAAGTCTGTGTCACTGTTATAGCCAAAGAGCTATAGAGAAAATGTGAATGTGAGTGCTTTTGGAACGCGATCACGCTAAAAATCTAACTTATTGTGCACAAAGAGTCACAAGAAACAAGTTTTCAAGAGTCAAACAAACCTTTTAACATGATTTACTGTATTTATGTCTGTGCATGTCTGCAGGGCTCATTAATGTCTTTAGGTGCATGCATATTTTTCTCTTTTTTGTTATTGTTGCACTTTCGTGTAACTATTTTGTTCTTCTGTGCACGTTTCCTGTTGCTGTATGCATCTTAAAATCAGCCTACTTGTAACAAAATGCGCTATAATTAAAACTCCTCTGATCTACAAACCCTTTTTCTTTAGTTTGTCTTAAATTGTCCTGATGTTTTTGCAGTGCACCTCTCTCAATCAAACAGCGTGGAGACTCTCCCGCTGGATTTCCTGTTGGCAAAGTCTAGGTTTTTAATAGGTGGTGCACTGTCTTCCTTATCTGCTCTGTCACTGCAGCTCTTGCTGCTCATGGTTTTTTTTCACCTATTCCAACAACATGCAAGTGTCAGGTCTGTCACCTCCCGTGCACCGGAGGATTTTCCCTTAATAAATGATTCACCAGAGTAGTTGTGACAGTCAGTGTAAACAGTTTTATGAGTGAAATTTGATGCAGTTCACCGCCACCATTATGTGGCAATCAATGCTGGTTGAAAGAAGCCACTAAAGGCAGCCTGGTTCAGCGTAAACGTGACAAAAAAACAAGCCTGCAACAAGCCAGTGATTTCCCACAGGTGATAAAAACCAGAGTATGAATTGCACGGTAACTTCTGCTCAGTCACCTTGATGTCTCTGTGCGCTATCTGGTTGTCGTGCAGGTATTTCAGTCCCTCCAGGATCTGCCGCGTGTAGAAGCCGATGGTGGATTCGTTGTTTTTCAGGGGGCCCCACTTGGACCTCAGCAGAGCGGACAGACTCCCTGGACACCAAAGGGACAAAATGGAATGACGATCAATACACTTAATCTGACACGAGATGAGCAGCACAGCTTTGATCAGTCGCCGAGTCAGTGAGTCTGTAGTAGTCTTCTTCTGCCTCGATAAACCCCAGAAGATGTTTGACTTGCCCTCAAAACCAAGAATATCAGCCACATGAGGTGAAGACAACCTCAAGTCAGGTAAGGACAAAGAATGAGGGAAAAAAACATTTGAAGGGTTATATCTGTATCTTTTCGATTCATTTAATTTTGAGCTCACTTGTGTGAATCAAACTCTTCTTATCTTTCATTCTTTCCTCTTTACAGGAACAGAACAACAGTTCTCACCTCCAGGCACCTGCTCCATGAAGATCTTAATGAAGCCGTTCTCGCTGATGGATCCGAGGTACTGGACGATGTTCTTGTGCTTCAAGTGCTTGTGAAGAGCGATCTCTTCATGGAGCGGCTGAGAGTACCTGTAATTAAAAAAAAAAAAAGCAATCAAATGAAACACTTTGGTGCAGATGCTCATGAAGATCGGATGACAATGAGATACTCTGAGTTGCAGAAAACAGGTTAGATACCGTGTGTAACCGAAGCTGGATGTTGTGCTGATACAACACTGGAGAACTTACTGAACTATTTATTCATCTTCTCTACACACAGAGGTTATTGCAGTTCTTTATCACCTTCTTTTTATTTTGAAGAGTTTAAATTAAAATCCTCTGTTAAGTAAGAAATTATTTATTTAATAATAAAGGTCCTAATTTTAGTTAATTACATCTTGACATCTTGAATTTGACTGTATTCTAAAATTGGGCATTTTCCAGTTAAGCATTTATAGTACACAGCTGTAGGTGAAAAGTATTGAAACTAAGCATAAAATAGCAACATGCACTCAGGGACACGAGAATCAGAGCCAGGTGAGCTGGCAACATAACTGAGCTTTTGTTTTTGTTGATCGCCTATTTTTTATCTTGAAAATAAAAATACATTTAAAAAAGTCCTGAAGTAACCCGATAATACACTGTGCATTATTCGATACAGAAATGGAGATTTATGGGGTGCCCTCGTAGCTCACCAGCTCACCTGGTTGAGCGTACAAAGGTTCAGGCCTTGCTGCAGCGGCCCAGGTTTTGATTCTCACCTGTTGCCCTTTGCTGCGTGTCACACCCCCCGTCTCTCTCCCTACATAGCTGTCACTGTTAAATAAAAAGATAATCCTTATGGCTAACGGAGATGTGTCTTTTACTTCAGGGGAGAATGATCCAGAAAAACAGCGAGGCTGAATTTTGATGACATGCCTACCAGTGATTTCAGCTCTCTGCGTGGAACACCCTCTCTCTCTCTCTCTGCCTGTTTTGAGATTTCAGTCCACTTCTGTATTATTCACCCAAATTCTCCACATTCTTCTCTGCTGAGCGCCCTGCTGACTTGCTGATGTGATTAGTGGAGCAAAGGGTGGCATCATCTCCTCTACAAGAGAGTCTACTACGAGGAGATGGGCATTCTGAGTAGAGACAGTGGTGGGAAGTCAAGGTGGAGGGTGGGAGTTCGCCTTCACAGCTCTCCACTAACCAGTCACTCGAGTGGATACCAGTCCACTGAACGCCAGAAAACCACCAGGGACTCTGCTGATCTGTGCTTCACACTCAGTTGGAGAGAAGCAGCACTTTTCTAAATGATGCTCAACAGAAGAGCTCAGAGACTTGTTTACATCCAGGCTGTAATTTAATGTTTGCACAGGATAATAAATAGAAGATTTGCAGGGATTGCTAAAAAAAAAAGTAAGTATGTCCCGAGGGGGTCTTCAATTTAAAAGAGTTTAACCTTCTCTGAGCTGAATGAGCTGAATCAATCTGATAATCAGATTACAAGATATCTTCTAAGTAAACATGACATTTTGGTTTGTTGTTGGCACTACAGTAATTATCAGTAGGTCACCAAAAATATTAAAGTCATCCTTAGGAGTCCGTGAATATTCGCATATAACAGGTGAGAGATTACAGGCAAAAACATACTTATTCAGGCACCGGTCAGTTATGAGATTTTGGGCTATTTTGTTGAAAAATGTCTTCTTTCAAACGAGTAGAAAGTCAACACCCATAACACACATTTAGGTTTTGTTTTACTACAACAAAAAGCATTAAATAATGTCTAATTTGCATATTTAAACATTCGACTTCAGAAACTTGTAATACAAAGTAATCAACTGGGGAAGTTCCCTAGTGAGATCCAACAGTTCCCCTAGTCCCAGGCTTAATGAGAATTCATTGTTCACGGGAAACAGTAACAACACCCATTCCCTGTCACAGAGCAGTTTGTTTATATATCATTCCTTCAGTCAAGATTTTATACCTAAAACATGATGAGAACGTATTTTTATGGCTGATGGGAGCGAGATAAAGAGATATCCAAAACTTCCTCTGTAAAAACAAAATGAAACCAGGCTTTATTCAATGTTCAGATTTCTGTTCTGTAAATGTATGCAGCTTAGTGCATTTTTAGTTAGACGCATATTTAAACGTAACATTTCAGGTAACTTGTAACATAACAAATATTTGTATGAGCGTAAATAATCAACCGGGGAAGTTTCATAGTGATACAGAACTTCCCCTGTGGAGTTTTTGACGACGTAGTGCTGTAGAAAAGTGTATTTACGGAGATTCCCCGTTTTGTTTGTACTGTGCATGCAAAAAAAGGACACACCTGTGCACACTGTGGAGCGTGAGGACGATGTGACACACATTTCTGCCACAGATTTCACTATTTAACAGTCAGTACAATTGCACTATTGGAGTTAGATGAAGAGTTACATGGTCTTTAAACGCTTAAACCACAAATATCTATACCAAATGACAGCTTCCTAATGGACAGACTGACCTCACTACTGTTAGGCCTGACTGCTAGTGAGCCTGTCCTGAGTGTTAAACCTTCAGTGACAAATAAAAGAGAACAGGGCGACTTTTTCCTCCGACTCTCACCTGCTGTCTCTCTCTGGTATTTCTTTGATGGCCAGTCGGACCTGGTTGCTGAGGTCTCGGCCTGCGTACACCACTCCGAATGTGCCTTTTCCCAGCACCACCCTCTCTCCGTGCTCATCGTACTCATAGTCGTACTGCGGAGAGAAAAGCACACAACAGATATTTAAATAAAAGTGATGCTTATTAAATGTGAAATCGGCCACCATAAAGACCTGATATGTTCAATTTTAGGGTTTTTGTGCATCAACAAATCTGTTGCAAATCTGAACATCAGCTTTCTTCTGTGTTTTTCTAAGTGTAGCGCTCTGCACTTTAACAGGTTTTTTTAAACATTCTTTAGAAGATTACTACTCTCTGGTTACATCCATCCATCCATTTTCCGTAACCGCTTATCCTCATCAGGGTTGCGGGGTGCTGGAGCCTATCCCAGCTGACAATCAGTACTTTTCTTTCCTAGTCATGTGATTAGAGTTTACAGGAAACACTTGCGTTTTCAGGACATGTTGTGTTGTAAAGAAAAAGTTAAAGCTCTGGTGATTTTAAGGCTGACAGATATAAAACTGACTCTGAGAGAAGTTAGACATTGTTAGACCTGTTAGACATTTGATCTGTGCCGCTCTGCTGAGTGCCGAGTCAAAACGGGTGCGTCAGAGTTTTGGGGTAATTAGCTTTTCTTTACCCGAGGCTCTGCTGGGAAGACACCTGCTGCTGCATTCACCTGAATGCAGCAGCAGGTGTCTGCTCTTTGCATACAAAAGTGTACATGCTAAATCCAGGCTTTATCCCAGCAGGTTCACTTTCCCTGGGTTTGCAGCTGGGTTTTGATCCAGTTATTAAAATGCAAATTGCGATGAACTGAATCAGCGAAGCTAGATGGAAAGAGTTCATACACGCTTGGAAGAGATATTTGCCAAAACACGTTATAAAACCAGAAGGAAATACACTGGAACTTGTCCAAGGCTAAGAAACTGTTGAAAGATTGTTTTGTGGTATTTCAAATCTTTGGATGGAAACACCACAATCACATTTCCTGCGACATTTAAAAAGCATGCACAGTGCACCGCAGACAGGATGTAACAAAACAATGTAACAAACAGGTAATTCAGTTCTCGGCACCCGGCATTGAAAAAGAGCCTCAGTACCGGAAAAATATAGAAAGTTTTTGCTGAATCTGTGTTGAGGGAAAATCCATTATTTATCAAGGGATTCCTTCATTTTAACAAAGGGATAATGCCCCTTAATTAATGGGTTTATTAAGTGAAATATATGGACATAAAGGTAGTGTAACTTTAGATTTTTGATTCACCATAAATCTACATAAAGACAACCCTAAAATACAGTATAAATAACCAACATTTAGATGGCTGAAGTCTAGTCTAGTCTAGTCTTCAGTCGTCTCACCTCTAAGGCGTCGGTGTCACATTCTCCTTCCTCTGGACCTTTCCAGGCTTCCTCTGTTATGCTGTTAACCAGATCGCAGAATCTGCCAAAGAAACAGTTTGATTAGTCCAAAATACAGATCATAGAAAGCATCTCCGCAGCTTCATTAGGGTCATTAGAAATAAACTGTCTGTATGTTTTTGGACAATTTGAATTGTTTTATCTCCCTTTCCTTATTTCACTGATTACCCGACTTTAACGAGTCCGACGCTCACTCGCTCTCATTCACTGTCTTTGTCGCTCAACCAGAGCTCTCTTTCTCTTTCAAACAATCGGACACAAAACAAATTAAACTTCTTTTTTTACAGTGTAAATTGTGAGTCAGACTCAGAAGCTGAGTACATGAAATAAACAAAGTCAGAAGACAACAGGTGGAGTTTCAGAGTTTAGATTAGTCTCAGTTTCAGACACATTTCAGGTTGACTGCGGAGGAGTTTGACCTAACTGAGTGTCTGATTGGCAGCCACAGCGTGACGTCGCTCAGCTTCTTCTTTGGCAGAAACACCTGCAGCCCTCACCACGGCGACCAAAACACATTACTGCCACTCAAATGAATGGAAAAACCCGGAAAAACCCACAGCACCGGATCATACCTGAATGCAGCCTAATTGTATCAGTATGGTCTTTACATAGTGCTCCTATTTTCAGATACAATGACAAAGCAGTGATTCTTATATTATAAATTAAAGCTGAAAGTCAGAACTTAAACATCTTTGTTTCATTTACTAAAAGCCAACACAACAATACAATCTCTTACCATCTTCACTCCTCACAATCTGTATCATATTTACATTCACAGAGTGAATCATAAACTTAAATCATACCGCTTATTGTTGTGAAATAATGCCGCACAGACATGTCAAATTAATCTGCGGTTAAACTGCATTACCACTCAACATGGATTGCACAATATGATCATGTTTCTGTGGATTCATACAAATGGAAACCAGCAGGAATAAATACATCAAAAGATCAAAAAGCGCATTTAAAAAGGATCAAGTGTATACAGAGCTAAGATCTGCACACACACTGGTACAGTCCTATTTTCATTTTGTTTAGAAAGGAGCCGTATAAATAAAGTTTATTATATTATTAATGCACCTGTTCGCAGGGCTCTTACAGCAAGAGTATAAATACTTCCCATATTTTCTCCATAATAAAAAAAGTGCAGGTACAGAGATAAGGCATTGCTCAGGTGGCTGATATATTTGATTATATTCAGAGTGAATCACCTTGGAGTCATATAAACACAGACAATTTGCACACGTTGTCTGTACATATGTTAATTAACTGATGATCTTATCCAGAATGAGGTCACAGTCTGTTTACACGTACACCTCCCACACAAATATATACATACAGTGACCTTTACAACTGCTGCTGCGCGCAAACTGTGAATTAGCACGTGGCCTCGTCATGCTGTCACACATGGCGTGTCTGCAGGTGCGCTTGTGCATGCACACATGCCAGTCATGCATATGCACAAACATAATCAGACAGAGTCTCTTCCTCTTTCTGTCACCTTTCGTCTACGCTTTCCTTCCTTCCTTCCCTTTCTTCTCACCTCTTCTCACCCTTCCGTTCGCACTGTCACTCCTTTCTCTCGGTACCAAAGGAGAGCAGCTTCATAACAACAGCAGGCATGACTCACTGACTCTCACACTCCACACATAATGGAACTCGAAGTGCTCGGGAGGCTCTGATGTGAGAGTCACAAGTCTGAACAGTCAGTGCTTCGCTGATGAACATGATGGCGCTGAAATGAAACAAGGTGTGTTCGATGCGACGGCAAAGTGCGAAATTTACCACCTGAGTACAGAGCTGACAAGAGTGCCTGAACTGAACAGAAGAGATACATTCGCTGCAGTGGGAGAGAGTTTACAATCTTTTTGGACTGATAGAAAATATGTGATAAAATATATCAGAAAAATCAGATGCTGGGTCAGAGATTACAGCTGAGGGTAAAAAATGTTTTCTTCTTTTTCTTGTAAGCGCTTGTTACAGCAGGTTGAGGTTAATCTTAGTGTTGGTGGTTCAATCTCAGGTGCTCTTGAGCAACACAATGAGCCACAAATTAATCAAACAAACACAGACAGAATGAGAACAGACCTTTTGCAGTGCATCTCTGTGCAGAAGTAGATCTGGAAGTCCTCTGCATTGTGAAGGACGTAGAGGAAGGCACTGCGCTCGTCAAACTTGGAAATGCTGAGGAGAAAAAAAAAAAGGCCATCATCAATGGAGCTCTAATACGATTCACTCCCGCAGCAGGTAAATAAAAGACAGATCTTCAATTTCAATCCACTGTATGTAGAGATATTAATGCATGTGTATGTTGACTGTGCACAGAAAAGGAAAAGAGCCTGCAGCAGTGGGAAGAGTCAATTTGTCAAGTTTTTCATTTAGTTTAGACTTTTTATATTTCCATAATAGATGATGAAGAGGTGAAATCTGACTGTACCCTACATTACACTGACATAAATTATATAAAAAAAATATTTAATGTATTTGTTTGTCTTTAATTTGACACATGGGGCAGTAACTGAAGATGAAAAACATAGTTGAAGGATATATGGATTAAAAACAGAGGCATGATTGTAAACTCAGAGATTAAACTCGGAGATTAAAATAAAATTTTAAAAATGTAGAAATCTGTTTGCATGTTGGCTGAGCAGCATTCATCGTAGTAAATTTAAAACACTTTAAGTCACTTTACTGCTTTTACAACACATCCAGACTAGATGCAGCCTATTCAAAAAACTCATTTTCAAACCACGCTCTGCAGAATGAATTCCCACAGAACGAACGAAGCCTTTCACTGGACTCATGACATCAACAGTCAAGTCTGTGCTATGAAATAAAAGACTTGTTTGTCACTGCCTGTGGGTGGCCTTCAAAAATCTAAACTCCAGCAGACGTGACGAAGGCAGGACGCACACAGACGTAACATCTCTCTGATACACACAGCGAGTTATGAGCATGAGCTGTTTGTTTCTCTGTGTCTGGAACAAACTCAAAACTTGTTTTGCAAATTGTCAAATTAAATGAGGCTGAATTCCTTCGATTCGACGGCTAAATGGAAACTTTTATGTGCCGGGATGAACACTTGTCCAACACTTGGCCAAGGCAAGAGCTGCTGAGCCAGACAACAAGCAACTGTATGTGTGGTCGTATTGTTGCTCGCATAGCTGCTATTGTGTCCTGCTGGCTGTCTGCAGGCTGAGTGGGCACAGAGAATGAGTCGTTCCCTAGCAACATGTGAGCACGGCCCTCCACTTCTCCCCGATCTGACACTGAATTCCTGTGAGGACCGTAGAAAAGGAGGCGCAGACATCATGAAAACTGTCTGCGGTGTTAATGGAGCACTCTGATACAGTCTGGAAGTGACAGAAGTGTAATAAATAATGAAATCTGCACGGTCTTATGTCATTTTCAGACACCTCTTCACATATTACATGTTAGGAACAAATGTGAATCCGCTATGTTAGATTTTTTTCTGGAGGTTTTCCATTTGTCCCTAATTTTAATATTAGCATATCTCTGATACATGATTATATTTATATCTTCGACAAACATGAACAATAAAAGAACAAAAACTTGAAATTACATTACGTACGTTACACATTCTAGTTTTTTGTCAGGCTTTTAGTTGGAGGGTTTGTAGCCATGCTAGCTGCTGGATGACGATGGTGATATTAGTCCATCATTTTAATCCAGACTCAAATATTTTAATAACTATTAGATAGATTGGCATAACATTTAATTGAAATAACTTTGCTGTTGCCAGAGTTGCTGCTCCCAAGTGAAGGAGCTCTCGGGTTCTTGTACTTGATTCAAGCGGCTGAAATGAGCTTTCTTGGCCAGCTGGCCAGGCTCAGTCTCAGAGTTAGGATGAGGATGAGCTCGGACATCCAGAGGGAGCTCGGAGAAGAGCTGCTGATGTTGCTCATTGGCTGCAGACTATCCTGTTGCTTTGTTTTGTTGTCCTAAGTCTGTTTAAGCTGCCTTATTGACTAGTTCTCTCATGAAACAGAGATTCTAATATTTAATCTTTTATGCCCACACACACCATTTGATTCAAACCTATCCCCCTCTGGAGACGGGTGTGAGGTCATTATTACATCAGACAGCAGACTGACCTGACACCTCGTACTGAAGTGGCGCTGAAGTTCCACTCGTGAATCCCCTTTGTCTGCAAGACAGAACGAAACAAGTGTTATTACAGCTTCCAGGAACACACCACACTGACTGGTTACGGCAGTAGTAGTATTACACAACATACGCTGATTGACATTACAGTAATAAAAAGGCATTAGTGGTTTTCATAGCCTATAAATGAAGTAGCTGTAGCTGATGTAGCAGGTTTAACAGGATCAGTTTATAGTGAGCAGCCACTTTAGCTCATGTGCCGCTGTGTAGGTGAGCATTAATGTACGACAATAATCAATGAGGACGCTAAGACGCTCCTGACAGGAAACAAGAGACCATTATCACAACACGGCATCTAACCACAGATAACAAAACAAGGAAACTAACAATCATCATCCATCTGTTAACGGCTGTTGGCAAACGCGATAAGCATCTTTGATTTAATTTAATTGTTTGTTTAACCATTTACATAATGCAAAGCATTTGTCTTGTTGCTATGGTTACTCCCACAGCATGACACAACTAACACAGTAATGGTGACAATGACATTTACTGTAACATGTGGTTTATTATATATATAAAGCCTCTTTTGTCACGTTGCCGCGTTCAATGCCATCGGAAATTTGACTGCCAGACACCGCCAAATCTAACACGCTGTACCTTTAAGAATTTCTGGTTTCTTCAGTTAAACAACCAAAATAGTCACAAAATATGACTATGTGTCTCTAAAACCGACCCTGTAATATTGGCACTGATTGAGTATCAATCAGACACATCCACAGAAGGTATTTCAGGAACAGACGGAGATGATGGATGTTTTTTTTTTTTGGATGACGGATGTTCCAAGTGTTTCATGTTAGTCGTAAACCACAGAACAGTCTGACAGAACTGAACACACAGTAATTCAAAGAAAAACTGTTGGACGATATAAATGGCAGACACCCACCTTGTCGTCAGGAGCAACATGCCAGATAGACACGGTGTTGTCATCCACGTCTTTGTTTATGGACAAATATGAAGGCTGGTACACTTTAGTGGGCTCTAATATCAACACCTGCAGAAGGGATAAATGTGTTAATTTAAACTTGACGTATCGAGCCTGAGCTGCATCATTTGGGGTTCATCGGTTCTCCTCCTGGAGTCACTTACGGGAAATCTGACAGAGGAGACGTCTTTTTTGGTGGCCTCCACCAGAAAGTCCATCCAGAAGTCCACCAGTTCCTGCTTGGGGGCTGGCTGCTCCATGCCAGGTTTCTTAAACTGTTGGTAGATCAAGATGGTCTCCACCAGCGAGCGCAGATACCTGAAACCAACCAGAAAGAGTAAAAGAATAAACACCGGTGTGCTTTGAAAAAGGTCAGAATACACATTTTTTATTGATCCAAATGTAACCAAATCTGTCAACGGAAAAACAACTTACATTACAAACAAAATAACTTCCTGGCAGATCGTTTGCATCTGTATTATATTGTTTTAAACCCATGAGCATAGATCAAGAGAGATCACAGAAACAAACAATACCATACGATAGTGTTTCCATGCTGGGGCTCATTTTTCTTTGTGACATTAATGAAAACTTAAAGAGTTTTCACAGCACCAACACAAATAAAGAACAGCAGGGTCTTAAGCACTGCAAAAAAACAAGCTGCAGATGGTTTACTGTGCTCCTCCACATGTTGTCAGTAAAAGATATAAAGACTGAAAGTATGCAATGCAGAAAATTTACTCCTCCAATGTGAAAGGATTTTTACATTTTTTTGTCTTATTTTGTCATTACAGTACAGCAATACCAGGACATAAAGTAACTAACAGTCCATCATGGAGGGAATTTGGTTGGAAGATGAAAATGAGGAAAAATAAAAATACATGTTGGAGGGAGGCAGGTTCTGTGTTTACATTTTTACTTTATATACAAGGAAACAGCAAAGAAAACAAAGACAGCTTCCTGGTTGAAGCCAGCAGAACAGGACGGAGAGATGCGGTTAAAACTGTCTTTACCGCAGAGAAAATCACAACGAGATTGCAGCTAAAAAAAGACAGGTTTACTGAAAGACGGTCACCATTAATACAGGCAGTACTCTCTATGATTTTAATTATTTCTACTATTTTTATTCTTATTGTAGTTCTTCCTGTGTCTGTGTGGGTTCTCTCCATGTACTGCGGCTGCAAAAATACACGCAATGCACTTAATAGGTTAAACTGGTGACTCTAAATTGCATGTAGGAGTGTGAATGGTTGTTTGTCTCTAGGTGTCAGCTCTGGGATGAACTGGTGACTTGTCCGGAGTGTATCTCGTCTCTCGCTATATGAGATGTGTTGCTCATGTTTAGATTTCATTAAAAATTCTCATTAAGAAAGAGGGAGAATTATTTCATGACAGTGTTCGGAGAGGACATGATTGCATGCTGGTGTAACTATAAGCGTCTCATCTTGTGTGCTCTTGTGTATGTGTGCTTTGCCATTTTATTTATTTATTAGTTAGTTATTGGCTGTGGTTAAATAAGAATATATTTTATTGACACAAAAAAACAACAAACATGTAGAAATCTGCTTGGTAACATTTAGAAAATGTCATCAGAGCTGAAGGTAAATATATCAGCCTTTCCACTCACTAATCTCTGCACCATTTTGAGGTTAAACTGCCTGTTTCTACTTATATCTCCTGTCAAGGAAATTATCTGCAGCTCCTCATAAAATGTCCTGACACTTGACTATTACATTCATCAAATCCATGTAAAGACAGACAAGTTGTTCTAATGCGCAAAGCGAGTTCCTCGTGATATTCTCCGTTCTCCAATGCGAAATAAACCAAATGAGTGTACAATGACCACAGATAACCACTGCAGCTTCAAGGTAAATCAGAGCACACGGCTGGTTATGGATGTGGTCTGAAATGTGTTTTACGTCACGCAGTCAGCAGTGTATCCGTGTTCTTACCAGATGGGGGCTTTGAGCTTGAAGAGTTTCTCAGAGGCCTGGATGACCCTGGTGTTGTCGCAGGCCAGGATGCTGGCGCCCAGGAAGAAGCCAACATCCCAGTAGCTCTGCAGCTTGTCCAGGCTGCCTTTTTTCCCCAACAGACTGCTCAGCTTCACTCCTGGAAAACAATAAAGAGTTTTTACCTCCCAAACTGAGATGATTTGAAGCAAACAAGACAGCCCAGGAGACACAAGATGTACATACTCTTCTTGGATATGTCACAAGTTGCAGCACAGAGATCTAGCTTTGTGATTTGCCAGTGTAATGTAATTGTGATAATGTTCTTGGCTTCTGCTGAGAGAAGCTGTTGCTCCAAATGGAGCATCCTGCCTACGAACAACACCATTTGGAGAGGCAGGTGGGGGTTGCAGGGATAAGT
Organism: Protonibea diacanthus; assembly: GCA_028641955.1. Taxonomy (NCBI): domain Eukaryota; kingdom Metazoa; phylum Chordata; class Actinopteri; family Sciaenidae; genus Protonibea; species Protonibea diacanthus. The sequence goes on from CM053992.1 coordinate 15,721,528, forward strand.
GCCGGGGTAAGCGGGGTCTATAGGAACCGAGGGTGGGCCTAATTTAAGCAGCTGCAGGCTGATTCCCAGGACTTCTTGGTCTATTTCCCACATTCCTGAGCTCATCCGTGCGTCAGATTCCAGGGGAAAAGAGCTTCACAGCACGTTTAATTGCAAAAGAGGAGGAAATGTCGCAATATATAATCTGATTTTTCTTTATTAAAGTAACTCCAATGGATCAGATGTGTAACATCACTACAGCATTTGCTCGTAGTGATGAATCCACTGAGCTTCATCACCAAACTCTGCGGTTCCCGTCAGCTCTACGTAGCTTAACAACTTCTTTCAGCTCATTGTTTACCCTCACTGCTCTCATTGCATCGTTTTCAACGGCCATTTTCAGGGAAAAAGCTCTAAAAAAGCAATTCTATGCTACTTTTCCGAGCATCAAACGGCACACAGACACAGTCGATGACTAGCTAGTGAACGCTGTGGAGCTATTAGCTACTTACGAGCCAGATATTTCCCCCGTGACTTGAGAACAACATTAGTATGTTATGATAAATCAAAGTTGAAATGGCGGACCTGTTAGGAAACTTCTGCCTCTTTACACACCCAGCAGCCGCAGAGCAACATTATCATTGATTTAGTGATGTGCATATATTCACTCTCCTTTTTTTTCAACAAATATCTGGCTCTTTAGCTGCTAAATGCTCCAGTAGTACTGTTTTTGCTGAGAACAGCTGCCTGCTGCTGCAAATACAGATGATGAGAGAGCAAGAGGAGTGACGTCATGATCCCTTAAACCAAAACAATCAGCTAAAAGACCCTAAAATATAAGCTTTCCTTTGGGCCAGAGAGAGGATAGCTATAGCGTCCACTCACCCACTTTGCGAAGCTCGAAAGATGTGTCAAACTGGTGTCCGGCCGCCAGGAGTAGAACAGCGTAGTTGATGCCAGAGTGAAGTGTTGGCTCTGACTCAAACCCCTTTTTAAACCTGAGAGGAGAAGAAAACGCGACACCAATAAACATCAAAAGAAAATGCGTCATTTCGCATCCCCTGAAAACAACCAACGGCTTCGCAGGGCTCCCCCGGCTTCCTGAGACACTTCAAGTTAGAAAAAAAAACAAAAAAAAACAATTACAGCCATATTGAGTTGGGACCACAAAATGTCGAACTGCAACTGTGAGTACCCTCACAAAACAAGAAATTTCATTTACTTAATGAGCAATCTGTTGTGCTGAGGGAACGGGTGTGAATGTTATTAGGGGCCTCTGCCAAGTTGTGACATGGAAGTGAAAATAATAGCCAGATGGGAGCTCGAAAATGCAAGCAGCATATTCAATCGACAGAGTTATGAGGTCTTTAGAGTTATTTCTAGATGAAGGCAATCAGCAGCCTTGTGTTATTATTATCGCTCTGTCATTGAAGCAACAGCTGTCAGTTATGGCTATCAAATAAAACTTCAGAACAGCCTTAAATGGTTAATGGACTGCACTTATATGAAGCTTTGTAGCCTTCTGTCCACTCAAAGCACTTTACACTACATGTCACATGTCATCCACCCATTCACTCACACACACACACACACACTTAATTGCCGACAGCACAACCATCAGGAGCATTTTGCGGGTCAGTATCTTGTCCAAGCATACTTTGGCATGCAGACTCAAGGAGCCAGCCACAAGGTGCTGGAAAACCTCCACATTCCTCTCACTCTTTGCTGACTCATTAGCACCAAGCAGATCCTGCAGGTTTTTCAGCAGCTTACTTGCACGCTGTGAACACCCAGCTCCATCGTCTAAAGGTCTTTACAAGGTTTAGATCCGGACTGAACACAGATTGAATGCTGGGATATTTTGAGACATGACATCTTATCCTGTGAGCAGATTCTGAATGAAAAGGGACTGAAATGAAATAAAATTGTTCATCACTGATTCTCTTTCATAGTCACTTAGATTAATACGACATTATTTAACTTTTCTACCATAAACTAACAGATCTTAATTAATTCTGATGCTACACTGACTTGTAATCAGGTGAGTGGTGTCTATGATTCTCACTTTGAACTCTGGGTTGGGAGAAGTGTGTAAAGTTTCTTTTGGTGAAACTGATGGACAGAAAACTTTACTTGTTGCTAAATGAATTAACCACTAAGCTATTTAGCTCAGTCTGTGCTGCCCAGACTGGGAACCCAAAGCATCAGGGGAGTGTTTGTATTTACGCCGCTAACAAAAAAGATTTCGACCGGCTGGGAGGTTTTCAGGCTGATGGGGAGGAGAGCTGTTGACGTGAGAGAAGGGGAGCTGGGCAAGTGGGCAATGTAATGGAGGATGATGGAGGAAGCTAAGATGAGGAAAGCTGGCCGAGCAAGAAGCTGCTGGACAAGACTAAATCTGGGACTGACTTTTATTTTAGTTGTTGGTGAGAGCTTGGTGAAATAAAAGTCTGACAGACAGACGCCGAGCTGGGCTTCTTGCTGTTGGATTAGTAAGTAATATTAGCTGGCTGTCATGTCTTGCAAAGCAAAGCGACTCAAAATCAAATTCAGTCTATTGAAATCACAATAGATGGCTGCAACCTTTGCCATGTTACGAGACCCCGGGTTCATTTTACTGAAGTGAAAAAGCTCACAACCCTATAGTCACATTCTATAGTTGTGTGAAAACCTTAAATTAGAGCTTTTTGGTTCCCCTGAAAAAGTAAAGTAATTTGACCGTTTTGTGTTATGCCTGTTTAAATTGTCTGCCAAATAGAACACAACTGGAACACACAACTTAACTTTTAAGTAATTATTCTAGTAGTGGTGCATTAGGCATAAATGTTCATAAATTCCCATCTATCTTTAACAAAAAGGGATGAAAGCTAAAAGAGGGAAATGTTTCACACACCCTTATATTAACCATTAACAATACAGCTTGATTGGCAGCATTGCCTTTTTTTTTTTTTTTTTTTTTTCATGTCATTTCCACTCTTGAATCTTGGTTTTGTAATTCTCACCCCCTCCCCCGCTATTTTTAGCTGACAGGACTGGAAACTGGCGGTGGAAGAAGTATTCACATCCTTCAAATAAACTCAGTGATACCACGCTGCTCAAATACTTCACCGCAAGTCAAGCTCCTGCATTCAAAACCTCACTGAAGTACAATCAGCTAAATTTAAAGTATGAAATCTAAAATGTTTACTATTATATCTCGTGTTTTGGGGGTAATATTACTGCTGCATTAATGTGTGTGATGCATTTTAATGCTGTATATGTTTAAAGCTGAGCATATTAAACAACTCTTGGGTAGTTTAATGTTCATCACTGGATCTATAAGATCACCATTTTAGCATTGCTGTCCTGTGAGAATTATATAGCTCTAAAAAGTTTGATGAGTTCAGAAAAACAGCCTGTTTTTAGCTTTGTGCCGATGCATTTTCCAGCTTATACAGGAAGGTTTTTAAAGAGTTTATTTATCTCAAGGAGTAGGAGAATTTCCTCAGCCAATGAAGGAACACTTCCTTCAGTTTATCAGAAAGTTTGGAGATACACTTTACAGGAAGGATATAAAAAAACTGTTATCTGCAAAGTAACTAGTGACTAAAGCTGGGAGTATAAAGTTGCATAAAATGGAAAAACTGCACTAAAGTACATTGAATTGTTGTTGAGTAATTGTACTTAGTCAAATTCCTCCCCTGGGAACGTCTGCACGCTTTTGCACGTTTGCTTTCAGGCGTAACAAGTCGTGTGGTCTTAGCTGCTTCTTTTGCATGTCACAGCTGTAACAAACTGTCATTTGCAGGCTTGTGGCACGCCTGTTTCCTTGAATGAGACTTCTAATTCTCCTCACAGACAAAAAGGTTGTACCTGCACGATAACAGCTATTAAGAAGCCCTTTGTTCAGGGCACCATTTACGGCCGCGGCGCCACGATGCACAGAGTCACCGTATAAAGGCATCCATCTTCCATCATGCCCTTCGAAACATTTCTTCTAACAATATTTATATGTGACTCAGTGTCTGGAGGAACTAACTGTTTGTCTGAACACAAATATCACACACACACACACACACACACACACACACACACACTCTGACATCCTGCCTGGCTCTCTCACCAGAGCGCGCCGCTGTCTCTGCTCTCCGTGTCAGTGAAATGAGACTCCAGGAACATGTCCTTATAGATCCGTCCCACCAGGCAGTAGATGTCCGAGGCTACCTGCTCATCGCCTTTCACCAGAGGCAGCATGATGTCCAGAGCCTTCTGTCTGTCGCCCGGCAGGTTCCTCCTTCACTCACAAACAAACACACAAAAAAAAGGCACATGCAAAGTCAGAAAGGAGGTCGATTTTTAAATCTTCCCATAGAAACACAGAAAAGGCTAATCAGCTTCGAGTTAATATCTATGGAGGCCCGTGTCAGTGAAAAACTGTGGGTATTTCTGACTATTAACACTTAGTAAGTGTTAAAATATCACACACCATCTTTAGCTATTCAAAAGGGCACTCCACCAATACTAATATTGTATTAGTCATGTGGAGTTCCCCGTCTGTGAAAATAGTTGTATAGAGTCTTCTGGGGCTCTGGAGGGAGCCGAAAACATCCTATTGTTTTTATGACAGCTGGCCTATACTTAACACTCAAGATATCTTGACCACTGCTAAATCTATTTTACACGTTTCCTTTTTTGATTCTGTCTTTTGCAAGTCCCACAAACTTATGAAAGTGCAGTACTCTGAATTCTCTAGAGATGATAGAACAATAAAAGAATTCACATTTGTCACGTAAGCACTCCTTTTCGTTGCTTTCTGTTTTTTGGACAGTCGCACAATAACTGGAGGAGTTTCCACCAGACTCCAGATCATGAAGGGAGTAACGGGTGGCACGCCTCATCCCATTCAACAACAATGGGAGTTATAAAACAATAGAAAGCCCAACAATAAACCACCAAACCGATCCTACTTCCAACCACTTGATATGTCTTCATCTTTGTCAAAAGGTTGCTTGTGACTGAGAGCATTGAATGCATTCCTCTTTCTGATATCGTTCTCAGTCATCCGGGTCATCTTCCCTCAAGAAGGGTTAAATCCGGGGCAATCTGGGACTTGGCTGTAGATCCGTGAAGACGTTTCATCTCTCATCCAAGAGGCTTCTTCAGTTCTGACTGACTGGTGGGGAGATCTCTCTCTCTCACTCCTAAAATACTGCTGGCCTCACGCAGAATCAGAGATATCGTCTTTTTTATTCCACACATTCTCATCAAAATGTGGCACCTCTATTCCCCACAGTGCAACTTCACCACCAACAGCAGATTCAGGCATGTAGCACCTAATGTAGCCTTGAGCCCAAGTGGCAACCTCTGTGGTTGCGAAGTGAAGCCAACGTAGAAGTGGCAAAAACTGCAGTTCCTCAAACGTCCACTTGAGTCAGTCTCCATAAGTCCCTATGTTAAAATGTCCAACTTCACAGCCGGAATAAACGTTTACAGCCTGGTACAAAAACAGTTTTGGTCTCTATAGCTAAGTTCCTCGTTCATGACAACTGTACTGAGGGTAGAAGTCACCTGTTCAATTATATTAAGGCTTCAAGTTATGAAGAATTAAGACCGTGGCCACTTGACAGGTTGGTGCTGTTACAGATGGGCTGCTTGAGCACCCAGGCGTCATTCACGTCTGCCAACATGGCAGTGGCCAGAGCTACATATTTTGAGCTTCAAAATGTGACGTCACGCATCTGCCGTCCATCCTCTGTACTGTCAGTGGACCTGATCAACACTAGAACCACGTTATCAGATTTTATGCAGCGTCCTCCCTCGGGAGACACAAAAAGCTTTATTTTTGTCAACAAGAAAAGAACTGTCTCTAAAGCTGAAACATTAAAATGCTGCTTGTAAGCATAAAGAATACAATTTGTATAACCTGATAAGTTGTATACAGTGTATGTGGTGTGCAGTAAAGCTTCTAGAGAGCATAAAATAATCACTGGTGTGAACAGAGTGACTCGAAATTATCAACACAACTGTGCGTGTGGAGGATGTGTGCGAGCACATACAGTAATTATGTGTATATTTGTGTGTGTTTGTAGATTGTAGCTAGGGAACAGCTGCACAGCCATTGTTGTGGGACAGTGACACGAGGCACAGAGCAGACCAGACTTAAATTACTGATGGTTACTTGGTTCATTTAAAGAAACCACCACTTTTTAATTTCCCTTCAAACTGTACTACAGCGGCCCATTCAAGTGCCGAAGGTTCTGCTGCAACTGAACAGGAAGGAAATAACACAGGCTCTATAGTGTAATGAGTAACCCATTCAAAAACAACACAAAGAGAAGAGAGAGCCTCACACTTGGAAATTAACTGTGCCCCGTGTTGATTAATTAGATTACATGCCTGTCCGTGAAAGCTTTTATATTTCCTGTTCTGGCCAGTCCACATCAGAAAAAAAGAGAGGAATATTAAAATGAATGCTTCATCAGACAAAACACAAGAAAACAGAAGTACAGCCGGACATGTTTAACCGAGCGGCACACAGTCCTGTCCACACACTTCCATCATATATGGAGGACTTGTTGCACAACTAAAGAATATAAATCGACAGAAAATCCACATGACTGGACAGATTATTTAAATCACAGGTTTCATCTGAATTTCAGTGCAGAAGCAACGAAGTGAGCTGCATGATGCTCCCTCATTAACGGACATGATGTATTAATCAGTTAGGATAAAGAGACCATTAATTAAGATCACTCTTGCATCTGGAGATTTTCGTCATGTGTAACATATGGCGGACTAATATTAATAAATATATTCAAGAAAAAAAAAATAGTTTCCTCATTTTTATGGTAATGTATGCAGCTAAGTGCTTCAGAGGCTCTGCTCCACGGTCAGTTCTCATCTTGTGTTACTGACTGTGTGAAAACACAGACTTAATAAAGAACCAAGTGATGCCGTGGAGTTAAGTCTCACACAGGCACAATGTGTGAGAGTGAAAAGAAGGGAAAAAAAAAAATCCTGATAAACACAACTAAGTTCCTCTCCAGGCCGCGGAGGTTAAATAAAACATATGAGCTGACAGCTATTGCCATGGAGACTGTCCAGAGGGAAGAGCGCTCAGGGAGACAAGACCTCCTATCTCCTCATGCATCTCTGTATTTCTGTCTTTCTTCTCTCCGGAGAAGCTGATTGGTATTTGGATGGAGGAGATTCTCCGCTCGCTCCTGTCAGGCTCCCAGCAGCGAGCCCCCGAGCAGCTATCACATGTGTGATGCTGCCCTGCTGCATACAAGAGGCTGAAGCCAATTAGTCCACACGCACGCACTTAAACCTGGCAGATTCATTTAGAATCAGAGCACCCACTTCAGACCAATCATGGAGTGTTCGTTAGGCCTGAATATTGATAGTTGGTGCTGCTGTGGAAGAACTCTGTGAAAGAGTAATGATGTAGACACCTCAAACATAAAAGAGAGATTGTTCCACTTTATCACCATATTGTCCAACCTCTTACAACCTTCAGTGTTTGACAGGCACGCCTTTTTTTGGAGCCTGCAGTATAATATCTGTAATTTTGTATTCAGGCTTTAATACGGTTATTTTCACTGGTTAAATGTCAAAGAAATTACATGTTTTATTTCAGTAAAGACAGCTGTTTGAGTCTTGGAGGATACTAGCAGAGGACCACATGGATAAAATTCTCCCTGAGATAACACCATTAGATTTCACCATGGCAACAGAGGTTATTATTGGGGCATCTAAGTGGGTTGGAGGTGTAGAGGCTTCAGGGAGGACCACCCTCCCAATATTATATAATAATACTGCAATACTACCTCATACATCATATGTATATATATGAATACAGGCACTGGTATTCAGAGATGTGGAAATTCATTCATCACTAGATGATGAAATATTTCTATCTTGATGAGAGCGGTTGCTTCCAATGATCCAGTGACTGTGTCCCCATCTACACGAGGGGTTTGATGAGTATTAAAATGATGTGAATCAGATGCTATGACTGTCACAGTCACCAGATCTGGCATTTACCTGAAGAAGAAACATTAAAGAATATATACCATGGTATAAATTTGGCCACGTTAGATAAGTATGTATATGTATATAAAACTGCAATCTAACCATCAAATATTAATCATATCAGAGCTGGACAAAATGAAGATGACACCAGCATGACATAACGGTCACATGTAACAGCTTGCAGTGACTCATCCTACTTTGTTGAACAGGTTAACCGTACACAAAGAGCTCCTGTTCTGTTCGAAACCTGAGGGATCTCAAACTCACGACGGAGGCGGCGTCTTACGTCACTACCACTTATCGCATGAATTCGTCTTATAAGATGGCTCGGCGCGCTGCCTTGAGCTCCCGAACATAATATTACATCCTGGTAATGGGCCAGACAGTAAGAGCGAACACACGGGCATCTCGACACCCTGCAGAAACATTTTCCAATCGTTTGCCAAATAAAAGAACAGCACGCTTTATTGCTGTTTGAGGCAGTCGCGCCACGAAAACCGCAGGAAGTTTACAAGAAAGGCAGCTGGTGAGAAACAGGCAGTCAGAACCTCTCTGTGTCGTACATCTGTCTTTTTCCTGAGCAGAGGAGATGAACACATGCTACCAATAATATAAACGCCGCTTGGAAACTCTTAAGGTGAATTCGCTGCCGTTTGTTTCACTGCTGCTTATGAAAAAACAGACTCAGGAAGACAAAAAACAAATATCATGATACTTTCACTGAACATCTCAATGATAAAGAAAACATGGAAATAAAAGACGAGGTGGTGATGGAGACTTTCAGTTTTTCAGATACCTCACAGTCCATCAGTGTCCTCGTGCAAAGACCACTATAAGGGAACGCTGCATATCAAATGTTCTCAGTTGGCCAGCTGTCAACAGGTCATGCCACAATTGAGTTTGAATGTGTGTATCGCTGTGTCATGCATCTTACCGATTCAGTGCAAAGGCGTAGTGGAACTTCACATGTGGATGAGCGACGGGGTCAAACGTCGGGAGCTTCTCCAGAGTCTCCACCAGCTTCACGACGGACTCATAATCCTAGACGATATAAGTAAGGAACACATGGATGAGCTCCTGTTGCACGTGGTTGCTGCTGAACATCTCTGCACCAACGTCCTCCAAACATACACCTCTAACTCATCAAGGTGTTGAACTGTTCTGAAGCCAGCGGGAGAGCCTCTGATGTGCCCCCTTTTATTCATCCTGTCTGAGACTCGACTGTCTGCTAAACACCGAAAGCACTTCAATAATTGAAGGGCCCCTTCATCACATTTCTGTTGCTCATACTTGCCCATACAGTCACAATACTGATAGCATGTTGAATAATTCAGCACATCCTCAATGCTTGTTGTTCTAATAAATCATTCATGAGCTGAACGCCGCCTGTGGTGAGTGGGAGGATCTGGACGGCGGATGCCATCACAATGTGGAGACTAAAGAGCCAAAAGAGCGGCAGATTTAAGACGGGCAGAGCAAAGGCTTCGCCTAGAGCTCTCTACGGGCGATCTGCGACTGGTCTCCTGTTTGCCGCTCGTAAAGGGACACCGCTAACGGATTGATGCTGAGGCAGTCACCTCTCTTTAACTTGTACAGTAGGTTGGTACAGTGGCTTCCTCTGTCAAGGTCAGAGACATGAGCGGCACACACACACACAGATCATTTGCACTTAGTATGCAATTTGTTTGAACTTAAGAGGCGTCAGTGGTTTAGCTGAATTTTTGATACACCTTCAGAGTTTAAACTTTTTGGGATGTTGTGCTGAAAGCGTTTGTATGTCATGTTCTCAGGGTGTGATATCAGGGTTATGACGAGCTTTGGATGTGACTGGTTCAGTTTTTCCATGCTGACTAAACACATTTGTCATTTGAGATTTGAGATGTTATTATTGGCTTCTCAAAGTCTGGTAAAGATATCAAATGTTGCTTTACAGAGCTGAAAGTTTCTATAGAATCATCTTAGTAATTCTTCAACAACTAAAAGCTTTAATGAGATGATTTATTCCTTTTTTGAAGTTTGAGAAAGTAATTACCAGATTAATGAATAATGAAAATAATTGTTAGATGTGAATTATTAACAAGGACTCATTGTTTTATTTGAATAGATGTGCATGTTTTCCTCTAGTCAGTTCGTGAGGGTTCGAACTTGCAACCTTTCTGCTGCTGTCAAACTGTCCAACAATCTGTGGAGCAGACCAAGAGTTTAAGCATTTGAGCAAGTCTCTGTGGTCGCTTTATGGCAGAGAAGAAAAAGGGGAGCTTTTTCTAATCAGAGTAATTTGATTAAAACTGTTGTTTCTGGCAAATGCACATGTTAAACTGTGTAAAATCCAATTCCAATGTGCCAGCTCTCTTCAGTAAAACACCAGGACGCAACAAAGCACCAACATTATCACTGCTATCCAACCAGCAGCTACAAATTATCCAATTATCCTAAAGCAACACACTTAATTTGACAACAGTATGTGAATGTTTAGAGAACCTGCGCGGAGCAGGTGTACCTGGATGTCTCTGTATGTCAGCAGCAGGTTGATGACGATGTCGACTGAAAGGCACTCCACGTTGTCCAGCCGCTGCTGGATGCGGCTCAGCTCGGCGGCCAGCTCCATGCCGGTGTACAACTCCCGAGCCTTACGGATCTCGTTCAGAATCGTCTCACGGAAATACTGGCTGTGAAATCAGAGAGAGAGGAGCTTGGCTTAAAGGTGTGAGGTGATACATTTACTGTAGAAACCACCCAGTTTGCATTATTTACAGCTGGTACGCAGCATGTAATTATAAACCTTTCTCTGACTCGACATATTTTTATATTCCAGATGGAACGGGATGATGTTTCCGCCGGCCAACATTTATTATTTTGTCACTTCCATATAAAAAATCCAATCAACATCAGATTTATCAGATTGTTTTTGGTGGTTTAGTATCATTAAATCTCCCTGAAGGATAATTCTGTCAAGTTTTAATTCGTTTCCTACCAATCATTCTCTCGTGAAATGAACTATTTCCTAAATGTTGTTTAAATAATGCCACGCACTTTCAGTGAAGAAGGTAATTTGAAATGATAACTGTATTAAATCTAACTCTATTTTCTGCTTCATTTCATAGATTATGATTTTGACTAACGGGGGCAGGGAACTTCAGATAACTTTAGATATTAGTTTTGATAGATTTTATGGAGGAAAACCTCTTTGACGTTCATGAATACACATAAAATGATGACTAGAAATCCTTTTTTACAGCCAGTTATGAGTGTTTTGATGCAACCTCGCGAAAGGCCATTTGCTGTATCTTTATTCATAACTCCACATGGCTTTTATTACACTTACTTACTGACATTTTCTGTTGAGCTGTTGTGGATGGATTCAGGTGCACTCACTTCCAACTTATGACTGGATATTTAACCCCTGAAACCTGGCACTGAGTGATCAGTGGTTGATCATAGTTAATTTCAGTCATAGGTGGTTGTTTTGACTACTTACTTATGTATTCTTTAGACTAAGAACAAGTTTCCATGTTTGGGCTACATTTTTTGGCAGAGTTCTTGCGCTGATGATCAGAGCTGCAAACTTTTCAATCCAGAGTGTGCCATAAAGGTCAGGGTCATCGCTGTTTTTAGAAAGTTCAGCAGCCAAATTACCATTCAACGCATTTACAGATGTACAAGTGTGGCTGATCACCACATGCCGACCTCAGATATTATAGCCTAAATCAGGAGACCAAACCTAGACAGGATATCAGCTCCAGGGTGACATGATTCGCAAGCCTAATTGAACATAACAAGTCTTAATTGCACTAAATGTTGTATTTTTCTGAACATTTCTATTGGTCATAGATATGAACATATATGAAAGGTGTGTGTTTGATGTTGGAGAGCATGTGTGTGCGCCTCTATCAACTAAACCCACACAAACTGTGTGTTTGAGCTCTGGGATAAAAGCCTGATGTTCAGATTTTGTCCTGTAAAGTTCGCATATTCATTCATCCATCCATTTTCTTCCACTTATCCGAGGTCAGGTCGAGTGGCAGCAGGTTTCACACATCCCTCTCCAAAGCAACACATTACCAGCTCCTCCTGGAGGATCCCGATGTGTTACCAGGTTAGATGGACCATATAGTCCCTCCAGCATGGTCTGGATCTGCCCCGGTGTCTCCTCCTAACATATATAATTAGCCTATTTGGCTACATTTATAAATGCCCCCCCTCGATGGCTGCACGGTGCTGTTGTTGCTCCATTGCATGTGTCCTCTTTTCACACTGTGACGTTATCAGTTATGAATTTGTTTTTCACTGCGTGAGAAAAAGTATGTGCAGCATGAAAAGAGTCAATAGAGTCTCACAGTCAATGTGTGAGAGTTGGCAGCCCTGCCGATGATCATCTGCTGCAGATTGTTGTCCCCTCCCCACCCGTCGGTTCTGAATTTGATTTAGGTTAAAGGTTAAATACCAAATAACTACTACTGTCATTCACACTAGTCACAATTGTTAAAAACTCAGTCAGGATTCATATACAGAAGGTCATTCGCTTGGCTGAAGTCTAAACAATAACCATGCTACAATAACCACATACTTATTATTTAATAAATCTGTTCCATGTGAGTTGGCTGACTAAAAATTAAATGTGTTTGTTGTATCAGTACCAAAACTCACACAAAAACTTTCAAAACTTCCACTTGTTGATGATCATCTGCAGATTATTGTCACTCCCCATCCTTGTCTAGCGGCAACCTCCATGGCTGTGAAGTAAAACTAAGGTGAAGTGCCCAAAAACTGCAGTTCCTCAAACGTCCACTTGAGGCTGGCTGCAAAATGAGTCAGTCTCCATAAGCCCCCATGTTCACAGCAGAAATAAACATGTTTACAGCCTGGTACAAAAACAGTTTTTGTCTCTATAGCTAATTTCCCCGTTCATGACAACTGTACTGACCATCATGTTGTGATGAGTCAAGACAACAACATTACATAAAGAACATTATCAGCTGATAGCACAGGTCTCTGTACCGTAAGGCAGAGTACATTCATCTTTACTTGGCAGCTTATTAAAAATAGCTGTTATAAATAGTCATGCTCCTTCGCACAATGTGCAGAATGTATTCTAGTCAGATACCAGTGATGGCTGAGCTAGATACTCTCTGTGCTGTGCTGTGCTGTGCTGTGCTGTGCTCACTGGTTAAAACAAAAGCTTCATCAGAGTACACGTTTTTCTTTTCTGCCTGTAAAAACCTGAGTCACTATTCCTGGAGCTGAGCAAGAACGAACTGGCTGCTGATTCGCCTATTGGCAGGAAAGCCTAAAATTTTACCCCAGCAACTGAGACAGTGATAAATGTTTTTTTTTTTTTTTTTAAATTTAAGTAGATCACCACGCAAGTCAAAGGTGAGAAATGCACGACGTACAAATAATTACAGTAAGTAAAAATAGGAAGAAAGGCCCGTTATGTGCTGCTCGAACATGAACACCTGTGTGTTAAATTTAACTCCACAGGAACTTGAAGAAATCACACCATAACAGCTTCTTCCTCATCTACCTCAGCTTCAATCAATAAAACCATCAGTGAAACAATGTTTTCCCGTATCACCTTTGCTTTATGATAACCTGTAGAAGGAAACATTTTGGGCATTCCACACGTACGACGAGAGCTGTTCAGAGGAACTTCTTGTTAGCAGGAACAGATTTGTTTTTTTTTGCTTCCTCATCCTCCAACAGTTTGGGTAACAATGGGCAATAACCTTTTAACCCTATTCATCTCTACACAGCAGAAACGTAGCACTTTTAGACTTTTTGGCATTTGTTTTACCGTGTACACTCTTAAAGGCCATAAGAATGAATAATTTCTTAACAATAGCATGTAAAATTGTGACACAGAGAGAAAAAAAATAGATTTATTAGCTTGATAATGTAATGGAGATATATGCTGTGCCTCAAGTCTCAAGTCTTCGAGTACACTTACTGGAAACGACGATTGCAACATGATACCGCTTTTTTTTGCAACTGTGCAACTGTGTTATCAATTTAACTGTTTCTGCAGTTTCATGGTTGGTAGAGCAGCGCTGAACTCAAGAACTTTGTTTAGCATGCCGTTTAGCCCTGCGTTCATGCTCCCTTTTTGCACGAGCAGCATGTGTGCAGGGGGACGTAATGATGATTTCTAAACATCAATTCTAATGAATGAAATGCATTAAAAAAAAAAAACAGATGAAATACAGCATGTGCAACATGTTACATGTGCCGCTGTCAGCACTTTAATATACTTACTGGGAGTTGGCCTGTGACACTTTGAGCAGCTGGATGAAGCGGTCCAGCAGCGGCATGCAGATGGGCCCCAGCAGCATCTCGAAGCTGGGCTGCATCAGCTCGGTCAGGCCCTTCATCAGGCTGCTTTCACAGCAGTACACCTTGTTGTGGGGCGTCACCATATACGGGATGAAGGTGTAGTTGGCTGAGCATGTCTGTTGGTTCAAGAGAGACAGTTTTGGAAAACAGCTATCAGTGTTTTTAAGCATGAGAGGACTCCTTTTTGCTGGACACTGTGGGTTTGCTGTGAACGAGACGTTTCAGCCAAACGTGGGTGCATCATCTTGACTGGAAAAGGATAAAACTTTTAATGAATTGTATCTGTGTTTTATTGACACTGCAGAGTGAAATATTGCCTTCTATATGGAGGAAGCAGATTGCCTGGAGGAAGTCTGAGCCGTTTCCCCTCTTTGAGACTGTTTCAGGTAATGACATGAGGCTTAGGCTCTGATCCGTCTACACAGACAATGGTGCTTTCATGTGCCGTTGTCTTCACTGAACCAGTCTAAACAGGCAGCAGCCAGGAGGAGACATGTGCATCGGTGATGACAGCCCCATTAGGAGCTGCCTTCTCACAACCACAAACACTTAGAGCAGTGCACTTTCCCCTTCATGCAGCCTGGCGCTCATGAGAATTGAGCAGTCTATCTGCTCACCTTGTACAAAGCTCTACCCTATTATTTGCTGCAGCTGTAGCATTCAGTAGTCATTTCATTTTCATGTCTGTTCCAGTTTCAGCTGCAGCTGCGGCAAGTGTTCCTCTTTATTTACTTAGCTCTAATTCTACGCATGTGTGTTTTGTCTGGACGTGGATTTCTTTGTTCTGTATCTGTGTTTGTTTAAACTTTTAACAGTATTCTGCAGCAGAGGTCGAGGTGCTCCTGTTGCGGTGGCCTGCCACTGCTGAATAAACAAAAGGAAACACGTGCATGTGGTGTTTACAGACAGCACAGAGAGAAAAGGAGAGAGAGACAGGAGAGAGAGAGAGGCAGGCAATCCACTACTGACATCCTCAAGAAGCAGCCGAAGTCTTTTCAAGGAGAGCTATTCCCAGAATGTCAGATGTGTGGTGAAGCACAACATGAGAGCGTCTGAAGGCGGTTGGGCTGTTACCCAGCTGCATCCTGACGGCTTTAATATTCTATCATGGTTTCAGCTTTTCAGCAGCCTCTTTGAGAGACACACTGCTGTCACTGCCAAGAGAACAAAAAAAAAAAAGGAAGTGAAAGGAAGGTGCGGTGTTGAAGCAATAAGATAACTACTTCCTCCTGTGCAACAGCGGTTCATGACATCACCGGCTGCTGCAGCAGCGGTGCATGCCTTTCAAAAATAAACCTGTGACCCTTGTTTCTGCTAGGTGGAACCAGACAGGTTGCAAAATCCCGATGCTATATTTAGCTCCCGTCATGGTATGATTCACGCCGTTAGGGTGATCACATGACAGCCGCGCCATGTGTAGAGTTAACCTCCGCTTGTCTCTTACAGGTAACAGACTTCTCAGCTAAAAGTGAAACACATGTGACAGCGCCGGCTCACGGGTGTTTGGTGAATGTGACTGAGAATGAGTCAGTTATTCAGAGAGTGAGTCATCTGGGTTGGTAGCCTCGCCGATGGTCCATCTGTCGATTTCGCAGGATAGCACTGGAGCTGCATGCCCACTCATTCACCTTCACAGACACACACACACACACACACACACAAACTTGACCACATCTTGATGCTAGCACTTAATTTATGTGACTACTCAAACAGTCATTAATCTATTCAGGAAGTAATCATGACTAATAACCGCCCATCGCCTCCTCCGCCCAGGTCTCAAGCTCTCTTAAGAGTTTGTACCTGTGAGCTGATTTGAACTAAGTCAGTGAATTCACACCAACACAGACAAAGCAATGTGCATGTAATTACAGTCGTTGGACGTACACCAACAGAGGCTAATTGCCTGGATTTCCAGCATCATGGTTTGTAGTTAAATGCACTTAGTTAAATACAATTAACAACACATGCTTTTGTAACAGCCGGATAACCCGATACTTGCGTAACCTGCAGATTGTTTTAATACATTTAATGGCAGGAATTCTATTCATCAGCACAGAAGAGTGCTGTGGTTAAAGGGCAACTGACTGTCGACTGAGAAACCATAACTACATGCAGGCATAGGCAGGCCTTCGAGTGATGCTGTGGTAATTTTAAAGACTTTACTCGGTCAACACAAACACGAGAGCAACATTGTGAGAAAAGCACCAAAAAGTTTATTTATCTGCTCTAACCAAGCTGCGACCTGAGCGGCTGTGAAATAAAGCCAAGGCAGAAGTGCCAAAAACTACAGTTCCTCAAACGTCCACTTGAGGCTGGCTACAGAACGAGTCAGTCGCCATAAGTCCCCATGTTAAAATGTCCAATGTTTACAGCCTGGTACAAAAAAACAGTACTGTACTGGGGGTGAACTCACCTGTTTAAATTATATTAATGCTTAAAGTTATGCAGAATTAACATCGTGGCCTCAACAGGTGGCTTTGTTTGAGCAGCCAGGCTTCATCCAGCTCACCTCAGCTCCACGTGTCTTTGCCCATTTTTGACCTGGCCTGGAGCCAGCGAGCTTCACTACAGCTTTTCAGAAACCTATGAGTAGTTTTCTGTAGTATTATACAGTCTATGACTCTAACATAAAGTGCATCATTAACTACTATAATCTATATATTCTCTGGGTTAATTATCAAGTCTGAGTGAATACAGCAGCCTAAAGTGTCACGCTTTGGCTTGTGGCTTGCTTGCAGGAGGCTCATGTTACTACATACAGTAGGGGGGTTTGCAATTGGTTGACAGTTTCCTTCTGCGGATGATATTCAAACTGAAACCGAAATGCTTCGATAAGGATGAAAACTAATTAAATCTGATCTAAATGTTTTTTTTAAATGAGTAAACTGTGCTGGCACTGGGCTAGTTAAAAGCACGTGCGCCAGTGCAAAGGGCAATTAAGAGCACTAACATAAGCAAGCAAGAGAGAGTGCGAAGACAGCGAGTGCATATGAGGACGATCAGTGAGCTCACACTCTCATACTGTGAGTGATAATCAGCTCTCCCCACACAGCACAGTCGGTGTCAGAGATCGGTACGTTTCATGCAGCACAGGGCCGCTTCTTTCCACTTAGGAGAGCTCTGCCTTTCATCTTACTCCTGAATATGGACTCCTGGACAACAAGCAGCCTAACACTAATGCTTCTGTCTTAATCATACTTTGTTTGCACTTAATTTATCTGTTTATCTGTTAGACGATTAACAGATTGGTTTTAGTGAGCAATTAAATGTATTTATCAAGCAAAACAGATTCTTAAATAAGAGGATCTGCAGCTTTTCTCTGTACAGACACATACAGTAAGGCGTGAGTCAGTAAAGAGCAGGATTTCCATCCCCTTATTTGAATGTTGCACTGTTTGCAAGTAAAATTTTCAAATGCTCGTGCCTTTTTATGCAGATCGTGCTCATGCAGTCTCTGCAACTCATGAAACAGCTGTCACATGAAAGAAAAAAAAAAAAACACCTTCACAATGCAAGAGAAGACATTTTACATTTTCTGTGAAACCAAACATTCATTGAAGCTTTTAAACAAAGAAGGGAGAAAACCTTTTTAACACTAAGTAGAGAAACATAAGGTGTTAGACACTGTGCTCCCTGCATCGCTGCAGAAAAGCATATTCTTTGCACCACATAATATGTGTGATGTCTGAGCAATGGCTGAGTAATGTGTGAAAGGCAAAGGCGAGGGACAGAAAAAAAAGAAGAAGAAGATTGCTTTTTATACTTACAGTGTTCTTCTGGCAAATTATCTCCTGAAAGATGAGAAGAGAAAAACACATTTAGAGATTTTAGAGAACATTTTCTCCTGAGGGCAATTTTGTTTTGGGTGCTGTGTTACTGAATACAAAATCAAAATAATAAAACAAAATTCAATGCATCATATCCGAGAGAGTAACGTGTTATTGAGAGGGCTGCTTGAGGAATATATGACGGATGTTTCATGGCTAAACGTGCCACTGTAAAAAGAAGAAATGCACCAATAGAGTAAAAAAGTATTAGCTGACGTGAAAAATATGGATTTCAAAATAAAAAGAAGGTTTCACAAATGTTTTATGATAAGATACATTCAATTTAAGCCTTTATTTACAATGAAAACTCCACAGAGCATGATTTACATTACGCAATGTTAACATACTTTTATAAAAACTTGCTTCACTTCCTCAGTGTGCTTCAAATGAAGCGCCAAATGTTGAATCATCCATTTTCGAGGAAATCAGGATGTGGTTTTGTGTCTGGCATTTTCTGTAACTTCACGAGACACAATCCTACAATCATGCCCGCTTCATGAAGCGATTAGTTCGGTGCGGAGAGTTGTGAAAGCAGGATGGGTTTGAACTTCTCTCTTAAAGTCACAAAACCACTTCACTACATGGACCTTCATGCATAGAGTGCAACACCACGATTGCCTTTGGTAAAAGAAAGTGTGCCCTTGCCTTGTTGTGTACAAGAGATGTACAAACTACTCTGACGCACACTGAGACCTTCGTGTTGCACAAGTCAAATATACTGCAACTGAAGGTATGAGTCTAATATATCAACTGTGTTTGCAGGCTTTGACTTGTCTTCAGACCTAGATAATCATCCAACTTCAGAGCAGTCTCAGTTTTACACTTTCTAACTCTGCGATAAATAACATTGCCAGTTTTAAAATAGCATAATACACACAGACACAGACACAGACACACACACTACATACATCTCTTAACCAGAGACAAAAATGATTTTATCGCTTTTCATCTGATGACACGCTGACATTTACAAATATTTAACGGTGTAAGGCATTACTAATATATGCTGCTCACTGAGGAATACAAGGCAGTAATGGGTCATTGCATAACATCAATATGACATTACTTTGAGTGTGCTATATAAGTACTATAATGATCTTTAGCGTGTGCTATAATATGAATAAATAATAATACAGCTGCAAAGAAGCATGTATCCAAAGTATTTCAAATGGCAGATGAAGGTCAAGGTTTATTTCATTCGTGAATAAACTGGACGTGCTTGTGCTTTTATTCTGCATGACCAGTCTGGGTACACAGAGTACAAAACGGATCGTCAGAGTTCTTGGTGTAGCGCTCCAGTATTTGAAGAAAACTTCTACGACGCTAACACAGCCCCCTCTTTGAAACAATTAAGCTGCCTGATAGAGATCAGAGGAAACCACCAGAGAGAAGTGGTCTTTTCATGCAGGGCGAGATGCAGTTCAGCCGACAACTGAGTCAGGCGGGCGGGCACCACGGCAGACCACAGGAAGAGAAAACTCTTATTAGGCAGTAGCTTACATTAAAGACAGGAAAGATTGCCATCTAAAACATTTTTTACAACTTAAAAAGGCAGAAATAATAGCACAGAGGATGCCAATTAGCTTTTTAAGTCATGACTCTGGAGACACTCAACTCTCCTGACAGGCTGTACAGTACGATACTGTACGTCGGCTATACAGTGTGGTCGCTGGCTCAGGATCCCTGTCGCCATAAAAGTCCTCTCACTACACAAACAACCTACAATGAAGGCTTCAGTGTTCCTCCGCTGCAAGTCGCCTACAGCAGGAGTTTTTAAACGTGTTAAGGTCGGGCCTCAGACTGTGTGAACTACGTCTTGTCTGCTGCACAGGATCTATAAGAATCACACTGTTGTCATGTGCTGACTCAGCCAAAATGTGCCAGATAGATTTTGGATTGCAGCCCATTAAGGTAACAGTCTGACATTCATGTTTGAACACAGCTTTGTCACTTTGTCACTGCAGATTGCTAAAATACAGCAGTGATTCAACACTTATCGGTATGAACTCTCATCCTCTGGAGGATCTTTCCTGGTAAAAATGTCTTCATAGTTTCATGGAAATTATGAAATAATAAATAAAAAAAATAGCACCACCACCATGGATGAATCACTACAAAGCATGCCTCAACCATGGGATGCACTAAATTTATCATTATAGTAATAGAAAATGGTGTTATCTGTATGTCTGTGGTAAAGTAAGTATATATATAAATACTTAAAGCACTTTAAGTGGTCGGAAGACTAGAAAGACACTATATAAGTACAGTCCTTTTACCATTTACTATCTTGTAGATAAAAAAAAATAATACAAAATGTTATATTAAATATATAATTATTAAATCTGCAACTACATCTGATGTAAAAGGTTAAAATGTACCATGGACACACTGACTGACAGAACTGGAGACAACAAAATAAAATAAATAAATAAAGATGCAGTGGATTACCACTTATATGAACCTACCTCCCATCATATTATTGCACCAAATTACATTTCCGTCAATCCCCAGCCCCACCACGCCTCCTCCTAAATATAGCCTATAATCACCACCCTTGTGAACCTCAGTGACCGTTTGGTTCACGTGTTTTAAGTGATGAGGACAGATTGTCCCGGTTTGTGTTCATCACGACAGCTTACCTGCAAGGACTGAAGGGAGTCGGAGTTAGTGTCGCAGTACAGGATGATGTTGTTGGCCATGCTGAAGCTCTCTCTGACTCCCAGGTGGTAGAAGAGCGACGGCTGGCGAAAGGCATCCGTCATCTCCACAACAGCTATGTCTGACGGTGAGAGGTACAGATGTCATGTTAGGTGTCAGCGTAACCCTCTGAGCGAAGATCAGTCATAACAAAATGAACATTTATCTGGTATAAATCTGCATAATTATATATACAGGTGGTGTGATTACAGTGGAAAGTTGATTAAATATGAATTGGACCGTTCGTCCACACCAAACTGGGAAAATCACCTCATTATAAACCTCTTTGTGTATGAGGTCATTGTCAGGCTGGAACAGGAAAACCCTTTCCCAAGCTGTTGGCACAAATTTGAAAGCACACTCACTGTATGTTGTAGATTTTCCAACAATGGGACGAGGGGTTTTGTTTAAACCATGAAAAACAGCCCAAGATCAAAAGAATGTGGCCGTGCACTGTAGCGTATATAGTACTCATATAGTATATTAGTATGATACTATCCCAGAATCTAGTTTTATGTTCTCTTCTGATGTGACCCCATGCATCATATTAAACGTAGATGTCAGTGCTGTAACTGCTGATGTCTGGTTTTCATTAAAGCAAACATGGACTGCTCTTTATTGTTCTGGGACACAGACGCAGCTCTGAGGTCAAAAGGTTAACGGACCGATACAAAAACACATCGTGTGTGTCAGTATTACAAACTGTAGATTGTCCACAGCAGCTTTTATGGCAGTCTCTACACGATAATGAGTCTGTTAGCAGCTATAGATTCTCATGTCAGAGAGACAAGTGGAGCTAAATCAGAAGTGCACTCTTGAAAAAAACAGACGTTTCCACAGATGGAGGTGGTTTGACTCACCTTTTCAACTCCATCAATGAATACAAATACACTCAATACCACACTGACTCCAGCTGGACTCCAGCATATCATCTGGATCAATAGATCAGCTGGAGTAAATATTACCAAATGTCACTCAAGCCAGCGGGGACTACGGCTTCTGGTAAATGGGTGGAGAGTTCCCAGCCTTGGACCAGGAGCCCTGTGCTTATACTAGCATAACAGACTGCTGTGTAACCAAAGAGCTCATTCATAGAGGTGTGCTTTTGAACTGAATCACAATATACAATCCAAATACCATATGACCCTGCCAACAGCCTAACATCTCTTAATTCCTGCATTTGAAGTACATTATGATGGGTATGTGGCATTAGAAATGCTTACGAAGGTGTAGAATAAGCATGGCAGTGGTATGAGGCTCCACGCATGAGGTGGGGCAGTACACGCTGTTCCTGACGCCGCCTCACATCACTGATAACAACAAAAACAAATGAGCCCGGTGGCTGCGTTCCAGAAATGACAGAGGAGCTCAGAGAATCGTGGAGATAACGCCGCATCCTGGTTAGCTCATCTCTTTCCCACCGCCCACCTCTCTCTCTGTCTGTGTCAACAAACACATTACACGCAGCTTAAGAGCAGAGAATCTTTGATCCAGCCCAATGAATCATTTACCTCTAATGGGTCATTTCAAGTAAGCGTCCATTAGAGTTTGTGGATTACTACGGGAGGAAAAGCACTGAAATATTCAGTCAGTGGGATTTAAACAAGCTACAAGCGAGGTTGCTCCATTCGAACCAAATGCTGATGGTGGAACAATCTCTGTTTGCCTCTGTGTAGTGGTCATGGGTGGTTTTGACCTTGAGATTCAGTTTATCATCAATTTATTGTCTATTTTATACAGACAGACACATTTAAGACTGACTTAAGTAAAAAAACAAGAAGAAATGTTTTGACCAGACTAAAATGAAATAAATAAGTCAATGTCAAGCATGCCTAGCGTAGCTATATATTATATATAGCTATATATATATATATATACACACACATTACTGTATATTTAGTTATCAGGCCCGTGCTGAAAGGTTTCAAACTGTCAAAGGGCTTACTCATAGAGATGTAACCACAGAAAATAATCACATTCAGCTCAGCGCAGAGTTTTACTGTATCTTTTTCTGCCATCTGAGGCAGAACACTCTGATAATCTCACCGTACGCTACCTCCCCAGCACCAAATGACAGACAAAGTTACCAACTATCTGGTGAACATGTGGGGCATGTAGCAGATAAGAAGACAGATATGACCCTCAGGAGTTAGCGGGGACTAAAACAAACCTTAAAGAAAAGTCTATGTTTGTCAGATGGACAAATGAATGCTGGATATGTAAGTTGATGACAATTTCAATGCACAGTTAACACCAAACGTATCAATGCAGTGGTTTTATGGCTGCTCGCCAACGCAACACTGCAGAGAGAAGCCTACGAGAGGCCAGCTGGTTGTAGCGGTGGAGAACTTTTGTCAGTGATGAAGGGCCGTGAAGCTCCTCGCACTCGCCATCAGCACATGCAAATTCAACCAAGAGGCAGGTACTTGTTGCTGGCCTCAGAGCTTCTCATCATCAACCCCTTCCTCCACACAAGCTTTGAAAAAAAAAAAAAAAAAACACAGCCTCACATTTTCATTACAGCCAAGTAGGCCGGGGACAGGTCATAAGGGATTTTAAGCTCCGCAGCTCTGTGCGGTGATGCAGAGTATCAAGAGGGCTCTATTCTCCGGATGAGCAGCGAGCATCTTCACATTAGGATGCCTGCTCTGTGATTGAGTGCAAGTTGGGTTTCACTTTCTGACGTCGAAGACGGAGAGGGAAAGTACACTTTAATCCTCACTCACTGACCTCTTCTTCACAACCACTTGTTACTTCCATATCTATGACGCATTTCTATTAATGATACCCTCGCAATCATGCACAACATTCAGACCCACTGAGTGACATTGCCTGGGACATTAAGAGTTCACCAGTACCAGTACTGACTGGCTTGTATTATCAAAATTCTGACGTTAAAGCAACATTGTGTAACTCTTCTTTCTAAAATAACAGATTTTAAATCATGCGACACAAACTATTTTACTGATTTTGGTGAAAGTGGATCATATTTCATGGAGAAAATGTTTCTGGTTTTCCCTCTGATGTCCTCTGACTGCTTTACAGACTTTCCTGATGGACAGTGAAGTAAACTGCTGCCAACTGTAGTTGCTGTTAGCTAATGTTAGCTCAGTTTGTTAGCCGGGCTGCCCGGATTGTGAGCTCAGAGAAAGGGGGGGTGTTTAGTGTTTGTACCACAGGCGTTTTGGACCACCGGGAAGAAGAAGAGGTTTTCAGGGGCGCAGGGAAATGCTGACAGGAAGCAAAGCTGGTGTCATGTCAGAACTGGAGCTGGGCAAGCGGGCAATGTAATCGTGCTCAGCAGCCTCTATGCCGTCAGACAAGAGCAAATCTGGGACAGACTTTTAGTCGTTGGTGAGAACTTGGTGAAAGAAAAGCTGGACAGACTGCCGTTGAACTAGTAAGTAAAGCAGGCTGCTGTGTCTTGTGTTGTTGACCTTGCTTGATGTTTGGCTGTTAACAAAGTTGTGGACTCACTAGTTTTTGATCATAAGTAATGTCATCAGCACAACAACAGTTCACAACTGGGTTGCTAAATCACAAAAATACCAATGTCTATGCAGTGTTACTTTCAGTACAGAAATATTTTCTACAAATGTAATCTCACTGCAAACCTTAACAATCCTGAGCATACATGGAAAACAGGCTGTTTAGCTTCTTCAGTGCTCTTTATGCACACAAGGTGCAACTGAATGTCAACATCCAGACAGCGCAGGTTGGCTGATGAATAAAATATGAGCTTGTCTCATTTCTCTGCTAGCAGGAGACCCCATCAATATTACATCTCAACGAGACTTAAATGCAAACAGGCCATTAAAAGTCAACAGTGGAGCACACAGCTGTGTTTTCTGACAGTCGTGTTTTTGAAATGCAGCGTCGACTTGGGTGGGGAAATTTTTGCATTGCTCTGCTCGGAAACCTCACCTGCTTCACGGGGCTACATCTGAGCCAAGGAAAATGTTTGCTGTCATGGGGCAAGGCTAATATAGGTGAAGAAGGAACGCAGCTGACTCTGTGTACTAATAAAAAAAAAAAAAAGGGCGAGACACAAGTGAGTCTTGTTCTGTTCAGAGATTGAGGGCAGCAGTCTGTTCTCAAGAGTGCTTTGTACTCACAACAAAGCCCCCGAGAGCTGACACTTGACTAGAGACGTATGATGTTATCACTGTGGAGAATTTCAGGCTACATGCACACGTGCGGAACAATAATATTATAAAACCAGGAGAACAGCATGTCCCAGCCATACAGAACCACATTCATCTTTCATTTCCTCGACAGATTTATGAATTTGAAACATATTAACAGCTGTCTGTGCACAAACACAGGGAGTTACTGTAAAGCTGCAGAGCTAAGATTGTTAGTAACTGATTAGAAATTATTTTGATAGAAAATGAATTAAAGTTTACGCTAGCGGAACGACTCGATGGATGACAATGTAAGTCATCCACTTCAGTCCAGTCTGAGATGTGCAGACATTCATGTTCCCCAGAGGATAAGCACTTATTGAATCGTCAGGCCTCTTTTCTCTGTTTTATATCACTGTAAAGTCAATATTTTTGTACATTCTGCATCGCTGATCTCACAAAATAAAGAATTAGAATAAGATTTGAATCATTTGAAAACTGAATTTGAATCAATAACGAAAATAACTGCAGTCAAACCTGCATCTCTTTATAGAACATCCATTCTCCATGACTGCTCATCCTGATCCAGGAACCCTGCTGTGAGGCGACAATGCTAACCACTGCAGCACTGAACAAACATTGTCTGTGACCTGAATTGCATTCGTATGTACTGTGCACATAATCCTAAACGATCATTTGACTATATGACTAAAACCAAAAAGAGGAAATGCTTCACGCTTGATTCAACAGCAGAGCATCTGAACAGTTCTGGAGAGCAGTCAGATGTCGTGATTGCTTACCAATGCAAAAGCACAGCCGAGCGCATGCCAATGTAACAGCAGATCTGCCAACATAGTGTTGACAGAAGGCGGCGTAAAAGCCAGTAGCAGAGTAACTTGAGTCATCCAGTCACCCTTTTAACAGGCACAGCTACCTGATCACATGAGCTCACCTCAGCTGTTCTTGTAGTCACTGAAAATTGTAGTAAACCCACCGGGGAGAGATATGACAAATCTGAAATAAACTAGACCAAAACGTGCATAATGACGCCCTGATAAACCTGCTACACCTCCTACGGATGGACCTGCTACTGTTGACCAAAACTAAATTGATTCCCTCGCCTACTGCTCAAAGCAGAGGAGGAAAAATAAGTCAATACTCTCACACACTGTTTGGTTTTTAGCTGTGCTCATGCTGAAGGTTCCTCTAGCCCAGCGGTGCCTCTGAGGGGGGAGAGGAAGGGAGGAGAGAGAGGAAGGGAGGCGAAGGGTGATGAGCAGCTCGGAGAGTGGTATGGATCCTTCTCCAACCTTGCCTCCACCAGTTACATGGTCTTTTAGGGAACAGGGGTGAGGGCAGGTCTGCTCAATATTATAATCTCAGCAGGATCTAAATGGCACTGGAGACTGTTGGAGTGCATATGGATTATTTCAGAAACTCAGAGTGTCTTTTGTTTTTGTCTCCTGCGCTTGGAGGCAAATGTAGAGCATACATTTGGACACAAAGAAATCTATTTTAATGAGTGTGGGCTGTGGAGCAATGTAAAAAAAAAAAAACATCTCAACAGCCTTCAGCTATAAACAACACTGAGACTGTGTGTCTATACATCCCTGAATTCTCATTAATCTGCAGATCTGAGAATGGCAACCTTGGCAACAAATATCTGTGATCAAATATTATAAACTCAAGGTTCACCCAAGTTCACTGGATTTTTTTTTTTTTTTACGACCTTACATCACACAGCCTCCTTCAGCTGCAGCTTATGTTACATGAGGACACCTGAGTAAGCTCCGGTCATCAAAGAAGGCCCTGAGATACAGATGAAAACTGAGCAAAAAAAAGCTAAAAAGAATCGTGAGTTTAGAAAACTATGTTACAAAAATAGCAGACAATGTCTCCCACAGATATAATAGATAAAAATAGTTGCTCAGGTGTCCTATGATGAAGCTAAAGACTATGAGTTGTGGTCACAAACCCCAGAAAAAGACTCAAGAGTGAACCTTTAGTTTAAAATACTTTATCACAGATGTACCCAAAGCAATTCCAAGGGTACCAATGAATTGATTCAATCCCCAATTTGGGCAAAATACTAAATCCCAGATTGCTACTGATTTTAGCTAATGACTTTTTGACTTAAAACAGTCAGCCGATAATCATAAATGTTCCCGATTGATTTTCTGTTGATACAATAATCAAAGATATGACTGGAATTTCAACCCAGCATTTAAAACAAAGACATGAATGAAATCAAATCTACTGTACACATGTCAAAAACCATCACTGATATTCAAACTTTGATTTTTTTTGGTAAAAACAAGAACAAAAACTGCTGATTTCATGTTTAAAATTTCAGATGCATTAGGGATAAAGGACTTATTGTAAATATTCTTATGTAGCCAGAGGGTCAGAATAAGTACCTGCATATCTGAATATCTGAGTTACTTTGACAGTGAACCGTTATTAAACCAAGCATATTTAATATAATCTGTTTCAACTGCAGGGCACGGGAAGGATAAAATGTTTGCATGTGTAGCTATGTGCCATTACTTTGGCCTATAACATTTCATATTTGTGAGAATGTCACTGCACTGCGATGCTAAGAGCACTACAGTTACTGCACTTGTTTACACTAGTTACTCATAGACAAGCTGCAAAGGCTTGTGATTTTATCGTGCTCGACTCTGAGTAGGCAGAAACAGGACAGGTACAGTAGGTAAATAAAGCACTTGTTACAATCAATTACATAACAGCTACACATAATAAGTTGTAACCATGGAGACTCAGCGAGGCTGAGTGAAACCCTCAGTGTGCTGCTGTTGAGGTTTTTCCTCTTATCGCTCATGGAGAAAGAAGGAACGAGGTTTGTGTTATTGGAGCGGAGTGCAGTTGGAGGGTTTCCCTGGACCTTGTCCCACACCAAGGACAGAAAGACACAGTGGAATTACTGTCTCCAAGCTCCACTGGAAACCATTTCCCACCCTCAAGAAGACTTTTTCCTGCCCCTAAAAAGGGAACCTTGGAGAGTATAATGTCCAAAATCTCTGCCAAATTTCCAGGAACGGCAGAAGATGTGTTCCTGTGTTGTGGCAGCTGCGCAATGATTATCTTTTGTAGTCGTGCCACAGATGACGCTTCACTGCTGTCAGGTTGACGTGCAGGAGAGCAGAGCTGCAAATTTGAGACCAGACACTTGGACGTTCCCTGTGGATTTTCTTGTAAACAAATAGCTTTGTCTACATGCGTTTCTCATCAGAATGCATGGTGTGTATCCTTGAAGCCCAAGTTTCTTGGCCTGTTATTGACACTGTCAATCAGTAGAATATATGTATATATATGTATCCCTTCCCCTTAGCACGTCACCCACGTCTATGTGAGTGTGCAGAGCATGAGATGTAAACAAAATAGGCCCCCAATAATCAAAAAACTGCTCCACAGTACCATCGTGGTAAGAATTACCCAGGATCATAGTCATAAAAATAAGAAGTTGAGAGTTCAAGACTGAAAATGGTGCCACAGAAAGTGACCTCAGTTTGTTTACGAGCACTTGTGACTTGAACTTGCTCTCAGAGTCTTGACTTTGCAGGATGACGTCTTGGTTTTCCTCGACAAAAATATTTATTTAATCTGTTTTACGAGGCGGATTTTGTTCAAAGCACATCTGACCCAGATTTCTGCACCTAACATTTTAAGATGAGAATCTCCTAAACTTGTTCTAAACTCAGTGATGCATTTCCAGGTAAAAACAAGGTGGCGCATGTTTGTCCCTCGGGGAGACTCAATAATTTATGCAGAATGGCATTTTTGCTGTTGGTATTTTGATTCTTTAGTTGTGCACCACGCTTCCAGTCAACAGAAGAAACAATAAAATGTAAACTCTGATTAACAGTGCATTCAGGTAAGTCAACATCATGATGCGCATGTGTCTCCGACAGCTGAAGGAGAGAGTGTGTCTAAGAACTGGCCAAACATCTATAATGAATTCCAAATCAGGTTCAGCTACATGTGAGGTCAAAAAGCCACACAGAGCCAGTTTATCCCAAAAATACAACCCTGGGAATGGAAGAAAAACACCATACAAGTCTTTCAACTACGCATTTCTGTCCACAAATACATCTCTACTCCCAGAGGATAATATGGGAAACACTAGACAATGGTTATTCTGTTTAGTTTAGATGCCCAGCCCTGCAGAGAAAGATTAATGCTCCCTTTTATTTTTAGACACAAGTGTGCTTGAATGCTCGAAAGAAACAACCCCAAACCCTGAAAACACCACGATGCAGGAAATGAGACTAACCAGTTGCGCCGTCCTCCTGCCAGGCTGGTCCTTTCTTTTTTATTTTTTACCTCTGCTCCACTTTGTTGTCTTTTCTCACACAGAGAGATTTTACAAACTGCAGTGCCATGGCCCCGAGGGGGAAAAGAGCTGAGAACAGAATGTGAATTCATCCACGGCTGACAAACATGCCGTGCTGCCGTGCAAGTTGCCCCGACTTGCCTACTTGATTTACTTCCTGCCTACTTTTTCACTGAAACAGAATTCACGGGAACAAGAGGGATTTGTGTTGATGCCATGTAAACAATGTTTCAACCTTATCTCAATTACTTCACATGATAGGATTGAGGAGCTGTGCTCATTTGCATAATACTGCAGTGAAATAAAGCTGCACTGAGCACGAGAGCAGAAAATTTACCTGAACATCCTGATAGGTGGAACAGATAAGAGTTTTCCTTCTGAAACATCACACAGCATGGTTGATCCAAATCTCCATATTCTTCGTATTTATTTTGGACTAATTCCTAAAACTGCAAAAGTTTCTGTATACTGTTCCAGCCGTCAGTGTATGCTGAGGTTTTGAGGCCTTCAGACTTTTAGCCATGTCAGCTCTAGGGATGACAGCGTCGGTCGACAGATCCACCACAAATATCTCAGCAACCGAAATATTCATGTTACCCAGAGGATGAATCCTATCACTTCAGTGTTACATTTGACGGATCGCCCCTTCACTTTGCATCGAGCACCAACAGGCCTTCTTTATGACTAAATGCTGTCAAAACTTTCATGCTCAGCTGTAGCACTAAATGGCATGGCAACACACTAAACAACGGCTGTGCCTCAACTCGCGTACTTCCAAACTTACACTCGTTAACACTGTCAGTTATGGCTAAATGCAGTGCACGCTCCCGGCTGGTGCGCTCACAACGGTCAAAAAAGTTGAGTGAAGGACGCCGCACACTTCTCGCCCTCAATGGTCGCCATTTTGGCTCCGTAACAGAAGGGGAGGGACAAACGGCACGGTCAAAATGGTGGCTGAGGAATCTGCTGCAGAAGCTGAATATACAAATCTAAGTTGTACATATGTATATATATTGTATATTTATATTTTGGCAGTAAAATGGTCATCATTTCTGGTAAATGCAAAATGTCCATACACCACACTACCCTGCTGAAGTTAGTGCACTACACCAGAAGTACATCAGTTTAAGATTACGAACAAGCTAAACATATTTGCTTAACATCAGCATGTTAGCATTGTCATTGTGAGCATATTAGCATGGCTGCAGAGTTTCAGCATGTTTACATGTACAGACAACTAAATTACAATGAATAACATTGTGGTGATCATTTCATAAAAGGGTTAACATGATTTGAGGTAGCTTGTTTACATATTTTGTCAGAAAGTTGGTTAATACCCAGAAGGGTGTTGGCAGCCTTCAGCAGAGTAACTAAGCATGAGAAAACTCAGCTGGTGTGTAAACTTGCAGAGCCCCATGAACGCCCTTTAGCTCGTAGATTTCATAGTAAATTAAAGTAAAAGTAACATTTCTCTGTTGCCACCTCTTCCTCCCCGCAACCACCCATGTTTTACTTTCATCACACTCATTTTTGCATCTACTTTACGCTGTGACCTTTGCGGTGCATGCACAGGATCAAAACACTGAAGCGAACAAGCCTGAAGCTGCGTATGTGAGAAAAGTGTTGTAAAGCCTGATGAGAATCGTTCCCCTGTCAACTCGAGCCTGGTTACACTCTTATTACGGGACGCTTATGTTTGTTTTACAGCTCTAATATTTACACTTCCTCATAAGGATTCTACTTAAATGTTCTTGTACGTCGCTGTACGGTACTGCTCCAGATATTGTGCCCATACAGCGGTGTAATCGTATTGATCCTTTGGAGCATCGAGCCTGTTACTGCTTCAGAGAACCTTCTCATCACACTGGTATATGAATCACTCTCTCTCACCCTCCATTGTCTTCTGAGGAAGGCTACCTGTCCCTGATGCTTCACCACAAATGAACCCCCGCCGCTTCTGTCATTTTTCTATGTAGCACTTAACTTTACCCTGAGGTTTATCCAGCAGTATGCTGCACTTACAATAGGTTCAGTGTATATGAAGAGGCTTAACAGACTGCTTGACGTTGACATACTACATACAGTCATGTAAGGGATTACTGTCTGTCTGCAGAACATGCAAAGTTGTCAAAGGTTCTGATGTAATGTGTCAGTTGGCTGTTAGCTTCCGATTTTTTTGTGTCTACATTTTATTTCCTGTTGAGAAACATCAGCATCAGCATAAAAAACACCCCTGTCTTCACTAACACTGTGTTTCTGACAACAGTGTAG
This sequence comes from Protonibea diacanthus, assembly GCA_028641955.1. Lineage (NCBI taxonomy): Eukaryota > Metazoa > Chordata > Actinopteri > Sciaenidae > Protonibea > Protonibea diacanthus. The sequence goes on from CM053992.1 coordinate 15,753,123, forward strand.
CTCTTCCAACGAGGTGAAGTCACTTTTCCCCAGACGCTGGTGTACGACCTCTGGGCTAATTCCTTTTGACCTTGTGCTCTCTAACCTCTAAAAGAGCAGCCAAGCATGCAGAGTAAACAGGAGGGAGGATAAACAACTTAGCTGAGGACCAGCTGATGGGATTTCAGAGCAGTCGGGAAGCAGAGTGCACAGTCTTATGAGGGTGAATACAAAGACGTTCTCAACAAGAAGCTGTCAAGCTGACGCCCGGCGGTGTTGACACTGAACATAGTAGGACCTCTCCCACTGTGCAAGGATTACATCTGAGTCCTGTTTGGATCTACCGTTTTTATGTTTTTCTACTTATTAGAAGATTTCAAAGCCACATGATTAAAGAAAACATTAAAATGTACCATATGAAAGCTGAAAATACTGATCTGAAAAATGTAAAAGTACAGGCTTTTGCAGGACTTCACCTTGGGGACAGATCTGCAGCTGCACCTGCTGCGTGCGCTTTCATGACTGCATGACTAAAATAAAAGCGAAACAGTTCCACATGCTCCGATCGTAAGAATAAATCATAAAATGTCACAGAATTGTAATCACTAATGGGAAAACATTATTATCATCACATCAACACATCATCTTTTCATCATTTGCAGCCATTCTGCAACACAGTAGTCCAGAGGAGACCTCATTTATTGATATGATATTTTAATCGCTGACTTTGTTATGCTACAATGCCAAGTGGCTCATGGCAGTCAGAAAGCTAGTGCAAACAGTAACAATGACAGTGGGTTACTGTGACTATCTTTGATCACTGATTGGCTGCTCGCTTCATTTACGGCTTTACATCCAAACTCTCTCACGTCAGCTTTAAACTCTAACTTAGGAGAGAACTTAAAGGCCCAATTACACCTTTATTTGTCTTTAAAACAACAAATCCGGCAGTAAAATAAGTTAATTTCAGCTGAACCTTCAAAACCTTTGGCCTTGCTCACATAGGTTCATAGGAAAATGTGGTAACATCACATCTATAGTGCGTGACACATATAATAATACATTCATAACGCTTTATGACTACATGAAACAGCAAAGGTGTGACTTATAATGAATTATAACTTCAACAGTGAGATTAACACACCTACACACATACGTCATGTCTATAATGTTTTATGACTGCTGATATAGTGCATCAGAAAGCTTTATGTGTGTTTTAATGAGTGTAGCCATAAAGCGTTATGAAATCATTATAGTTCACCGTGAATGCTCCCATAGTGCACCATACATGTGGTCTTCTATGATGATATAAATGTTTTGTTTGAACAGTTCGGGGCCACTTCAGGCAATCCAGATATGATGCACCTGTGAGGAAATGTGTTTACTTTGCCTTAAGCGATGTAGTAGATGACAAGCTTTTCAAAATCGTTCTAGCTCGTGGCTGTTTCACCTCTGAGCTCAACAGCGTGCTTCTCTCAGCCTTTCCAGTATAAAACCAAAGTAAAAACCCCGAGTGGACAGCCTGAAAACAATTTGTGAGTTTGCATCCGTGTTGCTGGCAGGGCGGCGAGCGGTGGAGGCGAGCTCTCGGAACAAAACAAGAGGTAAGCAAACACTGAGGCAGAGCTTTCAGAGTGCTCACAACCCATTGTGTTATCTGTAAATTACACAATAATAGAGCATAATGATCAACTGGAGAGACACAGCTCTGCATACCACAGCAACAAGGCCCAGCCTATTAATACAGGTAGCGCAGGCTGCATGATTCATCCCTGATGAATTTCAGCATTAAATTTTTAACATTGTAAGAGGTGCTTTAAAGCACTGTAGAGATTCCCTGTCACATAAATCATATGCGAGTTAAAATCATTCATTTTCTTTGGCATGAACTGTCGTTTTGTTAACGCTCTGTTCTTTAATGTTACATTTACTTCTGAGCTGCTGCTTCCAATTAAGTTGCATTAGTGGTGACACTTATAAAAGCAGGTCTAGACCGTACTCTTTACAACATTACTCGCCGATGCTGGTGGGAAAAAAAACTTCCTTTTAACAGCAGAGACCTCGAGCAGAACCCAGCTCACAAAGCTATTATCACTCACTGTCACTTAACTGTTTAGTACTTCATTGTTGCTGTGCACTCCAAGTCGCACAACCCGTCACTCAAAACCTCTCAGCTTGTTTTACTCGATCCTCTGTCGAGGTGATCAAAGGTGAAGCCTCTACAAGCACTGAATCATCCTCTTGAAATATCAGATGAGTCAGTTAAATAGCCGTCAGGAAAAAAAAACAGCGAAAATGTCTTCCATACTTTCAATTATTTGGATTCAGGGACTGGGTCAGTAAATGTTTGCAGTCGATATCCAACAAAGCTTAGCTGTGTTGTGTTCTACAGTTTGGTTTAAGGTTTCAAACGATGACTTGAAGTGAGTCAGGCGAGAAGGAGGAGTGAACCAGCAGCTATGAACAGATGCTTGCATGTGTATCGATCTTTGCTGCCATTTCTTTTTGTGACCTAGAAAGAAACCCCCCCCCTCGTCTTTGAGACCACTGGAAACAACCACTCACTGCAGCAAAGATGAATTATTTGCAGGTGGCTTAAGAGTGGTTGTTGCTTCTGATTATTGCAATAAGACCCTGCTGTTACACTACATGTATGAAGCCCTAGGCCGGGTTAAAATGCACAGGAAGCTGAGTTCAGCTAAGTCAGAGTCCTTTCACGCTGTGACTGTGCAATGTGCAGGTAAAAGCTGAGAACTCTGAAACTAACATCTTTGGCAGTTGATGCAAAATGGTGGTCCTACCTTCCGTCTGCGAGGCAAACATGCTGACAGATTTTTGGCTTTTCTGTTGTCTAATTTAGAGATTAGCAAACAAACAGAAACGCATAAGAACAAACTTTCACAGTGTGACTGCTGCTCTGACAGCACACATCCACAACTGACAAAGCAAAACTGGAATGTGACATGAAACGATGCAGAACATTTTGTAATAAAATGAAAATCCGAACAAAGTTTTTGTTTCACTGCAGTCACTGCAGTCAAAGCAAAGCAGACAGATGAATTAAAGACTGTCACTACTTATATACTGTCACTCAGTCTGACATGCCTCGAATAACTGACATCCACACAATGTGATGTGAAATTACCCTGTAAGGTCTGTTATAGCAGTGTATAGAGCTTAACACTATTAAGTAGTGCTAAAACTATTTAAGTAATTGATGTATCACTTAAATTAACTGACAACTATTTGGATAATCAATAAATAAACGCCAAAGATTCACTTATTCCAGCTTCACAAATGTGAGAATTTGCTGCTTAAATTATTTTAAATGTCTTTTGGACTGCTGTCTGGATAAAACAACATATTAGATGATGAAAATAGCTGCAGCCATGCTGTTAATCAAGAGTACATTTTTTGCTGAAGCATTTATCCACTTCATTTTGATGTCAGTCAATAACATCTGATGACGATGACACTGTGATTAAGACTGATCAATGTGACTTCAGATCTCAAGTCTGAATCCAGGAACAGAATCGATAGCTGGGCGGTGAGGAACAGAACTCCTAATGATAAGATACTGTACTCATTATCGTTGGCGAAGGTTCGCGTCTACATTTTTTCCAAACATTTCCTGTGTATCACGGCCGAAGGCTGCAGGGTCAGCCTGCGCCATCTCTCCGCCAAATAGCCTCTTTGTCCATATTTATCATGTGATGATGAACAGCTCTTCATTGTGCTGGAAGTCTGGCAAGTCATCTTTCCAAATTAAGAAAGACCCACAAACTTTCTGTCTGGCTCTGAGCTCATTGTTTAAAGGTTTTTGTTGTCTGGCCTTCATCTCTGCTACGCACTTGTGCAGGAAGAGGATGAAGCAGTGTGTGTTTGAACACATACAGCAGACAGAGTGTTTCTGGGAAAATGCCTCTACCCTCCCATGTGAATTATGAGAAAATTCCACAGTAGTTCAGAGGAAGACAGCCAAAGAGAACTCAGTGTTTGTACAGATAATAATGTGATGTTATGACAAACAACACGCCTGTATACAACTGCCTGGTTTCACTGGTGCACTTCTATCATGAAGGACTCTGATGGTGTGATGTGGGTGAAATAAAAGCTTAGTGTAGGTTGTGTACATTTTGACATTAAAGCACCATTGTTCAACTTTTTCCCAGAAAAAAAAAAAAACAGATTGCCAACACTGATGTGTAATCATTCGAATGATGCCTCCTCTTATGCCTGTTAAGTCACGCTAAGTCACGCATCACCGACTATTTCACTGATTTTGGTGAAACTGGATCAGATTTTATGGAGAAAGTGTTTCTGGTTTTCCCTCTGATGTCCTCCAGTTTCTCCTCAACTCTCTGTGATTTACGTCTCTGCACACACTCCATGACTCAACAGGCAGACAGATTATTCACAACCTGGCAACTCCAAAGTTCTTCTTATAGTTGATGTGTAAAGTATTAATGGGTAATGAATTACATCTTATAAATGCTTTGTAAAGAGACACTTACATAAGCACCACTTCAGGCCAGATCTGAAACATATTCATTACACTGCTGTTGAAACAATAATTTATACATTTACTTTACTTTTAGCAAAGTTACAGACTGAATGTCCGGACATCGTTTGACCTCCAAATCACACATAAAAACAGACTTCCTGGTAGATTCTGTCCCTGTCAACATTATTTCTGACTCCATGTTCTGTATTTTGTACACTTGTACAAGCAGAGTTTATGATCTATGGCTTCCCTAGTTATTTTATTGCCTTTAGCATTGCTCAGAAAACAAATGAGACCAAATGTTTTCATATTTGCCCTGTCAGGTACTTTTTTAAGATTTTTTTTTTTTTACTTAACTAAAAAAAGTTGTATTGGGGCTACAAACTAGAGTCCGATACAGTGATCCCATCAGAGTTTGATGAAGCCTAGTTGTACCCTTGATGACACTGCGTAGAAATTGGTATTTTTGCAAAAACCTAATCTAACCGGCGGTCCAAAACACTTGTGGTACAAACACTAACACTCCCCAGCTGCTCTGAGCTCACAGTCTGGGCAGCTAACCATCTGAGCTAACAGCAGCTACAGGTTACTACACTGTCCATCAGGAAACTCTGTAAATCACAGAGAGTTGAGCCGGAGCCGCTGAGGACATCAGAGGGAAAAAACAGAAAACATTTTCTCCATAAAATATGATCCAGTTGCACCAAAATCAGTGAAATAGTTGGTGGTGTGTGATTTAGTGCTGTAAAGTGCTACGTACTTCTCGTGGGTGATCGTACCTGGAGAACAAAGTTATGTAGTGCAACAACAGACGTACGAATGATGGAGACACCTGTTTACAAGATCTGAAAAGTCATGCAGTGTTGCTTTCACACACAGGCATCTGGGCTATGTCGTTTTATTCCTGCAGTATCTGCTGAACAAATTCTGATAGCAAATATCTGAGTGAAATGCAAACACACTGGCCAGCTCTGTGCGTTACAGCTGCTTTTTATTTGACCACAGCCCCTGAAAGGACTGTTTTCCAGAGAGTGTTTTTCTCCCTGTGTTATTATACAACTGAACATTTCCAGTAGGATTAGGAGCCAACTACTACACATACAGTACGAATAAGAGAAGGGGGGAAAGTGCTGCTTCAAGTGTGTTTCTCTGCTCGTAGATTCCACTGGAAAATCCAGCCTCATGGCTCAACCCATGACACTCCGGCACAATACTGGAGGCGCACAATAGGAGAAGGAAACTATGCGTGTGGGGGGGGAATATAACAATCACCCCCACATTTGTGGAGTGAATTAAACAACCCCAATGAAGGCTCTCTTACTCAGTATCTTCCAGCTTCACAGTACAGTGTGGAAATAACTGGGACACGAGGGCTGCAGCCTCAAGCCCTGACATGCAGGGCTGTTGTGTTGTGTTCAGGGAGCTCAGAGCAACCTGTCCTGAAGGCAAACAGTTTCCAAGAGAGAGAGAGAGGGAGTGAGAGAGAGAGGGAAAGGTGGCCCTGACCTTTGACCCCCGATACTAGTCTGAAAGAGTGCTGAGCATTCCTGTGGCATGCCATCATGAACTAATCACACTTCAGGGGTGACTGACGCTTCCTAAGAGGGCTATTGATCAAAGAGTTTAATCATTAGAACAGAGAGAAAGTCATGTTACATGTATTTAGTGGATCGATACCAACAGGCAGCATGTGAGATCAGGACTGACCACATGCAGACTACATGTTTACATATTGTCAGTCAGCTGTTCTGCTAAATTTCAGTGTGTTTTTTTTTGGACTCACCTGCGTTATAGAAGCTGTCCAGCACCGTGGTCTCCCCAAAGTCCAGTTTACCAAAGTTCACCGTCTCCAGCTTGCTGCCCACCGTATCACAGGCGTCCTTCAGGCACTGCAGAGCCATGCTCTCCGCGTTGTTCTGCTGGCTCGCCTCTCCGTTCACCACATAGGCCACCGTCACCGGCCTGCTTTTGCTCGACTTCCCGGTGGAGAGCAAACCCCCGCCGTCCATCGGACAGCTCACAGCGGTCGGGCTGAGCCCCCCGCCGCTCACCACCGAGTCCTGCCAATAAGTTCCAGCTGCGGGGATACCGGTGGCGCCACCACCTCCACTTCCACCACCACCGCCACCGCTGCCGCCGCTGCTGCTGCTGATCGTGCTCTCCCCGACGCCGCCGAGGCTCTCTCTACCGGGACATGCACCGAAGCAAGGCACCGGTAAAGATATCCCGTCTTGGTATTGACTCATCTCGTTTCAAGTGTCACTCACTGTCTTAAAGTGTGGGTTGCGATGAGCAGGCTCCTCCAGCAGTCCTCCATGGAGAGCCAGCGTTACGCACGGCGGTCACCCATGGAGCCTCCGCGCAGGCGACGACGTGCAACCGTGCTCCGTTTCAACACAGGTGAACAGTGTGTCAGAGGCAGAGGTGAGACGACACATCATGCTGCATGTTTACCGTCGATTGCACGCCGAGATAAACGCCGATGGACACCGCAGATTGGCCGAAGTCACGACACTGAAGGGAAACACAACAACAAGAAGAAAAGCCACCAGAAGAAGAAAAAAAATCCGCGCATTCCTTCTCAGCTCTCACAACAAATCCACATACTTCCCAAAGTTGAGCAATACCGCCGGTGTCAACGCAGCGACGCCCACCGGGGTCAGGGGACGTCAGAAGTTGAGCGCAGTTTAAAGCCTCTCGGATCGGATCGACTCGGTGCAACGACTTGTCAGCTCTGAGAAGAGAAAGCACGCTGCGCACGCATCGAGGCTGCCTTCATGTGCAAAGGCGAGACCCTGCCCAGTTTCCACTGTTATCGTCCAGTCCAGACTCACGCACTGGGGTGGAGACACAAACAGTGGGAGTCTAGTATTAACTGGGCGGAGACACGGTGGCCATATGTAGAGTTGTGAATTTGAGGGTGGAAAAAAAAAGGAGCAGTTCACTGAAAAAAAAAAAAAAAAGGCTCCGTCAGCAATAATTCAATTCACTGTCACCGTCTGTTAACAACTGATAATTAATCAGCTGACGTGATGAACAAAGAAGAGAAAGTTTCAAACATTCGTCTCCGTGATGATTTTATGTCTTCAGGACTGTGAGCTGGAAACATTTCATAACGCTGTGAACTAATTGAATTGTTTCATCCATTAATCTCGTGTGATCCGAACAGATTACAGAGTGATATTTGGATCTGGACGCTGATGAATTTATTTATTTAATAAGTTTTCAGCTGCTCATTCTGCTCTGGTAATCCAATTCTCCCTTGAATCCAGATAAAAGGCTGGATTTTGGGTAAAAGTTAAGGCAGAAATCCGGATCAACTTGATACCAAAATTTCAGGATCATTTGGATCCAACCTCAGAGATGGATTTCACTTAGACTGACAGAGTCTCAGCTCCACTTCTCCTAGATATTGTTACTCAAGCTGCACATTGAAGCACTTTCAAGGTATATTTTCATCCTTCTGATTAATTGAAGACAAATTTGACTTCAGTCAGACACTTTTAAAATGTTTGGAAATAGCTTGAATGTGATTTTATAACATGCAGCAATGTATTTTATGTATGTATTTTACATCATCAAATCAGATGCTATTTTGCTATAAATGACCATAATTATGTTCAGTGAGAGCCTTCTATACAAAGGGAGACAAATTAGGATGGAAAAATGTTTCTAACTGTGTCAACTTCAAGCAGTTTCAAGCACTTTATTCAAAATCCAATAACTTGAAAACCTTGAATGTATCAATACAATTAAAGGGTTTCCAAGGATTTCCAGCGGTTGTCCTTAACGGATGAGTGGTCCATGGCTGTGAGTGGACTCTGCAAGTAGAAGACAGAGAAGGTGTGTGAGTTTATCTGTTTATGTACACAAAAGCATGACATCATCAGCAGCATCACTGTAGCATCATGACACCTCTGAATGAACCGTGTAGTTAATACTCGTTTCCAGAGTACTGCAGCAGTCTGCGCTCATATGCTCTTCACACCGCTGCACATTAGACGACGGTAAACTTCACCTTTGACGTGAAGTCTTGCTCCCAGCTGATCCTTTCCTGAGGTAGTCCGCCATGTTTCCATCCGGAGGCGGAGACACGAGATTTGGAAATCCGTATCCAGCCAGGTCGGGACGAAATTTTTGAAATACTCAGATAAAGTCAGCAGGATCACCTTGATACATGACTGAGAAAATGAGGATTTCATTATCCGGATTATTCTGATCCAGATTGCAAGTTTTGAAATACTGAGCCCAGGTGCTCTCTTTCTTTCCTGTCGTAAGGAGGACCTCTTGTGGTCCGGACTTGATATTACAGGTCAGAACATAAACATACTGCAGCTGAATGTAACCAGGCTCAGCAGCCTCTGTGGACATACTGACAGAGGTGAAGCGTTTCATTGTAAGTTTCCACATAGAAGAACAACATGGGAACACAGAATAGATCATGATGCTCCAAAATCTTAAATATCACCTTCAGCATGAACACCCTCTTTAGCCCAGTGAGGAAAACTCTCCAGGTCTCAACTCTTTTATATTTAGCTTTAGAAGAAGGTCAAATATAAAACGAATGAATCAAAAATAAAAAAAAAATTTGTTAAAAATGTGGTTAAAATTAAAAGGCAGCTCATTTCATGAAGCCAAACTATATTATATTGCTTACATTGCTTTGCGCCACCATGTTTTTATGCCTTTCTTTGTAAATTAAGATTATATTCATGTACTTTCTTCCTTTTTTGTTTCACAGATCTGTAGAGGTGAAGTAGAGGAGGTCAGAAGCAGAGAACAACTTTATTGTTAGACCATCTACGTCATTTTACAATTCCTCCAGGATTAAGTCGACATTTAAATTAAATATAAAGCCACAAGTTATATCCAGGACTGATATTAAAGAATTTGCAACCAGTTTGTTTGCTTTTTAGGAGAAGAGAGGATATGAACTGTACAGTTTTTAGACCACATGAAGCGGCAGACAGTTGGTGGTCTGCTACAGTTGGTTTGTTTCTTGTTTGTTTATTTGCACAAAATCCACTAGAAGATAAAATGTGGAAAAGTCTGATAAAAGTTATAAGAGACTAAAAGACAAAGAAATACTCATGCAGTCACAAAAGATACACAGTCAGAGCCAAAAAGCCAAAAAGCTCGTCAACAGCAACAACTTCATATTTCAGGAGCAAAATAACGACTGAATAAACATTCATGTGCTCGTTAGTGCAAATCAAAATCTACAATAATGTTCCGAATACAGAATATTAAGAGTTGTCCATGTTTTCTAAAAATGTTCAACACATTTATTTATTTATTTATTTGTACATTTAAATATCTGTTAGTTTCATCCTCCATAGATTTCAGTCTGATCATTACCATGATTTAAACCCCCAAAACAAACATTTAGATTAAATCATGCATTCATTTATTTCTGGATTTCATACAGTTATTAATAAGTTATTGCTTGTCCTCCATTCTTCAGCTGCACACTGTCAATCCTCCCACTTTATGTTGTTGTAGAGAAACTGGCTCTCAGTGTTTGGCTGTTACTGGGAGTACTTAAGAGTACTGCATATAGCTGCTGCATAACAGCCATTTGTATATAAAGGACAGTATCAAAGCTTCAACATGAGTATGCTACATTGACATTAACATTAAGATTTTGTAGGTTGACAATTATTTTCCTATTTCACTGCTTTAATTGACAAATGTTAACTCCAGTATTTGATGGACGATCAATTGAAATACTGAAGTGAAAATGTCAGTTTTCTTATCAAATGAACTGCTTCACTTTCTAAGGCATAAAGACATAAGACATAAATCAGGTTAGTGTTAGAATAATTTTAAACTTCAGAGAAAACATAATCTGGTGTGTCTTGTCTCTTTTTTGCCACTAGATGTCCCACATTGATCACACATTCACCCAAAACTAGCAGCGGCTCTCAATGACAGAGCTGCCAAACCAAACTCATCCACACGGCTGTGTCATTCCACCGCCTTTAAACACATCTGTCTGCTCTCCATCGTTTAGCTGGGGGCGAATTACAGATAATCACACCCAAACTATTTATGCATCACTGTGTCTCTTATTGACACTCAAATCAAGTGCTGTGAATGTTGAGGTTACACTGTTGTGACTCAAATTACACGTTATTGAATACAAAGAACATTTACATTTTTATGTCTTTCACATCTTTCTTCATGGTTACTCTTTCTCATTCACACACGTCAGTCTGACATCTGCGCAGCCTGGTGACTGACTTTATTGCATTCATAAAAAACGATAAAGACACAAACAGTAGAACAATAACAGGAACATAACAACTATAAACACTAACAGTCGTCTTGCCTCTGCTTGACACATCTGGCACACAGATCCACGAGGCTGCTGAGCCTCCACATCCTGCAGTCGAGCCTCGAGAAAGTTTGTGGCTGCAGGCGGGCAGACTTTCTCCTGAAGCTGTGGTCCAGAGCCTCTCATATTTTCAAGGTATTGCAGAATATGATTGAATAGGTGCTTGCAGTGACCTATGTTTGAATGTAAGGAGATCATTTTGACCAGTATGATAAATTAGCAGAAGTAAAAGTACTTATCAGACTGAATCAGGGGTGTCGTGATATACCGGTATTGATGATAACTAATATTTAAAAATGAAATATTGATAGTATGATAATATTATGTAAATAATCTAGAGCCTCGAAAATTATTCCTGTTTCTTCCTGTTCTCACTTTGTGGTTCAAACACAGTGTAGTTATTCTTTTTTTATACGCTTTTGTACATTTATGGTAACAGACTCTCTGAACTGAATGTCCCCTGTCAGTGTTGTATCATAATATATTATATTATTGAAACATTATTCGAGCAGTGTTGACATGTAAGCAGCGTTTTATGTTGCAGCAGGTCACACAAAGCTAATTTAAACTATTGTGAGATATTGTTGGTAGTTTATTATTTTACAGTCATAAAAAAATACTCAAGTAGGCACTCTACTTGTACAATTTGAGGTACTTGTACTTGAGTCCATTTTATACTACTGATTAATATAAAATGTAATGAACTAATAAACTATCAGGATACCCAGTAATCATTTGCAATCAGCCTCCCCTCTGCCTGCTGCAACATTAAAGTGATGCACACTCACTATTTATTATCAAATAATACGACATACTGTATGTTATGAAATGGGTCATTCTGAATAATGAGTAGTTTTACTTTGAATGCTTATACTGTTGTGCTTTTAGTTAATTAACATACAAGTAGTAGAGTAAAAAGTACAATATTTACCTCTCAAATGTAGTGAAGAAGGTGTGTAAGCAGTACAAACTGAAAGTTCCTCACAGATGGTGTTTGTTGGCAATGGCGATTGACAACTAAATTCTCTGAATATTATATTTCTCTAAAATGTAATAATCATGATCGAATAAGCAAACAAAATTCTAAAAGTTAGGAAAAAAACAGCCTTAGTTATTATATATTCATTTATTCATATTAGGAGTTGAACACTCATCTAATCAGGGCTGTGTTGTTATGTCAGATTTGATTGACTTTGGTGTCTCCCTGGCTTTACAAGAAAACGTCAAAGTGTCATCATATTCTGAATTAGCAGAAGCTATTTTGGGCGCCTTAGTTACAGATCTAATTTTTCAGTGTTACATCATCACAGCTTGAATCAGCACAAAACTCTCTTAATCAAATCATTATTACAAAATATTCAAACTGTTTAGAAAATATCTTGTTTTTTAACACAAAATGTGAACATACTTTGAGGTAGACCGTAAGTTTAACTCCCAAAGTGCAGCTTAAAATAATTTTATCTGGAAGCTAAAGCTAACGGTGTTGAGAAAACTGAAAACACAATCTGATACTTAAATTAATTATTTTAAATTCTGGTTAAATTGTCAACTAAAGTGATATGTTTTGTGCTCAACTGTAATTACTGACAACTTCCTAAATTTCCTACTGCTTACTGGCCTCTTTTCCAGGGCAATGATGGCAGAGGCTCATGGGTATTGTAGTATTTAGACACGTCCACTATGCCAAAACTAGGGACAAACATGAATTGTTAGCAATGTTAGCATTCATTTGGAGTAATTTTTCTGGCCATCTGGCATGTGTAATATTTACTCTACTTTTAGCTCTGTTTTGGTCTTTACCAGCTCTTGTGGGGAAACAAGTTGCTCTATCGCTGCTAAATGTTCAGCAACCAGCCTGTAACCTTGTCTGTCATCACTTTTTTACTGCTGGAAATTAGGCTGATGAGAGCTGTGAGACTGAACCAAAGCAGCAAAGCTGTGGGCTTTTTAACCAAAACAGTAACGGTGATAATTCTCTGTGGACCCGTTTTTAATTAAATGTTAAGAAAAATACTGATTATTGTTGCTTTAAGGAGCAACGTAGCAGGTTTTTCTATACTCTGGTAGTCTCTGGTGTAGACGTGTACCCCAGGGTGTGGTCAGTACACTGTGACCTCACTAAGTGTGGTCAGAGGTGCAACAGACTTGAAACTTTCATGCCGAGGTCGACGTGAAACACCGGCTGTAAGTCACTCTATAATCAGGACTTGATTATGCATCATTCCACGTGGATCGTGTTGGATTAAAGTGCACATAATGACCTTTCTCTTAAATGTCAAGCGCCAAATAGAAGTGCCGTTGCTCGGCCTGGAAAATATTTTAGGTTCTTTCGTCCCCCTGAATGTATACAATGTCTAATAAAGTGCAGATGCATGTGCATCTTTTCACAGAATTACATACAAGCAACCTACAGCATGGAGTACCGGGCGAAGTTTGTTAGGGTTTCAGTGTAGTTAACCATCAATAGGCCGTCCGTGCTGCACCCTGCAAATAAAGCTTTCCATTCTGCTCTGCCACAGACCATGAAATAGTCACTCAGCTCTGAAATGGAGGGAATCACTCACATGGAGAAACAGCGAGAAGTTCAGTTAGTTCTGCCGTGCAGGTAGGAGATAGATACTTGGAGGCACAGACTTATTGCAGCCCTCCATAGATATCTGCCAAAGTCTACACAAACATTAGAGGGAAACGGGGAAACAAAATTACAGAAATCTGCTAAGTTTGACAAATGGCAGGGCCAGCTTTGCCACTAGCTATTAGCCCGCAATGATTAATAAGTGAGAAAATAATTGCACTTCATTGAGATTGATGACGCCCCATTTAACCTCCACTCTCATCCTGGCTGCGCCACAGAGCACCGAGATGAGCCTCGGACACACTGCTGCTCTGCCGGCCTCATTGGCATCAAACACACACACATGCACGCACAGACAGGGTCTGTAATGATCCTGCGGGGCATTTTTTAAAAGCCTCGCAGCGCTCTGATCATAAGTTCATTGTTAGTAAGTGAAAAACAATGATCTCAGCGCTAGGAGGCCTCTGGGAATCTCTCACTCCACCAATATAGAAGCATTTAAGTCAAACACCATGGGGAATTAATGACAGTGGAGTCACCATTAACTCCTACGCTAACGAGTTTGTGAGCTTTGGCCCTCTTGTTAGACACATCTTGTTGTGTGTGTTTGCTCGTCTGCCTTTGTGTTTGCGTTGGAGAATCTTGTTGATCTGAAACACACGCACACGCGCGCTGCAAATACGATTTTTCACGGCTAAAATGCAAACAAAAACAGCGGCGATCAGGCGAGGCGCTAGGAGTGCCGTGGCGTCTTATCCTCTCAGTCTGCAAAGAGACGTGGCCAAGGTTATTAAAGAAGGATGTAGCAGAGCAAGATGGCCGCTGTTGTGACCAGAGGCGGTGTGGAGAGATAAATGGTTGACCCAGCCTGGTGTCAGGTTAGGATTGATGCCACTATCAGCCCCACTGCTTTCCCAATGATTTTCTCAAATCTCTGATAGAGTGTGTTATCTAGTTACTGGCATGAGGGCAACGGCCTGCAGGCACAGAGAAGGTCAATCTATGAGGACAATCTTTGTTGGACTAAATGAGAAAAAAGACCTCACAAAAAAGAATAAAAAGCAGCTGCTAGGTCTCTGGGATAAGATAAGCCAAATTACTTCTCTTTAGTAGGATAGGCCTTGGGCAAAACATCAAAAAAAAAAAAAAAAAAAAAAGAAAGAAAAAAATTAAGTGAGGCAGCTGGTGTGCTCTCTAACTTCAATGTTGTAGATTTCACCTGGAACCTCAGCTTCCTTGAACTAATGTTGATTCGGTGGCTTCAGCACCTTGAGGAACGCGCCGGGTGAGTGTGTGTTTGTCTGCTGTTTAATCTGCATTCACCTTATAGATGTCCTTAACAGGAGAAAACGCAGAACACCCTTATATACATATATATATATATATATATATATATAATACTAGTGAGTAAACAGCCTTACAGATCGCAGAACTTCTCCATGATCTCACTCTATCAACCTTTCGCTCTTTGGTCTCTTTCAAAACTGGGGGAAAGAGTTTGACTAATAGGTTGTAATTTACCAGCCGAGGTCCTGATCAATAATTCTGTGTCAATAATGATGGAGAGGTCTGCGTGAGGGGGAATGATTCCACTCATTGTCTGAGAAAAATGAACGTGTGGACATCGCCTCAGGCCGTAGGCAGATGTCCACAGGTGCTCGGTTAGTATGATGGTGGAGTTGATGAGTGGGAAGACAAATAACGCACACGAAGACACACACGTGTGTTTTCCACCTCATGGTGCACAGGGATGTAAACTTTCAAAAGAGGCTCACACACATACACACACACACACACATACGTCCTTAATGGATGTATTTTTCGCTGCACTTTTTCTCTGATGTTTTAGTCGACGGGCCTTTCTCATGACAAACTCATTATGAAGGCGGTCTTCTGACAGAAATATTGACCAAACTACTATAAATGGAGGGAACGATCTGTTTCTTTATGATCCAGAAAATTGCTAAAATGGTTTCAAGGAAATGAATAGCCCATTTTGAATCCCTTCTGATGTGGCGTGAAAATACATTATCTGCATGCATATAGCATACATAATAAAAATACCTGAGTCCAACATCATGTTTATTATAATAATAATAATAATAAAATGACAATTATCACTAAAACAGAGCGTCCATTTCCTGTTTCGGCTTTACAGTATTCAAAAACAAAAACGCTGAAAGTTTTCAAGCTCATGTACACCCATTCTACATCATAGCATTGATTTAATGGTGTAATGTAGTCGAGATGAATCAGGATATGCAAAAACCTGAAAAAGCTCTTACTACCTGGAACCAAAATATTATGTCTTATATCTGTATTCTACAAAATAGAAGCTGTTTTAGAGCTTTCTATCAAATTACATGATCTTTATCAGTGGACAGAGACTTTAAGACTTTTAAAATCTACACCTACAACCTATTGAGTTCTTCTCAGCTTAGCAGCATGCATATTATACAGTATGCTAACTAGTTAATGCATGATATCCACACACACTCTCAACATGTCATCTATCTTTTTAACTGCAGTTTAAAAAAAATCTAATCTGCGCTGCCCAGCCCTCCATGTCCACTTTTATAGTTCACAGCTCAACTGGCTCAAAGCTTCTGATGTAATATTCAATATAATACATAAATAAAGAATGCTATTACAGCCTTTCTAGACAAAGTTGAAGATTACAGCAGATTACTTGATTTCCCATCATTAAACTCTTAACCAAGAGTTCCATGGAGAAGCTGCAGACCAAGGAAACAAAACACGATTCTTGTCATATTTACAATTATGTCACTGATACAGGTACAGCAGCAGCTCACTGCTTCCATGTTTCACTCACTACAACAGGAGAGAGCATTCCTGTTGTACGAATTCCTCTCTGTTACAAGTCTGATAGAAATCTTTGCTTCACAAGCTAAGCCACACTTTAATGCCTCGATCTGTCAAAAATAAATGTTACTCACTCCAACCAGCACGAGTGCAGAGAGTTTCTGAAAGCAGTCTAAATATTTTGACACAAGCTTTCAGTGCAACACCAGCAGAGCCAGAGCTCCGACTGCGGCAGCACACGGGAAACAAACGATTTTAATCTCATTAAATCAAAATATGGAATAACATGAAATAGCAAATAATCCATTGTTTTCTGATCCAAATAGCAACAGACACAACCGCAGTCACCGATCTAGGCGTAGCCACCATCTATGAGAACCTGCGAGACATGAAAATCAGGCATTTTGTGTTTTATTGTGGCTATAACACTTTTTATATTTGTATTCCCATTAGTGATGTTTTTATGTATTTCTTCACTTGTGTCAGTATAGAGCCCCGCTGACTGGAGGACTGCACAACCTGCAAAAAACAATGCAGGAACACACCTAACACGTGTAACTATACCAGCAGTTATCCTAGTTTCCCACACAGTGCTAAATTCACTCATTCAAATCCGTCATATTTCTGTTTTGTTTATTTTAGGACAATTTCATGTTGAATAATACTAAAGTCTGAAAGAAGTGGTATTTCTCATAACTACCCAGAAATTCTTTGCAGGCTCAAAGATCAGCACAAAAGAAAAGCGATGGTTGCAGTGTGTGTGTATTTTTTACTTTGAGGTGGCCAGTAAGCGATGCACTCACTTTCCATAGTAGTTTGTAGTGTTGGTTGACAGTTTGGTGGTTTAAAATGTGGAATAAATGTATGAATTTCATCATGTAGAAAAAGAAAAGCTTTTGGTGTATAGTTCCCTCATAATCTGTATTGATCTGGAAGCTTTTGCCCTGATTTTGATCATGACACAACAACGCTCTAACCAACATCAGTGTGTGAAACATTAATGATAAAAATCAAGGTTTGAAGATCAATGAATTCTTTGTAAGATAAAAACTTCTCTTTCAACAATCCATCAAAAATGAGACCAGATGAGGAAGCAGTTCTTCTCCAGTGACAGTAATCTTTCACTGACAGTAGTCTAAACAGACATGTGGTTTGAGTTAGCGTCAGAACGCAGCATGGAGGAAATCAGGAAGGCATTTAAGAGCAACAAAGTCCACATGGGGAGGTCAGAGTGGATAGATGGCTGTCAGTCTCTTATTAAAACACAAAGCCGTTATATTCTAAGCATGACAAGGAAGCTAAACTAACCTATGTTGAGTGTCAGATCAGTAAATGTGTCGGTCTAGAACACAAGAACAGATTTTTTTGCTTAATTTATAGAACTTGTTGATAAAAAAAACTCCAAACAAACCACACAGTAACTCTTCTAGAACAGTTTCTGGTGATCTGATGTTACTCTTTGACCCCTCCAACACATCTCCGGGCCGTCATCCCAGCTGGGCGCTCCTCCTCTGAACTGAGCAGAGGTGTGTTTTCTGAGCAGGGACCTGAGCAGTTTGAACATTGCGCTCTAAGTGGATTGGGTTCCTGTCAGAGCTGAGTGTTTGGACATTGATAAATTTCCTCCTGTGTTGGATCGATAACTCTCACCTTTCAGCCCAGGGCTCCTTCAGAGTGGGACGTCATAATTACTCTGTCAAACTGAATGCCTGTCTGTGTTAAGACTGACGACCGTGTGTGTGTGTGTGTGTGTGAGAGAGAGAGAGAGAGAATGATATAGAGTCGGTGAATGTGTGCACAAAGCAGTAAAAGGTGTTTTTTTATATGAATGTGTTTTGGGGATGTATGCATGAAGATTTATGGATTATGTTTGAACGCATGGGTCTTAAAGGTTGTGTGTGTGTGTGTGTGTGTGGACCCAGGTGATGCTTTGTTGAGGCTGAGCTGCACTTGTGACTGGCAGTGATTGACAGCTGGGCAGCCCGCCTCCTCCTTTCTTCTCCCACGGCACTTTTTGATGCCTGTCACGCCGGCCAATCAGCAAAATGATCTGACAGCTGTCCTGACAACAACGTACACACACATTACACACATTACACACATACACGGACACACATACACATACGTGTACACAGGCAGGCCTAAATTCTTAATTTTAAATTCATCGTTAGGCAGGAAAACAACAAAATTTCGAAGGTTTCGCTCATTTCATAACGTCTTTGTAGCCACACTGAGAGCCGCCATATTTACTCACCGATTAGCAACAACGATTAGCTCCAAAAACAACACGGTTGGGGATGACGGGGCCCCTCACGTTGATCATGTTAACTAAATTAACATACGACGTTCCTTTCAGCTGGTTCCAGATCTGTTATCTGTCCAGATGTAACGATGATTTATTTATTCTGTTTCAGGGAAGGCCGGGAATTGCCTCCATCTGCTCCATCAGACATTGCTGCCTCGTCGCGTGCAGCCTTCCTCCAGGTTAGCGCGGGTGTTTCGGTGCATATGTGTGTGTATATCCAGGCATAAAAGTGTGCGTTTCTGTGTGTAAATGTGTGCATATTTCTTTCTGTAGCATAATGTTTGTGTGTGTATTTGTGCCTGTTAATGCAACTTTTTTTTTTTTTTTTTTTTTTTTTGCATATGTGTGTGTAAACGCGTCTAACTGTTCTGTAGGTTTTCATTAGATTTTGTATGCATACGTGTGTGTGTGTGTGTACGTGTGTGTGTGTCACAGCGGCCATGTGGCGCTGCTGTCTGTAAAAGAGGCAGCCTGTGGAATTAAAAGTGAATGAAGCGAAGACGAGCGAGGTTTCCTGCTTCTCATAACGCTGCCACAATAATAATAATAATAATCAGGGCAATAATAACCTCAGCGCTCATTTAGACATCAATACTAATCACTCTCATTTGGAGGACAATAATAATAATCAGGCTCATTTAGAGTGCCGTTTCTCCACAGAGGCTTTCACTGCCTTTGGGGTTGGTTGGTGCTTAACCTAATGATAATAGTCATGATTCATGGCTCAACTCTCCCTCCCTGCATGTTACTTTCACTCCACATGAATACAAGAAATGTGTGTGTGTGTGTGTGTGTTGGAGAGAGAGAAAGACAGTGTGAGGGAGTTGTGACACACCAAAGCTCTTTGTACTCAAATTTTCTTTTCTCCTTCTCCTCATTACAACTTTATATCAACTAACTAACCTCTAAGTTTAAAGAGAAGTTCTGGTTTGCATCTTTATTTTTTTTTTAGTTTTGGTCATCATAACGATCATAGATCTAAAGTATGTTAAAAAAAGAGATCCAACAGGTGCAAGAAATACAGCTCAGATGATCACACAGGTTAGTGAAAGCTGTTTTCTTGCCTGGTTTAACTTCTTTTAGCCATGTTGCTTTATCATATGCCCAGCAGCAAATGGCAGACAGACACAGTTAGCAACTAGCTAGTGAACACAGTGGAGCATTTTGGAGCTAAATGGCCAGGCATTTCGCTCAGGAGTTGGCTAAGACCAAAACAGAGCTAAAAGGTGACTAAATATTAGACTGAGCTAACCAGCCAGCTTGGTCTCTCTTTTTTTGTTCTTGGCTTCCTTCGTCAACATCCTCGCTCTGGTCTCTTCACCTCTGCCATGCTCAGCCTGTCCTATAAACCAAGCCTGAAAACCTCCTCTTCTAGAAAAGTTCTTATGTAAACATTATATAAACATTAAACTTATGTAAACACTCCCTTAGTGCTCTGAGCTTCACAGCCCGGGTGGCCCGGCTAACCAACTGGCCTGACTAGCTACATAACGGCAGCTACATTTAGCAAGCTGGAAGGCAGAGCACCTGGAGGGCATCAGAGGGAAAACCAGAAAACATTTCCCAGTTTCACCAGATCAGTAAAATGGTGTGTGACTCCTCACAGGTGATCATACCCACATCACAAAGTTACATTAAGAACAGACGAACGGGGCACAGAGGGTAAACGAGATGAGATGCCATTCACCTGATTACACAATGATGTAGCTTCAAAATGATTTAAAATCTGTTATTTTATGGTAGAAAAATTACACACAATATTGCTTTAGTTGTAGATAATTCTAGCAAAATTCGGCTCCTGTTGACTTCAGATTGCTTTGTGATTTGGTGAGCTTATTGATGCCCCTGTGTGTGCTTTAGAATAATTAAATTCATATAGATACAGACAAGTTATACAGATTCAAACGTATCTGTTGCATTTAGACTGTCTCTGGTGCCTTTTCGTTTGATTTTCTTCTGTTTCTGTTGACCTTTGTACTTTAATATTCATGTGGTCAAGCTGTCTTTGTTTTCACTCGACTTGATCATGATCCAGTCGTCCAGGATGCAGGTTAATGCCACAAGAATTTAGTTGTTGCAGTAACACTCCCTCACCCCTTTACAGCACTATATGGTCATTCTCAGTACATGAAAATATTCTCTTCTCTTTCTGATGTATTGCGTGCCGACACACGGGACTGTCAGGCACTAATGTAATTCCTCTCGAGTGGTGCTCATCTCATCTGGGCTCCAGCTTTGAACTCTTGGCTCAGCGGCTTTTCAGAACGAGACAGAAAATGGGGACAGAGGGAGAGAATTGTCCGGCACTGATTTGCTGTAAAAAACTCGGACAGAAGATCATTTCAGCGCCACTCGGGAAGATCAAAAGCTGTGCTGGCAGAGAGCGGGCGCGAAGGGAGATGGTATCGCCAGGCTCTCATTTCATTCACAGACGAGTGTGAAATGACTTCATCTGTTGTGTGGACTCACACTAGACACCATTATACACTACTGTACCCTGACCCTCCCTCCCTCTCTCACTTTCTCCTGCACGCTGGCAGCTACAGGCCAAAATCCACTGCAGCTGTGCCCTAATAATACATCTGTAAGGTATTGCTTTGTGTTTCTATTAGCCACACTGTCAGCTTTTACCTACATTGACATTAAGAATATTAAAGAGCCTGATTTTCTTTAGCACTAATTGCATTGTGATTATCTGTAGAACAACACCAGTGGAGTTCAGGTCTGCTGTTAATTGCCTGTTTATAGGAGCTAGAGATCTTAAACCTTAAAGGAGGAACATGGGAGTGCTAATAAGAGGAGATCAGACCTCAAGTCCAGGCCTACAGTAGCTTTTTTTTTTCAGGCCCGGCGGTGCACATCGTTACCACTCTGCCTCTTGTGAGGAAAGGCAGAAAAAAAACAGCAAACTTCTGAGCCTTAAACACTTGAATAATTTAGCGATGAATATTATAATCCCGCTTAATAATTTCAGGAGCGACAACAAACGGGTTCTTAACACCAGAGCTCTGTCTCTCTCTCTCTGCTAATGGAGATCGCAGGAACACACGCACTCAAAAGAAGATATAGTGTGAGAGGGGAGGACAGCAAGATAATAAGAGTCGACTTAACACAAGGATTTTCCTCCTCTTTCTTCTCCTTCCTTCGTCCCTCGTCTTCATTTCCTCCTTCATTAAAAGAGGAGTCCCGCGCAGAGCCAGGCTGTAAAACTGCTGTTGGCCGTGAGAGCTTTCTTCCTCCATCTCCGTCTCTCCTCTGTCTCTCTTCTTTAACATCCCTCCTCCTGTCTTCCTTGAACACTCTGTTTAGCTGTTTAAGCTGATGACACAGAGAATATTGCATGTTGAAAGGTTGTTTCACCACACACACACGCGCGCACACACACTCACACATTTACACACCCACACACACACACACGCACACACTCTTGCCCAGAGCGAAAGGCCCCAGGCAGTCTCTTTCCCGCTAGCCAGGGGCGATCATTCTGCCTCTATGATACTTTAACTGTGAGATGTCAGGAAACATTAGGACTTTAAAAACACAGCTACGATGCGGCACAGATGCACGCTGACAACACACACACACACACACTCTCACACGCACACACAGTCTCGACTGTAGTCCCATCCAGTTTCCTCCAAGGCCAGAATATTTGTGCAATCCTCAAGCACAAAGATATTTTTTTGGCCTGTTTTGAGCTTTATTGTATAGAGGCAGCTGAAGAGTGACAGGAAATGTGGGGAGAGAGAGATGGGGAATGACATGCGGGAAAGAGCCACAGGTCGGATTCGAACCCTGGGATGCTGCGGCAAGGACTGAGCCTTTTTACGCGGGGCGGCTGCTCTGCCAACTGAGCTAAACAACACCCCAGAAAAAGTACTTTTTTGGAATAAATGGTTGTGATTCATTTATTCTTTATCTGTTTTTTCTTTTTCATTCTAATAACTTTTTCTGAAGTAACAATCAGAACTTTTTATGTATTAAAAGTGTCGATGCTAACTAGCATAGCTCTGTGAAATCGCTTGAATTTGGAAGAGTTTGTGCTTTCTTGTGCAGCTGACTGATACTGCATGTGGTTGTTTCTTAACCTTTAGGTGGGAATAACATTTACCACCTGCACTGTCAGGAGCTCAGCTGAGAAAACAGCTTTAAAACAGAGTCAATCGAAGAACCAATGAAATACAAGCCTTTAAATAATCTGAATGAGGCTCTTTAAAGCACCTATCAGGACACATTAAAGAAGACCCATCCACCCTGTATCTATACCTGTGTGTCCTTCAGGGAGCCCATCTGACATTACGTGAGAGCTGGGTTACACCCTGGTCACATTGCCAGCTCTTCACAGGGCTGATAGATTCGCAACAACCGTCACATTCAGAGCTAATTTAGAGTCACCGGTTAACTTAAGCTGCTTGCTTTTGGTCTGTGGGAGGAAACGTCAGGAGAAAACCCACGCAAGCATGCTGAGAATATGTAAACCCTCTATATGTGGAGTTTACATGGCAGATTCGAACCCAAGACCTTCTTGCTGTGATACCGCATGACTCTTTTTTCAGTAAACTATATCTCGTATCCTGCAGGTCAACATACAGAATGAGAAGTCATGTAGACAGTTTAAATAAAGCACTGGTAGTTTTTTGAATTGTTCATGTGAAACTGTTGTTAAACTGTGGATTAATGCACATTTATCTAAAGCAACATTGTGTAACATTTCTACCATAAAATAACAGATTTTAAATCATGTTGATGTTACGTCATGATGGACAGTAAAGTAACCTGTGGTGAACTATAGCTGCTAGTTAGCTCAGACCACTGGGGGAGTGTTGCTATTTTTACAACAGGTCTTTTGGACCACCAGGAAAAGAAGTTATCAGGCCAGGGGTGCGGGAGAATACTGACAGTGTCGTGCCAGAACCGGAGCTGGGCAAGCAGGCAATGTAACCGAGCTGACAGAGGCAAAGAGACTGAACGGGACATTGTTGGAAGAAGCTATGAAAATGAGAAAGTGACCAAGCAATAAGTCGCCAGACATGAGTAAATCTGGGACTGACTTTTAGTCATTGGTGAGAGCTTGGTGAAATAAAAGGCTGAAAGACAGACGCCGAGCTGGAGTTCTCGCTGTTGGACTAGTAAGTAATATTAGCTGTCTTGTGTTGTTGACCTCGTTGATGTTTGGCTGTTAGCAAAGTTGTCTACTCACTAGATTTTGATCTTAAGTACATGTGTAAGTAATATAATCATGTACAACTGTCCATATTTACGATATACTAAATGGACATCCTTTTAAGGGATTGGTTGACAATCAGAAAAAATAGAATATCACCTTTCTTCTTTAAAACTGTTTCCAGTGGACAAGTGTTCAGAATTTTTACTCTGACAGTGCTGGATGTCATATAATGTAGTATTTGTACTACTTGTACTGTAGCTGCTACTTTCCCAAACTAGGACAATAACATCCAGCCTTCTGGATTTTTTTTTTTTTTTTTTTTACAGCTGGATAGTCTGCAATCTTTAAAGCGATGTGTAAGGCAGAGGTGATGTAAGATGCATACCACATTGCAGCAATGTCCGGAAAGTCTGGGAACTCATCCCCTTTTCTTCCCTTATTTCCTGTCTGCCTCTGTGCTGTGCACTATTAAATAAAGACAGGAAGGTTTAAAATGTAATGTACTTCAAGAGACCCAAGGCTTTTTTTTATTACAGTAATGTCAACATTTTTATTTGTGTTTGTCATTTCACAGAGGTTGAGTTGTTTATATCTGTTGGTGTTAAATGATCAGTTAAGTATCTGTTTGTATCCTGCATTATGAATGACTCCAGTCTGTCCTGTTCTCTCTCTCCCTTCCTCTCTTTGAGCCTCTGAGTGGACTGAATGTTTCAGAGTTTTAATAATAAAACATCTGACATCAGGATTTAGAGGGCTCTGCGCTTGAATACTTTGTGTATCCTTCCAATAACTCCTGTATTTTCCTCCAAAATCAGGCAGAGATCTATCTGTGAGCAAAGACACAATCAGAGGGAGTCTGCAGAGCTCCTCTCAGATATTAGCATTTAATGAAATGCACATTTTTTTCATTTAGTTTGAAACGTTTCCAAATCTGGGGAAATACCAGGATGACCCATGTTTTGATATGCTCTTTATTAGTTTGCTTTCTTTTCATCCATTCTCTGTTCTCCACTTAATGTTTCAGAGCGTCTGCTTTGAGCCCTGCGTGCCAAGCTGCTGTGAGGACGGGCTGTGTGATTTCAGCGCGTTTGCTGGTCGCACAGTCAGTTGAGTACTGTAATTTTACACCTGTAAAGGATGATCTACAAAAGTGCAAGTCTGTGCTACCTCGGGGAAAAGAAGTCACAGTATAAACATTTAGCTTCATAGTTTTAGTTGCTTAAACCTAAACAGAAAAATGAATCTTTGTTCTTTTAGCTTAAACCAGATCTGAACCAAAGTTGTTCCCCTGTCTTATTTTATATTTTTGGGTATCAGACCCAAAACTATCATGTAGTTCATGATAGTTTACATTTGTTTTCTTTTCTTTCATCCATTAGTGAAGTGAAGACAATGTGGGAGTGTCTTAAACCTGCATTTTTTCCAGCAGGGGGCCGCTCCATTGGCTACAGAAAGACAGACTGCATTGAGTTTCATGTAAAAATGACCTTACTTCTCACTTGATTTAGTACCTCAGTAAACAGATTGCCTATGAGTTTATGGTCTCAGTCTCTAGTTTCAGGTCTTCTTCCACACAGCATGATGTTCATTTAGTAAATTATGATCCCGTTTAGTTAAATAGCGATAAAGGAGGTTGTGCTTTAGGGCGTATAACTAGGCAGGTTGCCATTTTTTTTGGTCAAAATCAAGTGCAGCACAACTCACAGTACATCAGCCACCAGCTCGATGCCCTCGTCCAAACATGGTCACTTTTGGCTCTGAAAAAACAAGATGGCAACATCCATTATGTCAAACTCAAGGATTCAGAATGGTAGTCCATAAACCAAGAGGTGATGTCAGCAAGACACATTTCATTTTTTAATAGTGGTTTCTCAAACTCTCCATACAAAACTTTAAGAACAGGCTTAAACGTAACACTGCCTGCTGCCTCGTGCTGCTGGTACGATATGCTAAACTGCGTTCTGCTGAGTTGTATTTATGGCTTTCGTTATGCAGCAGCTGGAGCTGGTTGGCCTTGACGTGGTGGAGCAGTGATCTGGTCTCAAGTGGTGTGAGACTGTAACCCATTAGGCTAGAGGGGAGGACTAACAAATCAAATCTAAAAACCTCCAGAAGCCAGAAATGGTTCTTGGCCACCCTCTCACATCCACTGACACACCGAGATCTAGTCCACCTGTATTATTTATGTATTATTATTTAGCAGAAGTTCAAAGTTGTAATTTTGCATTCATGATTCTTGACTTTTGCCAAAATACCAAGGCAGATTTGTGTGTATACTTGGCAATAAACCTGTTTCTGATATAAGTAAGTATGCATGTTTGAGTGTTTTGAACCTGAAAGTCTGTATAATCCCTTCAAATCTGCAACATGAACCCAGGCTTTACTTAGCAAACTTACTCAGATAACTCCGTAACCTTAATCTTGGAGCAGGCCTCCAGGTGTTTTGGAAGGTGGGGGTATTTTAAAAGCTCCGTGAGGTAGATGGTAGAGGACGAAGTCACGTTGTGAATGGGCCAACAGATTAATATTTATATATAAATTTTAAATTGTTATCTTCTTTCTTTTATTGGCTCACTTCTCTCAAGTCTGTTTACCTTTCAGTGTCTCTGCTCGCGCCCAAAATAACAACAAAGCAGCTTTAAAATAATTAACAATCCTCCTAATGATCAGGAGTCTTTGAATTTAAAAAAGAGAAAGTTTCATGTACCAGCAGCTGGCAGCAGAGCTGAAAGTTTCCTCCAACATTTCCTATTTTAACTTTGTTGAAACCCACATATTAAGACAAACACACACACAGGAAGGTCCAGTGCATGTGTGTGCGTGTGTATGTTTGGCCGCAGGCCCA
Source organism: Protonibea diacanthus (assembly GCA_028641955.1). Taxonomy (NCBI): domain Eukaryota; kingdom Metazoa; phylum Chordata; class Actinopteri; family Sciaenidae; genus Protonibea; species Protonibea diacanthus. The sequence goes on from CM053992.1 coordinate 15,779,658, forward strand.
CATGGTGTTAATTGGATAATGAGGTACAATGACAAATCCCTGTTGCTGCGACAATAAGGTGCTGCTGTCCAGGTTTAATATCACAGACCTTGGTGTAATGCTGTTTGGACACACACACACTCCCACACACACACACACACACACAGCTCAGGTGTCCGTCGCTCCACTTTGGAATCTAATCTGGCTCTTCCTCCTAGCAGCCAATCACATGCAGCTGTTGCTGCCCCAACAACCAATCAATTATCTTTAAGTCTGGAAAAGCTTTTCTCTCTTTCCGTAATCCTCCTCTCTCCTCTCCTCTTCTCTCCTTCATCCTCCATCATCTCCTTGTTTCCTTTTCTTTCCACTTCCTTTTCAATTCTCATTTCCTTGTCCTCCTTTCTCCTCTTCTTGTTTTCTGTCTCTTCTCATTACTCTTTCCTCTCCTCCTCATCTCCTCCTCTTGTTTTCTCTACCATCCTCATCATTATCATCCTCTGCTTGTTTCCTCACTTTTTTTATTTAATTTTCCTCTTCTCTCCTCTAATTAATTCTCATGTCCCTGTCCTCATTTCTTTCCCTTGCTCCTCTCCTCTCCTCTCCTCTCCTCTCCTCTCCTCTCCTCTCCTCTCCTCTCCTCTCCTAATCTCCTTTCCTTTTCCTATTCTCTCCTCTCCTCTTCCTCTAGTTTCTCTTTTTCTTCACCTTTCTTCTCTCCTTATTCCTCTTTTCTATCCCTTGCTCTCTTTTCCTTTTGTTTTCTCTTTTTTGTATCTCCTTACTTGTCCTCTCCCCTTTTCCTTTCCTTATTCCACTCTCCTCTCCTCTCCTCTCCTCTCCTCTCCTCTCCTCTCCTCTCCTCTCCTCTCCTCTGTCCTTCTCTCTCTTGCCGAGCCATAACTGGGGGGATGATGGGCCATAATTCACGGGTATCCGGGCCGCCCCAGACGTGCTCACATTAATTGGATGTCCATATTAAATGGAAAATGAGAGCGGCGCTGAGGGAAAAAGTGAATGACTGACTCTCTTGGCTGCTATTGACCTATGAGGAAGAGATGCTGCCCTTTTCCCCAGCGCTCTCCCTCGCCCAGTTTTCTCTGCTCCCGTCAGCGTGATGGATCTCAAAGCATTCATTTTCTGACCCCTCACCTGGAAGCAGATTAAGCGCTCTGATTCAATAGGGCTGTTAATGGGGGCGCCAAAAGTTTATGAGGATTTCTGGAAAAGGCCAGGGAAATTAGATTGTAAGCTAACAGATTTATTGCTCTGTTTCAACACATTGTAAAAAGATTATAGGACCTCGAGGCAGGTTGGAGGGACAGAGGGGCCACGACGTGTCTCTCGGTGTGAAGTAGAGGTATATGAGGGAGAGCGACAGAGTCCTGCTCTCACATTTACCAGCTATTCTACACTGACAGGGCAAAGACAAGCATGTCAGTCATCAGGGGATATGTTCACATGCGACTGTAACCTGAAGGACAGATGTTTAGACAGCTCTTAGTTGAGATCCTGCTGGAGGTGATGTGATGTGAGGCGATGCTGTTTTGTCGGTAACTCTGACCTGCTCTTGTTTCACCCATTTTCACACTTTTGTTCCTGTTTTGCGGTGATTGAATACAGGTTGAATTTTACCTTCAGAGGTTAACCAGAACACAAGACCATGAAAGGTGTGTGTCTTAGCTATCTGGTCCAAACAACAGAATCCATTCTCCATCTCATTAAAACTGAGACTTCTTCTAATCTTTACAACTAAACAGTTTGAACCCCCTCACACGTCAAAACGAGTATAGAGGTCACAGTGATCCGCTTTGGGTTGTAGCTGAAGCCTTAATCATGATTCAGCAGTTTACACATGCCACCAAAAACTTCAGCAAGAAACAGACATTATGAAACATGCGACGTTTGAATACAACAGTGAAATCCAGCACATCAGGTACAACTGTTCACTATGGGTTCAAATGATCATAATAAAAGTCTAATAAAATGTTCAGCAGAACTGTAGGGATGTGAAGTATTTCTAGATAATGAATGTATATAAAGAGAAACTGATACTCTGCTACAAGACGATTGCATTCCAGTCAAAGCTGCTCATTGGACTAATGTGCTGAAAATGTTCTCTTCAGTATTTTTGGTCTCATCGGGCATGCACACTAAAGTCTCTTAAGCCTGCGACTTCCTGTTGGCTCTCTGCACACATGAATAGCATGACATTGTTTGTGATATTAAAAAGAAAGAGCAATCTCAAAGAAATGTCCAGATGTGAATTTTCTTCTTTCTCTCCACCACGTTGCATGTTGTCAAATACTTACTTTGAGTGCTGACTACATATTCAATATTATCATTAACTGAAGTATTATTTCTTTTAAAGGCACTTTATAAATCTACCAGCATCATTTCTCTGGACTTTCTGAGACATGTATTTACATCATTAAAATTTACACGAGACTCAACAAGTGGTTTCACTGACTTCAGGTCGATTTCTTCTCCACAGCACTTGGCTGTGTGTCATGTTGGCCTGTACTTGAATGAGGAGCCTCAGGCAAAGATTAGCTCTTTTTGATTTTGATTTTCAGGGTGAAAGCCACTAGAGTACAAATAATTTAAAATGGAAAGAAAAAACTAACTGTGAAAAGAAACAGAAAGCACTCACTGATTGGTTAATTCCCTGGATTGTTTCTGTATTAGCATTTTGGCATAAAAGTGTTTGTTGTATCACCATGTTCGGAAACATGGCCGAGCAGGTATGTTCCTATATACTACATAGACCTAAGTATAACCTCTTGGTAACTAATTGAACTGACTAACTCAGCTCAGCAATTTAAACAATCTTGGCCACAAAACAATCACTAATTACAGAATCAAACATTGACTGATTGAAGATAAATGTTCTAAAACTTTTAACTCCCCCCATTGCTCTTCAAACATGGTAGAAACCAGGAAGTATGTGTAACACATGGGATCCAATGCAGACCCTTTTGTCTGAAAGCTAGAAAGCAGGTGAGTAACAAGGTGATAGCTCTGCTTAGCATAGCAACAGAGGTGACAGATCAGTGTGAAGGTTTGTAACTCCAAGGAAATGCATTATCTCCCGTGCAGTTTCTCCTCAGGTCCACATAGCATTTTAGCTTCTTTCAGCTCACTGTTTTGGTCCTGTGGCTCAAAACTTTGTTTGGGTTCACTCTCACTGTTTAAATCCACCATGTTTAATGCTGTTGGCAGCTTCAGTGAAAAAGCACAGATGTGCTACCTGCTACACCCAAACAGGAGGTGTGTTAGCTAGCTACTAGCTAGTGTAGCATTTAGCAACACAACAAATATTAGGATATTAGTTACCGGAGACCAACACATAGCTAAAAGGAGTGACTATACAGTATGACTTAACATTCATGTGGTGGCCGTTAACATGACTACACATGAAAGCTAATGTTGCTTTCTATGGATGTGTGCAAATGTTTGCTAACACGTTGTGTTTACAGCCTTTCCTGGCAAAACTAATAAATTAATACAGGTTTATTGTTTGCCACTTTCTTAGAAATGGAAAGAAGCGTCAGTACAGTATTTAGTGTGCCACCTAACAATAGACCACCAGCATCCCTGTTTGAGGTACAGGCCCAACTGCTTAGTCATGTTTTATACTCCATGTACTCTCTATAAAACTGGTACTTTAACACTTTGAGTTCTCTGGAGAATCTTTTTATGAAGAAAATTTTTTGTTGTTTAATATTCAACAACAACTGAATCCAAAAAAGTATGCACATTTGCAGCACTTTTGGTGCTATGGAGAACCTTTTTATGTTTAATGTTTTTTCCTTTTAAAGATTCCTTGGAGTACCGACTGGTTCTTTAAGTCAACTTTTGCAGCAATGTGACCTGATTTTGATTAAAAAAAAACAACAAAGGGACAGATTTAACAAACCTTTGTGAAACTGAAGTACACATGGCTTTAACTGTTAACTGCTATATGCCTAACCTATTGACTGTTGGTGCCATTTCTAATTGTACAGGGTGATATTCTACATTTTTATAAAATAAAATATTTTAATTAAAATCATTATATATTGCCCCTTGAATTAACTCAGGCACACTATTTACACTAAATTTTGGGTAGAACTTGATCATCTTTGAAGAACCAATAGGTAAAAGGTTCCCCTACAGCATTTCAATGTAGAACCACTTTAGGTTCTAACTTGATCTTTATTTCTCAGTGTGTACGCTGAAAGAAATCCTGAAATCATTCTTGTCGCACAAGCATTAACAAATACTTAGCCTGAAATATAACGCCACGAGATGGAGGAAACTCTCTGTAAGTGTCAGCTAAAAGCCTGCAGTAAAAAGTTCTGTTTGCTTACCCATCCTAAATTCTCGACCAACATTCGGTGCTCAAGAAAGGCCTCTGCAGGAAAACGAGGCCTGCTGAGAAAAACAGTTTTTGACGATGTCAGTAATGATGAGATGCCAACACAAACAGATTCCCAGTGTAATCGGCTCAGGAGTAATGTAAAATTCTGTTATGCATCTTAGTTTGGCTGTTGGTGGGGGAACTACAGTATGTATGTGCGTGGCTCAGAGTTGAGAGAAACTCACCAGGGCTGAAATGCCTCTGTGGGCTGAGCTGCAAGAGTTTGGGTTTAACCCTCTGATGTCTGCTGTTGGGGTCTACACCAGCGCCTCAGGATCTCTTTCTGTAGTAAATTAATTTACATTTGGAGGATTTTCTAAAGATGCTGGCTTCCTGTGGAGCCAGCGAGATCAAAGTGTCTCATTCTGTGTGTTTGATGATGTTTGATGTTTGCTTTGAGTGTGAATGTTGCTGACTTTCTGCTGTCTTTTTCTCTGCACAGCGGGAGGTGCTCTTTCCTGCCTTTTACTTTCTGCCCTTCCTCGCCCAAATTCGGTAAGTTGCGTTTTACTTTTTTCCGGGTCTGATTCAGATTTTCTTTGCTGACATATTCTTAATCACCTCATGATATCTAGCCCAACAAGCACTTGATGGATAATGTGTGAGCATGAGGCCAAGTTCAGCTGTAGCCCTAAGTAGTACAAATTCTTTGAAATTTAGTGGATCATGGATCAAAAATCCAGCTTCAGAAACTTCTGAACTGACACTGGAGAAATTTCGGCTCTGCCTTCGTGTCATGATGCTGCTATCCTGATAAATGTACTTATCAGGATAACATCTGTTTATGAATGGAGGGCACCTTGTTGCTAGCTCTTGCACGGGTATCCCCGTTCTTAATCTTCATCAACAAATCTAAAACAGAACTAGACAAACACTCAGCACAAAAAATCAAAATAAAACGTATGCATGGTGATTTAGAGGTCTGAGAGCAGCGTGGATGTAGGTGGAAGATTATAACTGTAGACAGAGCCAGTCGGTCCATACCGCTGCTGTTCCTCCCACTGTTTTATTGAAGCTGACGCTCAAAACGATCACTATCAATCAGCAACCCCTCCTTGTCTCGCTGTCACAAACCATGTAAGATGTGTCAAGTTTGCTCGTGTGTCTCAAACTGAGGAAAGAGGCTGTAGTTTTATTGGCTGTGATGCTTTTGTACAGACGTTATTCCACATTTAAGGTGTTGATCCTCGATCTCGCAGAGCACAAAGATTAGGGACATGGTTTGACTGGATTACAAGTAGTGCCACAGCTACTTTGTGCAGAGGTTTGTTGTTGTACTTGCAGAGAAGTAGTCAAACGTGCAAATTTGCAACAGCTACTGTACGACGTGTACACACATGCATCCATGAAAAACCTCACAAACGCTTGACCAGCATGCCAGATTTCAGCCGAACCTTTGACCACCCGACAGACCAAGCTATAGAGCCGGTGGTCGCGTCCTGCAGGAGATTTTTTCCGTTCTTGTCCTCGCAGCTGTAATCGTCGTGATCGCAAGCGAAATGAAATAAACAATAACTGAAAAAATGCACAATGCAAAGATAACCGTTTTCACCAAGCAGCTGTGATATGTTGATGGACTCTACGCCCACTCTTTTGTGTGTGTGTGTGTGTGTGGACACAGCTATTGTCAGTCTGATTTGGTTAAATGTCTCCGGGGCACACACAAAGCAGACCCTCCTCACCTTTAACCTCCTCCTCCTCATCTCCTCTCTCTCTCCCTCACAGATGATAATCCCTGACCATTTCACTCATTTGAAGAGGCTAATCAGTTTAAATACTTTGATACACATAATAATTTGGGGCAACGTGGTGAGTGAACGTAAACTCAAGCATGCCAATATTTTCTCTTTATGCCGCCCGTGTTCATGTGGACTTTGGTCCAATTCTGCTGCTAAATCCCTTTGAAATGTATTTGCTGTTGCAAATTAGCAGAATATAAATTTTTACTGGACTGTGGAGTTTGTGATTAAATAAGTATTGCATGTCTTTGCAGAGTGCAGAGATGTGCCTCCCTATTGTGGCTGTAGCGTTACTGCTGTAAAGAAAGTTCATGCAATAATATATTTATTTTTGGACAAACTATATAAACAAACAAAATATTTGCTGCTCCAAACATAAAACGGCACCTGCTAAGTCTTTCCTAAGAAAATGACTCAAAGGAGAGATCAGTAAAATGTTTCATACGTTACATGTTGACTCTGGAGCGACCTGCCAAAGGAGATCAGGCTCTGTTTCCTCTTAAATAATCTTCTTCTATTTTACGCCACAATTTCTCTGTCTGTGTGTTCATAGTAATTCAGATCTTTCTTGTCATTAACACTGTAGAAATTCAGTTTTGTCTGGTAATTTCTTGCTGTTTATGTTTTATTTAAGCACTTTAAAATTTGCCTTTTCATTGAACTGAAGACATTTCATGTTCTCACTTTTTAAATCTTTTTTTTTTTTTATACAATCTGTCGTCTCAGTGTGTGACAGGAAGACTGACGGCGTGCAGCAGCTGCTGCAGACATGTGTTTAACGCGCACTTTGAGGCTTGTAGACATTTGACGTCAGCTCTGTCGACGGAGCCGTCGGTCTTGTTGGTTTAGCCTCATTATCCGACATGTTTCCAGCCAGACGAGTGTTGGTGTGTTTACTCCTCGCCGCTTCTCTCTCTCTTCACGGTCTGAACTGTGATATTCAGCTGACCTCAAAGCTTAACAATCGCCCATTCTGTCTTTTCCTTCTTCTCTCCCTCCTGCACCCATCGCACCCCCTGCCTCCCTTCTACCTGGGGCAAAGTCTTATGTAAAACACATTTATTTTTAATAGATTTTTTAATGAATTTTTTAGTTGACTATTAATAATGCCATTAGAGGTGGCAGAGCAGCGTCAGACAGCAGCCCGGCCTGCTAATCCTGCCCCCCAGCCCTGGCAAATGCAACTAATCCAGGCCCCTGCTTCGGCTCCAAGTAGGCCTCACACACGAACACACAGAAGTATGTGCAAACATGTACTGTATGTAAAACACACCACCACACACACACACACACACACGAGTGTTGGTTAATCCTGTATGTGTTCAAACAGTCGCTCTGCTTCACCATTATTTCTTTCTCGCTTTCTTTTCACACGCCCTCCCTTCTTTCCTCCTCATCTTCTTCTTCACTCGCTCACCAGCTCACCTCCTCCTCCTCCTCCGCCTCCTCCTCCTTTTAATCCCTCTGTCGCTGCTCCTCTCCTCCCTCCCTCCCTCCCTCATTCATGTCTTTCCTTTGCCTCCCACCTTATTTCTCCCTCATCCCTCTTTCAAGCGCTCCCCTCCCCTTCCATCTTGACCTCCCTCCCTCGTTTTTTTTTCTCTCTCCTCTTCGCCTCCCTCCTCAACCGCCTTTCTTGTTCTTCTCCCCTGGGCACCCAGCAGGCCTGGCCTTGGTGCTCGACTCCTCACGGAGGCTCCTTACCTGAGGGCCCTGCGAGTGTGTATACACACACACACAAACACACACCCACACAGACAAAATGTGGATGCTACAAAAAGTCGGTGCAGAGCAGGGAAATAGTGAGCCGCTTAACGCCTTAATAGAATTTGAGCCTGGCTCAGAGAGTGCTGGAGAAAAGGTGTTAATTACTGCTGGTTTTAATGCTAATTAAATGTTTCAATTAATGGTGTGTTTGTTGCCAAAATGTGTGTCGGTAATTGACGAACGGCAATAAGGTGTTTGAAGGCATTAAAGAAGGAGACAAAGAGAGCGTTCTACCTCCTAGATGGTGCCAGAGCCTGGAGCAGTGCAGCATGGGAAATTTCATTCATGAGGTGTAAAGGAAAAAAAAAAAAGTAGCTGGAACAGATTCAGCACAGCTGTTTTCCATAAAACCGTTCATGGCCTCCTTCAAATGTAGTGTTTCTGTCTGGGCTGAGCTGCTGGACTGTTGGTGCATACGATGTACTGGACTGAGGGAAGGCTGGAACAATGAACGCAGGCGGAGAGCAAAAGAGTTTGTTTTTCGTTGTCCAAGTCTAACTTTTAAATTGGTGGAGGGTAAAAATGCCAAAACTCTGAGGTGTGAAAGGTTTGTTTCAGGTTTTACTGAAGGGCGACTTCGTCCCAGATTTGTTTAGTCAATGAGGTACTCTTGTGATAAAGACAAGGTGAGGAAAAAATATTAAAAAGGGTTAGAAAAAAGTTCCTTTAAGTGAGTTATGAAATAATAAATGGTTGAACTGTGCAGTGTTCAAGCTGCACATGGAACTTCATTTTCAGCTGATATTTGTGTTTTAGTGATGATTTTGTTTGGTGTTTTGTTTAATATTCAGACTTTACACCCTCGGTGCTATGAAATATTGAATGGTCCACTATTGAAAGTTCCTGCATTACAACCACCAACAGATGTAACGCCCACACACTTACACAATTCTCCATTTTGCATCCGGACCTTCATCAAAAAAAAAAAACAACAGTTCATGAGAAAACTCTAAAAATGTTGTCTGACAAAGGGACGTTGAAGCTGATATCACTCATAATGATGATCCCGATGTTTTCAGCTCCACTTTCACTGTTGTACTCGTACGAATGACCCGAGCTGCTGTTCAAGTGGAGAAAAAAAACAGGAGACAGAAAAAAACACAGGAGGAGGAAATGGAAGAAAAACCTACTGAAGATGTCACAGAGGTGACTTCTTTGCAGTGCTTTTGTTTTGTGTTTCTAAAATCCCCTTTTCTCTCGTTGCTTGGCTAATCGCCTAACTTTCAACCGGGCCACATTGCAATCAGTGAAGAGGAGTTTGAGATGAAACACACACAGGAGCCTGGACAAACCTGTCCATGAGCTCAGATTTTCTCTGCTGTGTAACAGGCAGGTGAGTCACCCCGTCTTGTCTTTAAATGCTGTTTCAGAGTCCTGGCTCGACAATTCAGCATCCGTCTGAATTAATAAAGCATCAGCGCGACTTTAAAAACAGCTGAAGTTCCCTCATCATGACATGAACGACGTGACGCCATTACGGACGTTTCTTTTGTCAGCGAGGAGCAGCCTGGCGTTCATCTTCATGTAGTCAGCGTGTGGAGACCACAGGTGTGTGTTTGTGTGTGTGTGCGCGCTGCCCTAGGTGATACACTGCAGACACACAGTCCATCATGCTGAATTATAACCTCACCGAGGAGCCGGTGACGCACACGCAACTGCTTTGTGTTCACTTTACACACTCCCTCTGTGTGTGTGTGTGTAGTGTGGGGGGGGGGGGTGTTTTTGCTTGTGAATACTGTTCTATATGTATACTGTGTGTGTGTGTCTCACACTTGCTGCACACTGATTTAAATTCTGTCTGACTTGGTATGCAAATAAAAAGACAGGTGGGGTAGTGCTAATCGCCCAATGGCTCTTTGGGCAGTGTGTGAACACACACACACAGACACACACACACACAGACACACACAGACATAGACGTGTGCGCGTGTATGAGAACAAGATTTTGCGTGTGTGTCCTAAGGCTTTCGGGATAAGGATGTGAAATTCCAGATCAGCGTTTCGGTGCTGAAGCCTTTAGGCTCCTGTCAATCCTGCTGACATGCCCGCACACACATGCACGCACACACACACACACACACACACACACACACACACACACACACACACACACACACACACACACACACACATACACATACACACACTTCTCTGTGAGTTTCTGGCTCAGATTAGCATAATTAAGTCATTTGTTGTGGTTGGTGCTGATAAAATCATTGAATTATTCAATACCAACAATATCACAGGACAGATAAATGTGTGTGTGTGTGTGTGTGTGTGTGTGTGTGTGTTTGATTTGTGTATAAATGTTTGTTTGCACGTGTGTTCAGGTGTAACCGCGCACACCAACACCTCTTCTCCGTCACCCACAATGCACTGTGCTTCTGGCAATAATCCGGCGGACCTAATCAATTGCTCCTCCACCCAGCATCACAACAATCCATCACAAATACACACACACACACACACACACACACACGTTCATTTGTTTCCATGGTGACAACATTGCAGATGTTCTAAGATCATAAGCAGATGTTGTTAAGACTTCTAAAACGTTGATCGTCCTCGTTTCAATATTCCTCTGCTGCATTTGAAAACAAAGAAACGAACACCGCTTTGTGTTGCCGTGATGAACTGGCGTCAGCATTTTCTGCATGTCTGAAAGCAACCAGAAAGTTTTTTTTTTTACCAAACACTGGCAGCAAAACAAAATGGATTGTAGGGAAGACGACGACGAAGGAGGAGGAGGAGGAGGAGGAGGAGGAGGCAGCGGCAGAGGCAGAGGGTGGTGGTGGTAAAAGTACTTTGAAGTACAGCAGTTGTGTGCCAAGGACAATAGAAAGAGTTTGATGAAATGCTGTAATTGTGGGGGTGCAGGATGTTACACTGAGAATGAAACAATGTTTGTCGAGTGAAATTACAACTCAGAGGAGGTGTGGGCTTCGTGTACACGTTGTTTGGGAACATGGACTGCGATTTTAAAACATTTTCATCATTTTCCTCTATTGTTCATCAGCTTTAGGTGATGTGATCGATGCTGTTTAACTCAGATGCTAAAAAAAACTGAGGCCGACTCCAGGTGTGTAATTTAGAGAACTGAAATCAAACACCATTTCACTTCATGGTGCAAACTCCACGTTTTCTGATCAATTTTTATAGACCCAAAATGGTCTTAACCAAACAAAGCCATGTTTGAGGAGGCATTAACACCACAAGGTGTGCAACAGTTTGACCTGAGAGGAATATTATCATCTGTTTATCCGGCATGTAGTGAAGGGCAGTTGATATGCTAATACCAAAGTTGTTAAATTCTGTTGCCTGAAGTGAATTTGTTCTTCGTCTTCAGGATAAAAAGATTTATATCAAGCAGAATTTAGCCAAAAGTCAAAGATCTCCATGTGCACATGGGACAAAGTTTTGTTCTTGTCTGACAGATGTTTTATTTATTTATTTTTTTTTGAGTTTTGTGGGCTCGACAATTTTTGTAAATACACATACTTTAAATGAGACCATTCTTTTAAAATATGTGTTACTTGTGAGTCCTACGCTGATATTAAATTGCAATATTTGGTGCTGTGCCCCTTTTAAACTCCTAACCTTTAACTACCATAAGCAATCAAGGGACGTTTCCCCCTTAAACACAGTTTTAATCTTTAATATTGTGATTTAAAGATGATGAAAGGAATGAAAGGCAGATATAAAAGTCACTTCCAACAAGTTTATCAGTTTCTTTTCAATAAAAATCTAAATTAAAGCCAAATTCTACACAAAACACCTCAGACTTTAGACATTCGCCTTTTTTGTGTGTTCCTGATCACATCCTGGCTCTTTTTCCTCCGAGCTGAGCTGAGATTGAGCACTCTGGCAGAGAGGTAAATAAGGAGGGTGATTAAGGGGAATGAAGCACGAGCCCTCGTTATGTTTGCGTCTTCGTTCTTCCTAATCAACATTAGTTCAGAGTCATTATTCCTCTGAAGCAATTGAAGCTTCCACACACTCATAACCTCGTCCATTACTCTCTGCCGCCAAGCAGGAGGGAAGAGACCAGAGGAGGAGAAGAAGTGCAATCAAGTTATTTTCAAGGCAAAACGATGATAATTGTCTTTCATATGACGTGTTTTATTGCACAGAAAATAAGAACTGATGGTACAAAGGTACAGTTTATAACTCGGGAATACTGTCAACAGGTTTTCTCCAAAAATCTTCCGAACTAAATGACAGAACAGCTCCATCGTTTTCAAAACTGTTAAGCAGCAGTCACCATTGTCTGATCTGCCCTATGTTGTGGGTTAAAGAGGCACTAATCAATATTTTTATTATTATTATTATTAATGTGGATCAAATATGATGAACCTGAACAGATATAGAAGTATTTCCATCCTACAGTTCATCACAGTTTTATGAAGCGTTTTAGTGTCTTTCGGGTCATTGTTTTGGTTTCACGGCTCTGCATCTTCGGCTTTTATCTGCCTACAGCAGCAGTCAGTAGTTTTCAGTGAAAAAGTTCTGATAACACCACCTGCTTGGCATTTAAACAGCAGACAAAGCTAGCAACTATCTGGTGAACATTTAGCCTTAAGAGACAAATATTTCCTTCATAAGTTGGTGGAGACCAATGGAGCTAAGAGTGGTCAGAAACATGACTCCAAATTAATGATGATGTTGCGTCACGTGTGGAAGATTGTGCATTAATTCTATGAGCTATGTGGGTGTCGTTGTACTTCGGGTAAAATTTCCATCCTGCAGTGGTTCAGCATTTGTTGATTTCATTGACAGGTAACTTGTACTCAAATCATGAGGCCAGTGTAGCCTCTAGTAAATAGAGAACTGTTTGCAGAAATAACTTTTTATATTGATGTGTCAGTGTTTTTTTTACAGCTTGTTGCACTGGCTAAAGAATCAGGTAGCAGCTTGGTTGGGTTTAGGCACAAAGGTGACTTGGTCTACGGTCGTGGTTAAATGAAACCAGCATTGACTGCTGGTAGGAATTGTGAAACAAACATTGTCCAAACACTTTGTTGAGCTGTTCATTTACCTCAGCTCGGCTAAAAAGTGGTTCTGCTTCACTCTTCTGTTTACACAGGAATTCAGGTCAGTGTAAGCACATGATACAGACATGAATCGTTTTTTAATGTCAGAATAGTTTCCTTTACTGTAAAATGATCGAATCCTTGTAAACACAAAGATTCTTGAGAGATGAGATGAACACATCAGGACAGTCTGACAGCGCGAAGAGGTGAAGTCAGAAGTTTATGCTCACCCGGAGCTGTGTTTGATCCTGCAAGACGAAGAAAGAGAAAGAAGGAGAAGGGGAAGAGGTGAATGACGGAGGTTTAGAAGCACGGCGAATAATGTTACAGAGAAAGAGGAAAAATATGGACACAGAGCAGGAGGGAGAAAAGAGGTGCATGATGAAAAAGTTGAAATATTACACACCCTCCTGTGTGTGAAATCTGCAGGTCAGGAACGGCAAAATGTATTTTAGTTGAATTTAGGAAGAGACAGAGCTGCTATTAAAACATGTTGTGCATTGTAAACTGTTTATCTGAGCTTCCTGATCCTCTCTCAGCTTCACTGAATTTGAAATCTGAATATCAAATCAGCGTGAAAATCACATGGAATCAGCCGTCCAATCAGAACGCCTGGCTAATGGTTGGTGGTGGAATTGCAGGCACGCACACACACACACACACACACACACACAAAATAAAACATTGTTGTGAGCTGCCACTTTAAGGAAACAGTAACAGTAAAGTAAAAAAAAAAAAAAAAAAAAAACTTTAGCAGCAAAAACTAATAATTGCAAAGCAGCCAATTAAATTGTGCGGGAGAGATGAAACCGCTCATATTTCCCCTGGTAATTTCATGCTCTAAACTCGCTTCCGTGCGCACATAAAAAGAGGAGAGAAAATATCATTTCAGAAGCTGACAGAACTCATTGTTCGTGGAATTTTAAATTCAAAAAAGTTAATAAAGGCGAGTGTGAGATGAAGGGAATTTGCATTTCTCAGATTAACAGCATGTAGAGCAGCGGCGGCGCGCGCAGCCTCGGGTCATCATTTAAGAAACCTTTGCATATTTTATTTAAGAGTGGCCCGGTTTGGAGCGTAATAAGACAGACAGATAATGATTAGAAGGTCGGGCCTGCAGGGCACAGCCGGGCTGGGCGCTGTAACGCTCTAATACCCAACACACACACACAGACACACACACGCACACAAAGCACAGCACAGCCTGTGCTGGCTCCTCTAATTGGCTGCTGATGGTTTATGAAATGTTTTCCAAAGGTTTTATTATTGTTGTTGTTGTTGTTGCTTTTATTGCTTTCATTATTTTAATGGAGGGTTCTGCTCGTGAGCATTGGTTTAGCTCAAAGCCACCTGGTTCTGCTAACATGCTCCTTTTTAATCAATGCAAAACAAAAAAACAAAAAAAAAACCTCAGAATGGTCCAGATATGCTGGTACCAGAAATGTTTACTGGCAAGGTGGGAAACACCTCTGAAGCAACATGCAGAGCCGGTGAAACCGAGTCTCCTTTTTTAAACAGTAACAGTTACAATCAAATAAGCAATGTCAAAACAGGTGTCAGGACAACAGTTTATGTTGACATCTGAGTGAAGATGACACCTGACAATCGTGTAGAAATCAGCCTCAATTAAATCTATCCAGTCTATAAATGTGGAGAAAATACAGCGCAGGTGTTGCCAATCACTAATTAGTCTAATTGGGAAACTTGTATCTACTTCTCAGATATGGCTGGAGAGTGAGAGCGCTGTTTACTGGCTGGATTTGACTGAGAGAGACTGACGTTGCTGCCGTGTTGGTAATTTTAGGGAGAAACTGCAACCACAGGAGGATGAAGTGGCACAAAAAACAATATAAACCCTGGTGAAAACAAACCAAAACAACCTCTTATTATTTTGTTAACTAACTGAAGGAATTTCTATTCTAGCATATCACATATGAAGTTACACACGGTGAAGCATATGTGTTGAGGTCACTGTAATGATGGTGTTGAACCTGAGATTGTTATGGAGAAACTGGCTTTAGAACAGCTGTATGTTTGTGTTTAGGAAAGCAGGCGCCATTTTGATCATTACTATGGTAACCGTGGTCAGAGGACAGGACGGCCTCACTCCCTCGACACAACAGATAACGTACATAGGCAGGTACATAACGTAGAAGTTGGACCACTAAGAGTAAACATATTTCCTCGTTTGTAGAGTAAGGATCACTCATGGACATCGAGTAGTAGTGGCACAACTCTGAGTCAGAGAGGACAGCTTCTCCAGAACCGAGGCACGTCATGTCCTGATAAGTGTTTTGATAAATCCTCAATTCTCCTTGATCGAACATCAATAAATCTTTCAGCATTAGAGGTCTTGGACTCCTGTGTACTGTCTCTCCACTGACCATTGATGAATAATATTGTCCACAACTGAAACCAAACTTCTGCTAAACCTTAGCCTTCACTCTGAAACACGTTCAGTGCTTTACGTTTCACATTCTTCAATATGTTTTCTCAGTAGGTCATGTGGAAAAAGTGTCAAGTTATCAGCTGTATTATTTGTTAAGTGCCTGAAAAGTTGAATTTTGCAGCATGTTACAGCCTCAGAATCAAGAGCTCTTTGTTCTGCTGTTGGCATCTGGAATAAAAAGATGATAAGGAAGTCAGAGGTGTGTTAGCAGCACAATAACCTTCACTGTATGTACAAAGCGTGCTCGTCAATTAAGAATCATGTCACAGGTGAAGGTTTGTACTTCATAGCTGCAAGAGAACCACAGTAATGATCTTTTTTGTGCTATTGTGCTCTCTATCTGGAGTCGTGAATCAATGCATCTTTTTGATCTCTCTCACTCCCATGTATACAACAGGGGTGTGTGTGTGTGTGTGTGTGTGTGTGTGTGTGTGTGTGTGTGTGCGTGTGCGCGCGCCCCCAGGGTTGCCGGTGTAATGATAGTATCTCAAAGGCCCCTCCATGGGTTTGAGGCCTTATTATCAGAGCAGGTAAAGTAATTTCTCAGTTAGACCAATGTTCCACAATAATTCCTCCTCTATATGTGTATCTGTGTGTGTATGTGTGTGTATACGAGCATGTGTGTGTTTTTGTGTGTGCACACATCAAAGCAGTACAGAGAGATGAGCCAGATAGTATTTGTCTGATTAATTTAGTCATTTGGGATACTCTGTTAACTGGATTACACTCAGATGTGTTGATATGGCCACATGGCCGTGGGTTCTGTGTGTGTGTGTGTGTGTGTTCATGTTCGTGCACATATGAATGTATTTAACAATTATCAAGAAGCTCTGTGTTTCATTCTACTACTTGTGAGGTCCGAAAAGCCTCGACTGACACATGAAGACCTTCTGACTGATGAGAGAGGGAGCTGCTCTGACGTCACAGCAATTCAAGAGGTTGTTCAGTTCAGGGATGAGACTTTCAAAGTCTTCCGTGTATCCCAGGTAGCCTGAGAGTCTGAATGAATTGCTATTTTATTTTATTTCATTCATTCGGTTTGAAGTGTTTTATTTTGTAGTATCAGACATCTAAAAGGAGCCTTTAACTTAGAGACAGTCTTTCAAAAAATACATTTTCTAATCAGTCTTTTAACTGTTCATATATGTCTCATTTATGTTCTTAAGATGCGTCCTAATTTTTGAGTATTTATATAATATATCAAATTCCTCCTTTTTCTCTTCCTGTAAAACGTAAAAATATTTTTCTAGACTCATCTCGAACTAGGGGGCAGCTATACAGTAGTGTTTTGGTGTGACTAGCTACCGCTATATAAAAACCGCAATTGACCGCTAAGGTGGCTAACTAGCAGAGCAATAAGAGGGGTGTAAAACACGACCGTAGCCTCCGTGACGTCACCCATAGGTTTCTAAAAAGCCGTGGTGAAGTTCAGAGTGTGGTTGCTTTGGCTGCCGCCATTTTGGGAGTCTTGTTTCCGCCACTTCCTGGCTAATCCAAGAATGGGCAAAGACATGGAGCAGTGGTGGAGCTGAGGTGGGCTGAATGAAGCAAACAGGCCACCTGTAACAGCACCTACCTGTCAATCAAAGCAGCCACGCTCTTAATTCTTCATAACTTTAAGCCTTAATATGATTTGAACAGGTGAGTTATATAAAAATTCACCCTCAGTACAGTTGTCATGAACGGTGACATTAGCTATAGAGACCAAAACTGTTTTTTGTACCAGGCTCTAAACATGTTTATTTCTGCTGTGAAGTTGGACATTTTAACATGGGGACTTATGGAGACTGACTCATCCTGTAGCCAACCTCAAGTGGACGTTTGAGGGACTGCAGTTTTTGTCGCCTCCGTGTGGCTTCACTTCACGGCCATGGGGGATGTCACTCCAGACGTTGCTTCAGTGTGCATTTTTACATGAAACTAGAGCTGTGCATTTCTTTCTTTCTTTGTTACCCTATAATCACGACGACAACCAGCAGCTTTAAACTCACATACGGACATTTATCAAACAGGATAAGGCAGGATGGAAGTGACAAATTGTTCAGTTGTCAGTAAACATGTGAAAACTATGTATAGGTTTGCATGCAGCGCCAATGCGCATCGTGACAGACAACCAGTGAAATGTAAAGAAAAAGAGGGAGAGGGAGAGAGAATGGGTGGAAAGGGTTAGGATAACAGCGAGGGGAAGAGAGAAGACACCAAGAAAAAGAGAGAGCGAGCACATGAGAGAGAGGGAGAGAGAGATGGCAGAGTGGCCAGAGGGCAGTGTGCATTAGAGTAAGAGCCTGATTGGCTCTGACCTTCCTCACAGCCAGCTGTCAGCCTCTTAGACTCACACACACACACACACACACACACAGTGCACAGCCTGTTACGGCCCTGCAGGCTCTGATTACCATATCAGCACCGTCTCATTTGCATAAATCCCAGCACTCTTAATTAGGCTTCATCTCTCTCTTCCTCTCTATACCTCACTCACATTTTCAGCTCTTTCCCTCCACTTTTCCTGCTCTCTCTCTTCCTCCATTTGCTTGCAGATATGGGCTGGGGTTTAGGGTTAGAATTAGCAGATAGGAGGGTCCATGACTCCCAATTAGTTTAGTGCTGATTAGCCTAATGACAATTTCACTTCATCTACATGTATTAGCACACCATATTCTTTTAGTACTTCTGTTCACATAAACATTATCTGCAGTGAATTTTCTCTTTCAACTTCCCCCCCCTCTCTCTCTCTTTTCCCCTCCTCTCTTTATTTTACAGGTGTTATGGTCAGAAAGGACAATGAGCTAATTATGGCTAGAAGTAAACTCTCATACCTGCTGTAAATTAATGTGCAGGAACATTCAGCATTATACCTTTGCCTTCGTGCAGCTGTGGTATGATAGCAAAAGAAGAAGTTGTTGTTTTATATTATATAATATATACATATTATATATATTTATTTCAATGTAGATTGAAAACAAGGCCAATAAAGACCTATAATCAGAAGTTTGTTTACTTGCCAGCTAATCGTCTGTCATACCACATTATATTACAGCTTAATCAGGGGGAATTAGTAGCTTATATGCTGCCTACGAGCTGTGAGAAATATAATGAATTTGTTGGCCATTACTCAGAAGTATTATAAATGTGATAGCAACAGTGTAAACTGAATGTGGATATGTGATGTTTAGGGTATGAAGAGCCAGCATCTGGTGTCAAACAGGTGTATTTTGCTATTTTGAAGAAGTATAAAGCTTCTTCTGGACAAATACATTTGTTAATTTACATTATTGAAAAAATGAATTACCTGCAAAATAAATCAGTTTCATATTCCTCCTCTTTATTTGGTTACTACAATACAAGGTAGTCGTATCTCCTGAATGCGCAACAGGTCATATTTACAGCTGAACTCAAACAGAGGAGCACTTGAAGGTGACATGCTATCGGCTGTCGAGCACATTGGTGCTACATAGCTGATATGCTACCTTCAAAGGCTCCTCCTTTTAAAGAGAGCACTTGAAAGTAGTGTGACTACCAAATAGATGAAAGCTAGTTGTTTTTAGCTTAATAAATCTATAAAACGGTTCCAGCGGTGTAGATCTGTACAGTTCAGTTAATGCTGCATAAATAGCTGATTTATGCCTATGAATGGTAGATAGCCGGCAAGCTAGTCAGTGTGTGATGTGTTAGCCGTTCCAACAGCTCAGAAATGAACCATTTTTAGATGTTTCTTTCCCCCTCTGGAACTGTGATCTTCCAACAAGCCTGCAAAGGGGCAGTAATGTCACATGAAATCCATTTACAGAGCAACATTCTTGACACACACGATCCTGTACGTGAGTTTAGACTGCAACGTTTGTGAAGCTGTTACAGCTCAATGTCTGTGTGTAGGGACCACATAAAGTGAGCACAGTATCTCAAGTGATGAAGGTGTAAATATTAACAGCACTGTCAACCAGCAGGGTGAAACCTTTCAGTTCATCACAGTCTGTATATGAGTTTGGAGGTTCAAATATCGATGATGTATATCTGTGCGTACCAATTTCAGTTGGAAAAGCAAAGCAGTGTTTTGCTTTAGTTAGATTTTTAAAGAACTGAATGCACAGCACGTCATTTTTGGCAAAACACATTCACTTACTTATAGAGTTTAAAGGACAATTCTGTATTTGTGAAAATAGGCGCACACATGAAAATGGTTTGGGGGGAACTAAATCATATTCAGCTTTGGTGCCTCACTCAGCCTGGGGGCAACCCTGATCTGTGGACCTCCAATATGTCTGCCAGAGGGTGCGTTACATCACCTGAAAGCCCACGAAAACTGAAGTGGAATTCGAATCCAAGTCATGAGCCTAACTTAGAGACGGATCTAGAAAGAGCGCTGGGACTTGAACATGTGGTGAAGGTTCAACTACATCTACATTATCTTTAAACTAAGATACAAAACCAGATGGTTTTTTTGGGGGGGCGGTTTCAGTGTGAAACAAGGGGGTGCTCTGGGAGGCTGTTGAACCCCAGAACACTGAATTCTGTGTGTGTACACCGTATGTGTGTGTGTTGTCAGAGGGAGGTGTGTTGGGGGGTTAAACACAGCTATATTCTGTAGATAACAGGATTAGCTGGGAAGCGGATAATAAGTTAGCATTTCCTCCCTGCGGCGCTCTCTCCTCTCTCCTCTCTCTAATCCTGCAGCTTTGATGTCCCTGCTCCCATCAGGTATCTGGGCTGCTCTGGCCCCGGGGCCTCGGGGCCTCCAAATGCTCAGACACTGCGTTGTGTGTGTGTGTGTGAGAGAGAGAGAGAGAGTGTGAGTGTGGATGTCTGCCTGTCTGTGTGTGTGTGTGTGTGTGTGTGTGTGTGTTCAGTGTCCTCATTAGCTCTGCCTGTTTACTAAAGTTGGCTTCTTGGGATGAAATCTGCTGTGCGGCCGCTCTGCCAGAGATCTGCTCACTATTTACAACTGTCTCTCTCCCTGCCAGGGTCTGACCCGGCAGAAAGCTGATGAGGCAACTTATTCTGGGCATGAAACATCTAAACAACAATAGGCTAGGACATAAATCACAATTCAGTGTCAACAGCAGAGCAAAGAGCAAAGTTAGAGCTCTACAGAAAATAATGTCCTCGCTATCATTTTAACTTTTTTGAACCATTATTAATCCGTTATGACATGTTTAAACATGTTAATAGATCACTGCACATCACTTTATGTTATATGGTATGAGGAAACCCCGCACCATCATCTGCCCCATGCTCTAAAACAGACCAGAGAACTGTGCGAACTTACAAAATAACCTATGAGTACGTTTAATAGTTAGTATGATGTTGGTAAAGGTCTGGGTGGATTGCACAAGATCTAACTTTGACACTTCTACTAATCACGACCACGATCTTTCGCTAAGCTTCAGGTAGCAGATTAGAAACACTCCTATGAGGTATTTTAGGAGCGGGCATATGGGAAGTTTTAGGAGGCACTAACAGCCTATATTATTTCTCATGTAGACCGGATGACTAGTTGCTGAAACAGCATTTAGACTATCATGGGAAACTAAAATCCTCCCTAGGCTGTGTTCTGATTGACACTAAAAATAAAAAAAAATGTAGCTTCCTCATCCATTTCACTGAGGCCACTGCAGTCAGTGGCAGAGCACAGCTTTGGACAGTCAAACCTGTGCAAGCACACATTCCTGGTGCATTAAGACTTCACAATGTGAACGGTGTGATTCCACTTTTTCTCTTGCGATTATGGAGATGGATAATAAAATGATAACTAGATAACTCAAGAGTTGTGAAATCCTGTCTCAGAGTACTGCTGTGCAGTGTTTTGCTGTCCTGTTGAACCTTCAAACTAAAGATTATTGTGCTCAAACTATACTCTCAGCAATGCAGCAACTTTTTAATGCAGCGCGCTTGAATAATCTAAACCTAAAGAAATTCTTCTTGATAGATTTGTAGGTCCTTACCCACAATTTAAAGGAATAGTTTGACTACGCTTATTTTCTTTCTTGCTGAAAGTTAGATGAGATTCTCGTGTTGGTCTGTTACTCATAATGATGGAGCCAGCAGCTTGTGACTGTTTCTTATCTGGATTCAGTTACTTAAGTTTTACTGTTTCCGTGTATGTGTTATATTACTTATGATCAAAAACTAGCGACCTGACAACTTTGCCAACAGCTAAACATCAAGCAAGGTCAACACCACAAGACACAGCAGCCAGCTAATATTACTTACTAGTCCAACACGGCGTCTGTCTTTCAGCCTTTTATTTCACCAAGCTCTCACCAACGACTAAACGTCAGCCCCAGATTTATTCTTGTCCAGCACTTTCTTGCTTGGGCTCTGACATTATGTGCATAGAGGCTGCTGAACACGGTTACGTTGCCCGATTGCCCAGCTCCGCTTCTGGCACGACACTGGCTCCGCTCCCTGTCAGCATTTGCCTGTGCTTGAAAACTTCGGCCCTGCGCTCACAGTCCAGGCAGTGCTAAAACTCTAAGCTAACATAAGCTAACAGCACCTACAGTTGGCAGCAGTTTACTACTCACAAGATAGTTGAGCAGCCAGACGACATCAGAAGGAAGATTAGAAAACAAAGTTTGACTTAGATTTAACAAATGAGATACAAAGTCCTAATTTGTGAGTTTTAGAGTTTGCAGGTGGATTTTTTTTAACTTCATGCAGACTAGCTGGTTCCCTCTGTCTACGATCTTTAAGCTAAGCTAAGCAGATTCTGGCTGCAGATTCGTGTTGAAAGAACGAACTATTCCTTTAAACCTAAAAATATCTCTGCACCACGCAGGGAGGCAATGGTGTCATAACCCTAAGCCCTAAGCTATCCAATAGGATGCTCATGCAGTGTATTCATTACATCCCATCAGTAAATCAGAAACAAACCCTCCTCTTGCTCTATAAACGATCACACTGAGCTGTGAATGCAAATGATCTTGAACATATATCTTAAACATCTACAGACCAGATAGATGTTACAGGGTCTCCATACTGTTGTTTACAAAGTGCAGGATGTTTGAATATGGGCGGATGTATATCTGTGTGTGTGTGTGTGTGTGTGTGTGTGTGTGTGTGTGTGTGTGTGGTAGGATGGGAGAAATCGAGTCTAGGAGTGAGTGAGTCTAATTAAAACGATGAAAATAATTACTGATACAGGCTGACAGACAGCCTCGCCCTCAGACATCCTCAGTAATTAGTTAATTAACCAAACGCAAATTAGCAGCAAGAATTAGTCAGCCAGGCTTAACGGAGAAGATGGTGAGCCCTCCTCTCGCTTTCTGCTTTGCTACTCTCCGCTCCGCCTTTGCTATCAGAGTGTGTGTGTGTGTGTGTGTGTGTATGCGTGTGTGTCTGTGTACTTGCAGAGTTACACTTAAACTGTTTTTTAAAAGTTAGAAATAGGGCATGTCTGCTTTATTACACTTTATCACTACTTTGCATGACCCAGTCTCAACGTAGTATGTAATATTTTTATGCCTAAGTCAATTCATTCAAATTAAAAAGTGATTTCAGGATAATGAGGTAGTCATTTTCTCAGTTTTTTTTGCCTAAAATTACAAGGACACGCAGAGTGAATGTTCCCCTTCAAATCCCCGAAACTTGTATGTGGCAATAAAAGTGCTAATTAAAAAAATATATATATATTGAGGCGTTTTCTTCAACAACTTGAAGCTGAAGTTGAACCATAAAGTCATCATGGACAGGGCAGATATTCTCTCCACTACAAAGAACATATTAAAAAAAAAATATAATAATAGTACTTCCTCGTCCCTCCAGCTCACATGATCCAAACCAGCCACTGTGGTTCCTCTGAAGCCCTGCAGGTCATAAGAACAAACCCTCCGATCCACCACACTGAAGTCAAAATGATTTTACGAGCAGGGATGAATATTCGCCCACTGTTGGCTCCGGCGGGCGATTTGAAGCTCTAGTATCCCTCTTGTTAACACTCACTTTGACTCGCCCGTGGCTCATTTCCATGGAAGATCTGAGAGAAAACAATGCTCCAACTGCACAACAACCCTCAATCCTGACACAATGTGAATAAAGGATGAGTCTGATGATATTCTATATTTTCCTTATTGTCAACAAAAACTACAGTGAACTGATCCCAAGTATTGTGTGTGTAGGCAAAGCCTGACTTTTGTCCAAAAACTCATCAATGAGCTGCACTGGGTGACATGTTTCTTCATTTCAATGAACACACACCGCTACTGTTGTGTCAATCTCTTATACTACTACTGTCCTGCTGCTCCAAATACGCAGCAGAGCACCAAATGTGTATTAATTTCCTTCATTAATAACTTTATTTGAAAACAAAAAAAACAACAAAACATTTTAAAACTTGTAACATGAGGTCAAAGACGGTGTCGTTCCCTGTCTGTCTCACATGCACTAAAACTGTCTGTTCAGACCACTGACAGTCACCCACAGGTTTCTGAAGCTCAGAGTGTGGTGGCTCCGGCCGCCAGCATGTTGGTTCCACCTTCAGGCTAATCTTAAAATCTGGACGTGGATCATTAGCAGACCCAACACAGGCTGAATGACGCCTGGTTGCTCAAACAAGCTATCTTTAACAACACCTACATGTCAATCAAAGCAGCCATAACTTTAATTATGCATAACTTTAAGTCTTAATATAATCTGATCAGGTGAGTTCTATAAAAATTCAGACTCAGTACAGTTGTCATGGGCGGGGAAATTAGCTGTTTGTTTCAGGTCTGTTTCTGCTGTGAAGTTGGACATTTTAACATGGGGACTTATGGAGACTGACTCGTTCTGTAGCCAGCCTTAAGTGGACGTTTGAGGAACTGCAGTTTTTGGCACTTCCGCATTTGGCTTCAGACAAGAAACAGCTTCAGTCCCACCTCTTCCTCCTCATACAGCATAGATACATTCATGAATCCAAAATAAACCATAACTTAACTAAATGATCTAAACTATAAAAATAGTTCCTTTAAATCCAGAGCTTTAAATCCAATAACACCATCACAACCTATTTTACAGGCTCAGTAGCTTCCGACAGACACTCAAGAAGACAGATGAATAAATGTGCTATATTATCATACACTATCTATGCATAGATATGCATGTACATTCATTTACATGTAGCTCATGCTAACATGCACTCACAGATGAGTTAATGGATTTGTCATTGGGCATATGAATGCATATGTGCAAGAATATGTATCATTGTGTATAGCAGCTTGTGTGTGTGTGTGTGTGTGTGTGTATGCTTGCTTGTAGCTTGAGGGTAAGGAGCCATGTGCACATTCAGGTCAGAGCTGTCAATCACGCCCAGTCTGTTTACTTGTGTGCTTGCGTATATGTGTGTGTGTATTGACTTATATGAGTAACCCAAAACCAGCTAGAGAAGTTTCTCCTCTGTCCGTTAGTGCTGCAGGATTTTTCCTCACACTTCCTGTGAAGTCTAAGTACGGTGAAAAGTTGTCTCAATGACAGACGGGCCAGTTTTTGTTTAAACTTTCACACTCACTACATTTTTGATGCAGAGACGTTGTTCTGATCTGTGCAAGTAAAATAATTTCTTTTCTTTCATAGGAGACATAAGTTAACAGTCATGACTAAAACATCAGATTAATCGAAACTGCTTTTTGTACCAGGCTGCAAACGTGTGTATTTCTGCAGTTTTTGGCACTTCTGCATTGGCTTCACTTCACATCCAAACCAGTGCAGCCCTGTGTGTTTTTACACAATGCAACTTTCAGTCTGTCTCCTACAGACAGTCATTGTTTCTATTAATGATGGAGGTGATCTCTCCGAAAGCTTAACACCTGGTTGTTTTTGTCGACTAAACTTTAAGATAACTTAACCACATGTGCAGCAGATCAGAAAATGTCACGCTGGGCGCTCTCATATGTTTTAGAATAAACTAAATAACATACTTTGTCATTTGGTATGTTGTTGGACTGAATAACTGATCTAAGCGTGCGTGTTGGCTACATGATGCTGTTGGTTCACACCCTCTTTTGTTTATGAGATCTTCACGTTCTCCCGTCTTTCCTGCCACACGCCGTGTGTCGCTTAGCAAAACCAGAATTGCTTTAAAACAGACTGTAAACAGCACATTTTCTCTGGTGGAAACGTCTGACTGTGTTTCCGTTCACTAAGCAGCCAGCAGCCAAAGAGCTGGCACAGTGGGATTCAAACTTTTTCTCCAGGGACTCGCACTGGAAGCTCATCTACCCAAAACACAACACCAACATTTAAAGTAATAATTTTTGACAGTAGCTAAAAATATGAAGAACAACCCCAGGGGAGTGAGTGTGTGTCAATATTTTTTCTGAACAGGATGAAAATGATTTCCTTTTTTTTTTTTTTTTCCTTCGGTTTTTAAAATGTCATTTTTTCTTAATGTTTGAACAAGAGGAGCGACACAAACATCATCTAAACGAGACATTTTGTGAATACACAAGACCTCGAGATGTGAAATGGAAGAATAAATATGTGGGAACACATTAGAAATGCTGCGTGGCACTCCCCTGTTTTTGTTTTTTCTCACATTCTTGTGGAAACTTGTGGATGATGTGCAGGTACATTTTGGCCTAGAAAGCGTCAAGCATCAAACTGCCAGCCTTGTAGAATACCTGTTATGCTATATACGAGTGATTAGCACACCATGGATGCAGTGAACACAGCGTTTTTTGTTGTAGAGTACTTTATGAAGGAGTAAGTCTCCTGGAGCTCTTCAGAAAGGACAGATTGAGCGGTTCTGTCAGTAAAGTCCACAAGCATCATAGCATATGACGCTTGCTGATGACTCATAGGCTAGGAACTGCCTTGACACATTGATTGAAATAAAATCTATAAGTCAAACGTGATTACATCCTAATTTCCTGGGTTCATGACAAGAATTGACAGAATTTTTATAGATCTCACTCGTTCAAATAATGTTAAGGATCAAAGTTAGGTATAATGAAGAATGTGGCCACAGGTGGGTGCCGTTACAAGTGGCTCATTTGAGCAATTCAGCCTGCCTCAGGTCCACCGACGCTCCGTCTCATTGTCCATTTTAGGATTAGTGGAGAGCAGGCGGAGGTAAGACTGCCAAGATGGTCGACAGCCAGAGCCACCAGCTTCACAAAGGCTCTTCAGAAATCTGTGGGTGACGTCACAGAGCCTACATCCATTGTTTGGTAATAATGAGTGGGACAGAACATGTAACGTAAAATATTATAATTATTTTATTTGCAGTGAAAATGGGAACAATTACATTTATTTCTTAACTATGAGTTATTTAGAGTTTTACAGATATTTGTGGGGACTTGGGGGACGCCCAGTGTGAAATGATCCTGGATTGCTGGAAGTCCTGCATTAAAGGCACCTTTTTGTACAAAGAATCGTACAAATTTGAATGTCAGAGATGGTCAAATATATCTAAAAAAAAAAAAATGTTCAAGGTGAGTTTCAACCTGCAAAGTCAACTAAATGAATCAACTAAATAAATAACTTAAGGCTGGATCATATGTTCAGGTGGTGAAAAGTGTATTTAGTTCAATATTCTGATATTCCTGCGCCTCGGGGTAACTTCAGGAAAAACAACTTTCTTGGCTCCATCTTTCGGTACAAATTCAAGATATTTCCATGTGGTTATTTGTACTGGAAAAACAAACCAAACAACCAAATATTGAAAAGAGAACCAGTAATACGAGGTAATGTGACGATACGGCTTCATCCAGCACCCAGCCCCGCTGCTTGCTAACTGGCATCTCTTTGTTTCCATTGGCTCGGATGCCATTGACTTTGCCCTAATGCCAGATATGACATGACCTGCAGGCATCTGTTCTCCTTCCCTAGAAGCTTCACACACACACACACAGACACCCATCGAAGGCATCACACACCCTTTTGCAACGCACACTCCCCACACCCCTGTCTTTTGGTATTTCTCGGGTATCCACGCCCCGTGTCCTGTGGTGTGTCTCCCGTAGAGGAGTGTATGTTTTGTTTATGGTCAGTGACATGCACAAGCACTGTGGGGCCTAACTGAATGTGAGCACTGTCAGAAGAGATTAGAGCCATGTGTGCTGGTGTGTGTGTGTGTGTGTGTGTGTGTGTGTGTGTGTGTGTGTGTTAGTTAGTTGACTGGTGGGGAGACACCAGTACAGATGGGGGCTTCAGATGTGATGAACGTCATGGCCGGGCCTCCTCCTGTCCTCTTGGTTCAACGTCAAGAGAAGCCTCGTTGCTGCTGTCCAAAGTAACCCGAGCAGCCCATCGGCCACACCACTGTCCCCTTTGTCTCCTTGTCCCTTTCTCATACACACTTACACAGACACTTGGTTCAACTGATATGAGTATTCAAACATCAAAATTGTATTTTTGGGAGTGAAACAACTGATGGTTTGCACTGATATTCAATATTTAAGACTTGTTCTTTAGTTTTATGGTTGTTTTTTAAACCTACTTTCACTAGGTTAAGACAGACTTTCATCCAGACTTTGCATTTTTAACTAGATTCAAGATTCTTGCATAACTTTAGCTCACGAAATGATTCTGGTATTAAAAGGAGCAAGCGTTAGGAGCAAAAGAGTCCCTCTAAGATTGTTAAAACAGTTTCCCTTTAAAGGTATAGTTCAACATTTTTGGAAATTTGCTTTGTTTTCTTCTTTTATCGAGAGTTGGATCTGAAGATTGATACACTCGTGCTTGTACGGGCCACGTTAGCTTAGCATACAGACTGTAATTGCAGGGGAATGGCTAGCTTGTCCTGTCTGCCAGCATCTCTAAGGCTAACTCATTATATCTGTTTTCCTGTCGCGGTGTCTGCCTGTTTCCAGTCTTTATGCTAAGCTAACCAGCTGCTGACTCAGGCTTCAGATCCTCTTACCTAACTCTTGGCCAAAAAATTAAGGATTTATCACAAGCTGTTATGTGACACTGTTAGACAGTGAGAGTATTTCATTAAATCTACCTAATAAAAAGACAATAGGATGAGTGAATTAAGGGGTTAAAACTCTTTGAGCTGCCACTTTTATTTGTAAAATTCGATTTTCCCCATGGAGTTTTTTAAAACACTTTTTAATATTCAAAGTAAATACTGATAGTCCTGTTTTTCTTTTACTTTTGAAAAGTAAAAACAAAAATAATGAGCCCTATCCATATTTATATTCATTACAATAATAACGCTCAAACAGACAGCGGCTGTTAGTATTCTACATTAAATATGTATTCAAACAAACTGAACTCTAAACTTCATATCGGAAATGAACTGTCACAGAAATGACGGCTATATCTGTCTAGCTTTACCACACACACACACACACACACACACGAGACACACACACTGTCTCCCTCCACACAGTGTTAGAAGTGTTATGAGGGCAAGATGGATGCTATAGGGGTGGAGGTTGGTTCATGGCCCCGTGCACTCGATCAGACTGGGCATTTTGTTCAGACACTGAACAGAGCCCTCTATCGCCCTGAGGCCGTCTCTCTCAGTGTCTCCGTCTCCCCCTCTGTCTCTCTGCCCCCCCTGTCTCTCTCTCATTGTCTCTGAGCCACAATCTGTATTATATCTGTAACAAACAAACAAACAAACAAACAAACAAACAAACAAAGCACTTTGTCTGTTTTCTCCCTCATCACCCTCTTCTAAAAGTCATCATCATCCTCCCTCATTTTAATTTCGATCGCACCTTCGTTGTGTTTGCAGTATATGTAGATAAATGTCGGCATGAGTGGTGAACCGGGGCGACCCATAGACCATCACTGAGTTGTGCTTAAACAGGTGGTTTAATGTGTGTTTTCAGTACGCTCGGGCAGGCCTGCCTCCTGCAGTGCACACTGCAGGGATCTGCTGCAGTCTTTGACCTTCAGGGCAGTAGAGTCTGTGTGTTGAGTGTCCTCTAGATTAGGTATTATACTCTGTATACTCTATAAAAACGTAAAAGGCACCCATAAAAATGTAAATAGTGCATTATTTTCCTGCTCATGGATGTGTTATACACTGTAGAAAAGGAACACCCGAACCAACAGCATGATGTGATGTTTATGATCTATCTTACATTTTGGGCACTGTGCGGCTCAGGATATTGTTCCTTGAATGAAACTTGATGGTGTTGCAACAATATGAATATACGCTTGTTCCACTTGGATGGATATAGCGCTTTCTGCTTCTTTTGGAATTTCCCATCTGAACATAGCAACAAGAAAC